>CM067168.1:149300837-149568777 GCA_034093135.1 Erigeron breviscapus
TAGTTGGACTTTCTAAGATATCACTTGACATGGTTGAGCTTTGCTAGAGTATGGTTGTCTCATGGCCTTGTATGGTGGTTAGGTCCATTACTTTTCTGTTCGCGATTCAAACTTAAACCAAGCACAGTTGCTAACTTTGTAAGATGATATACCTATGCTTCTTATTATATTCCATACAGTTTGCTATTTGCAGATGTGCGTGAAAACCTATATTGGCAAGGGCTTGACTTTTAAATAATACTCTTATATAGCTGAAAGCCCTTTGTTGCTATGATAGAAAGTAGTTTGTCAACATAGCTTATGTGTTTTCTTCTGAATGCAAGTAGCATCCCATTCATCATTCTTTTGCTGGTGTTTTCCAATGCACTGTGTTATTTGGAACTTAAAAGGGTCATAAGAGAGACAAAGGCGTGAAAGCATTCATGATTCTAGAATATGTGTGTGAACACTAACCATGGAGGGCTACTTTTTGGGCTGTGTTTTTATAATTCATGTTTGGTTCAGTTCATTTTGATATTTGTTAAATGATGTTTGTTACATGACACTTTCTTTCTTTTGTCTCGGTTTACCGATGCATAAACTTTCTTCTTCATGCGATAACTATTATCTACTAACATTGTTTCTTGCTTCATATGGGGTTTCATTTGCGTATTCCTAAAGATTGAGAATTACGAAGAATACCTCCATGAAATGAATAGTGAATGTACCATGCCGTTCAAGCTTTGAGTTTCATTAACATTTTAAAAAGCCTACAACTTTATACATGCAATCAATACATTTCATTTAAACCCTCGTTACTACAACTATTATCCTATTCTCTCCATGATCAACTGAACAATGACGTTTAGTCCAAATCCCCAAACAACACATTATAAAGAGAGAATCTCATATATCCCTTTATCAATCTCTTAAATAACATATATACCCAACTAAATAACTTGGGTTGATAGCCCAGTGGTGGAGGAGTTTTCCCCCCATAGGCAAGGTCTTGGGTTCGAGTCTTGCTTCAAGGTTTCTTCTTCACGGTATCTCTGGGGTTTCCCTATGGGTGGTAAGGTGGGAACGTCTTTCTCAACTTGCGTTTGCGGGTGGAGCCGCGGTTCGTGCCGGTTAGCATATTGTCCGTCTGGATGTCACTGTTACGGTTTGAACCACCATGCCGTTTTAAAAAAATAACATAATATCAAATATATCCAATCTAAATGCTAAAATTCTCAAAAATTTCCACTATTAAAAGATGTAATAAACACAATAATTCCACACAATGAAATTCCCATTTTGCCCCTGATAATTCCATTGAAACATCTCAAGAACTAACTTCTCGATCTCCCCCCTTTCGAATTGTGCATAACGGTAAGTGATGAATTAGAGAAGTGCATTATCTTCTGATAGAAACAAAAGAAAAACAACATTCTTGTTTATGGTCATTTGATAGAATAAACGAAGTGACGAAGACAAACTTCTAATAATAATGCCTCTATTATTAAAAGTCCGACTTTCGCTTACAACCGACTCAACACAATAATATTTATTCTCAGACTAATTTTCGACACCTTATTTACAAAGCTTTTATTCTAAAGACCGGCTTCCACAACTACGATGTAGTTTTCTAATTCCACTGCAGGAGGCCTTGGGCCGGTGAGAAAGAAAATGGCGAGATTAGGGATGATTTCCGACACTTAAAGAAAGAGGGCATAATGGTCACATAAATGTTACTCTATAATAATAACGGAGGTTATTGAAGTTTATGTTAGGCATATAAATTAGGTTGATTTATCATTAAATGATTAATCAACCTGACTCATATGCCTAAAAATCAACCTAAAACCTTAAGAATTTACATGTGGATTCCACTAATTCTCTTTCCTAATCTTGCCCCCTGATTTTTCCACATGTCATCATCTTACTATTAGGCATATCTTTAGGCACATCAATTAGGTTGATTTATCATTATATATATATATATATATATATATATATATATATATATATATATATATATATATATATATATATATATATATATATATATATATATATATATATATATATATATATATATATATATATATATATATATATATATATATATATATATATATATATATATATATATATATATATATATATATATATATATATATATATATATATATATATATATATATATATATATATATATATATATATATATATATATATATATATATATATATATATATATATATATATATATATATATATATATATATATATATATATATATATATATATATATATATATATATATATATATATATATATATATATATATATATATATATATATATATATATATATATATATATATATATATATATATATATATATATATATATATATATATATATATATATATATATATATATATATATATATATATATATATATATATATATATATATATATATATATATATATATATATATATATATATATATATATATATATATATATATATATATATATATATATATATATATATATATATATATATATATATATATATATATATATATATATATATATATATATATATATATATATATATATATATATATATATATATATATATATATATATATATATATATATATATATATATATATATATATATATATATATATATATATATATATATATATATATATATATATATATATATATATATATATATATATATATATATATATATATATATATATATATATATATATATATATATATATATATATATATATATATATATATATATATATATATATATATATATATATATATATATATATATATATATATATATATATATATATATATATATATATATATATATATATATATATATATATATATATATATATATATATATATATATATATATATATATATATATATATATATATATATATATATATATATATATATATATATATATATATATATATATATATATATATATATATATATATATATATATATATATATATATATATATATATATATATATATATATATATATATATATATATATATATATATATATATATATATATATATATATATATATATATATATATATATATATATATATATATATATATATATATATATATATATATATATATATATATATATAGATTAAAATAATAGGGTTTAATCAGTATCAGTATATATATATATGCCGTGCCAAGGCTTAGTTTACTTCAAATTTTTGTACTAGAGCCATAAACAATTAAACACCGATAAGGTCGTAACTGTTTCACCTCAAGGTTTGTGTTTCTCTTCCAATTTTTGTTTATTTATCTACTCTTTTTTTCTATTGTAATATATTACTAGCTAATCATCCCGGGTGACTACCCGGACATGATTAGGAAAGTACAAATAAAATTGTATATATTTGATTACACTTAAACAAATTGTAACATGTATGTAATCTATCCAAGTAATAAAAATCACTCTTACTTACATAATTACAACATGTTATTAACTCAACACTTCTGTGTTAAAAGTTACATTAGTGTAGAAGTGACTCAATGCATCAAGTATTATAAGTATTAACTCGTAAAAATGTCTTAACTTGACCAACAAAAATAACTCCACATATACAAACTTCTAAATTCTACAGTTAACCATAATGCAAAGATGAGCTAGCAAGACGTATCTTAATTATTAAACATTAGTATATCTCGAAATAACAAAGTAAATATGTGTAATGCTGGTGCAGGACAGGGAGGGATTTTAAATTTGAGTCCATTACATATATTTCACAACAATGTATATAACATTCAGGTCAAATAGTCTAACAACTCTTATCAAGAAAAACCATCAATGAACAACACATATGGGGGTGTATTTCAACTACTGAAAACAGAATCAAGTAATCTATTGTCTACATTTCAAGTATATGTATATCAGCTTCAAACAGAATCAAGTACAGTATCACCCAATTCTTGCATTATAGCTGGCTCATACACAAGTTCTTGTCAGATCAACATAATAAAAGATTCGTCAATAACGACTTAGTCAGGGTAAGGACTAAGGCGTGTTTGGAATGCTTTTCAAGGTTGCATCTTCTGAGAGATTCAAATCTGTAACAGAACATAATAAACATAGCTAGAAAAGTATATTGTAATAATATTGGAGCACATGCTTTAGGCAGGGTAATGTTTGGAAAGAAGAAATAAAGGGGCTATATAAAAACATAATGAAACTACATAAACCAACTTTATAACAACCAAAATAAACTCCCCTTATACTAAAATACTGCATGAAATAAAAACCAGATTAAAAGCATCGCAGTAGAACATTAGCCTGGCAAAAACGCCTTTACTAAAAACGTTTACTCTAGTGCATAAAGAGCGCAAGAATAGGAAAAATATATTACCAATACTTGCTTTTGATGTGAAACTTCCTTAAGCTATATTGATTCATACAACATAAATTTGATTCTTACTTACACATATAGAAACGTGTAGTTCGATAATAAAATTTGTTGAAACCATTGTTTTTTTTACAAGTTTTGTGATTATTTGTTTGTTCAAAAACTCATTTGTAGTGTATGCATGTAGGAGAATTAAGTTGGTTGGATTCAAAGTGGTTGTTTTAGTAGGCCTCCATATACCCAAACCAGAATTAAACTTTTTTTCTTTGTTTGCATAACACGAATAAGCAACCAGACCCATATATTAAAGAATGGATCGGTATTTAGACATTAAAACTACAATTTGGCTTGACATGTACAAATAACCTGAATGAGTTTTTTCATTTAAAAAACAAATGAAGTTTATTAGTCCACTTCATATTTATTTTTTTTTTTTTTTTTTTTTTTTTTTTTTTTGTTATATATATAGTTTCTTTTTATTTTTTCATTCGTGTGTTATTTTTTTTTTTTTTTTTTTTTTTTTTTTTTTTTTTTTTTTTTTTTTTTTTTTTTTTTTTTTTTTTTTTTTTTTTTTTTTTTTTTTTTTTTTTTTTTTTTTTTTTTTTTTTTTTTTTTTTTTTTTTTTTTTTTTTTTTTTTTTTTTTTTTTTTTTTTTTTTTTTTTTTTTTTTTTTTTTTTTTTTTTTTTTTTTTTTTTTTTTTTTTTTTTTTTTTTTTTTTTTTTTTTTTTTTTTTTTTTTTTTTTTTTTTTTTTTTTTTTTTTTTTTTTTTTTTTTTTTTTTTTTTTTTTTTTTTTTTTTTTTTTTTTTTTTTTTTTTTTTTTTTTTTTTTTTTTTTTTTTTTTTTTTTTTTTTTTTTTTTTTTTTTTTTTTTTTTTTTTTTTTTTTTTTTTTTTTTTTTTTTTTTTTTTTTTTTTTTTTTTTTTTTTTTTTTTTTTTTTTTTTTTTTTTTTTTTTTTTTTTTTTTTTTTTTTTTTTTTTTTTTTTTTTTTTTTTTTTTTTTTTTTTTTTTTTTTTTTTTTTTTTTTTTTTTTTTTTTTTTTTTTTTTTTTTTTTTTTTTTTTTTTTTTTTTTTTTTTTTTTTTTTTTTTTTTTTTTTTTTTTTTTTTTTTTTTTTTTTTTTTTTTTTTTTTTTTTTTTTTTTTTTTTTTTTTTTTTTTTTTTTTTTTTTTTTTTTTTTTTTTTTTTTTTTTTTTTTTTTTTTTTTTTTTTTTTTTTTTTTTTTTTTTTTTTTTTTTTTTTTTTTTTTTTTTTTTTTTTTTTTTTTTTTTTTTTTTTTTTTTTTTTTTTTTTTTTTTTTTTTTTTTTTTTTTTTTTTTTTTTTTTTTTTTTTTTTTTTTTTTTTTTTTTTTTTTTTTTTTTTTTTTTTTTTTTTTTTTTTTTTTTTTTTTTTTTTTTTTTTTTTTTTTTTTTTTTTTTTTTTTTTTTTTTTTTTTTTTTTTTTTTTTTTTTTTTTTTTTTTTTTTTTTTTTTTTTTTTTTTTTTTTTTTTTTTTTTTTTTTTTTTTTTTTTTTTTTTTTTTTTTTTTTTTTTTTTTTTTTTTTTTTTTTTTTTTTTTTTTTTTTTTTTTTTTTTTTTTTTTTTCAAATTTTTCTTCCATGTAAAAAAATGCATGTTGTCCCATACGAGTAATATACTATGCTTACAATTTGTTAACCATAACACATAAAATGCCTTTGATTTGGGACAAGGATTAATAAAACACTCACACAGTAATAATCACCGTAGTTTATTTTTGTTGTGTCCCAAACCTATACAATTGATCCATATAAAATAAGCTTTTGATAGTGTGGCTTGCATAAATATTTACCTTCTAGATTTATTATCATATAGGTAAGAAATGTACATTAATTTGCACAATTGCACATTAGACATGTTGCAACTTAAACTATAGTAAATTCTTTGATCTATTGCAATTTCAAACGTGTCAGTTTATTCTCAAATTAAAAATCTATTCATTCACGTTGGTTATACTAACACACACTAATGTACATTTCATAGTGTGCAAAAAATCAGTCACCACAAGAAAGATTGAAAAGCTTTCAACTTGCTCAAAGCAAATCAGTATAAAGATGAAACTCACCAAATGTAGACTGAACCACAGAGATGTTAACAGATTAGTCCCGGCTGCGCTCGATAAAGCAATGCAATTGAACCACAACCAACGATATATTTGTATTATTTTATTTTGTTGATTTATTCTTTCCCAAAACAAAACACTAAAAGCAAAAATGATTGGAAAAACTGTATAAATTCATAGTTTAAGCAGTAGTTTATTTTTTCCCAAGAAAAAAACTAAATGCAACATAAAAATCAAAGAAATCCTAAATTGAAATTAGAAGGATACCTTAGATGGATTTGGATCTTTGGCTATCAAATGTTTCAATTTTAATTTAATCTTTATCTTCATAAGAAAGAAGATCTTGAGAAGTGGATGAAGAAAGGTGGAGTGAATTTGATTGGCTTTGGAGAAGCAGATGTTATTTTTGTTGGACCGGAATTTTGGGAAACAAAGGGGCTAGCTGCCACCTGGCATTTTTTAAAACAAACTTAACTTTTGGGATCCTCTTTTATTAGGAAAAAAGATTTTTTTTTCAAATAGAAGTTGTGCATTTTATATTAAAAAAAAACTAACAGCTACTTAATTTGCTATGACTTTTGATGTATGGAATATTTTTCTTCCATGTAAAAAAATGCATGTTGTCCCATACGAGTAATATACTATGCTTACAATTTGTTAACCATAACACATAAAATGCCTTTGATTTGGGACAAGGATTAATAAAACACTCACACAGTAATAATCACCGTAGTTTATTTTTGTTGGACCGGAATTTTGGGAAACAAAGGGGCTAGCTGCCACCTGGCATTTTTTTAAAAACGAATTAAACTTTTTTTCTTTGTTTGCATAACACGAATAAGCAACCAGACCCATATATTAAAGAATGGATCGGTATTTAGACATTAAAACTACAATTTGGCTTGACATGTACAAATAACCTGAATGAGTTTTTTCATTTAAAAAACAAATGAAGTTTATTAGTCCACTTCATATTTACCCCATATTTTTACATCTTCATAACTTAGCTCATACAAATAGAAGTTGTGCATTTTATATTAAAAAAAAACTAACAGCTACTTAATTTGCTATGACTTTTGATGTATGGAATATTTTTCTTCCATGTAAAAAAATGCATGTTGTCCCATACGAGTAATATACTATGCTTACAATTTGTTAACCATAACACATAAAATGCCTTTGATTTGGGACAAGGATTAATAAAACACTCACACAGTAATAATCACCGTAGTTTATTTTTCCCTAGACATTAAAACTACAATTTGGCTTGACATGTACAAATAACCTGAATGAGTTTTTTCATTTAAAAAACAAATGAAGTTTATTAGTCCACTTCATATTTACCCCATATTTTTACATCTTCATAACTTAGCTCATACAAATAGAAGTTGTGCATTTTATATTAAAAAAAAACTAACAGCTACTTAATTTGCTATGACTTTTGATGTATGGAATATTTTTCTTCCATGTAAAAAAATGGCATGTGAGGGGTTCTATACCCAAGTTTACGTACATGATAGTCACATATTCCCTTCCCCCTATATGGGAAAAGTGAATATGTGGCTATCTTATACCCAAGCTTGGGTATAGATCCCCTCACATATGAAATTTTTAATATTTGTTGCAAAATAAATAAATCACATGGCCCCCATGAATTTTATGGTTTAAAAAATTGTCATGTGAGGGGTTCTATACTCAAGCTTAGGTACAAGATAGCCACATATTCCCTTCCCTATATATATATATATATATATATATGGGGAGGGTTATTTAAGAACACCTAAAATAAAAAGAACAAAAGAACCATTTTAGACCTTTGGATCAAAAATATTGGATGGATCAGATCACTCCAAAAAAAATAAGGCGCCAAGCCCGATCACAGGTGTGTGGGTATTACTGTAATTTTACACCCCACCCCATAACACAACCACACTTCTTCTTTCTCCCCCTCAACAAAATCAGACCGATTCATCCCGCCATTTTCCCTCTTTGATCAGTTTCTCCTCCTTGATTCTCACCGCCTCCTTCTCTGGTTGTTAATTCGCAGCCGGATTATGACATGGAAGAAGAATAGATTGTCGAAGATGATGCTAGATTTGCTAATATCAGAACGGTATGTTCAAATTCCTCTTATTGTTGACTGAATTTGAAACTTCTATGAACATTATCTCGTGATTACAGAATTGAAAACCTAATTTATCCACCATTTTTACTTCTTGTTCTTCCAATTCGGTAGAATCTTTTCCAATTTTTCTAGGATGATTCCGTATTGATTCGATTTTAGTTGCTGATTTGAGTGGAGAAGTTATTTTGATTGATGAGTGTAGGATTGAGATAGTTGACTTTTGCTGAATATGAATTTATTTGTTGATTACGTTGTTGTTTGTTTAAAAGCTTTTTGGCTTAATTCTTCATAATTTAAGTTAATATAAGAATTTGCACATAAAGTGTTTGCTGAAATGTCTGAATGAAAAATGATCTGTTAATATTGGTATGCAATGTCAAATTCTGTTAATATTGAAAACTTGATTTATCTCTCAACCTGATTTGTTTTTTTCCTAGTTATTTACACACTCTAAGTGGTTATTTTTACATATGTATAGTATGTGATTTTATGTGTTTGCTTGTTGATGATTGTTTGTTTTTTAGTTACTTACACATATGTAGGTAGTCAATTTACAAATGTATAGTAGGTGATTTAGATTTTTCCTTGTTGATGATTGTTGTTTTTTAGTTTTGTAGGTAGTTATTTTAGAAATGTATAATTTGATCACCAGATAATGTGTATGTATGGTAGTTGTTTTTAGTTACGTACACATGTGTAGGTTTGATTGTTGCTGATTTTTGTTGTTGATTTGTATGGATTTTTCTTCAGTTTAGTATTATGCAATAAGGATTAAGTCTTCATACACATGTGAAAATGTCCCATTTTAGTTTCTTACATTTCTTATAGCTATTTGTTTTAGTGTGGTTCTAGGGTGTTGCTGATTTGTATGACCGCTTATTATTTTTTGCTAGGTCATGTTTGATAAGAATTCTTTTTATCTTTGATTGTTGTATATATTTAACCCGTGCGAATTTGGAAAGTTTGGCACCTGGAGTTCCTGTGCATGCTTCTGTTATCGATGTTTGAAGTCTCATACTTCTTGAAGAACAAATGGTGAAAGGAGGAATACCCACTAGATTGTTTTTGTATACCACAACAGTTGTAAGCTGTTTTTTAAAGTTAATTTACGTTGTTTTTACGTTTTTTTCCCCACCTTTTAATGTACTAAACTAATTTTTTAAACCAGACAACTAATATGTGAGACGAAACCCGCTCTAGGGTTTAGGGTTTGAAGGTCGAGGGTTAGCCGATAGGCTAACCCTCGGGCTTCAAACCGTAAACCCTAGAGTGGGAACCCTCATTCGTTTTAGGTTTTTAGGGTTTAGCATTTAGGGTTTAGATTTTCCAGGGTTTTTAGAATGTAGCTTTCCCCTCGGATTAACAATTAAGCTTTAGGGTTTAGGGTTTGAAGTCGAGGGTTAGCCGTAGGCTAACCCTACGACTTCAAACCCTAAACCCTAAAGCGTACCGTATACATCCGTCCCCTACTACATCCCGCTCTAGGGTTTAGGGTTTGAAGGTCGAGGGTTAGCCGATAGGCTAACCCTCGGGCTTCAAACCCTAAACCCTAGAGTGGGAACCCTCATCCATTTTAGGTTTTTAGGGTTTAGCATTTAGGGTTTAGATTTTCCAGGGTTTTTATAATGTAGCTTCCCCCTCGGATTAACAATTAAGCTTTAGGGTTTAGCATTTAGGGTTTTACAATGCGTCCTCATCATTTTTGAACTTTATAAGTAACTTACCCATGTGTAGTTTGTACTTACCCATGTGTAGGTTATACTTAACCCTAGGCAGGTTATACAACTCACCAGTTTCAGGTCTTTCCTACACATGTATAGGTTGTACTTACCCATGTGTAAGTTATAAACTTACCAGTTCTGGCTAACTATTTGAACTTTATAAGTAACTTACCCATGTGTAGGTTGTACTTACCCATGGGCAGGTTATACAACTCACCAGTTTCAGGTCTTTCCTACACATGTGTAGGTCGTACTTACCCATGTGTAAGTTATAAACTTACCAGTTCTGGCTAACTATTTTGAACTTTATAAGTAACTTACCCATGTGTAAGGTATACAACTTGCGCATTGAAAACCTAAATTTACATTGAATTTCATTCAAGTAACAAAAGTAAATCAAGTAGCTAGAGTAAATCATCCAATTGCATTGCTCACACAAGTTCTTAAGCATTTGTAGGACATTATTTCTGAACATTCGGAAAAAAGAAAAAGGAAAAATTATCCATGAATTACATCTTTTTTATATATTTATCTATCTACTAATTCAAACATCCGAGTGATTACTTCTTTTCAAGGTTTTCAAGAGCGAGAGTCACCGCCTCTGCTTTAGCTTTTTCTGCTTTCTTCTTTTCACAATTCCTTGCGTCGTGGTCTCTTGTCAATTTCCCACACTTTCTGCACTTTCTTTTTGGCTTTAGATATTCTTCAGTCACCTTTTCTTTTAGAGACTTTAATCTGTCGTCCTTTGCGCATCCCTTGTATGGTAAAACAGGGGGATTTTGAACATCATTGTTACTTGGCTGAAGAATGAGTTTTCGCTTTCGGATATTGAGGTGGTTCTCATCAAACCCGACATCGGTAAGTCTGTGAAGTAAGCTGGTATCCATGTAGACCTGATATCATACATATGCCTGAACCATGGATGATCTTCCAACCTGAATTCCTTCATTATTTCTGCCCATCTTTTCTCAAACGTCTTTGTACTCAATGATATGTTCCAAACTATGTCGTTGAACTTCTTCTTGAAATCAGTATTATCAAACATGCGTTTTCCTCAAACTGATGATTGTGTTTTTCCTCAAACTCGTCTAATATGTACGATTGTCGGCCTTCAATCAGCTTGAATATGACACGTGCTTCACATCCTGTCACTTGCAGTGACGAAATACGTACTCTTTTGCCACTGTTTTCTTGATTTAGTGTATCTATGCTTACACCTTGTGGTTTCCATTCTTTATTACACAAAATGTACTTCAATCTAACCACTCCACTGTTTTTTTTTTTTTGTGTGTGGATAGCCTAGTGTCAAAACCCGCTTGGTACGCATATCTCTCATACATTTCAATGCAATCATCTATTGTGTCAAAAACTTGACCCTGAACTGGTCTTACATCTTCCTCTACTTCTGGTATCCAATATATTTCACCTTCATCTGTTTCTATCATCCTACTGTTATACCAGCTAGTACATGGCTTGTTAACCGAACCTGCACGACACACAACATTTAGATATCCACATGTTCTACACATGTGTAGGACAGACCTTTTTAGTGATATTTTCAGCTTTAGAACTAAAACAATTATATTTAGCTACACATGTGTAGACGACTAATCATGTCTAAAACATGCTAACACAAAAGGTGTCCTACTCATGTGTAGGATAAACTTTTTTATCGATATTTTGGAGCTTCAAAACTAATACAATTGTATCTACCTACACTTGTGTAAAACAACTAATCATGTGAAGTTCAAGTCATATAACAAAGTCAAAACACATCTATATATATATATATATATATATATATATATATATATATATATATATATATATATATATATATATATATATATATATATATATATATATATATATATATATATATATATATATATATATATATATATATATATATATATATATATATATATATATATATATATATATATATATATATATATATATATATATATATATATATATATATATATATATATATATATATATATATATATATATATATATATATATATATATATATATATATATATATATATATATATATATATATATATATATATATATATATATATATATATATATATATATATATATATATATATATATATATATATATATATATATATATATATATATATATATATATATATATATATATATATATATATATATATATATATATATATATATATATATATATATATATATATATATATATATATATATATATATATATATATATATATATATATATATATATATATATATATATATATATATATATATATATATATATATATATATATATATATATATATATATATATATATATATATATATATATATATATATATATATATATATATATATATATATATATATATATATATATATATATATATATATATATATATATATATATATATATATATATATATATATATATATATATATATATATATATATATATATATATATATATATATATATATATATATATATATATATATATATATATATATATATATATATATATATATATATATATATATATATATATATATATATATATATATATATATATATATATATATATATATATATATATATATATATATATATATATATATATATATATATATATATATATATATATATATATATATATATATATATATATATATATATATATATATATATATATATATATATATATATATATATATATATATATATATATATATATATATATATATATATATATATATATATATATATATATATATATATATATATATATATATATATATATATATATATATATATATATATATATATATATATATATATATATATATATATATATATATATATATATATATATATATATATATATATATATATATATATATATATATATATATATATATATATATATATATATATATATATATATATATATATATATATATATATATATATATATATATATATATATATATATATATATATATATATATATATATATATATATATATATATATATATATATATATATATATATATATATATATATATATATATATATATATATATATATATATATATATATATATATATATATATATATATATATATATATATATATATATATATATATATATATATATATATATATATATATATATATATATATATATATATATATATATATATATATATATATATATATATATATATATATATATATATATATATATATATATATATATATATATATATATATATATATATATATATATATATATATATATATATATATATATATATATATATATATATATATATATATATATATATATATATATATATATATATATATATATATATATATATATATATATATATATATATATATATATATATATATATATATATATATATATATATATATATATATATATATATATATATATATATATATATATATATATATATATATATATATATATATATATATATATATATATATATATATATATATATATATATATATATATATATATATATATATATATATATATATATATATATATATATATATATATATATATATATATATATATATATATATATATATATATATATATATATATATATATATATATATATATATATATATATATATATATATATATATATATATATATATATATATATATATATATATATATATGTTTATAAAATATATATATGTATATATATACCATATATATATACATATACATATATATATATATATATATGGGACCCTTATTTTGAGAACCCATTTTTTTGTACTAATCATGTGAAGTTCAAGTCATATAACAAACTCAAAACACATCTTACACCTGTGTAGATTCAACATACATTGATAAACATTTCAACTTCATATCTGTTAACTAAAACACATCCTACACATGCGTAGAAGACTAATACAACTGGATACGCATACATTCATCTGCTACACATGTGTAGGATCAACATACATTCAATTTTTAAGCTAAAACTTTGAAAATACGCATACATACATCTCCTACACATGTGTAGGATCAACATACATTCAATTTTAAGCTCAAATTTTGAAAACTTACTCGATTCGGCTTCAAAGAGGTTACTGAACACACTATCTTCTTCATGAAACGTTGAATTGACTTCGTCATCATGCATAGTTGCATCCTTTTCCATATTCACCTGTGTAATTAAAAAATTTCATATCAAAAAAGTTATAAATAAAAAAGCTACTGTAATTGATAATAATCGAATTGAGGATAACTTCACTGTTATAGTTTGATCGGAATTTCGCAAAAAACAGAATCTGAATTTTTGATCGTGAGTTGATCGAATTTTAGGAAGCTTTTTTTGTAGAAATTGAGAACTCTTAAATTTAATATTGGATCACATGTTTTTTTTGTTCATTCACATGTGAATAACAAAAAAAACATGTGAACAAATATATAATTTAAGAGTTCTCATGGTTTTTACAAAAAAAATGGTTCTCAAAATAAGGAAACTCTATATATATATATGGGACCCTTATTTTGAGAACCCATTTTTTTGTAAGAACCGTGAGAACTCTTAAATTTCATATTGGATCACATGTTTTTTTTGTTCATTCACATGTGAAACGTTATAAAAATCTACATGTGAACAAAAAACGTGAACAAATTCATTCACAAGTTCATAAAAGGCTATTTGGAAGGTTTCATAAAAAAGTTTCTTCTACAAAATATATTTTTATATCATTTCACATGTGAATGAACAAAAAAAACATGTGAACAAATATATAACTTAAGAGTTCTCATGGTTTTTACAAAAAAAATGGTTCTCAAAATAAGGAAACTCTATATATATATATATATATATATATTTATATATATATATATATATATATATGGGACCCTTATTTTGAGAACCCATTTTTTTGTAAGAACCGTGAGAACTCTTAAATTTCATATTGGATCACATGTTTTTTTTGTTCATTCACATGTGAAACGTTATAAAAATATATGTTGCAGAAGAAAAAAAATTCAAAACCTTATATGTAGTCGTTTGTCACATGTGAACAAAAAACGTGAACAAATTCATTCACAAGTTCATAAAAAGGCTATTTGGAAGGTTTCATAAAAAAGTTTCTTCTACAAAATATATTTTTATATCATTTCACATGTGAATGAACAAAAAAAACATGTGAACAAATATATAACTTAAGAGTTCTCATGGTTTTTACAAAAAAAAATGGTTCTCAAAATAAGGAAACTCTATATATATATATATTATATATATATATATTTTACTAGATTATGCACCCGTGTTAACACACGGGCTCCACCAGGTTTTTACTTCATATGTAATGTTAGGTTATGAAGTACTCAAGTCAAGGTAATGTCTGATTATGAGTAATTCGACCAACTAACTTAACCTCATCCCTCGTACCAGATACTTATAGATATTTGGTTTTTTTAACCTTTAGTTGCTGTCATTTTATCAAATGTTTCAAATCATAAAAAGTATTTCAAATGTCCTAAGCAACCACAAACAATGTGTAAATTATATTTCGGGCTTGCAAATTAGTTATCAGTTATATATATAGAAAAATATATAGAAATTGTAATATAAACCAAACTAAAAGATAATAAATATATTTACCATAAGTTCTTTCTGAAGTTTGTAAATATAAAAATAGTTAATTAAAAAATTATGATTAGTTGATTAATTCATCACTAATTGTGAAAAATCATTATAAAAAGAATAAAACACAAGAAGAAGAGAGATGGATGGAATGAGATGAAAAAAAAGGGATGCAGATGGAGATAGATCGAGGATTCGATGCATAGGTGGCGATAATTTTATGTCAGGAGTGATAGGATTTGTAGTATTGGTGATTTAAAGGGATCTAAATATAAATTAGGAAGGATGTATTTGCAATTAAGAGTAAAGTTGATAAGTTGAATTGGATTCTGATGATGCCACGTGTGTAATTGGAAAAAAGACTACATTCCTTTAATAGTTAGGTAGATATGTATAAACAAAAAGTAACTATAGACTCTTTATATCCGTGCGTTCTAACTTTCTTGTTTTGCAGAAACGATTCCAAAATGACGATCATGTTTACAAGTCATTTTTGGATATCTTGAACATGTATCGGAAAGAACACAAGGGAATAAATGAAGTCTTCCATGAGGTTGCTGCACTTTTTGAAAATCAACATGATCTTCTTGTCGAGCTCACAAATTTTACCCATCATCGGGTATGCAACAACTGTAATCGAAGATGACGAGCCTCCACCAAATAGAACTGTGGAGTTTGGAGAGGCTACAAGTCATTTAAGTTTCTTACTTAGCCGGCTACACGTCATTTTTTATAACGTGGAAGTGTGGGTTTGAAGTTCGCATACTGCATTTGTGGATGTCATTGTGGATTGTCGAGCAACTTAACAACTAACTTGTTGTTTTAAAAAAAATATATTAATTCTTTAAATTCAAATTGATCCATTGCAAGCATTAAAGCATGTATTACTTAATTATACAAAGTTACAAGCTAGGTCATCTGAAATTGTGGTGTTAAGATGTCAATTAACAATACTCTTAAGTAAACATATGTCGTCGTATCTTGTTACAAGCGATTAAGTTAACATGGATTAAATTCAAATATCTTGTCAAAATTTAAAATTCGCCAAAAAGGTTTATCTTTAGATTGAGATAAACAGATAATAAGTTTCTAACTTCATATGCTTATAACGTCCATCACGTCTAATTTGAACATCCCACAAAATAATTTGGTGTTCCTACACAAATAATGGTAGCACCACCTTGTGATTACGCTCGATAAAACTCGGTCGTTATACTCGACAACTGTGCAACATAGTAGTAAAACTTATTGATTTCAAACATCGGAGGTTACCAACTATTATATGTAGTTGTATGATCTTGCATTCTTGTGTGTTCTTAGCACGAGCACATCTTGGTATTACGTCCTCGTATACTTTGACAAAATCTGAAATTCAGTTCAAAATATTACAACTATATATTATCCAATTTTCTCCATGAGCAACTGATCAAGTACATTTAGTCCAAATCCCCAAACAACACATTATAAATACAAGATATAGGTAAAATAAAACAAGTATTAATGTAAAACAAATAAAACAATAGTTTATCTTCACTGAAAATTAACATCATCATGAAAATCATCGTGCATCATTATAATACTTGTGTTTCATGGATCTTCGTGCATCAACTTTATCACGATCTAAAGGTCAAGATCTTGTCTTATTTTTTTTAATTTAATACTCCCTCCGTCCCATTACAAGTGTCCTAGTTTGAATATTCAAAGTCTTTATCTTTAAACTTTGACCTTAAATATATATTTTTGTGTTATATATAACTTGATGAAAAATTATATCATTGAAAACACTTCTAAAACACAATCAATTCATATAACTTTCATCAAGTATAATCTAACACAAAAAAAATTATTTAAGATCAAAGTTAAAAAACTTAGACTTTGAAAATTCAAAACATGACAATTTTAGTGGGACGGAGGGAGTATTTTTTTTACAATAACCTTTATAAATACATCCCACTTGTCATGATGACTTGCAAGTATCAATTCAAAAGAGTCATGCACATATACAAGTATTAAACTTAGAAACGACAGAACATCTTCAAAACTCAAAAGTAGTACATATCCATATTGATTGAACCCAACAACATTTAACATGATATATTAAACCCTTACAATTAAGATCTTAAGGGGGAGGTAATTGTAACATCCCAAACTTTTTAATTAACAGTTGACTAGTGTCGTTAAGTCAACATAGTGTGTTGTTAAGTCTATTTTAGATATAATGCTTATATGTAGTTGATGTGCGTAACGTGTGAGGCTTGAAAGCCTAAATGCTTAAAGTAGTATAAATGTGTGTAAAATGTAGATAAATGCCTATGTAGTGGTATTTAATGAAGTAATTATGTTGTATATGGTCCATAGAGTAGTTTGTGACTAATAATGAAGGATTAGGAAGCTTAGGGACTAGTTTTGACATAGAGGCAAAGTCAAAAACGGGTTAAGGAGTTTAGGGAGTGTCTTTAGGTCATTATTTGCAGATTTCATTCCTCCTAAACAAGCCCTAACCGCCCCACATAGTTCTTCCATTGATTTGCTAACCGAAAAGCTTCCTTACGTGTGATTTGAGAGTGTTTTGTCAACAGTTTTGCATCCTCATTGTGATCTACAGGTAGAAAAGGTATTGTAATGTGGATTTATTATCTTTTCAATTGTATGGATTATTAAGAAGTGGTTTAGGTCATTGGAGGATCAATCGATGTCGTAATAACGTTTGTTTTTATGATGTAAATCATATGTTGTTTAATGGGGAAGTTTATTGCATTTGAGTGGTCATAAAATAAAGGATTTTGATGTATAAAGGTCTGATATTTGATTTGGAATCGTTTGGTGTTGGTTTGGGGTTCAATTGGTCGAAGTGGTGCAGAATCGTGACGAGTTGCGGCGCAACGCCTAGTTACGGCGCAACTAGTTTCCAGACAGATAAGTTGCGGCGCAACATGTTAGTTGCGGCGCAACTGAGGGCTGGAGTTGCGTCGCAACGTGGTGTGTTGCGGCGCAACGGGGTCAGTTTTGAAATAAAGTAATCTTTGAACCTCCAATGAGTATGTCGTGTCTTGGGTCATGTTTGTAGGTGTGTAGGCCTGAGATATGACCTTAATAATTGTGGGTAATAGGTTGTTTAATGATCGTTTACTAATTTTAGGTAGACGAGGCTAGTTGCTTTGCACAGTAACGTGGTTATTCACTGTCGTGCACTTCTTTGAGGTAAGATACACTACTTTGACACGCTGAGGGATCCAACAAAAGCTGGTTTCGAATAATAACTTCCCCTTTGGTATCTTTATATTGCATGTGGGCATATGGGGTTACGCGGGAGGTATTGTGGGTTATGTACTTGGCCATGAGACCTGAAATGCAGTCCCAAATGTTATAAAATGAAGTATGGTATACTGTAGTGATTTGTTATGCGATGTTATGTAGTATCTAGAAATGTTGAAATGTAGAAATGACGTTGATTCTTGATGTGTGCATGCTTATGTGGCTTGTTCACCTAGCTCACTAGACTTACTAGGTTGCCATGTCACTTGCACGTTTAAGGGCCCAAACGTAATGAAGATTATGTGTGTAATGTTTAGGTTGTGTGATGCCTAAACTAGTAATGTGTGAAACCGAGCTCGTAAATTGATATGTAGAAAGTGTTAAGCTTAACCCGTACTTGCCCTAGACCGGCACAGTTAACGAAGATACGTGTGTTAATGTGTGGAATAAAAGAAGAATAGGCACATTTATGGTGATTCATCGTAAGTTGATATGCAGTTTATATGTGAGTTTATAATGTGAGTTGTGCCTTAATGTTTTGTCAATAAAGTAGGAGTGTTTTAAATGGACAAAGCTTTATAACTTTAGTGTTATCTTACTTAGCTAATTCGTTAGCTAACACTTGTTTCTTGAAATGTGGTTCCATCAGGTTTAGCTTGAAGGATAGATGAGGCACAAAGAGCGAGGAGTGGGTAGATAGCTTGCTGATAACTTTAGCTACCCATAGATGCTACACCTCATTGGACCTTATTTACATATTGTTATGTTACTGAATTTATGAAGTACTTTGTAGACGGTTGTTTTGTGTTGGGCAACCGTTGGGTTTTCATTTAGACATTTTAATGGTATTGCATGTAACACCAATAAATGCAGGAACCGAACTGTTTTTATCGGTTTTGAACTTTTAAAGTTTTCTTCCGCATCTTTTAACACCGTTAGGTGGAAATTTTTGAAAAACCCATGTTTTTAAATGTCGGGTGTTACAAGTTGGTATCAGAGAAATGGTTTAAGTGAACCAAAGTTCGACCATGACCGTAGGATTTTGGACTTAAACCGATGAAGGATAGGTTAGGACTACGTAGGTGTGCCTAGCTTGAGATGAAGTGCTTTAGGACGGGTTGGGATTGAGTGAGAGTGTAGGTCGAGGCTCGTGTGTGGTTTATATGCAGCTTATGTTGATGTCGTGTAGCCTTAATAGCCTTGTTCTCACTTTGATTCTTGCTAACCGTCGTCATTGCCTTGTAGAAAGATGGCAATTACTCGTGCTAACAGTCAACGAGATGGAACTAATGCTAGTGGTGCTCCGCCTAATGGGAATGGGGCTGGAGATGGAGTTAACCAAAGGCCTCCGCGAAGGCCACTCCCGGGTGCACAGCCCACAAGGTCGGAAATTGATAGGGCAAACCCGGTGGTTGAACAGGTTCCCAATCAAGCAGAATTACATGAAGAGTTGAGAGCTATCCGAGCTCTTTTGATGAGAAATGAAGAGGAGTTAGCACAGTTGAGGGCAGAAAGAGGTGCTGAAAGGAATGGGAGTGAACAAAGGGGTGAGCATTCGGAGGGGAATTACTCTAATCCCTCCCAAAGTGCTGAACCATCAATGGCGAGATCACAACATGTTCATGAGAATGTTGTTGCAGCAGTAGGTGTTAATGGGGTGAATGGTGGTGGACCTAGAGTTGTGAATGCACCTCGCATTAGCAACTTTAAATATGAGAGCTTTCAGAAATGTGGTGCCAAGGAGTTTGATGGTACCCAAAATGCAGTGGGTGCTATGGAGTGGATTGAAGATATTGAGGTAGTATTTGCATCTTGTTACTGTCCGGATGATATGAAGGTTTTGTGTGCTAGTAGGATGTTGAAGAAGAATGCCCGTAACTGGTGGAGGGCTACCACAGTTTCCATGGCCCCCGAGGTACTTGCTGTGATGCCTTGGGGTACATTTAAGGAGAAGTTTTTGGAGGAGTATGTGGGAACTCGAGAGTTGAGGCTTATTGAGAAAGAGTTTAGATCTTTGGTTGCAAAACCCGGTGCAATTACGGAATATGCACATTCTTTTATGGAGAAGTTGAAGTTTGTAGGACATTTGGTTCGGAGGGATGAAGATCAGGTTGAGGCATATTGTGATGGCCTCCCAGCTAACTATCGAGGTTTGTGTAGGCAACATGTGACATTGTCGGCGGCAATTAAGGAGTCAAAGAGGTTGGATGATGACTTCAAAACTGAAAAAGTAGTTGAGAAAGTTGATGACAAGAAGTCGGGATTTAAGAGGAGACCTAATTGGTCTTCTAATTCTAATAATAATAAGAAGAAGTTCAGGGGAAATTCTAATTCAGGTGGGGACAAGGATAAGAAGAAGAGTGGTACGTGGTGTGCATCTTGTAAGACTTTTCATGATGGTCAGTGTTCTGAGAAGACAAGGAGGTGTCACAAATGTGCTAGGTCGGGACATCTGGCAAGTGAATGCAGGGACAAGACTCGTTGTTACAAGTGTCAAGAAACGGGTCATCTTATTGCTGATTGTCCTCAAATGAAGAATGATGGAAAGAAGACAGCCACCACCGCAACTAAGGTTCGAGCCCTACAGATGACAGTGGATGATGCAAAGAGCAACGATGAGGTAGTAAGTGGTACTTTTCTTGTTAATTCGAAACCTGCATCTGTTCTATTTGATTCTGGTGCAAATAGGTCATTTGTGTCTACTTTATTTGCTCCTAAGCTAGAAAGAGTTACTACCCCTTTAGATTACTCGATAGAAGTAGAAATTGCTAATGGTACGATTAGTGATATACGTGTGGGTTATGATGATTGTGATATTGAGATTGAAGGTCGTTCGTTTCCAGTCCAGCTATTGCCTACTACTTTAGCCGGTTTTGATGTAGTGATAGGTATGGATTGGTTGTCTCGGAATGAAGCTAACATTTTGTGTTCACAAAAGATTATTCGATTTTCTACACCCGATGGTAAGGTTGTTACAGTTTATGGAGATAAGAAGAGAGGGGGGATAAAGATTATCAACATGATGAAGGCTCTTAAGTGCATACGAAAGAATAAGAGCCATTTCCTTGCTTATGTCATTGATGCAAGAAAGGAGAAGCCTTCTATTGCTAGTGTGGATGTAGTTTCTGATTTTCCTAACGTGTTCCCCGATGATCTTCCCGGTATTCCTCCCGATCGTGAAGTTACGTTTCAGATTGATCTTATACCCGGTGCTACACCCGTTGCAAAAGCACCATACCGATTAGCTCTTACAGAAATGAAAGAGTTAATGTCCCAACTTCAGGAGTTACTTAACAAAGGGTTCATACAACCTAGTTCCTCGCCTTGGGGAGCTCCGGTTCTTTTTGTTAAGAAGAAGGATGGATCTATGCGCATGTGCATAGACTACCGTGAGCTGAATAAGCGAACGGTTAAGAATAAATATCCTCTCCCACGTATTGATGATCTTTTCGATCAACTTCATGGTGCCTCCTATTTTTCTAAGATAGATTTGCGGTCCGGTTATCATCAACTGAAGGTTAAGAAGGAAGATGTAGCAAAGACAGCTTTCCGGACTCGATATGGACATTATGAGTTCCTTGTCATGCCTTTTGGGTTGACTAATGCCCCAGCCGCGTTTATGGACTTAATGAATCGGGTATGCCGTCCTTTTCTAGATCACTTTGTGATTGTTTTATTGACGATATTTTGATTTACTCTAAGTCTGAAGCCGAGCACCGTGAGCCCTTAAGGGCTGTCCTTGAAGTCCTTAGAGAAAAGAAGTTATATGCAAAGTTCTCTAAATGTGAGTTTTGGCTTAGAGAAGTTCAATTTCTTGGACATGTCATCTCTTCCGAAGGAATTAAAGTTGATCCCTCAAAGATTGAAGTTGTTTCTAAGTGGGAGCAGCCAAAGACTCCAACGGAGATCAAGAGTTTCCTTGGTTTTGCAGGTTATTATCGAAGGTTTATACAAGATTTCTCTCGTATAGCAAAGCCAATGACCGAATTGACAAAGAAAGGAGTGAAGTTTGTGTGGTCGGAAGCTCAAGAGAAGGCTTTCCAAACATTGAAGGCAAAGTTGTGTGAAGCTCCTATACTTGCCTTGCCTAAAGGTACTGATGATTTGGTTGTGTATAGTGATGCATCGATTACGGGTTTGGGTTGTGTCCTTATGAAGAGGGACAAAGGGATTGCTTATGCGTCACGCCAGTTGAAGCCGCATGAGAAGAGTTACCCGACCCATGATCTTGAATTAGCGGCGGTAGTATTTGCTTTGAAGTTATGGAGACATTATCTTTATGGCACTAAGTGTACCTTGTATACCGACCATAAGAGCCTACAGTATGTGTTCAATCAGAATGAGATGAATGTGAGACAAAGAAGATGGATGGAACTACTTAAGGATTATGATTGCGAGATCAAGTACCATCCGGGTAAAGCCAATGTAGTGGCGGATGCATTAAGTAGGAAGGTGCAGAATTCTTCTTGTAAATTGATGAGTATGCAAGTTCAAGCGAAGTCGGGACTACATGACCGTATTAGAGAAGCTCAAGTCAAGGCGTTAATGAAGGATAATATTGATAAAGAGGGTATTGGAAAGAAGAAACGCCTTGTGATGGAGACAAATAGCCGTGGTTTCAAAACATACAAGGGTCGAATTTGGGTACCATTGTTTGGTGGTAATCGAGAATTGATCCTTGAAGAAGCTCATAGAAGTAGATACTCAATTCATCCCGGTGTTACCAAGATGTATGTAGATTTGAAACCGATTTATTGGTGGCCGGATATCAAAGGAGAAGTAGCTCATTTTGTAGCAAAATGTTTGACTTGTGCACGTGTGAAAACCGACCATAAAAAGCCGTATGGATTGTTACATCAACTAGAGGTCCCGGAGTGGAAATGGGATCATATCACCATGGACTTTGTAACGAAGCTACCTAAAACGCCGAAAGGAAATGATATGATATGGGTGATTGTAGATAGATTGACGAAGAGTGCTCATTTTCTAGCTACCCGACAAGATGTGCCTTTAACGAAGATGGCAAAGATATACATTGATGAAGTAGTTTCGAAACATGGAGTTCCTCTATCTATTGTTTCGGATCGAGACTCGAGATTTGTGTCAAACTTTTGGAAGGGTCTTCAACGGGAGTTGGGTAGTAGAATAAATTTGAGTACTGCCTATCATCCTCAAACCGATGGGCAAAGTGAGAGAACTATTCAAACATTGGAGGATATGTTGAGGACGTGTGTACTAGAGTATGGTGGAGCATGGGATGATCATTTGAAGTTGATTGAGTTTGCTTACAACAATAGTCACCATGCAAGTATTGGAATGCCACCATTTGAGATGCTATATGGAAGAAGATGTAGGACTCCAAGTTGTTGGATGGAGCCCGGTGAGAAGCAATTAACCGGTCCCGAAATCATTGAAATCACCTCTGAAAAAGTTAATGTGGCTAAAGAAGCTTTACGTGTGGCTAGAGAAAGACAGAAAACATATGTAGATAAGAAAAGGAGACCGATTGAGTTCAATGTTGGGGAGTTAGTAATGCTGAAAGTCTCACCATGGAAAGGAGTCATTCGATTTGGAAAGAAGGGAAAGTTGAGTCCACGTTTCATTGGACCCTTTAAAGTCTTGAAACGCATTAAGGATCTAGCATATCAGTTGGAATTGCCTCCAGAATTGGATGGAATTCACAACACCTTTCATGTATCCTACTTGAGGAAATGCTTAGCCGAGGAGTCAAGTGTGATTCCTATTGAAGATGTGAGTATTGACCCAATGAAGAGAATGGTAGATGAACCAGTGGCGATACTTGGAAGGAAGCAAAAGAAGCTACGCCGGAAAGTGATTGATTTAGTGTTGGTTAAGTGGAAGCATAATCATGGAGAAAGCTTAACGTGGGAAACTGAAGCAGTAATGAAGGAAAAGTATCCGGAGTTATTCCTTTCTGATGAGATTCCGGGGACGGAATCCTCTTAAGGGGGAGGTAATTGTAACATCCCAAACTTTTTAATTAACAGTTGACTAGTGTCGTTAAGTCAACATAGTGTGTTGTTAAGTCTATTTTAGATATAATGCTTATATGTAGTTGATGTGCGTAACGTGTGAGGCTTGAAAGCCTAAATGCTTAAAGTAGTATAAATGTGTGTAAAATGTAGATAAATGCCTATGTAGTGGTATTTAATGAAGTAATTATGTTGTATATGGTCCATAGAGTAGTTTGTGACTAATAATGAAGGATTAGGAAGCTTAGGGACTAGTTTTGACGTAGAGGCAAAGTCAAAAACGGGTTAAGGAGTTTAGGGAGTGTCTTTAGGTCATTATTTGCAGATTTCATTCCTCCTAAACAAGCCCTAACCGCCCCACATAGTTCTTCCATTGATTTGCTAACCGAAAAGCTTCCTTACGTGTGATTTGAGAGTGTTTTGTCAAGAGTTTTGCATCCTCATTGTGATCTACAGGTAGAAAAGGTATTGTAATGTGGATTTATTATCTTTTCAATTGTATGGATTATTAAGAAGTGGTTTAGGTCATTGGAGGATCAATCGATGTCGTAATAACGTTTGTTTTTATGATGTAAATCATATGTTGTTTAATGGGGAAGTTTATTGCATTTGAGTGGTCATAAAATAAAGGATTTTGATGTATAAAGGTCTGATATTTGATTTGGAATCGTTTGGTGTTGGTTTGGGGTTCAATTGGTCGAAGTGGTGCAGAATCGTGACGAGTTGCGGCGCAACTAGTTTCCAGACAGATAAGTTGCGGCGCAACTGAGGGCTGGAGTTGCGGCGCAACGTGGTGTGTTGCGGCGCAACGGGGTCAGTTTTGAAATAAAGTAACCTTTGAACCTCCAATGAGTATGTCGTGTCTTGGGTCATGTTTGTAGGTGTGTAGGCCTGAGATATGACCTTAATAATTGTGGGTAATAGGTTGTTTAATGATCGTTTACTAATTTTAGGTAGACGAGGCTAGTTGCTTTGCACGGTAACGTGGTTATTCACTGTCGTGCACTTCTTTGAGGTAAGATACACTACTTTGACACGCTGAGGGATCCAACAAAAGCTGGTTTCGAATAATAACTTCCCATTTGGTATCTTTATATTGCATGTGGGCATATGGGGTTACGCGGGAGGTATTGTGGGTTATGTACTTGGCCATGAGACCTGAAATGCAGTCCCAAATGTTATAAAATGAAGTATGGTATACTGTAGTGATTTGTTATGCGATGTTATGTAGTATCTAGAAATGTTGAAATGTAGAAATGACGTTGATTCTTGATGTGTGCATGCTTATGTGGCTTGTTCACCTAGCTCACTAGACTTACTAGGTTGCCATGTCACTTGCACGTTTAAGGGCCTAAACGTAATGAAGATTATGTGTGTAATGTTTAGGTTGTGTGAAGCCTAAACTAGTAATGTGTGAAACCGAGCTCGTAAATTGATATGCAGAAAGTGTTAAGCTTAACCCGTACTTGCCCTAGCCCGGCGAGTGCGTGAACGTGAGGTTGCTTGGGTGGCTCCTTGCAACATGGTCATTGAAACGCAGTTTGAGTAATACGAGGGGTCTGACCCGCCTCCATATACGGATTACTCCGGGATTGGCTTGCCATTCCCTAACGACATTTGATGAGTAGCCTTTTTGGTTGATCATCTAGTCGGGTGTGACGTATGTTACACTTATATGCAGTTAACGAAGATACGTGTGTTAATGTGTGGAATAAAAGAAGAATAGGCACATTTATGGTGATTCATCGTAAGTTGATATGCAGTTTATATGTGAGTTTATAATGTGAGTTGTGCCTTAATGTTTTGTCAATAAAGTAGGAGTGTTTTAAATGGACAAAGCTTTATAACTTTAGTGTTATCTTACTTAGCTAATTCGTTAGCTAACACTTGTTTCTTGAAATGTGGTTCCATCAGGTTTAGCTTGAAGGATAGATGAGGCACAAAGAGCGAGGAGTGGGTAGATAGCTTGCTGATAACTTTAGCTACCCATAGATGCTACACCTCATTGGACCTTATTTACATATTGTTATGTTACTGAATTTATGAAGTACTTTGTAGACGGTTGTTTTGTGTTGGGCAACCGTTGGGTTTTCATTTAGACATTTTAATGGTATTGCATGTAACACCAATAAATGCAGGAACCGAACTGTTTTTATCGGTTTTGAACTTTTAAAGTTTTCTTCCGCATCTTTTAACACCGTTAGGTGGAAATTTTTGAAAACCCATGTTTTTAAATGTCGGGTGTTACAGAGATCCAGAGAGAAGGTAGCTTAAGGAGAGAAGGTTCATTTTTTTATTTTTTTAGCTTGTTTTTTTAATATTTATATTTTTTTTTAATATTTATATTTTTTTTTAACATAAACCCATTCCAAAAAAAATCAAATTTTTTTTTAAAAAAATAAAAAATTTAAAAAAAATACAACTTACACATGTGTAGATATCTACACATGTGTAAGGTATAAAAATCTACACATGTGTAGGGATTTATTTTTATTTTTTTTTTATTTTTTATTTTTTAAATTTTTTTTTTTGGAATGGGTTTTCACTATAAAAAAAAAAATAAAAATGAACTTTGGTCACATTACTATTTATAGACACAGTCTGCCAAAATTATCATTGATCCAGATCAACTATCATTTATTGTACAAAATAGCAACATCGATGACTTGGTCATTTCATGGTAATGTGACCAAAGTTTACTACTGATAAATTTGATCAATCATTATAAAAATAGTACCAATGTGACAAAAAGTTTATTTTCATATTTTGCATTTAACGTTTTTTTTTTTTTTTTTTTTAGCTTGTTTTTTTAATATTTAATTTTTTTTTAATTTTATATTTTTTTTTAACATAAACCCATTCCAAAAAAAATCAATTTTTTTTAAAAAAATAAAAAATTTAAAAAAAATACAACTTACACATATGTAGATATCTACACATGTGTAAGGTATAGAAATCTACACATGTGTAGGGATTTATTTTTAATTTTTTTTAATTTTTATTGTTTTAATTTTTTTTTTTGGAATGGGTTTCACTAAAAAAAAAAAATAAAAATGAAAAATAAAGAAGAAAAAAATTTAAAAATCAACTTCTTCCTTCTCTCTTTAAGCAACCTTCTCATTTGATCTTTCTCCTATATATATATATATATGTAAAAGTGAATATAAGGTTGTCCGACACCTAAACTTAGGTGTGGAACCCCTCACATATTAATTTTTTAATATTTTTGTTTAATGAATAAATGTTTGGCCCCCATGAATTTTATGGATTAAAAAATTAATATGTGAGTGTTCCACATCTAAGCTTAGGTACCTAACCTTATATATATATATAATATATATATATATATATATATATATATATATATATATATATATATATATAATATATATATATATATATTATATATATATATATATTATATATATATATATTATATATATATATATATTATATATATATATATATAATATATATATATATTATTTATGTATATTTATATATATATATATGTATATTATAAGTGTAATATATGTTTATTGTAAGTATAGTTAGTTGTTTGTACTAGTGTTTATATCTATATATATATATATATATATGTCGTGTATATATATGGTGGGGGGGGGGGGGGCCTGAAAATACATAAAACACCAATGAATGCAACTTGATATTCTTATTTTCACCAATAGTCATTTTTAGTAAAGATTTCATCATAGACCTAAACAAATAATTTTAATTAATAATTTATTTATTTTATGTTAAGTTAGCTCAGTTGAGAAATACTCGTTACTCTTGCTAAAAAGTCTAGAGTTCAGTTATTGGCATAGGTAGGATTATTAGAAGCAGAGTACGTGTTTTAATTGTTGTTAAAAAAAATTACTTTTTCTAGGGATAAACGTGTAAAATAAAAATGAACTTTGGTCACATTACTATTTATAGACACAGTCTGCCAAAATTATCATTGATCCAGATCAACTATCATTTATTGTACAAAATAGCAACATCGATGACTTGGTCATTTCATGGTAATGTGACCAAAGTTTACTACTGATAAATTTGATCAATCATTATAAAAATAGTACCAATGTGGTAATAGACCATTGGTAACCCAAGACCGTGAATAAAGGCTTGACATGGGAAAACCTATGTTCAAGCCAAGAGAGTGAATGTTTTATCCCTAATTATTTGTTGTGCCATTTGACAGACTATAGGTGGTTTTCCCTGTAAAATCTTCGATAACATCCATCCCAAAATGGACGTAAAAAACATTAAGAAATAACGGCTCTGAAATTATATTTCTATAACTACTTATAAAACAAACTAGTTTTTCTATTTTTAGAATCTCTTAATCTCTTAAAACATTTATAGCATACATCTTTTATCTACTAAATTACCTTCATTAACTCCTTAAATCACATGAATTATTTTACATCAATTATCTATTTTACTCGCCGCCGCCACCACCGACACGCCGCCGCCTATACCTCCGCATTGCGCGGGTATTCGTCTAGTATAAAAAAATAGTGATGTGACAAAAAGTTTATTTTCATATTTTGCATTTAACGTTTTTTTTTTTTTAATAGTGCTTGGACAACCATGCAAAGTTTTGAGTTTTATGGGGCATTTATAGAGGCCCAGAACACATAAAAATCAAATGTTTGCTTTTTAGTCAAAAGCCCAACCCACTTATAACAACATCCCAAAGGACCGTCCTAGCTCAACAAAAAATGTCAAATGTCAAACTCAAACTTTAAACTCAAACCCATCCATCCCTAGTTTTCCTTAAATTTCATTGGTTTTGCTTGTACTTTATTAAAAACCCCTCATATATATACCCCTCCAAAAATTATATTACTCCATAGTGCTCACGTAAATATATACACAACAATAAAATCAATCAATCTGATTTCCAATTAAATCCTTCACTCACACAACACAAAACATTAAATATAAATTTTCATAGACATATATTTTCTTCACCCCTTTTTCTTTTTGTTAACACAAACAAATAATTCTAATATTTTATGTTAATAACACAAAAAACTCTCTCTAATTCCTTGTTTATTTCGATCTCAAAAAGTAATTTAAGTTGAATAGATAGATAGATCTTTCCGTGAAGGTTACTTCACAGGTAATCCATCCATCTATAGATATATCATCTGTTTTTATATCTACATATATATGTATAAACTATATATATATATGTAGTTATTTATATTAATTATATATTTTACAATTAATTTGTAAAGTTAACGCAGGGATGAAGCGAATACGAGATGATGTAATTACTAGTAATTCTCAATTCAAACGTCCTTTTGTTTCTCAACCGTAAGATCATTTTCTCCTTCTAATTTGTTTGATTATTGTATGTATATGTATATGTATATGTACGTATATGTATGTATGTGTGTATGTATATCTTAGAATGTATTCTGATTATTATTATTATGTGGCTATTTTTCTAGTATAATTTGTTTAATTGTTAGATTTTCAAATTTGTTAACTTTTAGTTCTATTTAATTATTATTGTAGATTTATCATATGCTTGTTGTTTAATATTGTTTTATTTTATTAATTTCTTGTAATTATATGTTTCTCTGATTTGGATTTAATTCAAAATTTCTGTTTTTTAAATATATATATATATATTTTGTCTATAAATTTTGTTATTTTAATCTACAATTACATAGTGCAGTTTCTGTACAAATTAGGTTTTTTTTTTCTAATGAAAAAAAGAGGAATTTATATTTAAGTAAATAGTGCAGTTTCTCTACAAATTAGGTTTTTTTTTATCCTGCTTTTTAGGGTTTGGGTGGTTGGGATGTGGTATCACTTTAATTAAATGTTTTAGTATTTTATTTGTATTCCCCCGTGGTTGGCTGCTACGTGAAATATAACTCTAGATGTGATTAATGGAAGTATCTATAAGTATCGTATGTATGATTAAATAAAAAGCTTGTAATTTACAACGTATTTTGAGCTTTTGGTCTTCTGTGTTATTTCATGACGTAAAGTGTGAAGATTTACAAGTTTTATATGTTTATGTTGAAGATATGCTCATTTTCATGTTACCGGAGACGAGGAAATGGGTGAGGTGGCAGGAGGTGCGGGGACGGGATCGGGGGCTGTGGCAGTTGCAGCTGCAGGAGGAGGGGTGGGAGGTGTTAGTAATCAACAAAAACTTACAACGAACGATGCTTTAACTTATTTAAAGCAAGTTAAAGATATGTTCCATGACCAAAGAGAAAAATATGATATGTTTCTTGACGTTATGAAAGATTTTAAAGCTCAAAGGTAACTTGATTATAACTATCAAGTAAATTAGATTTTGATAGAATTAATAGTAATGTTGATCGATCATAACTTGTTTGGTTACTTTTCTCGCGCAGGATCGACACTACTGGTGTCATAGCAAGAGTAAAAGAATTGTTTAAAGGGCACAATAATTTAATTTTTGGGTTTAACACGTTCTTGCCCAAAGGGTATGAAATAACTGTAATCGAAGAGGACGAACCTCCACCAAAAAGAACGGTGGAGTTTGAAGAGGCTATAAGTTTTGTGAACAAAATAAAGGTGAAGTTTGTATCTTTATTTATTAAAACAAAAAGTAAGTATGGACCATTTAAATATGTGCGTTCTACTTTCATGTTTTGCAGAAACGATTCCAAAATGACGATCATGTTTACAAGTCATTTTTGGATATCTTGAACATGTATCGGAAAGAACACAAGGGAATAAATGAAGTCTTCCATGAGGTTGCTGCACTTTTTGAAGATCAGCCTGATCTTCTTGACGAGTTCACAAAGTTTTTGCCAGCTGCTTCTGCTGCTGCATCTGCACATCGTGCTTCTTTAGGGCGACATTCTTATAACCGTCATGATGAACGGAGCTCAGCTATGACTCCAGTCAAACAAGCCCAAATGGATAAGGTAGTGTAATCAGCTATTAATAATATTTGGTTTTATATGCTTTCTATAAGGGACTAAGTCTGATATTACATCAGCAGCGAGGCCGTAGGGACAGGATCAATGCTTCACATGCTGAGCTGGACCTAAATGCAGACGAGGATGATAAAACGACGATGAAACTTCACAAGGAGCATAGAAAGCGATCTGAAAAGGAGAGCAGGGATAGGATGACTCCTGATCAGGATTATAAAGAGCCTGATCTTGATGCTAGTAGAGAGGCTCATCGTATTGAAAAGCGAAAATCTGCAAGCAAGGTTGAAGATTTTGGAGTTCAATCAGGTGTGGGCCCACATGGTGATAAAAGCTCTCTGAAAAGTAAGTTGTTTCTGTGTTTACCAGGTGGTGCTCAAACTATCATGGATTTATTGTCAAAACACTGTCATATAATTTTTGTCTGTTACAGGTATGTACAGCCAAGAGTTCACTTTCTGTGAGAAAGTGAAGGACAGATTACGTAATCAAGATGATTACCAAGCATTTTTGAAGTGTCTCCATATCTACAGCACAGAAATAATCACAAAGAAGGAATTACAGAGCTTGGTATGTTTTAGTAATGTCTGCTCTACATATTTGACCCCTAATTCTTTTACACAATGGTCGCCTTACATAAGACACAATTTTTCAGAAACTGTATCTTTTTATTTTTGATGTTTATATGATATGTGAATTGTTCCATGTTTAGATTACTGATCTACTTGGAAAGCATCCAGATCTTATGGAAGGGTTTAGTGCATTTTTGGAACGCTGTGAAAATATAGGTGAATGCTTAGCTGCCTTACTGATTCAATCATGTTTTTTCCCCGCAAGAATTTCTTTACTGACACTAATATTTACTATTTGCAGATGGATTTCTTGCTGGTGTCATGGACAAAAGTACATGTTTTTTCTTTTCTATCGTCCTTTTTTTTGTTTGCCTTTCAATCTTATTTAATTTTTCAGTTTTACTTTCTTTTCTATCGTCCTTTTTTTTGTTTGCCTTTCAATCTTATTTAATTTTTCAGTTTTACTTTTGGTGGTTGCATATTGGCCCTTTATTGTTGCAGAATCTTTATGGACTGAAGGGCATGTATCGAAATCAGGTAGGACAGAGGAGAAAGATAGGGAGCACAGGCGAGACACTGATGCTGCTAAAGACGACAAATATAAAGAAAAATATTGGGCAAAGTCTATACAAGAACTTGACCTCTCTGATTGCCAACGCTGTACTCCCAGCTACAGACTGCTTCCTGATGATGTCAGTGTTTCACAGCCTTGTCATTTTGTTCATATTTATTTTAGTATAATCTGTTCTATGTATTAGGTTTTACTCACTTGTGTTTCATCAGTATCCAATACCATCAGTTAGCCAAAGATCGGAGCTTGGTGCTCAAGTATTGAATGATCTTTGGGTGTCTGTGACTTCTGGTAGTGAAGATTATTCTTTTACACATATGCGTAGAAACCAGTATGAAGAGAGCCTATTCAGATGTGAGGATGACAGGTAAATGTTCTTTATATCATCCCCTTCAATAGTAAACTAAAAGAAATGAACTAGTGAGAGCTAAATACAGCTTAATGATTATGCCAGGTTTGAACTTGATATGTTGTTGGAGTCTGTGATTTCAACCACTAAACGTGTCGAGGAGCTATTGAACAACATTAACAAGACAATCAGTCCTGAGATTCCCCTACGTATAGAAGATCATTTCTCTGGTATACATTTTATTTATAAGATTACTGATAGCCACTTTCATCATTCATGAAAGCAGTGACTCTCTTAATTTGGGAAAAGAGAGAGATGGGAGGGGGGGGGGACCACAAATTGCTTACTGAAGTTATATCTTTCTATTAGTAGTACACCTTATTTTACATATAACTGAATAATTTGAGAGGCTGTATGTATAAATCATAAAAGAACACCTTGTGTTACTTTTGACACAGCTCCTTTTAAGCTATTTTTAAATTCCGTCCATTTGACTTGATAGAGATGAAAATAACCTGAAACAACTAATTTATAAATTGGCCTGATGCTAAAACTTTTATATGAATGCATGCAGCTCTGAATTTACGGTGCATGGAACGTTTATATGGTGATCATGGCCTTGATGCCATTGAAACACTTCGCCGAAACCCGGCGGTTGCATTGCCTGTTATGTTAACGCGCCTCAAGCAGAAACAAGAGGAGTGGACAAAGTGTAAAGCAGACTTTAACAAGGTTTGGGCTGACATATATGCAAAGAACCATTACAAGTCACTTGATCACCGCAGCTTCTATTTTAAGCAACAAGATTCGAAGAATTTGAGTACAAAATGTATGTTAATTTTGTTTCTATTATGTATTATGACGAGTTATATATTGTTCTTGTATTTAACTGCTTATCCAAGTACCTTTTTCTTGGCATAATAAACAGCATTGGTGGCCGAGATCAAAGAAATAAAGGGGAAATGTCAGAAAGATGAAGATGTGCTCCATAGTATATCTGCTGGAAGCCGACACTCTATCTCGCCTAATTTTGAATTTGAATATGCTGACGATGACATTCACGAGGATGTATTCAAATTAATCCAGTATTCATGTGAAGAGATTTGCACAGGCAAAGAACAACTAAACAAAATTTTGAATCTTTGGACTACCTTTTTGGAACCCATGCTCAATGTACCTTCTCAATCTTGCAATTCGCGTGTTTCTACCAACAAAGTTGCAGGGGAGACTGATGGAAGCCCATGCCATGATGATGGTAACATGAACCAATTAAAGCCCTCTTGCAATGGAGATGATTGTAATTCTCCAGATCGAGTGCGTTCTCAAAAGAGTGTTATGGTCAATGGAGATACTTTGACCAAAGAAAAAGGTGGATTTCAACCTGAGAAAGAGGGTATGAACATGGGAGCTCGGGATGTTACTGAGAATGGTCATGAAGCCAAGTCAAATATTGAAGATACCATGTCACATGTAATACTTTATATTGCATTGAGTTGTGCATTTCTATATTATGGTATTCTCTATTTATTATGTTGTATAATCTGTGTTTTATTACACAGCATGTAGATAGTATGACACCTGTAACGATGGCTATTGGAAATTCTACTGATCCATCCAAAGCTGAGAAAGAAGAGGGTGAGCTGTCACCGAATGGTGATTTTGATGAATCAAATGCTGGAGAGGAGATAGAAGCTGATGGTGACGATGAGGACAGTGAAAATAGAGAGCCTGATGATCATAATGACGACTCTGGTAGTGAATCTGGGGGTGATGAGTGCTCTAGGGAAGAACAGGAAGATGGAGATAGAGACCATGATGATGATATTGAAGGTAAAGCAGAAAGCGAAGTTGACGCAGAGGATGGAAGCTTTGCTTCCGGAGATGGCATCAATTTTTTACGGACTGTGAAACCACTGGCGAAATGTGTAGCTTCATCATCATCATCATGGGATGGGGAAAAGAAAGATCTCCGTGTCTTTTACGGGAATGATGCTTATTATACACTTTTTAGGCTTCACCAAGTAAGAATGCACTCTTCATCTTTCGTTTTTCCTAACCATAAGAAGATGATAACCTACGAGTAGGAATTTCAAACCATTTTACCTGTGAATGTGTCGATGTGGGTTGTGTTTTGTCTTTTTAAGGGTTGAACTGGTCATACATGCCAGACTGGTTAAAGTAGCCTAAAGCTTATTTTAATGGATACAACTTCCAAATTCATTCTAATCAGATATTGTAATAACATCGCTTTGGTAATCATAACTACACACAGTAATTTTACTTTTTTAAATAATGCATGAAAGAGGGTTTATTGGGCAAATCAAGCCCGCCAGCCCATTTTGGACCATTACTCAACCCATAAAACCCACCAAACTTGCCACATCTAGTGAAACAGGATTGTTAATTCTATTTCATTTCTTTGTAGACGTTATATGACAGATTACTATTTGCTAAAGTCAATCTGATATCTACTGAAGCGAGAAAGAGAACTGCTAGAGATTCAAGCCCATCTGAGTTGTACTCCATGTAATGTTTTTACTGATATTCATTTATCAGTGTAAATGCTATCTTGAGATCTGGACGTCTGACCCGATTCCATTTTTTTTTCCAGATTTGTGGGTTCCCTCTACAATTTGCTTGATGGTGTTTCTGATAATGCAAAGTTTGAAGACGATTGCCGGGACATTATTGGGAATCATTCATATGTGCTATTTACATTGGACAAGTTGATTTGTAAGCTCGTTAAACAGGTATTTCCTTACACTTACGGGTAGTCATTTTTAGCAAAGGTCGAAATGTAGACCCATGTACTGACATGTGCCATTTAGTGTTTTTTCTTCCACGTGTCAACCGTGTGAAATTTAAAAGTTTACTATATGAGTAATATATCTAATGGGCTTAATGATTCAAGCAGCTCTAATGTTACTCTCTACAATCTCCCGTGTCGTGCTTTGCTCGGATTTTTAGATTTTATTTATGTTATCATAATCACATAAGTAACAATAAATTTATATCTAGAAATGTGCAAAATGTGTTTGGGAGCCAGCCCACTTTGACGCAGTTTCTCTGTTGACACATACTAAAAATATCTTATGTTACCACCTGCATGAATTATCTCAAGTAAAGCTTTGAGTTCGTCTCTTTTCTGGATGCAGCTTCAAAGCATTGTCGGTGATGAAATGGATAACAGACTGTTGCAGCTATATGAATATGAAAGATCCCGGAAACCAGAGAAATTTGTTGATTCTGTTTACTACGAAAATGCACATGTCCTCCTTCATGATGAGAACATATACAGATTTCAATGTGTAGGTTTTTATATTTAACCTGCAATTTATGGCTAGCCAGCTGTCTGCTTAACCTTTTTTTTCCCTTTTTGTTGCAGTCTTCTGGTCCTTCTCGTTTAACCATTCAGTTGATGGATGACGGGATTGAAAAGCCTGAAGTGGTTGCAGTTTCTGTAGATCCACATTTTGCAGCTTATCTACATAAAGATTTTCTTTCAGTTGCAAATGCAAAAAAACAATCTGGCATTATGATGCACAGGTAAAAGGGCAGTTGTTCATCTGGTTTCTTTTTCTTGACATGTTAACATATATTATAGGGCAAAATTTCATAGCAAGGTATGAAATAAGTCTGAATTCTCTTCTGCGTAAAACACTTAATTTGCATCTACAAATGGAGGAAGTCCCGATTTTTCATTTTGAATGTCTAATCATGTTAGTTTACCTTAAAGAGAATTTGTTTGATGTATGAGGTTTTGCATTAAAAGTTTGGTGAAAGTTGGAGGCTATGTAAATGGAAATATTGGGTGTTACCTTTCCCCAAACAGAAATCTGCGAAAGGACATGTTTTATGCAGTTAGCTTAATATTATAATGATTTGTCAAACAAAAGCTTGGTCATGATGCTTGATAGACTCTTTATTAATTTTTAATAATGACATGTCAACTAACATTTATTTTTGCAGAAATAAACGCCAATTCTCTGGGAAGGATGAATCATCTTCTCTATCATTTGCAATGGAAGGTGCTCGCGTGCTCAACGGTTTGGAATATAAGATGTCTTGCAGTTCGTCAAAGGTAACATATCTTTGCTCTCGTGAAAGTGTCTTAAGTTCTTACGTCGACAATTAAGTTTGATTCTGCATATGGATTTTTCTTCACAATGCACTATTGTTGATCTGTTTTCCATTATAACATATAGATGAATTAACAGAACATAGAATTCCACAATTTCAATCTATTTATTAAATAAAAAATATTGAACTAAAAATATTCTAATAGTTTAGCCTAACAAGTTTTTATAAATTAAATTGAATTTAAACATAAAAATGCATATCCCTCTTGTGCTGTTTCTAGCTTTATACAACCTCTCAAGTAGTAGTTGTAAAATATCCTATAAAAGATTTTGGAAATAGTCATAAGATATGAAATGTGAATATTGACCCCTATAGTCCAGTAAAGAGCTACCTGTTTTCTAATCAGTTGCATAATGGCAGATCTCCTATGTTCTCGATACAGAGGATTTCTTCTTTCGTGAAAGAAAAAGGCGAAAGATCTCTGGAGTCAAATCGTCCATCCATAGTCAGGCAAACGTAGAACGGTTTCACAGAATCTTAGCAGCCTCATTATCACAACAATAGTTAAGGTGCATCTTATATTTGCATTATATATCTATACCTAAACTATCATATAAAAATTGGGTACTGTCTTAAATTTTGAAATTTTATAAACATCAAAATTACTAAAATGCCCTTTGACTTACCCTTAACCATGTCTCTATGTTGAAACTATCTACTTCCACGCATTGCGTGGGTACAATTCTAGTTTTATTTATTGCATAAATGTGAATGAACTTTAAACACTTTCTCAAAAACCCTCTAAAAAGCGTGTTAGCATTTTGCTTGTTTTGCAGAACCGTTAGTTGCACGACATAGAACTGCTACTTTAGGTTTTCTGAAGCAGATTTGGTGTAATGTAACAAGCGCTCTAAGCTCAACGTAAACAGTGTTGTATGAGCCATCAGTTCCGTAAATAGAGGTTTTATCTCATTTAATGTATCGTGTAATCTTTGGCTCTTCTCTGTGTCCATGTAACATTTCCGTCTCCAGTAGAGGTTCTTTTTTCTTCTTTCTTTTCCGCCTCGAATTAGTAATTGTGAATGTGAAGAGACGTCTCTGAAAGATTATGAGCATAGAGAAGCTGTAGCGAAGCTTGGTAACCGTTCTGCATTGAGGTTTGTTGTACAGAGGTTGATAATGTTGATTATATTTGTGGATACAATCACATCAGTTTTTATTGTTATCTGACCTGAACAAGTGGCTTTCCTGGCCCTCCTGGAACCCTTCTTTTTATGTTTGTTGTTAAAAGATATAATTTTGTTTACTTATAAATGCATATTCGTTCTTAAAGTTCGACGCCTATTTTTGCATACTATAGAATGGTATTGTTCATCCTCTCTTAGAAGTTCGTTATAGATTTCAATTCTGGAATGGAGCAGTGACAAGCAATATAGATTGCCATACTTGCTCTCTATGCATAAAAGCCCTTCATAATAATTAACAAGGCAAAGTGCAGATCTCAAAAGTTTGGACGAGAAATAAAAACTAAACAAATGGGGCCGAAATTGAGTTTTACGGGCATACGAGAAAAGAGTCCAGCCGAGCATATTTGTTTGCTAGTTTCTTGATCCCGGAAATCTTGTAAATGGATAATATGGAGTTGTGGACTTCCCAGTGCCATATATGGTGTATGAAACCACGTACATTCTAGTGGCTTTTACACTTAATTTTAAATTTTCATTAGAAATCCAAATAGAAAAAAGAATGGGATTAGATTAGTGTAATGTTTTGGTGTAAATTAGATGTTCAAAATAATTTAAGATTTCTTTTATTCCGGTTGCTGAATAGAGAGAATTTTGTGCTGCTGGGTTGTATTGAAGAGCAGGTCATCGACCAAGCCAAACCAAATAATATCAATGCTTATGTAAAGTTAATATATTGGTGTATCTCACTATGTTGTATATATAGAAATATAGAATTTGTTAACTAATGGTTTTGGGTGTATTCAATGAACTCTGTATTTCTTAAATTATCAAAAATTAAATTTAATACTTATTAATTAATGATACTTATTATTTTTACATGAATCATATATAAGTATATGTTTTTATATTTAAGAAAAATTTAACTTCATTAAATGCATATTTTAATATGAAAATTTCATATTTTTATCTTCAGCTTGCATGAACACGAATAATTTACTAAATTCAGACACTGCCAACAATTATCTAAAAGTAAGAAAACAGATGGTAGATATCTTCAGCTTGTTTGTTTGTTTGTTTCATTTTAACGATATTCCTACTTCTAAACTACGCAAATGTCTAGGTACTTGGGACATTCAAAAACTGCATCTGTGCTTCTCTTTTTTCTATTTCTTTGTTAGTTTCTTTTGTTTTTACTTCTATCGTGGCATGTATTTCATTAGATCAGTGATATTTTAAGTTCAAATTTTCTATTCCTTTGTTAGTTTCTTTTGTTTTTTACTTCTATCGTGGCATGTATTTCATTGGATCAGTAATATTTTAAGTTCAAACTCTATTTAATTTGTTACTTAAAATTATTTTTGCTCACGAAGTGTCTAAAAATATCTTTAGTGTTAGAAACACACATTGCTTTAACTTTTCATGTTCACAGACAAGACTTAGATCAGATCATGTGATTACCTAGACAAAGGATCATGGTCGAATCAGTGATACATGGTTTGTTTTCAACAGATTGATCATGACAAATATTTGCTTTGGTGCATGTTTTTGTTTCGGCATTTAGGCTATCGAATGTGGTATTGAAACAAGATGTTGCCGTAGGCAATATGTATGTGGTTTGATATAGGAGAAAATGCATGTGACGATTCATTGATTTGTTGCGCACATAGGAGAAAATGCAGGTTTATATGTGGTTTGATCAGGTTTATAGGAGAAAATTCGGGATTGTACACGATCGGGGTATAAGGTTTAGAAGTTTAGAATAATGGAGATTCTTGATACTTCAAATAATTGAACAAATCCCTAACTACTATAGATTACAACAACAAATGTTCTTAACACTCCAAGAATATCAACAAATATAAAAGTAACTCCCAATGCCGTCTTCCACGGGTTCTGGGTCCTAAATACCGTCTTCGACGGTGTATGGGGGAGGTTGAGATGTAGACAGCCTTACCCCTACCAAAGGTAAAGAGTCTGCTTCCAGATTCTACCAAAGGTAGAAAAGGACCTCTAGCCTTGCTGGGCATAAGGATCGAACTCATGACTTCTGTCTCCAGAGGTAAGAGCTCTAACCACTGATCCAACCCAGTTGGTTTTTAAAATAACTTGACATATGACTTTTTTTTATAATTAAAGTCTTCATATGAACCAAGTCATTTGAAGAACAAAGCAACAATAATATGTGTAGGGAAAGTGAATATGGGGTTGTCCCCCATCTAATACAAAAAAAATAGAACGAAATGCATTTTTGGTCCTTGTGTTATCACATCATTTGCAAGAATCGTCTAAACTTATGAAAAGTGGCGTTGTTGGTCCCTGTGATATCAACTGAGTGGCGATCTCAGTCCAAATAGACGGATCCGTCTATTTTCTACCGTTAATGACATCATGTGCCCCTCACGTGAGGGGCAATACTGTCTTTCACATAAAGAAGGACTATTATTGCAACAAACCCAAATACATATGTCATTATTATCATCAAATCACTTATATTATATCTCTATATTTAATACATATATATACAGATCTGTGTAAAAATATATATATATTTAATACATATATATACAGATCTGTGTAAAATATATATATATATTTGATACATATATATACAGATCTGTGTAAAAAATATATATATATATTTGAATACATATATATACAGATCTGTGTAAAATATATATATATATTTGATACATATATATACAGATCTGTGTAAAAAATATATATATATCTGTATATTTGATACATATATATACATCTTTAAAAATATATATATATTTGAATACATATATATACAGATCTGTGTAAAAATATATATATATTTGAATACATATATATACAGATCTGTGTAAAAATATATATATATTTAATACATATATATACAGATCTGTGTAAAATATATATATATATTTGATACATATATATACAGATCTGTGTAAAATAATATATATATATTATTTATACATATATATACATCTGTGAAATAATATATATATATCTATATTTAATACATATATATACAGATCTGTGTAAAATAATATATATATATTTAATACATATATATACAGATCTGTGTAAAATAATATATATATATATATATATATTTGAATACATATATATACAGATCTGTGTAAAAATATATATATATTTAATACATATATATACAGATCTGTGTAAAATATATATATATATTTGATACATATATATACAGATCTGTGTAAAATAATATATATATATCTATATTTAATACATATATATACAGATCTGTGTAAAATATATATATATATTTGATACATATATATACAGATCTGTGTAAAATAATATATATATATTTGATACATATATATACAGATCTGTGTAAAAAATATATATATCATATATATATTATATCTGTATATTTAATACATATATATACAGATCTGTGTAAAATAATATATATATATATATATATATTTGATACATATATATACAGATCTGTGTAAAATAGTATATATTATATAATGAAAAAGACAGTATTGCCCCTCACGTGAGGGGCACATGATGTCATTAACGGTAAAAAATAGACGGATCCGTCTATTTGGACTGAGATCGCCACTCAGTTGATATCACAGGGACCAACAACGCCACTTTGCATAAGTTTGGACGATTCTTGCAAATGAGGTGATAACACAGGGACCAAAAATGCATTTCGTTCAAAAAAATATTAAAATATTTGTATGTGAGAGGTTTTTTAGTTTTTGTTCTTAAAAGGTAGCTAGTTGAAAGCTTGTGTAGCATTGTAGCAAACAAAAAAGTCTTTGCAAAGCTACATCACATATCTCGTATTGCTAAATGATTAACGTTTTTAAGATGTTTTAAGTTCAGATGATTCAATAATTGATTGTGTTTCGATTAAAGATCTGATAGAATGATACTTTGATCAAAGCCAAAATGAAAGATTGAGAAATTTAAAATTTTCAAATAATAAATCGGTCTCATGTGAATATGAAATGTTAATCTATAGAGATAGTGGTCCAAAAGTATATATACACACATATATATGACAACAAAGCTTCGTTTCGATTATGAATATAAATAAGGCATTCAACTTTGAAATGTATTAATCTATGACAAAAGCTTTATGTCCGCTTATAACTAGCAGTCGTTATACAACTTTCTAAAGACGAAAACACGTAAACAGTTTTCGGTCAAATCACCCAACCTTGTTTAGCACACAATGATTTATCAACTCTACATGTCGGCTTTTAATATCAATATACAAGGAACATTCAGAGGCGGTATCACACGGGGGGCAAGGGCAATGTCCCCCTCGAAATCTATATTTTGTCAAGTATTTTTAAATTTTTTATGGATTTTAAAAATTTTCCTATAGGTTTTTAATATTTTGCCCTTTTTTAATTTATTTATTTATTGAATTTTTTAATTTTGCCCCTTTGAAAATTTTTTCTGGTACCGCCTTTGGGCATTGGAACCCTAAATTAATAATTGAAATTCATGCTTGTACAAATGAATTATTTGTAATTCAGGGGTGAGTTTTTGATATGGAAATGAAGCCCTAAAGACTTCATTTAGCATTTTCCAAAAATATATAACAAACATTAATGAACTTTTGAGTTAACCATAAATTTTGATTGAAAATAGGGAAAAATACATAAAAAGGTAACCTATTTACCCAAAATTCATAATAAGGGGAACCTATTTAGTTTTCGTCTATTTAAGGGATCCATTTTCATAAATTTCCTAATAAGGGGAACATCGTTAGTTTTTGACGCCAGACCTCCGTTAAGTGCCACGTCACCCATGACACGTCATCAACTTTGCTTACGTGGCATTGACTAAAACAGAAGCAAAGTTGTGTTACATAGATTGGAAAGTGTTACCTTTTCATCATCTCATCCGCAAGAATCTGATATGTGGAAGAAGAAAGAATATAATCAAAGAGAAAATTTGATATGTGGAAGGAGATAAAGGAGTGTTGGAACTTGGAAATGAAAGAGTATTGAAGAAGATTGATTTGGTGTAATTAGTCTTGGAGAGAGAGAGGATAGTCTGACAAATTTTCAATCTCAAATTTTAGAATCCCGCCCAAAAGCCCCGCCCATTACATTATAGACACAATTTTTTTTAAATTAAAAAAAACCTATAAAGATTTTTATTATATAAAAACACACACATGACATCGGCAAGTGTGTGCACTTTATGATGTGTCAAGGCTCAGCATTTGACATATCAGCTTTTATGAGATCATCATCTCGGCTCCTTTAGTAGGAAAGGGAGATAAATGAAATTGACATTATTATCTCAAGTTTGCTGGAGTAAATCATTATATGTTCGGATAGCTAAAACTTCAAATACAATTCCAATAATCATTTTATCTTTCTCTCTCTTTTTTTTTTCTTTTGGTAAATTAATTTTTATTTCTTAAGTGACAAAGTTGTGTCACACTGTATTGTCAATCTGTCATATACTATATAGTAATAATAATATTGACTTTATTAGTTATAATAACTTTTATAAGTAAACAAAGTGGGATTGAAGAGCCTAGTTTTTCATATGATGTTGGAAGTGAATCCGTCAAAAATGTCTATTTTGAAACTAACTATATGGAGAATCAAAAATGTTCACCGGTTGACATTTAGGAAAATTCTACTTTGAATTGAAATGCAACTTCTTGGCAAAAAGCTATAAAATCGTTGACAGAAAATTGCATTCTAGAACTTTCTTTTTGGATGTCGAAACGCTTTTTTTCTTTTCTTTTTACTTTTTAGTGCTTCACTTACACATAACCAATCGTTATATTTAAAATGTTCAAAATGAAATAAATATTAAATCAGCTGTTGATTTAACAATAATAAAATAGCTAGCTGTTAAGAAAAACAATACTCGTAATAAAATAGCTTCAAATAAAAGCAATACAGTAATATTTATTTTGGGACCCCATAACATTAGCGACCCCTCAAGTTATACGAGTAACAAATATAAACACGTCAGGTGCTTTGTTTTCCCATTTTAAGTGTTCCACACGTTTCGCCTTTTATTTTTCTACCTTTCAATGTAGTCGATGACTGTAAATTTACGTTGACGGCATAAACATGTACTATTTTATTGTTGATTAGATAGAATGTCAATATCCAAAAATTAACTGCTATGATATATATCCGGGGGCTTTACTGGCTTGCTGGCTAGCTCATGTAATCAATAAAAAATAATTCGTGTACCAAAAACCGATGCCTTACCACTTGGCTATACTCCATACGGCCTGTTTTGGACGGTAGAACGGAGAGAGGGGGAAGGGCGAAGCAGGGCTCGAAGAACGAGCCGTCGATCCTTCTTAATCCCATTTATAGGTTATGGGTTTTTCTTTAAACGTTTATTTAGCGTTGAATGTAATAAGTTTGTTAAGATAATAATTATCCTAATTTGAATGGACTATCACTTTTTAATGATGAGGATGTTCACTGTTATTAAAAGAAAAAAAAATGTACCCACAAGAAGATATGTTATTAATATCTTCAATAAAGTTACTATCTCATTTTAAAGATATATGATATACGATTAGTTACTTTAAAATGGTTATCTCATTCTATCTATCTTTTTCCTCTCTTTCTCTCAAAAACAAAAGAACCATTTCAATCTCTTCATCAATTCTTGCCACTGCGGCGCAGTGGATTTCCTCGGCCCCTTTTGCTTCTTAGCCCACTGCGGCGCAGTGGATTTCCTCGGCCACTTTTGCTTCTTAGCCCACTGCGGCGCAGTGGATTTTCGGCCATTTTGCTTCTTAGCCCACTGCGGCGCAGTGGATTTGGCCATTTTGCTTCTTAGCCCACTGCGGCGCAGTGGATTTCCTCGGCCCCTTTTGCTTCTTAGCCCACTGCGGCGCAGTGGATTTCCTCGGCCACTTTTGCTTCTTAGCCCACTGCGGCGCAGTGGATTTCCTCGGCCCCTTTTGCTTCTTAGCCCACTGCGGCGCAGTGGATTTGGCCATTTTGCTTCTTAGCCCACTGCGGCGCAGTGGATTTCCTCGGCCCCTTTTGCTTCTTAGCCCACTGCGGCGCAGTGGATTTCCTCGGCCACTTTTGCTTCTTAGCCCACTGCGGCGCAGTGGATTTCCTCGGCCCCTTTTGCTTCTTAGCCCACTGCGGCGCAGTGGATTTGGCCATTTTGCTTCTTGCCCACTGCGGCGCAGTGGATTTCCTCGGCCCCTTTTGCTTCTTAGCCCACTGCGGCGCAGTGGATTTCCTCGGCCACTTTTGCTTCTTAGCCCACTGCGGCGCAGTGGATTTTCGGCCATTTTGCTTCTTAGCCCACTGCGGCGCAGTGGATTTGGCCATTTTGCTTCTTGCCCACTGCGGCGCAGTGGATTTCCTCGGCCCCTTTTGCTTCTTAGCCCACTGCGGCGCAGTGGATTTCCTCGGCCACTTTTGCTTCTTAGCCCACTGCGGCGCAGTGGATTTTCGGCCATTTTGCTTCTTAGCCCACTGCGGCGCAGTGGATTTGGCCATTTTGTTCTTGCCCACTGCGGCGCAGTGGATTTCCTCGGCCACTTTTGCTTCTTAGCCCACTGCGGCGCAGTGGATTTCCTCGGCCACTTTTGCTTCTTAGCCCACTGCGGCGCAGTGGATTTCTCGGCCATTTTGCTTCTTAGCCCACTGCGGCGCAGTGGATTTGGCCATTTTGTTCTTGCCCACTGCGGCGCAGTGGATTTCCTCGGCCACTTTTGCTTCTTAGCCCACTGCGGCGCAGTGGATTTCCTCGGCCACTTTTGCTTCTTAGCCCACTGCGGCGCAGTGGATTTCTCGGCCATTTTGCTTCTTAGCCCACTGCGGCGCAGTGGATTTGGCCATTTTGCTTCTTGCCCACTGCGGCGCAGTGGATTTCCTCGGCCCCTTTTGCTTCTTAGCCCACTGCGGCGCAGTGGATTTCCTCGGCCACTTTTGCTTCTTAGCCCACTGCGGCGCAGTGGATTTTCGGCCATTTTGCTTCTTAGCCCACTGCGGCGCAGTGGATTTCTGGCCATTTTGCTTCTTAGCCCACTGCGGCGCAGTGGATTTCCTCGGCCACTTTTGCTTCTTAGCCCACTGCGGCGCAGTGGGAGGGCATAGTCTCCACTGCGGCGCAGTGGATTTCCTCGGCCACTTTTGCTTCTTAGCCCACTGCGGCGCAGTGGGCATAGTCCTTGCTCACTGCGGCGCAGTGCATTTCCTCGGCCACTTTTGCTTCTTAGCCCACTGCGGCGCAGTGGACATAGTTCTGGTCCACTGCGGCGCAGTGGATAGGCACTGTGTTTTTATGTGTGTCGCTTTTCGACTTGTTTGAGATTGTTTAGTTGACGTGGCGGTATTGCGATGAATAATTATAGGTGGTGGACGTGTGGAACCCGTTACTCGTTCGTAATCTTATACTAGCCTCTTTGCCGATCAAGGTGAGTTTCGTATCTCCCTACCCGCTTGGGATTCGGGCTGAAAAGTGTAAACCTGGCGTGCTTACTTGTATTTATTGGTGCTTTACTTGTTTGACTTGATTGTTGGATTGATGTGGCGTTCATTTCGTTTGTTTGACTTGTTGTTATTATGTGTATTTACGTTTGTTTGACTTGATTGTTGATTGATGTGGCTCATTTCGTTTGTTTGACTTGATTGTTGATTGATGTGGCGTCTTTCGTTTGTTTGACTTGATTGTTGATTGATGTGGCGTTCATTTCGTTTGTTTGACTTGATTGTTGATTGATGTGGCTCATTTCGTTTGTTTGACTTGATTGTTGATTGATGTGGCGTTATTTCGTTTGTTTGACTTGATTGTTGATTGATGTGGCGTTATTTCGTTTGTTTGACTTGATTGTTGATTGATGTGGCGTTATTTCGTTTGTTTGACTTGATTGTTGATTGATGTGGCGTTATTTCGTTTGTTTGACTTGATTGTTATTGATGTGGCGTTATTTCGTTTGTTTGACTTGATTGTTGATTGATGTGGCGTTCATTTCGTTTGTTTGACTTGATTGTTGATTGATGTGGCTCATTTCGTTTGTTTGACTTGATTGTTGATTGATGTGGCGTCTTTCGTTTGTTTGACTTGATTGTTGATTGATGTGGCGTTCATTTCGTTTGTTTGACTTGATTGTTGATTGATGTGGCTCATTTCGTTTGTTTGACTTGATTGTTGATTGATGTGGCGTTATTTCGTTTGTTTGACTTGATTGTTGATTGATGTGGCGTTATTTCGTTTGTTTGACTTGATTGTTGGATTGATGTGGCGTTCTTTACTTGTTTGACTTGATTGTTGGATTGATGTGGCGTTCATTTCGTTTGTTTGACTTGGTTTATGTTTTAGTTAAGTATTACTTATACTTTAGGATAGACGTACATACATGGAAGTCGGTTATGCCTTCCTTGGGTTTTAGATGTGGTGGGAAGGCTGCGGGTGACCCTATACATAAGCATCTGGGACTTGAAGAAAGTAGAATCCTCTGAAGTATATGTACGTATAGTTGGTATATATATTGTGATTTGTGGCTTATGTTTTGTCGATTATTGATCGTTGACTTATGGTTGTCGTATTTTGATTGTTGGGTTATGTTTGAGGAATATTGATTGGTGGTACAGGTTCATTGTACATTGATTGTTGGTTCATGAGTATGCATTTACATTTGTTTGTAAGCATTGCATACATTATTGTTGGACCCTCGGCAGGGGATTTGCCGGCATCCTGGTGCATAGATGTATGCACCCATTTTGGATGTAGTCATGACCCCGAGTATATAGACATATATATCTCGATGATTTTGAGATACAGCCTTGTTCATGTTGATGACAGAAGGGTATCGTTGCATTGGTGACCGGCGTTCACGCATAGGATAGGCATGTTTGCTTATTCATTCATTTGGCACATACATTGTTACATACATCATTTGTGCATCATCATTACACTCTCTTTCTTCTGTGTAATCCTGTTGTTGGACGATATTGTGTTGCTTAGAGGCTCGCTGTAAGTCATGCCTAGCTTCTATTCTTATATTGTGATTATTGTTGTGGGTTCTTTGCGAACCATTACTACGAACTCACCAACCTTGTGTTGACTATGCTTAGTACACTTTTCAGGTAATCAGGTACTCCCTGGACGTGGTGTTTAGTTGCTTGCTTGCTGTCTAACCCGGACTTGGACCTTATGGATCAAGGATTCATGGACCCTCCTTTTGCATTATACTTAGGATCGTTTGCCATCTTTGGGTGTATTATGTTAACTTTGATGGCTATTTGCTCCTGTTGTATTTTGTTACTTGTTTTACTATGTTTTGGAGGTAGGGGCCGTGGTAGAGGCCGTGGTAGAGGTCGTGGTAGGGGCCGTGGTAGGGGTCGCGGTGAAGTTCCTGAGCCAAACTGGTAGGGGCCGTGGTAGGGGCCGTGGTAGAGGTCGTGGTAGGGGCCGGGTAGGGGTCGTGGTGGAGCTCCTGAGCCAAACTTGGCCGAGGTAGGGGCCGTGGTAGGGGCCGTGGTAGGGGCCGTGGTAGGGGTCCGTGGTAGGGGCCGTGGAAGGGGTCGTGGTGGAGCCGAGGTAGGGGCCGTGGTAGGGGCCGTGGTAGGGGCCGTGGTAGGGGCCGTGGTAGGGGCCGTGGGAGAGGTCGTGGTAGGGGCCGTGGTAGGGGCCGTGGTAGGGGCCGTGGGGGTCGCGGTAGGGGCCGTGGTAGGGGTCGTGGTGGAGCTCCTGAGCCAAACTTGGCCGAGGTAGGGGCCGTGGTAGGGGCCGTGGTAGGGGCCGTGGTAGGGGCCGTGGTAGGGGCCGTGGTAGGGGCCGTGGTAGGGGCCGTGGTAGGGGCCGTGGTAGGGGCCGTGGCTCAACCGGAAGCTCAACCAGAAGTGCAAGGAGGTAGGGGCCGTGGTAGGGGCCATGGTAGAGGTCGTGGTAGGGGCCGTGGCAGGGGTCGTGGTAGGGGCCGGGTAGGGGTCGTGGTGGAGCTCCTGAGCCAAACTTGGCCGAGGTAGGGGCCGTGGTAGGGGCCGTGGTAGGGGCCGTGGTAGGGGTCCGTGGTAGGGGCCAAGGTAGGGGCCGTGGTAGGGGCCGTGGTAGGGGCCGTGGTAGGGGCCGTAGTAGAGGTCGTGGTAGGGGCCGGGTAGGGGTCGTGGTGGAGCTCCTGAGCCAAACTTGGCCGAGGTAGGGGCCGTGGTAGGGGCCGTGGTAGGGGCCGTGGTAGGGGCCGTGGTAGGGGCCGTGGTAGGGGCCGTAGTAGAGGTCGTGGTAGGGGCCGTGGTAGGGGCCGTGGTAGGGTCGTGGTAGGGGCCGAGGTAGGGGTCGTGGTGGAGCTCCTGAGCCAAACTTGGCCGAGGTAGGGGCCGTGGTAGGGGCCGTGGTAGGGGCCGTGGTAGGGGTCGTGGTAGGGGCCTGGAAGGGGTCGTGGTAGGGGCCGTGGTAGGGGCCATGGAAGAGGTCGTGGTAGGGGCCGTGGTAGGGGTCGTGGTGGAGCTCCTGAGCCAAACTTGGCCGAGGTAAGGGCCGTGGTAGGGGCCGTGGTAGGGGCCGTGGTAGGGGCCGTGGTAGGGGCCGTGGTAGGGGCCGTGGTAGGGGCCGTGGTAGGGGCCGTGGTAGGGGCCGTGGTAGGGGCCGTGGTAGGGGCCGTGGTAGGGGCCGTGGTAGGGGCCGTGGTAGGGGCCGTGGTAGGGGCCGTGGTAGGGGCCGTGGTAGGGGCCGTGGTAGGGGCCGTGGTAGGGGCCGTGGTAGGGGCCGTGGTAGGGGCCGTGGTAGGGGCCGTGGGAGAGGTCGTGGTAGGGGCCGTGGTAGGGGTCGTGGTAGGGGCCGTGGTAGGGGCCGTGGCAGAGGGTCGTGGTAGGGGCCGTGGTAGGGGTCGTGGTGGAGCTCCTGAGCCAAACTTGGCCGAGGTAGGGGCCGTGGTAGGGGCCGTGGTAGGGGCCGTGGTAGGGGCCGTGGTAGGGGCCGTGGTAGGGGCCGTGGTAGGGGCCGTGGTAGAGGCCGTGGTAGGGGCCGTGGTAGGGGCCGTGGGAGAGGTCGTGGTAGGGGCCGTGGTAGGGGTCGTGGTGGAGCTCCTGAGCCAAACTTGGCCGAGGTAACGGAAGTACAAGGAGGTGGTAGGGGCCGTGGTAGGGGCCGTGGTAGAGGGCCGTGGTAGGGGCCGTAGTAGGGGTCGTGGTAGGGGCCGTGGTAGGGGCCGTGGTAGGGGCCGTGTAGAGGCCGTGGTAGAGGGCCGTGGTAGGGGCCGTGGTAGGGAGCTGGTAGGGGCCGTGGTAGAGGCCGTGGTAGAGGTCGTGGTAGGGGCCGTGGTAGGGGTCGCGGTGAAGTTCCTGAGCCAAACTTGGCTGAGGTAATTGCTCAGACGGTTGCTGGCATCATGCCAACCATCATTGCTCAAGTCACAGCAAGTCTTGGGCAAAATATTGGGCCTCAAAACAACGAAGCCCCAGAAAATTTAAACAATGAAAATGATCAACCTCAAGCCGAAGAATATGAGGAAGAGGAACCGTTGGGAGTTAATATCGGGATGCCCATGAATAACCAATATGGTGGATACCGTCAAGGGTGTCTCTTTAAGGATTTTAAAAGTTGTGGGGCGCCGGAGTTTGATGGGAAGGGTGGTCCCACGGAATGCATAAGATGGTTTGAGGCAATAGAAGCAGTGATTGAAAGGAGTCATTGCACCTACGCTGACCGGATTCCCTATGCATCCGGCATGTTTAGGCATGACGCGTTGAGTTGGTGGAATCAGGAAATAACATTGGGACGGACTCAAAATTTGGAGTGGGTTGACTTCGTAAATAAAGTAAAAGCAAAGTTTTGTCCTCCCTACGAACTACAAAATTTAACCATTGAGTTTGCAAATCTCAATATGGAAGGAGCCGATTTCAAGGGTTATGTGAGACGATTCCAGGAGTTGTCTACTCTCATTCCTCACTTGGTGGGTACCGAGTTACAAGCCATCCAAAAGTTCGTATTGGGCTTGAATCCTCACGTCCGATCATATGTAAACTCCAATATGCCTACTTCTTTGGCAAACGCGGTTAACCAAGCCGGGAGTGTGACCGAAGACTTATTGAGAAGGGGTGTGTTGAGCAAATCCTCGTCAAGCAAGAGGAAAGAAGTGGGTGAGTCAAGCGGGGTAAGAAAAATGGGGAGGTTTGACCCCAAGAATGCAAATAGGGGTAGAATAATGGCGGCGGTGGAACCGGCTAGGAGGGCTTACACCGGGCCTCATCCTTTTTGTGGAAGATGCAACAAGCACCATCCCGCCACTACTCCCTGTGAAGCGTGCTATAATTGCAACCAAGTTGGGCACGTATCCAGAAATTGTAGAGCTCCAAGGGCGGGCCCAATGAATGCGGCTCCTATTCGGGCCGTCCCTCCTCAAGGTAACCAAAGGAGAGGTGAATGTTTTGTGTGTGGTAGCCGTGACCACTACCGTGATAATTGTCCTCGATGGGTGGGACAACAAGGCCACCAAGTACAACCACGCGGCCGAGCCTTTGCGGCAAATGTAAATGAAGCCCGCAACGATCCCAATGTAGTCGCAGGTACTTTCCTCTTAAATGGTCTCTATGCAACCGTCTTATTTGATTCCGGGGCCGATTATAGCCTCGTGTCTACTAACTTTGTACCTTTGATTGATGTGCATCCTTGTGCTCTAAACTATGTGCTTGACATTGAAATGGTAAACGGGTCACTAACTAGGATTAGCCAAATACTCCGTGATTGTGTCTTGACTTTAGAGGACGTCGACTTCTTCATCGATCTTATGCCTTTAGACATCGGTAGTTTTGATATTATTGTGGGTATGGATTGGTTGACGGCGGTGAATGCAACCATTGATTGTGGTGAAAGGGTTGTTAAAATACCTTTGGCTAACGGTAACATTCTTAGGGTTCAAGGTGAAACCTCCGATTCTTCAACTTCTAAAGTCTTTAGTGCTACCGCCACAAGGGTAGAATTGAAGACCGTTCCTATTGTATGTGAATTCCCTGATGTTTTTCCGGATGACTTACCGGGATTACCTCCAACTCGTGCGCTTGATTTTCGTATTAGTCTTATTCCCGAAGCCGCGCCCGTAGCAAAAGCTCCTTATAGACTAGCTCTAACCGAAATGCAAGAGCTACAAACTCAACTCAAGGAACTCCAAGAGAAGGGTTTCATTCGCCCTAGTCAATCTCCTTGGGGTGCTCCTGTTCTATTTGTTAAAAAGAAAGACGGATCCTTCCGAATGTGTATTGATTATCGGGAATTGAACAAGCTCACCGTGAAGAACCGATATCCTCTCCCTCGAATTGATGACTTGTTTGATCAACTTCAAGGAGCTAAGCACTTCTCAAAAATCGATCTTCGCTCGGGTTATCATCAACTCCGAGTACATGAAGATGATATTCCCAAAACGGCTTTCCGCACAAGATATGGCCATTTTGAATTCACTGTAATGCCATTTGGGTTGACCAATGCACCGGCGGTGTTCATGGACTTGATGAACCGGGTGTGTCAACCATATTTAGACAAGTCCGTTATTGTGTTCATTGATGACATACTTGTATACTCAAAGACAAAGGAGGAGCATGTTAAGCACTTGCGCGAAGTGCTTGAATTACTAAGGAAGGAGAAGTTGTACGCGAAATTTTCCAAGTGTGAGTTTTGGTTGGAAGAGGTCCACTTCCTTGGTCACGTAGTGAGCAAGGATGGTATTCATGTGGACCCAAGCAAGATTGAAGCGGTTAAGAATTGGAGAAGACCCGAAACGCCATCCGAGATCCGTCAATTCCTTGGATTGGCGGGTTACTATAGAAGATTCATTGAAAACTTCTCCCGTATTGCTCAACCACTCACTCTCTTGACTCAAAAAGATAAAAACTTCGAATGGGGCGAAAGACAAGAGAACGCCTTCCAAACACTTAAGGATATGCTATGTGATGCTCCTATTTTGACATTACCGGATGGGATAGAAGATTTTGTGGTTTATTGTGATGCTTCGGGGCAAGGGTTGGGTTGCGTTCTTATGCAAAGGGGTAAAGTCATCGCTTATGCCTCTCGTCAATTGAAGGTGCATGAGAAGAACTACCCGACACATGATTTGGAATTGGGAGCGGTTGTGTTTGCTTTGAAGTGTTGGAGGCATTACCTCTATGGCACCAAATGTGTGATTTATACCGATCACAAAAGTCTCCAACACATCTTCAACCAAAGTGAATTGAACATGAGGCAAAGGCGTTGGTTAGAGCTATTTAGTGATTATGATTGTGACATCCGTTATCACCCGGGCAAGGCAAATGTAGTAGCCGATGCCTTGAGCCGAAAGGAGAGAGTGAAACCAAGACGGGCTCGAGCTATGAGCCTCACGGTAGGGCCAAGTATTCGTGATCGGATTATTGAAGCCCAAATCCAAGCCACCCTACCGGAAAACTTTGGAAACGAAAACCTAGATGGCATGGAGCAACTTTTTGACCGAAAGAATGATAACGGGCTTTACATGGTGGAAAGACTTTGGATTCCTATATTCGGCGATTTAAGAACGCTTATTATGAATGAAGCCCACCTATCACCTTATTCGGTCCATCCCGGATCGGATAAGATGTACTTTGACTTGAAGGAATTGTATTGGTGGCCGGGCATGAAGCGTGATGTGGCTAAGTATGTGAGTGAGTGCCTTACTTGCTTACAAGTCAAAGCCGATCACAAGAAGCCACCCGGATTGTTGGTGCAACCGGTGACGCCCGAATGGAAGTGGGAACATATCTCAATGGACTTCATCACCAAACTACCGAAGACGAGAAGCGGCCGAGACACGATTTGGGTGATAGTAGATCGGTTAACGAAATCGGCTCACTTTCTAGCCATTCGTGAAACCGATAAATTTGACACTTTAGCTCGTTTGTACATCAAGGAAATAATATCTAAGCATGGAGTGCCGGTTTCTATCATTTCCGATAGAGATGCCCGTTTCAAATCAAAATTTTGGGAAGCCTTTCAAAAAGCCATGGGTACTCGACTTGACATGAGCACGGCATTTCACCCTCAAACGGATGGGCAAACCGAGAGAACCATTCAAACACTCGAAGATATGTTGAGGGCGTGTGCAATTGATTTTGGTGGAAGTTGGGAAGACCATTTGCCGTTAGTTGAGTTTTCATACAACAATAGCTACCACGCTACTATTCAAATGGCACCCTTTAAGGCCTTGTATGGTAGAGTGTGCCGTTCTCCTTTAGCTTGGGCGGAAATTGGAGAGAGTCAACTTATCGGGCCGGAAATTGTGATTGAAACTACTAAGGTGATATCTCAAATCAAGGAGAAGTTGCAATTGGCCCGTGAGCGTCAAAAGAAGTATGCCGATGTGAGGCGAAGACCGTTGGAGTTTGAAGTTGGTGAATTTGTACTTTTGAAAGTGTCACCTTGGAAGGGCGTTGTACGATTTGTGAAGCGGGGAAAACTTGCACCAAGGTATGTTGGTCCTTTCAAGATTCTTGAACGGGTTGGGAAAGTTGCTTATCGGCTAGAATTGCCTCAAGAGCTTAGTGGTGTGCATGATGTGTTCCATATTTGTAACTTGCGCAAGTGTTTGGCGGATCCTACACATCATGTGCCTATGGACGAAATTAGGGTTGATTCGAATTTGAACTTTGTTGAAGAGCCGGTAGAGATCATGGACCGTCAAGAAAAGAAACTCAAGAAGAAGCGCTACACCATTGTGAAAGTAAGGTGGAATGCTAGACGTGGAGCCGAGTTCACTTGGGAGAGAGAAGACCATATGAAGTCCAAGTATCCGCACTTATTTGTTAATTAGGGTTTTGTTGAATTTCGGGACGAAATTCTTGTAACGGGGGGATAATGTAACATCCGTAAATTTTGACCCGTTGACTTTTCGTGTAAAATGACTAACAATTAAGTAGTGAAGTAATTTGGGCCCATTTATGATCTTATGACTAAGTGGTATGTTAGTCGAGTCGTAAGTATGTCGTTTGGCGTCTAATAGTGTAAGTGATTGTTTATATGGCTTGTGGGGGAAACGGGTCGGCCCGTGGGTAGCCCATGACCCACCAAGTCCCCAAGACCCACTTTCCCCTTATCTTTCTCTCATTTCTCATTCTATCTATCTTTTTCCTCTCTTTCTCTCAAAAACAAAAGAACCATTTCAATCTCTTCATCAATTCTTGCATCAACTAGTAGCGGCTCGATTTTAACACAAGAATCATCATCATCATCTTCTCATTGTCGCCATCTTTGAAGAATCAAAGGCTAAATTCTAACATTTCACCCATTTTGACCTAAATTCGGATTTGAGCACTAGGAAGAGTTTTGGTAAGTCTAAATCAATCCATTTACTTATATTTATGTTTGTTCATGTGTTTCTAGTCGATTTGATGTGATTCGAGTCATTAAAATGGTAAAATGGAGTTTTGGGTTAGGGTTAGGGTTTGATGATTTAGTGGATGATTTTGGTGTTTTGGTCGAATTTGTGGGTTGGGTTATGTGTATATATGGTCATTGATGTTTAGTTATGCTTCAAAATGGGTTACAAATCGTTTTGGTGTGGTTTGGGTTGAAATTGGGGTTTTGGGTTCGTGTTGCTGCACTTGCAGCTGCTGCTTCTGGTGTGCAGGTTGTCCCACTGCGGCGCAGTGGGAGGACATAGTCTCCACTGCGGCGCAGTGGATTTCCTCGGCCACTTTTGCTTCTTAGCCCACTGCGGCGCAGTGGGCATAGTCCTTGCTCACTGCGGCGCAGTGCTTTGTCTCGGATCCTGGTTCAGTTTTGGCCACTGCGGCGCAGTGGACATAGTTCTGGTCCACTGCGGCGCAGTGGATAGGCACTGTGTTTTTATGTGTGTCGCTTTTCGACTTGTTTGAGATTGTTTAGTTGACGTGGCGGTATTGCGATGAATAATTATAGGTGGTGGACGTGTGGAACCCGTTACTCGTTCGTAATCTTATACTAGCCTCTTTGCCGATCAAGGTGAGTTTCGTATCTCCCTACCCGCTTGGGATTCGGGCTGAAAAGTGTAAACCTGGCGTGCTTACTTGTATTTATTGGTGCTTTACTTGTTTGGCTTGATGGTTGGATTGATGTGGCGTTCATTTCGTTTGTTTGACTTGGTTTATGTTTTAGTTAAGTATTACTTATACTTTAGGATAGACGTACATACATGGAAGTCGGTTATGCCTTCCTTGGGTTTTAGATGTGGTGGGAAGGCTGCGGGTGACCCTATACATAAGCATCTGGGACTTGAAGAAAGTAGAATCCTCTGAAGTATATGTAACATCCGTAAATTTTGACCCGTTGACTTTTCGTGTAAAATGACTAACAATTAAGTAGTGAAGTAATTTGGGCCCATTTATGATCTTATGACTAAGTGGTATGTTAGTCGAGTCGTAAGTATGTCGTTTGGCGTCTAATAGTGTAAGTGATTGTTTATATGGCTTGTGGGGGAAACGGGTCGGCCCGTGGGTAGCCCATGACCCACCAAGTCCCCAAGACCCACTTTCCCCTTATCTTTCTCTCATTTCTCATTCTATCTATCTTTTTCCTCTCTTTCTCTCAAAAACAAAAGAACCATTTCAATCTCTTCATCAATTCTTGCATCAACTAGTAGCGGCTCGATTTTAACACAAGAATCATCATCATCATCTTCTCATTGTCGCCATCTTTGAAGAATCAAAGGCTAAATTCTAACATTTCACCCATTTTGACCTAAATTCGGATTTGAGCACTAGGAAGAGTTTTGGTAAGTCTAAATCAATCCATTTACTTATATTTATGTTTGTTCATGTGTTTCTAGTCGATTTGATGTGATTCGAGTCATTAAAATGGTAAAATGGAGTTTTGGGTTAATTAGGGTTTTGTTGAATTTCGGGACGAAATTCTTGTAACGGGGGGATAATGTAACATCCGTAAATTTTGACCCGTTGACTTTTCGTGTAAAATGACTAACAATTAAGTAGTGAAGTAATTTGGGCCCATTTATGATCTTATGACTAAGTGGTATGTTAGTCGAGTCGTAAGTATGTCGTTTGGCGTCTAATAGTGTAAGTGATTGTTTATATGGCTTGTGGGGGAAACGGGTCGGCCCGTGGGTAGCCCATGACCCACCAAGTCCCCAAGACCCACTTTCCCCTTATCTTTCTCTCATTTCTCATTCTATCTATCTTTTTCCTCTCTTTCTCTCATTTCTCATTCTATCTATCTTTTTCCTCTCTTTCTCTCAAAAACAAAAGAACCATTTCAATCTCTTCATCAATTCTTGCATCAACTAGTAGCGGCTCGATTTTAACACAAGAATCATCATCATCATCTTCTCATTGTCGCCATCTTTGAAGAATCAAAGGCTAAATTCTAACATTTCACCCATTTTGACCTAAATTCGGATTTGAGCACTAGGAAGAGTTTTGGTAAGTCTAAATCAATCCATTTACTTATATTTATGTTTGTTCATGTGTTTCTAGTCGATTTGATGTGATTCGAGTCATTAAAATGGTAAAATGGAGTTTTGGGTTAATTAGGGTTTTGTTGAATTTCGGGACGAAATTCTTGTAACGGGGGGATAATGTAACATCCGTAAATTTTGACCCGTTGACTTTTCGTGTAAAATGACTAACAATTAAGTAGTGAAGTAATTTGGGCCCATTTATGATCTTATGACTAAGTGGTATGTTAGTCGAGTCGTAAGTATGTCGTTTGGCGTCTAATAGTGTAAGTGATTGTTTATATGGCTTGTGGGGGAAACGGGTCGGCCCGTGGGTAGCCCATGACCCACCAAGTCCCCAAGACCCACTTTCCCCTTATCTTTCTCTCATTTCTCATTCTATCTATCTTTTTCCTCTCTTTCTCTCAAAAACAAAAGAACCATTTCAATCTCTTCATCAATTCTTGCATCAACTAGTAGCGGCTCGATTTTAACACAAGAATCATCATCATCATCTTCTCATTGTCGCCATCTTTGAAGAATCAAAGGCTAAATTCTAACATTTCACCCATTTTGACCTAAATTCGGATTTGAGCACTAGGAAGAGTTTTGGTAAGTCTAAATCAATCCATTTACTTATATTGTGTAATCTTGTTGTTGGACGATATTGTGTTGCTTAGAGGCTCGCTGTAAGTCATGCCTAGCCTCTATTCTTATATTGTGATTATTGTTGTGGGTTCTTTGCGAACCATTACTACGAACTCACCAACCTTGTGTTGACTATGCTTAGTATTGATTGGTGGTCAGGTTATTGTCATTGATTGTTGGTTATGTTTGAGGAATATTGATTGGTGGTACAGGTTCATTGTACATTGATTGTTGGTTATGTTTGAGGAATATTGATTGGTGGTACAGGTTCATTGTACATTGATTGTTGGTTATGTTTGAGGAATATTGATTGGTGGTACAGGTTCATTGTACATTGATTGTTGGTTATGTTTGAGGAATATTGATTGGTGGTACAGGTTCATTGTACATTGATTGTTGGTTATGTTTGAGGAATATTGATTGGTGGTACAGGTTCATTGTACATTGATTGTTGGTTATGTTTGAGGAATATTGATTGGTGGTACAGGTTCATTGTACATTGATTGTTGGTTATGTTTGAGGAATATTGATTGGTGGTACAGGTTCATTGTACATTGATTGTTGGTTATGTTTGAGGAATATTGATTGGTGGTACAGGTTCATTGTACATTGATTGTTGGTTATGTTTGAGGAATATTGATTGGTGGTACAGGTTCATTGTACATTGATTGTTGGTTATGTTTGAGGAATATTGATTGGTGGTACAGGTTCATTGTACATTGATTGTTGGTTATGTTTGAGGAATATTGATTGGTGGTACAGGTTCATTGTACATTGATTGTTGGTTATGTTTGAGGAATATTGATTGGTGGTACAGGTTCATTGTACATTGATTGTTGGTTATGTTTGAGGAATATTGATTGGTGGTACAGGTTCATTGTACATTGATTGTTGGTTATGTTTGAGGAATATTGATTGGTGGTACAGGTTCATTGTACATTGATTGTTGGTTATGTTTGAGGAATATTGATTGGTGGTACAGGTTCATTGTACATTGATTGTTGGTTATGTTTGAGGAATATTGATTGGTGGTACAGGTTCATTGTACATTGATTGTTGGTTATGTTTGAGGAATATTGATTGGTGGTACAGGTTCATTGTACATTGATTGTTGGTTATGTTTGAGGAATATTGATTGGTGGTACAGGTTCATTGTACATTGATTGTTGGTTATGTTTGAGGAATATTGATTGGTGGTACAGGTTCATTGTACATTGATTGTTGGTTATGTTTGAGGAATATTGATTGGTGGTACAGGTTCATTGTACATTGATTGTTGGTTATGTTTGAGGAATATTGATTGGTGGTACAGGTTCATTGTACATTGATTGTTGGTTATGTTTGAGGAATATTGATTGGTGGTACAGGTTCATTGTACATTGATTGTTGGTTATGTTTGAGGAATATTGATTGGTGGTACAGGTTCATTGTACATTGATTGTTGGGTTATGTTTGAGGAATATTGATTGGTGGTACAGGTTCATTGTACATTGATTGTTGGTTCATGAGTATGCATTTACATTTGTTGTAAGAGCTAGTAGGTGGGTAAATTCCTACTAACCAAATTGTGATTTAGAGTTAGTAGGTGGGTAAATTCCTACTAGCCAAATTGTGATTTAGAGTTAGTAGGTGGGTAAATTCCTACTAGCCAAATTGTGATTTAGAGTTAGTAGGTGGGTAAATTCCTACTAGCCAAATTGTGATTTAGAGTTAGTAGGTGGGTAAATTCCTACTAGCCAAATTGTGATTTAGAGTTAGTAGGTGGGTAAATTCCTACTAGCCAAATTGTGATTTAGAGTTAGTAGGTGGGTAAATTCCTACTAGCCAAATTGTGATTTAGAGTTAGTAGGTGGGTAAATTCCTACTAGCCAAATTGTGATTTAGAGTTAGTAGGTGGGTAAATTCCTACTAGCCAAATTGTGATTTAGAGTTAGTAGGTGGGTAAATTCCTACTAGCCAAATTGTGATTTAGAGTTAGTAGGTGGGTAAATTCCTACTAGCCAAATTGTGATTTAGAGTTAGTAGGTGGGTAAATTCCTACTAACCAAATTGTGATTTAGAGTTAGTAGGTGGGTAAATTCCTACTAGCCAAATTGTGATTTAGAGTTAGTAGGTGGGTAAATTCCTACTAACCAATTTGTTGTAAGAGTTAGTAGGTGGGTAAATTCCTACTAGCCAAATTGTGATTTAGAGTTAGTAGGTGGGTAAATTCCTACTAACCAAATTGTGATTTAGAGTTAGTAGGTGGGTAAATTCCTACTAACCAAATTGTGATTTAGAGTTAGTAGGTGGGTAAATTCCTACTAGCCAAATTGTGATTAAGAGCTAGTAGCTAGTAGGTGGGTAAATTCCTACTAGCCAAATTGTGATTTAGAGTTAGTAGGTGGGTAAATTCCTACTAACCAATTTGTTGTAAGAGTTAGTAGGTGGGTAAATTCCTACTAACCAATTTGTTGTAAGAGCTAGTAGGTGGGTAAATTCCTACTAGCCAATTGCCCATGGCCATGTGGAAATGAATTGTGATGAATTCTATGTTGTGATCGAGATGAATGAAATGGCTATCAATTGATAGGCTATATTTGATGCTTGATGCACATTTGTTATGGTAACTTGATTATGATTATATGTATATGCATTCACTAAGCGATTGCTTATGTTTTAGTTGTTTACCCTTTTTATAGGTTGTCCCGGATGCGGAAGCAAAGTTAAGTAATATAAAGATTGAAGTTTGAAGTTGATTTATGGATATTGATTGTTTTAGCTAAATGCGGAAAATGGTAATGTTGATAGGACCCGTAGAGACCCCTTTGAACTATTGGCTCATGATACATTTGATTTGTTTTGGTAAATTATTGTTATGTCAAGTGCTAGATTCAAAGAGTTTTGGTTATTCATAATTGGTCATTTGTAAAAGTAATGTATTGATCATTATTGAATGTATTTTTGGAAACTCATGATCCGTAACAGGTTTTGACGAAGATTTTACGATATGGTCATGCCGAAATTTTAAATTTTTGTGTGTTGTCTTAAATTGTTCTTTAGAAACAGGTCAACATTGTTTTGATAATTGTAATTTTGAGTTGTAATGTTTTCAAGTTTGAGTCAAGTGTTTAAATGAGTTTTTGATGCAGTCAGATCTAAATATGCGCCGCATATTTGGTCCATGCGGCGCATATCTGAAAGTTATTGATTTATGCGGCGCATATAAAGCTTACGCGGCGCGTATTTTATATATATAAAAAAAAATTATTTACTACTTTTTGATTAAATTGGGTTGAGCCGTTACAAATTTGGTATCAGAGCCGTGGTTTAAGGGATTTAGGTATTTTATAATTACAAGGATACCTAGACTTAAACCATAGACGTGACTTGACCTTATGTGTATAGTTTGGTTTCTAGTGACATATGGAAGTATTTAGCGAATTTCACTTGAGGTGTTATAATAAGTAATCATAATAATGACTGCAGCATTATTATGATCACATATTTTAATAGCTCAAGTTAAGCCCGCTAAATATTGAGATATGTTAATATGAAACCATAGGTTGGAGACCTTGCTTGGCAATGTGCTTTTATTTATAGCTTTGCTTGTTGATTTGTAGGTTTGATAGAAAAGCTTGCATGACTAAATGGTTTGTTGAGCAAAAAAAAAAGATTGAAAATTTGGAATTTATATTTGAGTTAAATATGTCATGTGATTAATGTAAAGAAATGGGAATGATAATTACATGGTAAACGTGGAATGTATGCTAATGTGTATTTGCTTGTTGATATGCGAATGTGATAGAGCATAAGTTTTGCTTGAATAATCGGTTACGAGGTCGTAAAAGTGAAGTTTTGAAATGATTTGAGTTTAAGAGATGGATTGTCGCTTATAAAGAAAAAGTATGTTGAATATACGGGGAATGTTGAATGTATGCGAATGAGTTGTGATGTTAGTTAGTGAAAGACCATTGGGTAGTGATACCCATGGCATTGTATTATTTGGTGTAAGACCATTGGGTAGTGAGGCCCATGGCATCGTATTAGTTGGTGAAAGACCATTGGGTAGTGAGACCCGTGGCATCATGATTGTGGTGAAAGACCATACGCGGTATGGCAATGGAAAGTAATTGCGTAGTAACGTGTTTAAATTGGTAGTTTGTGTGATGGATGCATGTTACATGTTAGTATAAAGTGCATGTTAAAAGACCTCTATTATGATGATGATTAATTAAGCGCAATGATATGATTTAATTGAGTGATTAATGTTATGAATGCACATAATATGTGTAATATAAAGTGATAGAGTTGGAGACTCCTAGTTTAATTTAATTATGATTGTGTTGGTGATATGTTCAAAGACCATACGAAGTATGGGGAATGTGTTTTTGATTTTGATTGACATGCTTCCTTGATTGAGTATTTGACTACTTGATGCTTGATGTTAGAAATTAAGATGAAATTGACATAGTGAGAATGTGAGGATATTATAGTAGCAATGAACTTGTAAATGATAGTTATAAAAGTTAAAACCTAACCTGAAATGTTTCGAGTCAATTTGTTTTATTTTTCTTTGGAAGCGTTTGACGTAATATTCGAGAATGGATTGGCTAAGCGTGAACGATGCCAACTTTCGTGAGTGGAGAAGGCTACCTAATTGAATATTCCCATTATAGATAGAACATTTGACTTCGGCAGGAGAAACGAAACGGTTAATTTCTATTGGTATTTTCGCTCGTGCGTTTTGATAATCGTTATATGGCAATCAAGTTTCATGTGTTTGGATCATCGACGCCGAAAGGAAACCACAGTCTAGGGAGAATATTCTTGTTGTTCGTGATTTTCTCAATGTCTTTTTCATGAATTTTACTCGATCTAGTCGTTCCCTAGAGATATAATTATCCTGTTCGAGGAAATCAAAGATGACATTGTGCGCGTGTGTTTATCTGTTCGTGAGCTCAATAAAATAACAATCGAAGATGAGTACCCGTTGTCAAGATTTATGTTTTATTTGATCTTCTTATTATTCTAAGATGAATCTTCATTTCTTTTATCATCAACTTAAGGCGCGCGATGAAGATGTTTCTGGAAATGTTATCTATACTTGATTTGAGAACTTTGAATTCGTAGTTATGCTCTTCAATTTTATCCATGTTTTTGCAATTCCATGAGTCTTACGAACCACAATTGTTGTCGTTATTCTAAAAGGCAATTCGGCCACGAAGTTCCTTTTATGCAAGTCGTGGAGATACTATGAAAAGAAAAGTTTCATGTAAATTCGTTGGATGAGCAGTCTGATTAGAGAAGTGAAATTATCCTTATCGTGTGATTACCCAAAAGAGGAAATGAGGTTGATTCGGCTTGGATTAGTGCGATGACAAAGTGGAGACAACCTACCAGATCAATATAGATTAGAAGTTTCGTAGTTGATGGGTGATACTTGTCGTTTTATTTTTAGCCTTTTGAAGATAGATTCATCGATGACCGAATTAAGTAGAAAGATTGTGAGGTAAGCTTGGAGAAAAGAATAAAAGTTGAACGGAGTATTAAAAGAAATCCAGAATAATCGTTCCATTCACGTTTTAGAATCCATCGGAGTTGTTTTTAATTTAAAATTTTCGTGTTTTACCTTTTATACTGTCAAGTTTACCATTTGTTTTCGATCATATGAGTTATAAAGTATTTTCTTTTTGTGACAACTGTCAAGTAAGTTGATTAACTCTTTCAAAAGATTACGTCTATGAAGTTTGGTGTTACCCCGAGGAGACTCAAGAAAAGATTTTGCAACGAGCACCTAAACAAACGAGAAGTCGAAGCACACAAAATATTTCTGAAGAATTTTTGCCGACTCAATAGATGTCATGATAGAACTTAAAATTCTCTCCTTAACGAAGCCAAATCGATTTTGCTCCATGAAACCTATAAAATCTGAATACTTCTTTCGCCGGTATGACAACGATGTGTCAAGATCTTAAGAGAGATTATTAGTGACCTCAAATGAAGCGGAATCTTGTAAGCGTGAATAGCCGATCTTTAGTGGATCATAGAATTTGCTCACGATCTCGTTAGAAGTTCTAGTATAGCACTAGCTATCGCTTTAGTATTCAGACATGCCTCCGTATGAAAGTTGTTTGATAGAGATGTCGATTCCCTATTCGTGTTAGAAAAGTAGGGAATCTTGTAAGCGTGAATAGCCGATCTTTAGTATTCAGACATGCCTCCGTATGAAAGTTGTTTGATAGAGATGTCGATTCCCTATTCGTGTTAGAAAAGTGGGACACCAAGAGTTGCGTAGCACAGATATAGTGAGGAATATGTTTATGAAGATTGAAATGATAAAATAACAACTTAAAGCGGGTTAAGATCGGCAAGAATCTTATGTGGATAAAGGAGAGAGACATATCAAGCTCAATTTTGGTGATTGTGTAATATGAAGAAATCACCTTTAGAGAGACGTTTTACGAATTGCATATAAGGAAAAATCTAAGGTCTCGATTTTCAATTCTTTCAAAATACCTGCTCGAGTCGTCAAGGTTACTAATGTTTGAAATCTCCCAAAAACTTCCAAGAAATTTATTCTATCTTTCACGATTCTCGTTTTATGAAGTATTACACCGTCAAGGTTTCACGTGTACTTATAATAGAAATCGAACTTCAAAATGAGTTTAAATAAGACAATGTCGAGGAGTCTTTGGCCTTATGATGAAATATTTAAGAAGGATGTAAATCAAAACTATATTATGGTGCAAAGTGCTTGGGAAGCATGGAAGGATGTCGTATGTGTTAATGGGAAATTGAGAGAACAGCTATACTTCAATGTCATCACTAGATGCGGTTTGGATCACGAGGTCGTGATCCGTTTCAAGTGGGGGAGAGTTGTAACATCCTAATTTTTTAGGCCAATGAAAATTAACCTTTATTATAGTTTTGACCTTAAAATAGTTTCCTAATATTTAATTTTAAGATACAAGGATAAATTAGTTGGAACTTTAGTGGATAACGGATATAGTTCCCATCTAAAATTCAAAAGTGGCGTGGCATCAAGAGAAGATGCCAGCCAATTTCTCTTCTTGTGACTCATATCCCCCACCTGCATCAACTTCTATTTCATCTTATTCTTCTTCCTAACATCTCTAATTTCTTCTTCACACTTCTATTCATTCCATTTAAGTCAAGTTCAATTCAATTAATCAAAATCACTCTTCTAATTAATCAAATTCATTCAAGGAAAAACAAACATAATAATAATAATTATAGTGAAGGATTTAATTTGAAGAAATTGAGAGTGAAGTGGTGGTAAGGGCCGAAAATTAGGAAGAAGAAAATGGTGAATTGAAACCCTAAATTATCTATTCCATTCTTTGAGGTATTGATTCTTTAACCTAAATTTAATTTTCTTTTTATGAATTAGGGTTCTTGAGTAAATAAATTGGGGATTTTGAATTGGGGGTTTATGTTCTGAATATATGATGTAAATATCATGTAAAAATGTATATATATCAATCTTGTGTGTTGGAAGTCAATGTGTTGAATGTTAAAACAAAAGTTTTGATGAATGGTAGTAAGAACAAAACTGGACAGATTCTGTCTCTGTTTTTGCAACGTGTAAAACACCCCTATGACAGAATTTTCACTTGTTGAGTCCTAAAAAGAAAATGTAGGTTATTGTGTTAGCTCGAAGTGGCCACTGGAATGAGTTTAAAAGGTGGAGTAGAACTCGAGTTATGAATTTTTGAAGTCAGTGTGGTCATTCTGAAATTTCAGCAAAAACGATTCTGTCTCAGTTTTTAAAACGAGTGAAACACCCTTATACGGGTCAAATCTTGTGTTGGTCACTGAAGATAAAATGTACCTAAATGTGTTAAGTTGAAGTGGCCACTGGAATGAGGTCAAAATATGGTGTAGAACTCAAGTTATGGTCATTTAAAGTCGGTAAGGTCAAATCTGTTTTGTCAGTAAGAACAGCAACCGTTTGTGTTTTTAAAACGACCCGAAGTCACTCTTGAGGGATAATTAACATGTTGATCACTAAAGATAAAATGTACCTAAGTGTGTTAACTAAATTTGGCCACTGGAATCAAGTAAAAAGAGTGAGTAGAACTTGAGTTATGCTCGTTTGAAGGCAACCTAGTCAAATATAAAAATGGGGATTTTGTTATAAAAGTGAGTTTGCATTATGATAATGATATAAGAGATACATGTTTTGTGAACCAACCCAAGATTGTATGAGATTTGTAAATGATGGGTTGGGTGTTGAAATGCTAGTGATTATGGCTAGACGGTCTAGTATGTGATTGATAATCCTATATGCGTTTGTGATTTGTTGCTAGGTTGAAGCATACATGTTTTGTGTTCATGCGGTCTTTTTGATTTATAATTTTGGTTGTCGCGGAGGAGGTGAGTGTATATGCATATAATCATGTTCTTGTTATTAGGGGTCATAGGTGGGTAAATTCCTATGACCCATTTGATTGTTGTGAAAGCTAGTAGGTGGGTAAATTCCTACTAGCCAAATTGTGATTTAGAGTTAGTAGGTGGGTAAATTCCTACTAACCAAATTGTGATTTAGAGTTAGTAGGTGGATAATTCCTACTAACCAAATTGTGATTTAGAGCTAGTAGGTAGGTAAATTCCTACTAGCCAAATTGTGATTAAGAGCTAGTAGCTAGTAGGTGGGTAAATTCCTACTAGCCAAATTGTGATCAAGAGTTAGTAGGTGGGTAAATTCCTACTAACCAATTTGTTGTAAGAGTTAGTAGGTGGGTAAATTCCTACTAACCAATTTGTTGTAAGAGCTAGTAGGTGGGTAAATTCCTACTAGCCAATTGCCCATGGCCATGTGGAAATGAATTGTGATGAATTCTATGTTGTGATCGAGATAAATGAAATGGCTATCAATTGATAGGCTATATTTGATGCTTGATGCACATTTGTTATGGTAACTTGATTATGATTATATGTATATGCATTCACTAAGCGATTGCTTATGTTTTAGTTGTTTACCCTTTTTATAGGTTGTCCCGGATGCGGAAGCAAAGTTAAGTAATATAAAGATTGAAGTTTGAAGTTGATTTATGGATATTGATTGTTTTAGCTAAATGCGGAAAATGGTAATGTTGATAGGACCCGTAGAGACCCCTTTGAACTATTGGCTCATGGTACATTTGATTTGTTTTGGTAAATTATTGTTATGTCAAGTGCTAGATTCAAAGAGTTTTGGTTATTCATAATTGGTCATTTGTAAAAGTAATGTATTGATCATTATTGAATGTATTTTTGGAAACTCATGATCCGTAACAGGTTTTGACGAAGATTTTACGATATGGTCATGCCGAAATTTTAAATTTTTGTGTGTTGTCTTAAATTGTTCTTTAGAAACAGGTCAACATTGTTTTGATAATTGTAATTTTGAGTCAAGTGTTTAAATGAGTTTTTGATGCAGTCAGATCTAAATATGCGCCGCATATTTGGTCCATGCGGCGCATATCTGAAAGTTATTGATTTATGCGGCGCATATAAAGCTTACGCGGCGCGTATTTTATACTGATTTATGCAGCGCATATCTAAAGTATGTATGCGGCGCATATCTGATATATGCGGCGCATATCTGAAATATGTTTATGCGGCGCATATCTGAAATATGTTTATGCGGCGCATATCTGAAATATGTTTATGCGGCGCATATCTGAAATATGTTTATGCGGCGCATATCTGAAATATGTTTATGCGGCGCATATCTGAAATATGTTTATGCGGCGCATATCTGAAATATGTTTATGCGGCGCATATCTGAAATATGTTTATGCGGCGCATATCTGAAATATGTTTATGCGGCGCATATCTGAAATATGTTTATGCGGCGCATATCTGAAATATGTTTATGCGGCGCATATCTGAAATATGTTTATGCGGCGCATATCTGAAATATGTTTATGCGGCGCATATCTGAAATATGTTATGCGGCGCATATCTGAAATATGTTTATGCGGCGCATATCTGAAATATGTTTATGCGGCGCATATCTGAAATATGTTTATGCGGCGCATATCTGAAATATGTTTATGCGGCGCATATCTGAAATATGTTTATGCGGCGCATATCTGAAATATGTTTATGCGGCGCATATCTGAAATATGTTTATGCGGCGCATATCTGAAATATGTTTATGCGGCGCATATCTGAAATATGTTTATGCGGCGCATATCTGAAATATGTTATGCGGCGCATATCTGAAATATGTTTATGCGGCGCATATCTGAAATATGTATGCGGCGCATATCTGAAATATGTTTATGCGGCGCATATCTGAAATATGTTATGCGGCGCATATCTGAAATATGTTTATGCGGCGCATATCTGAAATATGTTATGCGGCGCATATCTGAAATATGTTTATGCGGCGCATATCTGAAATATGTTATGCGGCGCATATCTGAAATATGTTTATGCGGCGCATATCTGAAATATGTTATGCGGCGCATATCTGAAATATGTTTATGCGGCGCATATCTGAAATATGTTATGCGGCGCATATCTGAAATATGTTTATGCGGCGCATATCTGAAATATGTTATGCGGCGCATATCTGAAATATGTTTATGCGGCGCATATCTGAAATATGTATGCGGCGCATATCTGAAATATGTTTATGCGGCGCATATCTGAAATATGTTATGCGGCGCATATCTGAAATATGTTTATGCGGCGCATATCTGAAATATGTTATGCGGCGCATATCTGAAATATGTTTATGCGGCGCATATCTGAAATATGTTATGCGGCGCATATCTGAAATATGTTTATGCGGCGCATATCTGAAATATGTTATGCGGCGCATATCTGAAATATGTTTATGCGGCGCATATCTGAAATATGTTATGCGGCGCATATCTGAAATATGTTTATGCGGCGCATATCTGAAATATGTTTATGCGGCGCATATCTGAAATATGTTTATGCGGCGCATATCTGAAATATGTTATGCGGCGCATATCTGAAATATGTTTATGCGGCGCATATCTGAAAGTCTGTGTATTTATGCGGCGCATATGGTAACGCATGAAAGTTTTGAGTTTTGCGGCAGATCTAAATATGCGCCGCATATTTGGTCCATGCGGCGCATATCTGAAAGTTATTGATTTATGCGGCGCATATAAAGCTTACGCGGCGCGTATTTTATATATATTAGGAGGAAAAAACCCTCAAAGAAGTCTACTTGGCCATTCTTATGATCATATGTCATTTTCCATGTCCTCCAACTTTTTTGTTATCTTAATTAATCTACTTCTATGTCAAATCTTTAGGCTTTCTTAGGCCCCCAAAGTAAAGGGAGGCGTAAGAAAGTTTTTATTGTTTGAATGTTTTAGATTAAGCTAAATTCCTCTTTTACTATATTGTTTATCATGGTTATTCAATTATTGACAATTTCGTAGGATTTATGTCATAATTGCTTAGGTGTTGTAGTGACATTGTTTATTATGTTTGATTTGTAAGGTGAATGATAAGGAAAATATATAATGAGGTTGTTATCTGCTGCTGCTACTAGTACTACGCTTAGTGAAGCCCTGAAGTGTATGTAGAGATCTCTGGTGCAGATGTTATTCAATGTTTAGCAAGAGCACTTCTTTGTAAAGGGATTTCATGGGTATGAATTCTAAGGAAGCCATTGAAGCAGGTACAACTGTACAAACCTTAACTTAATTTTCACGTAGATGAATCAAGAGTAAACCTTAATTGAGGAATTGGTTGTTTAGAAAAGCTTTGCACAAGTAAAATAGATGTCAGTTTCATACCCGCAAAAGAAAGCATATATAGGAATCAATTCGCCTTTCCTTCATATTAACTGAATTACTGACGATTTTCTACTTTTATGGAATGCTACAGGGCGTCTCTAGGCTGGTTTGCCCATGAACCCGAATGATTCGAAGTTGAACCAGTTCTGAGCTTTCGTATGGCTAACCCAAACACTCCCAAATACCTGGTATGCATTCATCATATATCTCTAAGCAAATGGTCCTTTTATGTTGTAGAGGACTCCTCTATCTATGGTTTCCTTATGGGACATTTTGATGTAAGTTTGAAGATTTAACTAGACAAGTTTGGTGGGATGAAACTTTCCAGGTGATGATGCTTACTACTTAATATGGAGTAATGTTGTTGGTGTAGATTGGGCTTTGACGATAAAGAATTTAAAGTGCAAAAGGGTGGTTGGACTAATGTAGATATATAGGCCGTTAGATTCAATTAGCAGTCTAATCTCATTATATAGTGCTAATTATCTTTCAAGTTTTTCGAAAAACATCATTGTTATATATTTATATTTTACATGGCATTTTTTGTTAATATATAAACTTGGGCTGTGTTTTTTTTTTTTTTTTTTGTTAATATATAAACTTGGGCTGTGTTTTTTTTTTTTTTTTTTTGTTAATATATAAACTTGGGCTGTGTTTTTTTTTTTTTGTTAATATATAAACTTGGGCTGTGTTTTTTTTTTACATGGCATTTTTTGTTAATATATAAACTTGGGCTGTGTTTTTTTTTTTTTTTTTTTGTTAATATATGAACTTGGGCTGTGTTATTACTAATTTAGTTAGTATTGGGCTGTACATAGAAGTTCTATGATGTATTTTATGTATTGGTTGTGAAATCTTATTATTTAAATTTTTTCTTTGAAAACAGTTGTTTAAAAAATGGATAAAAATGATGTTTGAAGGTATTGGCTAATTACCTAAATTGCCCATAGTCCCTGTTCTTCGATCAACACTCAAAGAACACTTTTGTGTTAGGTGTGGATTTTGATAAGTGAGGGGCGGATGAATGTTTGTGTGGTGAGGGAGATTAGTAGTCAGAGAGAGTAGGTCAAGTGGAATAAATATCCATTTTCAACATATACATATACTTTTTAGAGTTAATCATAGTCTTAATATTACGATTTGTACCCATATAAAATAAGCCAACTATATATAGCAACATTTTTTAAGTGATTTATTAAGGTTACATTTCCAAACATATCCCGTGTTTTCACACGAGTTCTAAATCTAGTATTGACTATTGAGTAATCAAGTTTTATCTTGCAGGCAAGAATCATAATAATCCCAGATAATGGGGGCTTTAAGGGGTTTATTTGCATAGGCCTTGTTCTTTTTCACTTAATAAACTTAATAGTTAAGAACTTAATCATTCAGTCAAATTTCATGTTTCTTTTGACTTAATAAACAAAAATAAACGTCAATTACTTATATTTTACTTAATACATACAGTCATTCTTAATGCATTCAACCACTTAATACACTCAGCACTTAATGACTAAAAAAAGAAACGGGCCCTTACTTAGGCCTTGTTTCTTTTTTACTTAATAAACTTAATAGTTAAGAACTTAATCATTCAGTCAAATTTCATGTTTCTTTTTTACTTAATAAACTTAATAGTTAAGAACTTAATCATTCAGTCAAATTTCATGTTTCTTTTTCGACTTAATACACAAAAATAACTTATATTTTACTTAATACATACAGACATTCTTAATGCATTCAACCACTTAATACACTCAGCACTTAATGACTAAAAAAATAAACGGGCCCTTATTAAATAACACTATTCTGATTTATGTGGGCCTTCACTTCTAAATAATGAAAGACACTCTTTTGTAGATAGTCGACGTTTAATATATACAATAGAAAAGAAGAAAAAGAACACAATCTTAAGACTTACCGTGTGGGTAGTCTTGTGAGTTGTGATGATAAATCATGAGGACCAAGTCAGTAGAAAGTAAGACGTGATTATACATTGTGTACATCCATATATATAAACATTTTGTCATAATGTGAATTTAAAAATCAGACACATGCTATATTAAAAAATAAGATAAAAACAAAGAATGGGTGGTGGCTTCAAATATTCTTTTGCTCTGACCATCTACAATTGTAAGCTGTAACATTTGCCTCCTCATATAATTCCACGCCTCGCCAACACTAGAATTCATATTTCCATATAATATATCCAATTTATTCGTAAGCAAGTATAAAATATATAAAATCTTTGTTACAAGAATCCAATAATTAGATGCTAATATTGAACATGCTTGATACAAATTAATGATAGATATAATTAACTAGAAACTATAATTTCCAACTAATTACCTTCAACTATTCATAACGACAACACAGAGAAACCTTATTGAAATTTGTTAACAATAAATTTGACGGTATTTACTGTTTAGCTGAGATAAGTTACAAAATAGATTTATCACACAGTACATGTATGAGTATTTTCATTTTGTCTTGAATTTACAACTTATTGACCGACGGGTATCTTAAAATACGACTATACCAAAGGCACTTGGTAAGGTTATCATCGTTGCAAAATGTAAGAAATTTTGTCATGGTCGTAGTCAAACTTTATGAGAAATGTTTTATGGTGTTCGAAGAAAATATATATTCTTCGTTGTATATCATAGCCAACCGGTCAAAGTTTCTAACTTTTTATCAAATTCTTTTCGTCCAGCCTAAGTCAACATAAGTATATAATCATGAGTTTATGTTTTGTAATTGAAAGTTTGAAACAAAGAATACGTGGTTACAAAGTCTAAGGGCATCTTTAGTAAAAGTCGGTGTGAACTCTAGAAACCATAAATAATCATATGATTGGCTAAATACGGTAAACCTGAATAAGATTAAGTGAATTTATACTTTTTAAAATATTTTATTCACTTTTGATATTTTAAATGTCAAATATGCATAAAAATACAAAAGAAAATTTATAGGTGGAAAGTGAAAAGTGGGAACAACCTGGTCTCATTATGTGTATTATTCAGTAAGTCCACATTTGGACACCAGAGAATAAGTTACCAACAATTTAATTTTACTATAGTAAGTATAGTATTACCAGTATCTTAAGGTAGAAAGATTTATTTTAAAAAGAAAAAACTTCAGAGCATTATGAAAAAGCAAGGATCAAATTTGAAAACAATTTAGAGATATTCTCATTTTGAAAACAAAGCTAGGTTTCTGCAACTTATAAACTATATAATGGATAAAATGAAAAGTTTGGCAAATTGATTCAGAAACAAAAGTGTCATTTTATCACAGTTAAAGCAAACAATTTTCAGAAATACTCTTATTAGAATAAAATAAAAATAAAAACTTTTTTTTTTTTGAACAGCAGTGGTGATTGGACTCAGCGACATTGCCTCTTCATCGTCCAGTAAAGATCGACCACGTCACCAGCACAGTCAATCGGAGGGCATGACAACAATTATTTAAGAAATAATTTACTTTGTTTGATATGTTTATATTTAACAAAAATTAATGGTCTACAGTTATACACAATATTAGCAGTTTAGCAAGGTGCATGTGCATTGCGACAGACATACTTCCCTGTAGTTCCTCGGGTTTTACGTGGTTTATGAAGATTTCTAGTGACTTCACAGGAATAAATAAAGAAAAGATTACATAAATGATTTGGGTTGAAAATCATTAAGTTAAAAAAGGGAAAGGGTAATGGGGGAACCCTAGCCCCGGTACCACAATTGGATACCCATCGACCCACCTCGTATGAGCCATATGATGCCGGTAAAATACCTCCATCCTAATCCCCACATGATCTGGGCATCCTGAAGGATCGAACCCGCGTATTTAAACTTCACATATGGGTCTAGGCTTCATTGGTAACGGGTACCTTAAAGGAATTATTTTTTGTGCCCAGCGGGGATCGAACCTGAGACTTTAATGTCATCAAGTGTTTGTCTTACCACTAGGCTAATTCCTTGTTGGTAAAATCATTAAGTTCATTTATCTAGTAAGTGACCAAACGTGAACAAGAGTTCTTATTCGTTTAACTGAACAAACATGAACATATATCTTACCAAATGTACTAACATAAAAAGAACAAACATGAACACAAACAAAAAACAAAGATTCATTCATTTAATGTTTATGTTCGCTTAATGAAACATGAACACTAAACTCGTGTTCGTGCTCATTTAAGGAAACTTAAACGAACAAACATAAACATAATGATTTATCATATAAAAACGGTCCATTGACAACTTTAATTTAATAGAATACAATCACCTACTATATATAAAGTATATATAGATAGAGAATAAAGAAAAACAAGTTAGTTAAAGGAATATAGTCATAAAATATATACAAACAATGAAACAATCAAACATATATTGTAAGTTGAAAGATGGAATATGAAATATTGTAACACAACAAGGCACGTGGTAACATGGATATCAATGATACAAATACAGACCTAATTCATTGTCACACGCTCCTCGAACCTTCCACTTTATAATTTTCAATTCAAAATCCCACTCCTTATTTTCCATATCACCCCCTTCAACTATTCCTAAAATTCCATTCTCTCCCCTTCCGCGTTCCAAACAAAACGCGTTTCTTCCCCCGCTTTTGAATATATACTTTCACACACCACCTTTTATTTTTCTTTCAATTCAACATTTATTAAAAACCCAACAACACAAAAACACAGGTTCCATCTGAATCAGACCAAACCACCGCTTTAAACCTCTGATTTTGGAACACCTCTGAATTGAAGGGAAAAAAAAGAGTTTTATGATATGCTTCGATATCAAGCTGGGGTTGTTGTTTTTGTGCTGATTATTATTTCTTCGTTTCTCGTATCGACAAATGCGATTCGTTTAGTTCATGAAACACCTCTAGTAAAAGAAGATGTGAAAGTTTCCAAGATTGAAGAAAGTAGTAATAATGTGGAATTATACAATGAAGCACCAGAATATAGAAATGGTGCTCAATGTGGAGTATTGGGTGAAAATACAAATTATGGGCCATTTGTGATACATGTAGCAATGACTCTTGATTTTAATTACTTAAGAGGATCAGTAGCTGCTATTCATTCCATACTTAAACATACTTCATGTCCTGAAAATCTTTACTTCCATTTCATTGCATCCGAATCAAAATCGCCTAGCCCGAAAGAATTGACAAAAGTCATCAAAACCATATTTCCATCTTTGGATTTCAAGGTTTATGGGTTTGATGATAGCTTAGTCAAGAATTTGATATCGTATTCGATTCGTGAAGCACTTGAAGACCCTTTGAATTATGCCAGGATTTACTTGGCTGATATAATTGATTCGAGTGTTACCCGGGTGATTTATTTGGATTCGGATATAATACTTGTTGATGATATACAGAAGCTTTGGTCCGTTTCATTGACTGGGTCGAAAGGAATCGGAGCTCCTGTTTATTGTCACGCGAATTTCACTAAGTATTTTACGGATAGGTTTTGGTATGATTCGAGTTTGTCGAGTGTTTTTGAAGGGAAGAAGCCTTGTTATTTCAACACAGGTGTAATGGTGATGGATTTGGCCAAGTGGAGGAAAGAAGATTATAGGGGAAGAATTGAGAAATGGATGGAGATTCAAAAGGAAGAGAGGATATACGAGTTGGGTTCGTTGCCACCGTTTTTGTTGGTGTTTGGTGGTGACGTGGCGGAGATCGATCATAGATGGAACCAACACGGGCTAGGCGGGAACAACAGGGTTCATAGTTGTCGTTCACTACATCCTGGTCCGATAAGTTTGTTGCATTGGAGTGGGAAAGGGAAGCCGTGGGCGAGGCTAGATGCGGGTGATCCGTGTCCAGTTGATGAGCTATGGTCGCCTTATGATCTTTATAAACACTCTAAAGAACAACTTAGATGATGAAGAAGAAGAAGAAGATGATGATGAAGACCTTGTATCTTGGTTATTTGTAATTTAATTCATTTTTTCTTTCTTTTGTATATGGTTACTTTATCTTCAAATTTTATTTGATGGACATTGATTCTTTTGTATATCTATACATGAACATGAGAAGAAAAAAAATTACATATCCGATTTTGTGGTGGCATAACTAAACTTGAGCACAAACAGTTCGATTTTGTAATATGGTAGAAAGACCTATACGTTGACAGAAGCAGAAAATTTGATGTTCAAGAAAATTACGGTCTAATTACTCATAATTTGTGAAGGTTTTTACCCGTTTACAGTATTGTTTTTTTACTACAATATCCTGCATAGTAACCGAAAAGTAATGAAAAAAAGGAAGCATATATAATATAGTAGCATACATTATCTTTACATTTGGATATCACTAGAAGCCAGCTGCACAACTCAGATACAGCCTGTTCTCCAAACATCTCAATTGATGACCTAGTAACATACACCTGTAGAAAATGACATTAATTACATAAGTCAAGTGGAGGCCATACGCAATACGTTTATCCATTTCAATACATGACAACAACAAACATGAACAAAAGTCACTGTTTGCTATAAATGCATAAAACTGTATTTAAATATTGTATGATCAAGGCAAAGATAGATCAGAATGATAGCATCGACGCTGTCCGTAATGGAAAAAAAAAACGGGTATTTTGAAATAAACTGTAATATGTTAAGATGATATTTATACTAACCAGAAAAGTAGTTTTCCGAGATAATCCTGTGTTTCACAGAAGATGACATTGCCATTTTGGTAATTTTCTTGGACTCTTACTTCTGAATCCCCCATTGACCTAGTGGTTATGCCTTCCTTAAATACTTTTCTTGACGTACAATGTACAAGTTGTTGTAGAACTTCCTTTACCTCTGAAGATGACGGTCTTGATAGTTCATTCACCTGTTAAAAGACGCACGAGTTAGCAGCTTGGGAAGGATGTTAAAAAAATATGCTAATCATGTTGTTTTTTTAACGCTAATCATGTTATTGTAATTACCATGTCTAAATCCAGTGAGCGCAAGTACTTTAACAGATCATTACTATTTTCTCTTGTGTATCCAATCCGCATGGTTTCTTGCTTTTGAGTATGCAACTCCTGAGATGGAGTTAAAGAAACAATCAGCAAGATATGTGACCGTAACACCTCAAGCCCAGATTAACAGACCAGCCCAACTACTTGAAGATCAACTTAAACTGATGATGGGAATTGTTAGTAGCCCATAACTTGTTTAAAGGGTATTTAAACTTCTAATTCATCTATCAAGGTGAGATGAGTTGTTACCTTGATGCATACATTCACAAACTCTCGATCACACTAAGATATACAGAAATTAGAGCAAGTAAGCATTCCTGTATCATTCAGTTTCTAGATATAAGGTCTTTGTTTTCAAGCAACATGCATCGTTTTCAACTCATCCTACTTCCTACCAATCTTAGATCATGTATAAAGACTAGCACGGTACCCGCGCAATGCGGCGGTGGTGGTCGTGACGACGGTCTGGTGGTGCCGGCGACAAGTGATGATGGCGCGACTATTGGTGGTGGTGGTGGTATCGAGTGGTGTGGGTTGATGTAAATTTAACTGATGTAGAGGTAATTGATCTAAAGCGGTAGTAAAAATATTTTAGAAGATAAGGGACTAATAGTGTAAATTATTTCATTAAGGGTATAATGGTCATTTCGCATCTCTTCTTTTTCTAACTTTTCAACAAGGGTGTATAATCTTTATATAGTAGTACAGATGAACGACCAAGGTGATAACCTAGCTAATGAGGAACCACCCGTGTGTCAATATCCAGACCTGTTACCCGGTGGCCCGAACCAAAAAAGAGGATCATGGGTTACTTTGATCCAGTCAACCAAAACTAAGACATGGCTGCTTACACCCTCACGTATTTTTATTTAATTATAAGAAATGCATTCTTTTTTTATTTCTAAGTTATCTATACTACTATATAAAGATTATTCACTATTGTTGGAAAGTTAGAAAAAGGAGAGATGCGAAACGGCCATCCTACCCTTAATAAATTAATTTACACCATGAGTCCTTTATCTTCCAATATATCTCCACTATACCTTTAGATCAATTATCTTTACATCAATTACCACCATCACTCAACACCGTCACCACCACCAATAGTTGCCGCCATCACCAATCGTCGCCCACACCACCAGACCGCCGTTGCAACCATTACCGCCGCATTGCATGCTATTTTCATTTATTTAATCAATACTAGAGCAGTTGCTAATTTCCCTTATTGTAGCCAACATAGGTGGTTATTATTATTTCCGTTCTTATGTAATGCTTGAACTGAATGGAAGAGGCGGACTTGATTTTCCCTAATTTTAAATCTCTTTAGATTAAGAGTGTTGTTCCATAGCTATCCTAACTTTTTGCAAGGTTAGAATGTGATCTTTGGAGACTAATTTTGGTTCACGTGGTGTGATTGTAACATGTAATTTGGGTTAGGATTGCCCAATAAGTCGCCTTTGAGTGGTGAATTCTGTATCTCAAGGTAATCGTTGTTACCAATTTCAAGTTCAGATTATTTAACTGGGTTGATTACTAAGCTGATGGCCATCACAAGGCGTATGACTTTACATCATACTAGGTGTTGTGTGATCCTAGCTTGAATTTCAGGAAGACAAGAAAAAGCTAAAAAGGCATTGGATGTGTATAGCTGATGGTATTGTCCATATTTCACTTTAGGCATGGCTTGAATATCAAAATGAATGTTATATCTCGACTGATATTCTGATAACACATAGCAAAGGCAAGTTTTTCAAAATAAAGCAGCTGCCTCCTAGTTCTATCTAATTAGTGTTATGCAAATGATTCAGACCTTCCCCTACAGGGTATAGGTGTATAAATTAGCGACAAGAGCTACTAACAGTGACTTAATCTTAACTTCTGGCATAAACAGAAAGATCACAGATATAGCATGTAGCCGCATTTCACATGAGCAACCCCAAGGAAACTCCCAAAATACAGGCCTAGATTGTTTGAGCAGACAGGCTTTTTGGGTGCTAGATTCGAAAGTTGGGAGAGAAGCAACCCAGATTGTACGCTAAGGTCCCTAGGAATTCGCTTGGTGAAAAAGGTAGAGATCAAATGTTCTATCCTTGTCAGTCTGTCATCACCAATCTTGACTGGAGCCTGACTTTCGACTTTTCAAGTAACAATAAAGTGATAATGACATTGTCCCTATATACGTACTATATACATTTGGTTATAGTTTGATACAATCTATTGCCATATCGTCCATAAGATATCTAAATGCAATCTAAATTTGCAGTTACAAACTTACAATAAACATGAAAATAAAATAAAAAGCCTTACCTTCGTGGCCGTAGACAACTCCAATTCCAGCTCTTGAATATAATTTACAGCATCATTAGACAAATCATCCAAACAACATTGCAATTTCAATCTCTCCAACTCTTCAAAACACGCTTTGTTATTCTTGTCAATCCGAACCTCTAACGCATCATCACAACCACCGGAATTCAAACTATTCGACATATCAGCTGAATTTTTTTCAAAGTTTCTCAGTAATCTAATCCTATAATCAGCATTCCATAAAGTATACCTAAACCACACACACACACAAACAAACATCAATCATTTAAATCAAAAAACAAAATGTACAATTAATTAAATATATATATATATATACACACACACATATAGTCATATAGATACATAAACTGACCCTGTGATAACAGAAGAAGCTAATAAACGAACAAGATGACGTTTCGAAACCGTAACAGTAACGGAGAGCTCTTCCAAAGGAATCAAACCTAACATAGCTTATATCATTTGTTTCATTGCGTTAATAACGGAATCAGAAACGCCGTTAGATATAACAGAAGTATCTAACGGCTCAATTTTCTTAAACATATTAGCTATGACGGAGAATTCACGGTAGAATGAATTAGTTGATAGAAATTCGTCGCCACCGGAGGTACGGCAGTTTAAGACTGTGGAATGACGACGGCGGTTGTGTGAGGTGGCGGAAAGGAAATGGAGTGAGGGAGGGATTGGGGGAAAGAGATTAGGAGATGGTGGTGGTTTATTGTGGTGGTGGTTTGAGAGGTTGGTGAGTTGATGAAATAGTGGAAGTTTGGATAGTAATGCCATTTGGAGTGGTGGAGTTACGGTGGTTATTGGTGGTCCGGCGAAGAGGGGTTTTCGAGTGTTTTGATAGGGGTTTTTCTCAATGAACACGTTTTTGTGATTTTTTTTTCTAGAATGCAATCCGGTTTAATCTATTTTACAAATTACCAATTTTGGCCTATGAATTCAAAATCATTTATGTTTTCTTACGACTAGAGTTATTCATACGGCGGCGGTGGTGGTGGCGGTGGCGGTGGCGGGTTATGGTGGCGTGCGACAGTAGTGACGGTGGCGGCGGCGATTGGTGGTGGTTGCGGTTGCGGTGGCGGCGGCGATTGGTGATAGTGGCGGTGGGAAATAATGTAGGTTATTGGTGTAATGTATTTTTGATGAATTTTTGAAACTTAAATATTCAATGTTGAAAGTTGAAAATGAGATTTGTTTTATTATATACTAGAATGTTACCCGCGCGATGTGACGGTGTAATGACGGCGGTGGCGTGCGGCGGTGGTGGAGGTGGCGGCAGTGGTGGTGATGTAATAGCGGTGGCGGTGGTGGCGGTGACGGGTGTGGTGGGTGGCGGCGGCGGTGGTGCGGTGGCGGCGGATTGGTGGTGGACTGGTGGTGTGCGGTGGCGGCGGCGATTGATGGTGACGGTGGCGGTAGTTGATGTAATTTGGTTTTAATGAAATGTTGAAACTTAAAATGTTAAACAAGGCTATTTGCTTTATAATATAATAACGAGAATGGTACCCGCACGTTGCGGCGGCCGTGGAGTTGGCGGCGGCCGTGGTGATGTAACGGCGGCAGGTGGTGGCGGTGACGGGTGGTGGCGGCGGCGGCGAGTGGTGAGGCGGAGATTGGTGGCGGTGGCGGTGGCGACGATGGCGAGTAGTGTAGGTTATTGATGTAATTTGATTTTGATGAAATGTTAAACAAGGCTATTTGCTTTATAATATAGTATAGATTAGCTTATATATCAATAAAATACTATATTTTTACAATAAATACTATATATAATTTTAAAATTATATATTATCAAATATACTGACTTTTACGATTTGAGTCACGTTTCGAGTCACGAGTAAAAAAAATCAGATTTCGAGTCGAGTCGAATAAAACGAGTCGATAACTATGGCGGTGGCGACGATGGCGATTAGTGTAAGTTATTGATGTAATTTGATTTTAATGAAATGTTGAAAATTAAAATGTTAAACAATGTTATTTGCTTTATAATATAATATAATATAGATATTATAATAAAAGATATAGATGAATTTGAGTTTAGTGGTATTTCAGTTATATAAAACCAACTCCAAACTAATCTGCTCAAATTTAGATAAAAAGTTATTCTATTTTAACATTAATAACATTTACATCAATAAGTTATACTATTTTACAGCGCCATTACTAACAATCACTACTACCATCATATCGTCATTATCACCATTATCATCATATTGTACAGACATGTATCAAGTATGAATAATATAACTTCATTCATATTATAAAAACTCACAATTATATTACCTTTAGAAGGATAGTAATATCATTATATACAATCATATGAGTATTCTTTTTATCAATATGTACAGTGAATTTTTATTAATTAATTTCTTGATAAATTAATAACCTAAAATTAATAATTTTTTCAATATCAACTTGAGACTAGTATAAAATTAAACCATTATCGTTTAAACATTTAATAATAACTAATAATTTTTTTGAAATTACTGTGTGTATATATATTATTTTAAGAGTTAATTACTTAAATGGTACCTAACGTTTGCGCGATATTGCTGGTTTGATACCTTTCCTTTCGATATTACGCGGATCATACCCAACGTTTTCAAAACTCCAATCGGACCATACTGAAACCAAACGCCGTTTGATGGCCGTTAAAACCCCCCACGTGACTTGCACGTGAGGGGTAAAAATGTATTTTCGCGTTTCTTAATTACTTAAATGGTACCTAACGTTTGCACGATATTGCTGGTTTGATACCTTTTCTTTCGATATTACGCGGATCATACCCAACGTTTTCAAAACTCCAATCGGACCATACTGAAACCAAACGCCGTTTGATGGCCGTTAAAACCCCCCACGTGACTTGCACGTGAGGGGTAAAAATGTATTTTCGCGTTTCTTAATTACTTAAATGGTACCTAACGTTTGCACGATATTGCTGGTTTCATACCTAATATTTAGTTATTAATTTTTTTAATTTTTTTGTATTTTTTAATTTTGAAAGGTGAATTTCGCTTTAAGCTTCGTGTCGCGATAGGTCTAACATATGTTGTCTTTTTTTTCCAAAGACATTAAATATTAATTAAACAAATAAAATGCTAGTGAGAAACTAGCTTATACAAAAACTTACACAGTCCGATCCAAATTAAACCGACGGGGAGATATTCGCTCCACTTATGTAACTGAGTGAGTGAGAACGACACATGACTTTTCCCAGTCGGGTCTGTATAGTACCAAATATTTTGAGCATTCAGATCCTCGTTTGTCGATGGACCAACATAGCATACGTTGTTTTAACCGGGTCCGCGCTAGAGAGCTCATTCGAAACAGAATTTCCTCCTCCAAGATTCGATACCGGTAGTCCAATATTAGCATTTTATTTGTTTAATTATTAATTAACGTCGTTCAAAAAAATCGACGTATGCTATACCTCCTGCTGTCGAATCGCGACACGAAGCTTAAAGCGAAATTCACCTTTCAAAATTAAAAAATACAAAAAAATAAAAAAATTAATAACTAAACATTAGGTATGAAACCAGCAATATCGTGCAAACGTTAGGTACCATTTAAGTAATTTAGAAACGTGAAAATACATTTTTACCCCTCACGTGCAAGTCACGTGGGGGTTTTTAACGACCATCAAACGACGTTTGGTTTGGTTCTAGTATGGTCCGAGTGGAGTTTTGGAAACGTTGGTATGATCCGCGTAATATTGAAAGGAAAGGTATCAAACCAGCAATATCGCGCAAACGTTAACATCATTTAAGTAATTAATCTATTATATATATATATATATATATAAATATATACAGATATATATATATATATATATATATATATATATATATATATATATATATATATATATATATATATATATATATATATATATATATATATATATATATATATATATATATATATATATATATATATATATATATATATATATATATATATATATATATATATATATATATATATATATATATATATATATATATATATATATATATATATATATATATATATATATATATATATATATATATATATATATATATATATATATATATATATATATATATATATATATATATATATATATATATATATATATATATATATATATATATATATATATATATATATATATATATATATATATATATATATATATATATATATATATATATATATATATATATATATATATATATATATATATATATATATATATATATATATATATATATATATATATATATATATATATATATATATATATATATATATATATATATATATATATATATATATATATATATATATATATATATATATATATATATATATATATATATATATATATATATATATATATATATATATATATATATATATATATATATATATATATATATATATATATATATATATATATATATATATATATATATATATATATATATATATATATATATATATATATATATATATATATATATATATATATATATATATATATATATATATATATATATATATATATATATATATATATATATATATATATATATATATATATATATATATATATATATATATATATATATATATATATATATATATATATATATATATATATATATATATATATATATATATATATATATATATATATATATATATATATATATATATATATATATATATATATATATATATATATATATATATATATATATATATATATATATATATATATATATATATATATATATATATATATATATATATATATATATATATATATATATATATATATATATATATATATATATATATATATATATATATATATATATATATATATATATATATATATATATATATATATATATATATATATATATATATATATATATATATATATATATATATATATATATATATATATATATATATATATATATATATATATATATATATATATATATATATATATATATATATATATATATATATATATATATATATATATATATATATATATATATATATATATATATATATATATATATATATATATATATATATATATATATATATATATATATATATATATATATATATATATATATATATATATATATATATATATATATATATATATATATATATATATATATATATATATATATATATATATATATATATATATATATATATATATATATATATATATATATATATATATATATATATATATATATATATATATATATATATATATATATATATATATATATATATATATATATATATATATATATATATATATATATATATATATATATATATATATATATATATATATATATATATATATATATATATATATATATATATATATATATATATATATATATATATATATATATATATATATATATATATATATATATATATATATATATATATATATATATATATATATATATATATATATATATATATATATATATATATATATATATATATATATATATATATATATATATATATATATATATATATATATATATATATATATATATATATATATATATATATATATATATATATATATATATATATATATATATATATATATATATATATATATATATATATATATATATATATATATATATATATATCAAACCAGCAATATCGCGCAAACGTTGGTACCATTTAAGTAATTAACTCTAGTTTTAACGAAACTTTAAATTAACAATTACTAAAGAATTTCAACTTTTAAGATTGTTTGCTAAAGAAATGAATTTATAGTAACTTTTATTTTATATTAAGTTTATCTTCAAATCTTCATTTTGAACTTAAGAGTTAGGCCATTGTCTTCACCCATTTCTAACCACTTTTATTGTACATGAAAAGAAATGTGTCTCAAAATTTGTTTTTGTATTATTTTTTTTCTTGGAAGTAAGGGTCATAAATAAAAAATTTGTAAATAAATAAATTATTAATTTATTTATATAATAATATCTTTATAGCCATCAGGTTGCTGATCCATTAGTAAGGTCTTAGACCTTGGAAAATCCATCAGGGTTCGAATCTCACTTATTACATTTGTAGGAGTGGATTATTGGGGAGGTTTTCGAGAGTCATGGGTTTCGTCCCAGACATGTGTGGTTCAAACTCCGCAAACTGTCCAATTGGATCTTACTGTGGTGTCTCAAATGCTAATTACTAACTACTAACCCGTTGTTCAAAATATCTATATTTCTATACTTCTACACTATATTATAAAAAAGGGATTATTACCTTTGAATGCAACTAACTATGACCAAATGTCTATGTTATGTAAGGATCTCGTAAAATGTCTATGCAATGTAATCAACCTACAAAATATGTCTAAGTAATGTAAGCTACCGGCTGAACAGTCAAAATGCTTACGTGGCACCGCTGACTCGCCCATTTAATCAAACATGGTTGCTGACTTGGAAAAATGCTTACGTGGCACTACTGTCTCAGTTCATCATATTTATTATGTATTTATATTTATATTTATATTCACAAGTATATTTACATATATATATATATATACGTATATGTAATTCCATTTCATTTTCCTGGAAACTCTCACAATGGTAAAACATGGTCTTTATTCAAGATCTCACTGGAAAACCACGAATTCGAAGAAAGAAGCTGCGAGTTTTTTTTTCCAAAATGAACTATTTAATCTTCCTTTTTACACATATATCCTTTTCTTCTTCACATTTCCACATCTCCTTCTTGATCATACTTTTATTCTCTTCCTCACGCCGCCAGTTTAATTCTCTGGTATGTTCTTAACTTTCTATTTAAAGAAGTGGTTAAAGATATTTGTGGGTCACGGCCGAAGTAAAGAAATGAAGTAAGTCATGGCTGGATCATGTGTTAAAGAAATGATATATATATATATATAGATAAAAAATATATATAAGTATATAAATATATATATATATATATATATATATATATATATATCATCATATTTATTATGTATTTATATTTATATTTATATTCACAAGTATATTTACATATATATATATATATACGTATATGTAATTCCATTTCATTTTCCTGGAAACTCTCACAATGGTAAAACATGGTCTTTATTCAAGATCTCACTGGAAAACCACGAATTCGAAGAAAGAAGCTGCGAGTTTTTTTTTCCAAAATGAACTATTTAATCTTCCTTTTTACACATATATCCTTTTCTTCTTCACATTTCCACATCTCCTTCTTGATCATACTTTTATTCTCTTCCTCACGCCGCCAGTTTAATTCTCTGGTATGTTCTTAACTTTCTATTTAAAGAAGTGGTTAAAGATATTTGTGGGTCACGGCCGAAGTAAAGAAATGAAGTAAGTCATGGCTGGATCATGTGTTAAAGAAATGATATATATATATATATAGATAAAAAATATATATAAGTATATTTCATTTTCCTGGAAACTCTCACAATGGTAAAACATGGTCTTTATTCAAGATCTCACTGGAAAACCACGAATTCGAAGAAAGAAGCTGCGAGTTTTTTTTTCCAAAATGAACTATTTAATCTTCCTTTTTACACATATATCCTTTTCTTCTTCACATTTCCACATCTCCTTCTTGATCATACTTTTATTCTCTTCCTCACGCCGCCAGTTTAATTCTCTGGTATGTTCTTAACTTTCTATTTAAAGAAGTGGTTAAAGATATTTGTGGGTCACGGCCGAAGTAAAGAAATGAAGTAAGTCATGGCTGGATCATGTGTTAAAGAAATGATATATATATATATATAGATAAAAAATATATATAAGTATATAATATGTAATTCCATTTCATTTTCCTGGAAACTCTCACAATGGTAAAACATGGTCTTTATTCAAGATCTCACTGGAAAACCACGAATTCGAAGAAAGAAGCTGCGAGTTTTTTTTTCCAAAATGAACTATTTAATCTTCCTTTTTACACATATATCCTTTTCTTCTTCACATTTCCACATCTCCTTCTTGATCATACTTTTATTCTCTTCCTCACGCCGCCAGTTTAATTCTCTGGTATGTTCTTAACTTTCTATTTAAAGAAGTGGTTAAAGATATTTGTGGGTCACGGCCGAAGTAAAGAAATGAAGTAAGTCATGGCTGGATCATGTGTTAAAGAAATGAGTAAGTATTTGTGGGATCATGTGTTAAAGAAATGAAGTAAGTATGTGGATCATGTGTTAAAGAAATGAAGTAAGTATGTGGATCATGTGTTAAAGAAATGAAGTAAGTCATGGCTGGATCATGTGTTAAAGAAATGATATATATATATATATAGATAAAAAATATATATAAGTATATAAATATAACAAAATTGAGTCAGCAGTGTCCAAGTCAGCAGCCATGTTTGATTAAATGGGTGAGTCAGCGGTGCCACGTAAGCATTTTGACCTGTTCAGCCGGTAGCTTACATTACTTAGACATATTTTGTAGGTTGATTACATTGCATAGACATTTTACGAGATCCTTACATAACATAGACATTTGGTCATAGTTAGTTGCAATTACAGGTAATAATCCCTATAAAAAAATAGCACTTTATTTTTGTAAGTGTTGAAAAATATGTAATATTTTCACTTAGTACCCCTTAAAATATTTTCACATACACTACCCCTTAACATTAATGATTAAATTACACAATCTTTTATCTTTTAAAATATCTTCATTAACCCTTTACATCAATTATTTTTATATCAATTATCTACACCACTCGACTGTGCATGTAATTTGATTAACTATTTCAATAAACGGAAATTTGGACATAATTGTGTACATTTATCTGTAAATTGGGCCAATTATAATGTCATATTTGAACTTCTAGAATTAGGACCATATTAGCAGACTATGAAATTGGCCCAGTACATGTTATGGAAATTATATAATAGATGATAATTGAGTAACTATGGTAACAGGAAAAACGTATATACGAAACCTTAAGTATAATGTACGGTTACAACAGTGTCGGTGGAACAGTGTCGGTGGTTAGATGATAATTCCATTAATAGGACAAAAACCGACACAGCCTTTATATTATATGAAATGATTTATCCATATTATGGATTTATAATAATTTATAAAAGTTGTACGCTCGTGAGTATTTTTGTTATTAATTTCGGAATCAATTAACTAGTTAGATATATTGTACATACTAGTAAAATAAATATGCAATTGTGTACTTGAACTAGATAACTAATAAATATATAAATACATGTAATTGATTTATAACCACATAGATAAAAGTAATTATACTTATATAGACTAGTTACTACATTTAATTACACAAATAATAATCAAGAATCAAAGTTTAGAGTCAACCAAAGTCAATAAGTCAAGTCAAGCTTGTGTTCTTGACATAAACCCCACACAAACTAACCAAGACTTGGATTATAGCTTGTAATCATGCAATGAACATGTTCCTACTGAATTCTAGTTTGTTTTAAGGCCAAAGTTTCAGCCATTACACTCAAGGATGAGTTGTAAACACATGATGAACACCTCATGGCCAAGGTGTGTATTCTGGCACTTAGTTGCAACTCTTGGGCTATATAAGCAAGCATTTGATGATCATTCTATCATTCATCTCTGCTCTTTTCTCTCTCTTTCACATTCATAACACAAAATAATCAAGTCCATAAAGTCTTGGGTTCATCACTTGAAGTTTCAAGTTGAATTTAAAGACTCTATAGGACTGAAATTTTCAGTCATCTTGCAAACATCATAGAAGATTCATCTGGACGAATTAGGAGACGAATCTTATATTTTTGGAAAGGTTCAAGTGTCAGTAAAATTTGATAAGAACGAAGTTTCTTCTGGTTTTGCTCAGAAGAGTGCCAAAAACGACGATTTTCAGAACTGGTCTAATTTCTGACGAGGCTACAGGTTTGTTTTTGTAAAAATCATAACTCTTTTATTAAAGCTCTTCAAGAGTTAAACCTTACATTTTTGAAAAGGCCTTTGAGTGCCCAACAAATGTCTAGAACTAAGTTTTGTTGTATCCGGTCTTCCTGACTTCCCAAAGTCGTTGTCAAGTAGATAACGCAAAGCTGGAAACATGCTGAAAATTCCTTATTTTGCACTTAGGCTTTGTGGTAGCTTATAAGTTGATCTTATACTTGTTCTAGGTACCCGGTAGTACATTTTGACCATAGTAAAGTACTTTGCAAAGTGTTTTGAGCTGTACTAAGATTAACTTGTCACGAGGATTATCTACTGCTCTGATTTGCCACTACAACTAAGGTGAGTTTCGTAAACCCTCCCTACTCAATTGAGATTCGGGCTGAAAAGTGTACATGTTTGTTTAACTGTTGATTGTTGATTTGATTGATTGTATGATTGAATTGTTGATGTGGACATGTTAGCGCATTGTTTACGATGTAAGTCGCACCGTTAGCGCATTATTTATTATATAAGTCGCACCGTTAGCGCATTGTTAATTATTAACTATGTAAGCCGCATCGTTGTTGATCGTTATTGATTGTTATGGAACGTTGTTGAACGTTATATGGAATCGTTATTATTGAATGTTGACTTGTATTGAATTGTGATAATGTGAAACCTTATAGGTTATCCTTGGATGTGATTAGTTCTCCTAATCCTCACTTATTGTTAACGGTTGTTATCCGACACGGTTATCCCATATTACTTGTCCCTACGAACTCACCAACTTTATGTTGACGTATTTTAGTACACTTTTCAGGTAATCAGGTTAATCAGAGACAAAAAGGATGATTATGTGCTTGCATTGCTAGGATTGGACTAGCTTTGGACTTCTGGATCCGTGATCCTTATTTCCCTTTAACGGGTTATGCTTAGGATCAACTACTATCATTTAAACATTTTCATTTAATATTGATTGAGTGTGTATCTTTGATAGATATTGATTATTGTATACATTTGAGTGAGTTATGGATTGTTTCAATCCTATGAATGCATATAGTTTGACTCTACATAATTCCCATGTCGTGCTGTGCTTTTCTAAGTGATACCCATGATTCCGCCATGTTGGGGTGTTACAGAATGGTATCAGAGCCGTGGTTGTAGAGAGCTAGGTGGATTGACCTAGTCTATAGCCATTACACCCACGTTTCATATTAGCATGCATGATAGGAAATTTTGTGTGCAACGTGAACTGTATGATGCATAAAAATGGTTTAAACTGAGTTCGTAGGTTACTCATAGAAAAGAATAAGTTGACTAAGAACTATCGAAATAGAAATTTCTTTAATTAAAATTGGAGTCTTACAACCTTGAGATACACCGGCTCACCCATTTGAACAAACTCTAAGAGAGGTATAAGTCGGAGTGCGCTAGCCTCCAAAAAGGGCGGGTTTTTAATTGCGTCCTTCGCAAACCTTTGCCTTTGCGCTTCTTTGTGCGTTCAAATGGAGCTACCGAGCTCTCTTGTGTTACTAAGACTATAAAAATAAATTTTATTAAACATTATGTTATGAAGATTTGCATGAGTCTTCATACATAAACTTTTGATTCACATCAAATGCATTACCCATTTAAAGATAAGTCATTACCACAACTTGATGGACATATATGATAGTGTCGGGATACACCGTGAATTGTGGAATTATTGTGATAAACGTTGATATGTGGAATCTTGGAAGTATTGATTATTTGTCCCCCCAGTAAAATGATCTCGTGGATTGCGCCTTGTGGATAAAGTATAGTAGTTAACCCGGTATGCTTAATGAGTGTTGGTTAGGTGGAGGGTTAGCCGCTGGTACACCCTGTATACATACCCGGCCAACACTTAGAGAACATATCGAAACCGAGTCTTGACATCCATTCAATATATTAACGGTGTGGAGGGTTAGCCGATGGTACACCCTGTATACAAACACTTTTAATGTGTCGAATGTTGAAGTTAAGATCCGGACTATACTTTACCCACCTTGTTATGACTTGACCCTATATATATATAAACATCGATAATTCCTTTAAAGTAGAATTATAAGAAGTGTATGTGCATCGTATTTGTTGGTTGATTCACTTGTTATGATATGGAACGAAATGTTAATTATTTATTTGTTGATTATTGATATGATTACTTGTGGTTTAATGTCGCTTTGATTATCATGTAAATGATATATCATGTTAGGCGTATTGGTTAATGATGATTGTCGCTTTGATTATCATGTAAATGATATATCATGTTAGGTGTATTACTTGAAGGTAAATTTTGATATTCGGGTGTGAATTGTGAGACTTAACTTGTTAATATAATACGTGTGTTCAGGAAAGATGGTTAGACCAAGAAGAGCTAACACTAACTATAGGCGTCAAAATGAGCAAGAGGAGCCGATAGCTCAAGAAGAAATTGTAGGTGGACGTAGTGGTAGAGGTGGTCGTGGAGGAAGAGATAACCGTGGAGGTCGTGGTGGCAGAGGTGGTCGGGGTAATCCTAATCCCCCGATAACCGCCAAGGTTGTCACACAAGCTTTAAATGATCTCATGCCGGATCTTGTGGCTCGAATTCAAACGGCCATGAGAAATGTAAACGGACAAGAAGAACCAGAAGATGAAGCGGTTCCCGTACAAAATGAACAAGAAAACGTAAATGTAAACGGTGTAGGTGTAGGAGAAGTTTACCTAGACCGGATTATGATGTTCGTCAACCAGGATGCTTGTTTAAAGACTTCAAACTTTGTGGAGCCCCAGAATTTAATGGAGAAAGTGGTGCTACGGGTTGCTTGGAATGGTTAGAGAGCATTGAATCTATCATTGCTCGAAGTGGTTGTGCCTTCCACCAAAGAATCACTTATGCTTCCGGTATGTTGAAAGGTGGGGCTCTTGAGTGGTGGAACGAAGAAGTTGATGAATTGGGGATCGATGCGGCTAATAATCTTTTATGGGGAGAGTTCAAGAATATGATAACTACTAAGTATTGCCCGACCCATGAACTGAGGAAATTGCAAGTGGAATTTTCTAAACTTGCCATGAAGGGAGGAGACTACGAGAGTTACACACGCCGTTTTGGCCAACTCTAGTATAACCTTGGAACTCATTAGAGGTGGTAAGTTAAATAAGAACGATAACAAGAATGACAATAAAAGGAAGGATGTTGCCGAGTCAAGCGGCACCAAGAAAGATGATCGGCGTGATAATAAGCGCCATGGTCGTGGTGGAAAGGTTTTTGCAGCGGTAATACCAACAAAGGGTCCTCAACGGGTTGGTTACACAGGGGGTAGTCCTTTATGCCCTAGGTGTAATCGCTATCATTGGCCTACCATGAGGTGTGATGCTTGTTTTCATTGTAACCAACAGGGACACACCTCAAGATTTGTCCAACTAACCCCCGGAATGGTCCTTTAAATGTTGCTCCCCTTAATACTATGCGTCCCCCGATGGCCCTGGGTTCTTGTTATGAATGTGGTTGTGGAGGGTTAGCCGATGGTACACCCTGTATACAAACACTTTTAATGTGTCGAATGTTGAAGTTAAGATCCGGACTATACTTTACCCACCTTGTTATGACTTGACCCTATATATATATAAACATCGATAATTCCTTTAAAGTAGAATTATAAGAAGTGTATGTGCATCGTATTTGTTGGTTGATTCACTTGTTATGATATGGAACGAAATGTTAATTATTTATTTGTTGATTATTGATATGATTACTTGTGGTTTAATGTCGCTTTGATTATCATGTAAATGATATATCATGTTAGGCGTATTGGTTAATGATGATTGTCGCTTTGATTATCATGTAAATGATATATCATGTTAGGCGTATTGGTTAATGATGATTGTCGCTTTGATTATCATGTAAATGATATATCATGTTAGGCGTATTGGTTAATGATGATTGTCGCTTTGATTATCATGTAAATGATATATCATGTTAGGCGTATTGGTTAATGATGATTGTCGCTTTGATTATCATGTAAATGATATATCATGTTAGGCGTATTGGTTAATGATGATTGTCGCTTTGATTATCATGTAAATGATATATCATGTTAGGCGTATTGGTTAATGATGATTGTCGCTTTGATTATCATGTAAATGATATATCATGTTAGGCGTATTGGTTAATGATGATTGTCGCTTTGATTATCATGTAAATGATATATCATGTTAGGCGTATTGGTTAATGATGATTGTCGCTTTGATTATCATGTAAATGATATATCATGTTAGGCGTATTGGTTAATGATGATTGTCGCTTTGATTATCATGTAAATGATATATCATGTTAGGCGTATTGGTTAATGATGATTGTCGCTTTGATTATCATGTAAATGATATATCATGTTAGGCGTATTGGTTAATGATGATTGTCGCTTTGATTATCATGTAAATGATATATCATGTTAGGCGTATTGGTTAATGATGATTGTCGCTTTGATTATCATGTAAATGATATATCATGTTAGGCGTATTGGTTAATGATGATTGTCGCTTTGATTATCATGTAAATGATATATCATGTTAGGCGTATTGGTTAATGATGATTGTCGCTTTGATTATCATGTAAATGATATATCATGTTAGGCGTATTGGTTAATGATGATTGTCGCTTTGATTATCATGTAAATGATATATCATGTTAGGCGTATTGGTTAATGATGATTGTCGCTTTGATTATCATGTAAATGATATATCATGTTAGGCGTATTGGTTAATGATGATTGTCGCTTTGATTATCATGTAAATGATATATCATGTTAGGCGTATTGGTTAATGATGATTGTCGCTTTGATTATCATGTAAATGATATATCATGTTAGGCGTATTGGTTAATGATGATTGTCGCTTTGATTATCATGTAAATGATATATCATGTTAGGCGTATTGGTTAATGATGATTGTCGCTTTGATTATCATGTAAATGATATATCATGTTAGGCGTATTGGTTAATGATGATTGTCGCTTTGATTATCATGTAAATGATATATCATGTTAGGCGTATTGGTTAATGATGATTGTCGCTTTGATTATCATGTAAATGATATATCATGTTAGGTGTATTACTTGAAGGTAAATTTTGATATTCGGGTGTGAATTTGACGGGATTGCCACATGAAGTGAGAGTGCTTGTCTCTCACCCCACCATGCCTTTGACTTACAAAGAGGCAACCACCCGTACCGCTAGTATAACCTTGGAACTCATTAGAGGTGGTAAGTTAAATAAGAACGATAACAAGAATGACAATAAAAGGAAGGATGTTGCCGAGTCAAGCGGCACCAAGAAAGATGATCGGCGTGATAATAAGCGCCATGGTCGTGGTGGAAAGGTTTTTGCAGCGGTAATACCAACAAAGGGTCCTCAACGGGTTGGTTACACAGGGGGTAGTCCTTTATGCCCTAGGTGTAATCGCTATCATTGGCCTACCATGAGGTGTGATGCTTGTTTTCATTGTAACCAACAGGGACACACCTCAAGATTTTGTCCAACTAACCCCGGAATGGTCCTTTAAATGTTGCTCCCCTTAATACTATGCGTCCCCCGATGGCCCTGGGTTCTTGTTATGAATGTGGTAGCCAAGACCACTACCGCAACCGGTGCCCAAATCTTATTGGCCAACAAGTCCAAGTGACTGTGCATCCTAACCAGTTGCAAATTGCCGGTCCGAATCAAAACCGAGGAAACCAAGGACAACAACAACAACCTCCTCAAGCTCCTCGCCAACATTTGGCCCCCCGTGGAAGAGCTTTTGCCGTGAATGCGGCCGAGGCTCGTGGTGATCCTAATGTCGTAGCAGGTACCTTTCTCCTCAATCACCAATATGCTACTGTGTTATTTGATTCTGGAGCCGATTATAGTCTCATTTCCAATGATTTTATTCCGTTGATCGATGCTAAACCTAGCCCGTTGTCCTATTGTTTTGAACTTGAAATGGTAAATGGTGGATTGTCTAGGATTAGTCAAGTTGTTTGTGATTGTGTGTTAGATTTATGTGATCACCCATTTTACATTGACTTAATGCCTTTTGATATTGGTAGTTTTGACGTGATTGTGGGTATGGATTGGTTATCGGCATGAACGCGGTAATTGATTGTGGTAGTCGAACTGTGAGGATTCCGTTAGAAAATAGGAAAGAATTAGTGGTTCAAGGCGAAACGACCGAACTATGGGATGGGAATGTATATAGTGTTAAAATCACAAAGATTGAATTGAAAACCGTGCCCGTAGTTAAAGACTTTGCGGATGTATTTCCGGATGACCTACCGGGTTTACCTCCATCTCGTGAACTTGACTTCCGTATTGAACTTATTCCTAACGCTTCTCCCGTGGCCAAAGCACCTTATCGCTTAGCCATGACCGAATTACAAGAGTTGGCCGCCCAACTCAAAGAGCTTCAAGACAAGGGTTTCATTTGCCCTAGTCAATCGCCTTGGGGCGCACCGGTTTTGTTCGTTAAAAAGAAAGATGGCACATTCCGAATGTGTATCGATTATAGAGAATTGAACAAACTAACGGTAAAGAATCGTTATCCTCTTCCTAGGATTGACGATTTATTCGACCAACTCCAAGTTGCTCGTTTCTTTTCCAAAATTGATTTGAGGTCGGGTTATCATCAATTACGTGTTCATGAAGACGACATTCCAAAAACCGCCTTTCGAACGAGATATGGACATTTTGAATTTATGGTGATGCCTTTTGGATTGACTAATGCACCAGCTGTGTTCATGGATTTGATGAACCGAGTGTGTCAACCCTACTTGGACCAATTTGTCATTGTTTTCATCGATGACATTCTTATCTATTCTAAGACAAAAGAAGATCATTTGGAACATTTGAAACAAGTCTTAGAGATACTCCGGAAAGAAAAGCTTTATGCCAAGTTCTCCAAATGTGAATTTTGGCTTGAAGAGGTCCACTTTCTTGGTCATGTAGTGAGCAAAGAAGGAATTCATGTGGACCCAAGTAAGGTTGAAGCAGTAAAGAATTAGAGACGACCCGAAACACCGACCGAAATTCGCCAATTTCTTGGTTTGGCGGGTTACTATAGACGATTTATTGAAGGCTTTTCAAAAATTGCCCAACCTTTGACTCTGTTGACTCAACGGGAAAGAAGGTTTGATTGGGGTGAAAAGCAAGAACAAGCATTCCAATTGTTGAAAGACAAATTGTGTGATGCACCCATCTTGAGCTTGCCCAATGGAGCCGATGATTTTGTTGTATATTGTGATGCATCCGGGCAAGGATTGGGTTGTGTCTTAATGCAACGGGATAAGGTGATAGCATATGCATCCAGACAATTGAAGGTGCATGAGAAGAATTATCCAACTCATGACTTAGAATTGGGAGCAGTGGTATTTGCTTTGAAATGTTGGAGGCATTACTTGTATGGCACCAAGAGCGTGATCTATACCGATCACAAAAGCCTTTAACATATCTTCAATCAAAGCGATCTGAACATGAGGCAAAGAAGATGGCTTGAACTGTTAAGTGATTATGATTGTGTTATCCGGTATCACCCGGGGAAAGCAAATGTGGTAGCCGATGCCTTAAGTCGAAAAGAACGTATAAAACCAAGAAGAGTTAAAGCCATGAGCTTTACCGTGTTAAGGAGTGTTCGTGACTCCATTATTGAAGCACAAGAATTGGCAACTAGACCGGAAAACTTCATCAATGAAACCTTAAACGGTCTAGAAGAACAATTTGATAGAAAGAATGACAATGGTTTGTATTTCGTTGATCGATTGTGGATTCCCGTTCTTGGAGGATGGCGGTTAGAAATTGATGGATGAAGCTCATAAGTCAGCCTACTCGGTTCACCTGGGTTCTGATAAAATGTACTTTGGATTGAGAGATTTGTATTGGTGGCCGGGAATGAAGAATGACATTGCAAAATATGTTAGTGAATGCCTCACTTGTTTGCAAGTGAAAGCCGACCACAAGAAACCACCAGGTTTACTAGTCCAACCAATAACACCGGTGTGGAAATGGGAAGAAATTGCTATGGACTTCATCACGAAGTTACCTAGGACGAGTAGTGGTCGGGGTACACCCCAACAATGGCGGAATCATGGGATGTCGAGAAATAGCACATATGAGCATGAAAATTACATAGAGCAACACTAAATGGTTTATTGTCAAACATATCAAACATACAATAGTTCAAACCAAGGTAACCTCATAAGGTTTACATGCAAATCACACAACAATATTTTACATAATTTCATAAGTTCATCCCCAAACAAGGGGGCATATGGGTCAGAGACCACATGAATACTAAGTCGCCTTATCTCTAGCATCCAATTATTCCTGATTTCTGAAATTACCCTGATTACCTGAAAAGTGTACTAGCAAGTGTCAACACAAGGTTGGTGAGTTCGTAGGTGTTAAATAACAACATCAATTATGATAATATATCAAGTACTTGTACAATATCATAGAGCAATAACAATACTTACTGTAAGCTCTTTGTGTTAGGCATATGTTCACACAACAATCATTTCTTCAAATACAATAATTAAACAACTATGCCAACAAGTACCAATGATATCAGTTCAACCCATCATTATCAACATATATCACACAAGGTTCCCTCCAAAACGGGGTGTGCACATCATCAATTATCGCACAAGGTTCCCTCCAAAACGGGGTGCGCACATCAATATCAACATCATCAACAACATCATTATCAACAATTACAACAAACACAATAACCAAATCAAGGTACTGGGATCAATTCCCATAAACACTCACATAAGCAGTTATCTATATAAGTATATATATAAATACATATATATAAGTACACTTTCCAGCCCGAATCTCAATTGAGTAGGGAGTTACGAAAACTCACCTTATTCTTGATAGTTCAGCAGCAAAATAGAAGAGATTGGTGTAGTTAACGATGACGAGCGAGTCAACTGGCCACGTTACGTATTCCCTAATTTCAATGTGAATTGATTTATATTCATGCTAAATTCCAAATATAGATATACAACTATAAGGATTTATTAATACGCTTGTCAACGTGTTTACTTTGTGAGCTTTTATAGATATTTGAATTTATCTTTAAGAATCCTTTAATGTATTTTGTAAATGAAACCTCATTTATGTTATAAAAATTTAAAGGACTAATTTGTCATTTTTGAAACTTGAGGGACTAAATTGTCAAATGTCAAACTTATAAGGACGGAAAATGACAACTTTGAAACTGTAGGGTAAAAATGTAATTTTCCGTATATAATACGTATCCGTAGGATATATGTACTTTAAATAGTAAGATTAATACGAAGAATGTATTAATTTAGTAACGAAGAGATACTTTAAATAGTAAGATTAATACGAAGAATGTATTAATTTAGTAACGAAGAGATACTTTAAATAGTATGTATTATAATCAATACAAAATGTATTGATTACAATGGAAGAGATACCTTAAATGGTAGGAAAAACCAACATTTTATTTCCAAGTTGTGTTAGGGTTGGCCTTGGGTCGTGGAGTGTACCGACGGCGAACCAAGTTGCGTTCGGAATGCGTATTACAAACCTTTTGCGAACTACAATCCATTCCGATGGTATAAGTCAGAGATGCCCAAGGTGCAATCACTTTTGGAAACATAGTGCGATTAAAAGCGTATCAAGGATATATTCTATCCATAAACCAACTAAATCGAAAATACGAAATAATTCACAGATGGTGAATAGTAATTATATGAATTTGGATAGTTAGGTATATAACTATACCTTTGTTTATATACCATAATAAGTATATAAAAGTATTTAATAATAGTTTTACATATTTACGCACTATTGCTAATAATTCATTTTTCGCAATAGTGGCCATATTTCAATATTCGTATAAAAACGATATTTAACGTATTTAAATGCAAATATGTATTAATTGAGTATAGAAATAAGTTGACAAGCATTTCAATACATAACATATAGTTCTAAAATCATAGAGCAAAGTATAGTAAGGTTTTATAAAAACACTTACAATAAAGGAGAGTTTATGAACTCTAAGATCAAACTTTCGACGTACGAAGAACACGACTTCTGATTCAAATGAAATTCTTTCAAGGCTTGGACTTGTTTACTTAATAATTGAAGATTATTCCCAACCAAATTGAGTATTATAACTAGAACTTTTGAAGATCTTAGAGAGATTTGTTGATAACAACTTCTCTTGACGATTTTCGGCGAACTTTGAGATCAAAGCGACTTTGCTTATACTAGAACAATCAAGTGTTCTTTGAAACTTATAACAAGAAGGGGGAAGATGATTTTAGACTTATAGAATGCTAAATTGAGAGAGAATGAAGTTTAAGGTGTGAGTTTTTATGAGAACTTAAACCTAGTATTTATAGTAATTGAAATGGAGTTTAATATGATAAAATTTATGCATATACATCATCCATGACACATTAAGTCCGAAATTAATCAACCAAATACAGCTATGATTCATCAATTAGCTGGAGATTTGAAGGTTCCAAGTTGTAGCAAAAGTTTGTGGTGTCATGGAAGTTAAAAACCTTAAAGACTTATCATGTAAATTTTTGGAAATTACTATTCATTTTGGCCTAACTTTTACTAGGATTTTTCCAAATTTTTCAAGTATTATTTTGTGAAATTAAAAATCATATTAAGGTGTCTTGACACTAGTTATTAGGTTCTAGGAAGTTTCAAGCCAATCCGAGAAAGAATCTATCGAAAAAGCAACGTTTTACATATATATCCATAAAAGTTTTGTCGGATGTCTACTAGTAACATTATTCAACTAATAAATCAAATATAGCTTGTGACAATTTCACGAGTATTCCTACTTTCCATAAAGTATGTCGGCTTCGTCCCATTAATGGAATTATTAGATAACCACCGACACTGTGCCACCGACACTGTTTACCGTACATTATACTTAAGGTTTTGTATATACATTTTCCTTGTTAACACAGTTACTCAATTATCGTCTATAATATATTTTCCTTATCACATATGGGCCAATATCATGGTCTTGTAACATGGCTTAACCACATCGAATCATTTACAATATCTGAATCCATCTAAATATTGTAATTAGCCCAACTCATATATATATATGCACCAAAAATACCCAAAGTTTTCTTATATTCATAAGGTTTGCCATTATCATATATAACAAGTATCGGACCAAAATGGCAAATGTTACATTATTCCCCCGTTAAAGGAATTTCGTCCGCGAAATTTAATCTATTTGTGACTTTTCAAACAAGTGAGGATACTTAGCTTTCATTTGGTCCTCGCGTTCCCAAGTAAACTCGGGTCCTCTCCGTGATTGCCAACGAACCTTAACAATTGTATACCTTCTTTTCTTTAGTTTCTTAACCTCACGTTCCATTATTTATACTGGTTTTTCTACGAACTTTAACGTGTTGTCGATTTGAATCTCGTCCATGGGCACATGGTGTGTTGGATCCACCAAACACTTACGCAAGTTCGACACATGAAACACATCGTGTACACCACTTAACTCTTGGGGAAGTTCCAATCGATAAGCTACACGACCGATACGCTCTGTTATCTTAAACGGTCCAATGTACCTTGGTCCTAGCTTTCCTCGTTTCACAAAACGAACCACACCCTTCCAAGGGGAAACTTTCAGCAATACGAAATCACCCACATTAAACTCCAAAGGCCTACGCCTTACATCAGCATAACTCTTCTGACGATCACGAGCCTTATTCAACTTCTCCTTGATTTGAGAGATCACCTTAGTGGTCTCAATAATGATTTCAGGTCCAATAAGTTGACTCTCACCGATTTCTGCCCAAGCCAAGGGCGACCGACACTTTTGACCATAAAGTGCATGAAAAGGAGCCATCTGAATGCTCGTGTGATAACTATTGTTGTAAGAAAACTCAACCAATGGGAGATGTACATCCCAATTTCCTCCAAAATCAATCGCGCAGGCTCTTAACATATCTTCCAGCGTTTGAATCGTTCTTTCGCTTTGACCATCAGTCTGAGGATGAAACGCCGTACTCATATCTATTCGAGTACCCAAAGCCTTCTGGAAGGCTCTCCAAAAGTTAGAATTAAAACGGCCATCTCTATCAGAGATAATGGAGATTGGCACTCCATGTTTAGACACCACTTCTTTAATATACAAACGGGCCAAAGTATCAGATCTGTCGTTCTCTCGGATGGCTAAGAAATGAGCTGACTTAGTCAACCGATCAATAATTACCCAAATGGTATCATGGCCACTACTAGTTCTAGATAACTTTGTGATGAAGTCCATGGCAATTTCTTCCCATTTCCATTCTGGTATCTCTGGTTGAACTAGTAATCCAGGAGGCTTTTTATGCTCAGCCTTCACTTGTAAACACGTGAGACACTCGCTTACATACCTTGCTATGTCTCTCTTCATTCCCGGCCACCAATATAAATCTCTTAGATCAAAATACATTTTGTCTGATCCTGGATGCACTGAATAGGTCGATTTATGTGCTTCATCCATTATTAGTGATCGTAGACCACCAAATACAGGAATCCATATTCTATCAACAAGATACAAACCATTATCATTTTTCCTATCAAACTGTTGTTCCAACCCATTAAGTTCTTCTCCTAGGAAATTTTCCGGTAAAGTTGCATTCGCTTGAGCCTCAATTATCATATCACGTATACTTCTTTTCACAACGAGGCTCATGGCTCTAGCTCGTCTTGGCTTCACTCGTTCTTTTCTACTCAAAGCATCAGCAACAACATTCGCCTTACCAGGATGGTAGCGAATGACACAGTCGTAGTCACTAAACAATTCTATCCACCTCCGTTGTCTCATATTCAATTCACTTTGATTGAATATATGTTGTAGACTTTTGTGATCAGTATAAATCACACTTTTGGTACCATACAAGTAGTGCCTCCAACACTTTAAAGCAAATACCACTGCTCCCAATTCCAAATCATGAGTGGGATAATTCTTCTCATGAACCTTTAGTTGTCTAGATGCATAGGCAATCACTTTACCCCTTTGCATTAATACACATCCCAACCCTTGACCCGAAGCGTCACAATACACCACAAAGTCGTCAGCTCCTTCTGGGAGACTTAGTATCGGCGCATTACACAATTTGTCTTTCAATGTTTGAAAGGCTTGTTCTTGTTTCTCCCCCCAATCAAACCTCCTTTCTTTTTGAGTCAACAAAGTAAGAGGTTGAGCTATTTTTGAGAAATTCTCGATGAACCTCCTATAGTAACCTGCCAATCCAAGAAATTGACGAATCTCTGTAGGCGTCTCCGGTCTTCTCCAGTTCTTCACTGAATCAACTTTACTTGGATCCACATGAATGCCATCCTTGCTTACCACGTGTCCAAGGAAATGGACTTCCTCCAACCAAAACTCACATTTGGAGAATTTAGCATATAACTTCTCCATTCTAAGTAACTCCAGAACTCTTCTCAAATGATTTGAGTATTCTTCTTTCGATTTAGAATAGATAAGGATGTCATCGATGAAGACAATGACAAACTTATCCAAATATGGCTCACAGACACGATTCATCAAGTCCATAAACACCGCCGGTGCATTAGTTGTTAACCCAAAAGGCATCACTGTAAACTCGAAATGCCCATATCGCGTTCGAAATGCCATTTTAGGAATGTCATCTTCATGCACACGTAACTGATGATAACCTGATCGTAGGTCAATTTTTGAGAAAAATCGAGCTCCTTGCAATTGATCGAAAAGGTCATCAATTCTTGGGAGCGGATATCGGTTCTTCACTGTCAACTTGTTCAGCTCCCGGTAATCTATACACATACGAAAAGACCCATCCTTCTTTTTCACGAATAAAATTGGTGCTCCCCATGGTGACTGACTTGGGCGGATAAAACCTTCTCTTGCAGTTCTTGGAGTTGTGTCTTTAACTCTTGCATTTCTGACAATTCTAATCGATATGGAGCTCTGGCTACAGGTATTGCATTTGGAATAAGATCGATACGAAAATCGAGTTGACGTGACGGGGGTAAACCTGGTAAATCATCTGGAAACACATCTGGAAATTCACGAACCACGGGAACCGTCCCGATCTCGATCTTCTTTACTACGGTACTACAAATTTTCCCAACTGAAGACTCCGATTGTTCACCTTGAACTTTCAACACTTCACCATTTGACAACGGTATTCGTACTACTCTATTACTACAATCAATTACTGCTTCAACCGCCGACATCCAATCCATACCCACTATAACGTCAAAACTACCGATTTCGAAAGGCATAAGATCGATAAAGAACAACTGACCATCTAACACTAAAGTACAATCATGAATCACATGACTAATCTTAGCTAACCCACCATTTACCATTTCAATTTCAAAGAAGTACTTCAAAGGACTCAAAGAGACATTCAACAACGGAATAAAACTAGTGGAGATAAGACTATAATCGGCACCAGAATCAAATAATATGGTGGCATATTGATCGTTGAGAAGAAAAGTACCTGCTACCACGTTTGGATTACGAGCCTCGATTGCATTCACTGCAAAAGCCTTTCCTCGTGGTTGTTGCCCTTGCTGTCCTTGTTGCCCACGATTGTTATTTGGACCTGTGATTTGAAGTTGGTTCGGATGTACTGCTACTTGAACTTGTTGCCCAATCCATTGTGGACACGTATTCCTGAGGTGGTCGGTGCTACCACACTGATAACATGATCGATTGCCCTGTGGCCTTATTGCATTCAGAGGGGCCACATTGAATGGGGCACCCTGTCTACTTCTACACTCCCTAGCCAAATGTCCCATTCGGTTGCATTTAAAACAAGCCCCACATCTTATAGTTGTAGGATGATGAAGGTTACACTTTGCACATAAGGCAAGTGATCCAGTGTATCCTTTCTTTCCAGTCTCAGTTGCCACAAATACTTTACCCCTGTGTTGGCGTTTATTATCAAATCTCCCAGTTTTCTTGACACCACTTGATTCTGCAACATCTTTCCTTTTGTTACTGACTTTGGGAAGAGTCCCATCTTGTATCAACTCTTCAGTCATAGCTTCAGACCTTTGAACAGCTTGTTCAAGAGTGAGTGGTCGAACAGCAGCCATGGTTCCTTTAATTTGGGGAACCAACCCACGAAGATATTTTTCGATACATTTGGAATCTGGTGAGACTAGATGTGGAACTAGTCTTGACAACTCCTGAAAACGAGTGGTATAGGTAGCATGATCACCACCTACCATCTTATGATCCAGAAATTCTCGCTCCATCCTTTGTAATTCTACCGCTGTACAGAACTTGTTTCGCATTGCCTCCTTGAAATTATACCAAGACATTGCTTCGGCTATTTCCCTGCCTATTACACACTGCTGATTCCACCATGATAGAGCATCTAGAGTAAAAGAGTGTGCTACATATTTGACCCTCTGTTCCGGGGTACATTCACTGATGCCGATCACTGCTTCCATCTTTTCTAGCCATTGAACGAACTTGACTGCTCCACCTCTGCCATCATAATCTTGAACACCACAATCTCTAAAGTTTTTGTAAGTACACCCATTTCGTGCACCGTTTCTTGGCCTTCTCGGTACATTTCCAACCCTAATTCATTCGTCAACATTTTCGTAATACTCACCTCCACCCTGTTCATCTTTAGCATTAGTTTGTACAACATTAGCAGCTGTAATTACAGGCTCAGCATTTGTAGTTCTCTGTGCCAAAACAGTATTAACCACTTGGGTGATCATGGCAATCATTTCTTGATTCATTTGGTTATGAGGTTGATTGATCATAGGTTCGGTTATAGCATTACCGAGACCCTCTCCACGACCACCTTGACCACCACCTCGACCACCACCTCGACCACTACCGCGGCCACCTTGACCTCCTCGGCCTCCTTGGCCTTCTTGACTCTCGTCGTTAACTGATGTTCTTCTCGTTCTCACCATTTCCTAAACACACACGTAAATCTCAAAGTTCGTACAAATGGTACTTCCAACGGTTCGTTACTATGTTTACACGTATATCTCTTAACACTCTAGATTACATAGTACAACAATAAATATCTTGTTCAAGTATCATTCCACATCATTCAAATTCAAATTCTCAACATATCATCTCATAAATATAATAATACATAAACTATTGTAGTTAAAAGTATGGTCCGAATCTAACTTCAACATTCAATACATTAAGGGTGTTTGTATACAGGTGATACCAGCGGCTTTCCCTCCACACCGTTTAATATATTGAATGGATGTTGGGACTCGGTTCCGTTATGCCCTTTAAGTATTGGTTGGGTATGTATACAGGTGATACCAGCGGCTTTCCTTCCACCCAACCAACGCCCATTAAGCATACCAGTTTACCTACCACATTTTAACTACACATGTGCAATCCATGATACCATAAACTGTCGTAAAGTATGGGGGTAATCATAGAAACGTTGATCAGGTTTTTCTATGATATCGCCATACTTTACTAGTTCTTGCTATCACTTCATTTTGCTTATACCTAATAATATCACAAATCTCAAATTAATCATACATACTCAACTTCATCATTTCACATTCTTTTCATTCTACGAACATCACCAGTGTACACTTTAAAGGGGTTCACATACGTTTCACATTGCACATAATTTCCTATCATGCATGCTATATGAAGTTTTTCTTAGGTTATAGTCTAGGTCAATCCACCTAAATCTCTATAACCACGGCTCTGATACCATTCTATAACACCCCAACAATGGCGGAATCATGGGATGTCGAGAAATAGCACATATGAGCATGGAAATTACATAGAGCAACACTAAATGGTTTATTGTCAAACATATCAAACATACAATAGTTCAAACCAAGGTAACCTCATAAGGTTTACATGCAAATCACACAACAATATTTTACATAATTTCATAAGTTCATCCCCAAACAAGGGGGCATATGGGTCAGAGACCACATGAATACTAAGTCGCCTTATCTCTAGCATCCAATTATTCCTGATTTCTGAAATTACCCTGATTACCTGAAAAGTGTACTAGCAAGTGTCAACACAAGGTTGGTGAGTTCGTAGGTGTCAAATAACAACATCAATTATGATAATATATCAAGTACTTGTACAATATCATAGAGCAATACAATACTTACAGTAAGCTCTTTGTGTTAGGCATATGTTCACACAACAATCATTTCTTCAAATACAATAATTAAACAACTATGCCAACAAGTACCAATGATATCAGTTCAACCCATCATTATCAACATATATCACACAAGGTTCCCTCCAAAACGGGGTGTGCACATCATCAATTATCGCACAAGGTTCCCTCCAAAACGGGGTGCGCACATCAATATCAACATCATCAACAACATCATTATCAACAATTACAACAAACACAATAACCAAATCAAGGTACTGGATCAATTCCCATAAACACTCACATAAGCAGTTATCTATATAAGTATATATATAAATACATATATATAAGTACACTTTCCAGCCCGAATCTCAATTGAGTAGGGAGTTACGAAAACTCACCTTATTCTTGATAGTTCAGCAGCAAAATAGAAGAGATTGGTGTAGTTAACGATGACGAGCGAGTCAACTGGCCACGTTACGTATTCCCTAATTTCAATGTGAATTGATTTATATTCATGCTAAATTCCAAATATAGATATACAACTATAAGGATTTATTAATACGCTTGTCAACGTGTTTACTTTGTGAGCTTTTATAGATATTTGAATTTATCTTTAAGAATCCTTTAATGTATTTTGTAAATGAAACCTCATTTATGTTATAAAAATTTAAAGGACTAATTTGTCATTTTTGAAACTTGAGGGACTAAATTGTCAAATGTCAAACTTATAAGGACGGAAAATGACAACTTTGAAACTGTAGGGTAAAAATGTAATTTTCCGTATATAATACGTATCCGTAGGATATATGTACTTTAAATAGTAAGATTAATACGAAGAATGTATTAATTTAGTAACGAAGAGATACTTTAAATAGTAAGATTAATACGAAGAATGTATTAATTTAGTAACGAAGAGATACTTTAAATAGTATGTATTATAATCAATACAAAATGTATTGATTACAATGGAAGAGATACCTTAAATGGTAGGAAAAACCAACATTTTATTTCCAAGTTGTGTTAGGGTTGGCCTTGGGTCGTGGAGTGTACCGACGGCGAACCAAGTTGCGTTCGGAATGCGTATTACAAACCTTTTGCGAACTACAATCCATTCCGATGGTATAAGTCAGAGATGCCCAAGGTGCAATCACTTTTGGAAACATAGTGCGGTTAAAAGCGTATCAAGGATATATTCTATCCATAAACCAACTAAATCGAAAATACGAAATAATTCACAGATGGTGAATAGTAATTATATGAATTTGGATAGTTAGGTATATAACTATACCTTTGTTTATATACCATAATAAGTATATAAAAGTATTTAATAATAGTTTTACATATTTACGCACTATTGCTAATAATTCATTTTTTGCAATAGTGGCCATATTTCAATATTCGTATAAAAACGATATTTAACGTATTTAAATGCAAATATGTATTAATTGAGTATAGAAATAAGTTGACAAGCATTTCAATACATAACATATAGTTCTAAAATCATAGAGCAAAGTATAGTAAGGTTTTATAAAAACACTTACAATAAAGGAGAGTTTATGAACTCTAAGATCAAACTTTCGACGTACGAAGAACACGACTTCTGATTCAAATGAAATTCTTTCAAGGCTTGGACTTGTTTACTTAATAATTGAAGATTATTCCCAACCCAAATTGAGTATTATAACTAGAACTTTTGAAGATCTTAGAAAGATTTGTTGATAACAACTTCTCTTGACGATTTTCGGCGAACTTTGAGATCAAAGCGACTTTGCTTATACTAGAACAATCAAGTGTTCTTTGAAACTTATAACAAGAAGGGGGAAGATGATTTTAGACTTATAGAATGCTAAATTGAGAGAGAATGAAGTTTAAGGTGTGAGTTTTTATGAGAACTTAAACCTAGTATTTATAGTAATTGAAATGGAGTTTAATATGATAAAATTTATGCATATACATCATCCATGACACATTAAGTCCGAAATTAATCAACCAAATACAGCTATGATTCATCAATTAGCTGGAGATTTGAAGGTTCCAAGTTGTAGCAAAAGTTTGTGGTGTCATGGAAGTTAAAAACCTTAAAGACTTATCATGTAAATTTTTGGAAATTACTATTCATTTTGGCCTAACTTTTACTAGGATTTTTCCAAATTTTTCAAGTATTATTTTGTGAAATTAAAAATCATATTAAGGTGTCTTGACACTAGTTATTAGGTTCTAGGAAGTTTCAAGCCAATCCGAGAAAGAATCTATCGAAAAAGCAACGTTTTACATATATATCCATAAAAGTTTTGTCGGATGTCTACTAGTAACATTATTCAACTAATAAATCAAATATAGCTTGTGACAATTTCACGAGTATTCCTACTTTCCATAAAGTATGTCGGCTTCGTCCCATTAATGGAATTATTAGATAACCACCGACACTGTGCCACCGACACTGTTTACCGTACATTATACTTAAGGTTTTGTATATACATTTTCCTGTTAACACAGTTACTCAATTATCGTCTATAATATATTTTCCTTATCACATATGGGCCAATATCATGGTCTTGTAACATGGTTTAATCACATCGAATCATTTACAATATCTGAATCCATCTAAATATTGTAATTAGCCCAACTCATATATATATATGCACCAAAAATACCCAAAGTTTTCTTATATTCATAAGGTTTGCCATTATCATATATAACAAGTATCGGACCAAAATGACAAATGTTACATCGGGACACTATTTGGGTGATAATTGACCGGTTGACTAAGTCGGCTCACTTCTTAGCCATCCGGGAGGACGATAAATTTGACACCATGGCACGTTTGTACATCAAAGAGGTGATATCCAAGCATGGAGTGCCGATTTCTGTGATATCCGATCGGGATGCCCGATTTACTTCAAAATTTTGGAAGGCGTTCCAGAAATCTATGGGTACTCGTCTCGGCATGAGTATGACGTTCCACCCACAAACTGATGGTCAAAGTGAAAGAACGATCCAAACATTGGAAGACATGTTAAGAGCTTGTGCTATTGATTTTGGTGGTAATTGGGATGTGCATCTTCCTTTGGTTGAATTCTCCTACAATAATAGCTATCATGCTAGCATTGGAATGGCCCCATTTAAAGCATTATATGGGAGAGATTGTAGGTCACCGCTAGCTTGGGCAGAAGTTGGTGAAAGCCAACTCGTTGGGCCCTAAATTGTTATTGAAACGACGAAAGTGATCTCACAAATCAAAGAAAAGTTAAGAGTGGCCAAGAACGACAATTGAAATATGCTAATGTTAGACGACGACCCCTCGAATTTGAAGTTGGTGATTATGTTTTATTGAAAGTTCCCCGTGGAAAGGTGTGGTTCGTTTTGTGAAACGTGGCAAGTTGGGACCACGGTACATTGGCCCGTTCAAGATCTTGGATCGTATTGGTCCGGTAGCTTATCGATTAGAACTTCCTCAAAACCTGAGTGGAGTTCATAATGTTTTCCATGTTTGTAATCTTAGAAAGTGTTTGGCCGATCCAACACTTCATGTGCCCCTCAAAGAAATCCGTGTTGATAAAACGTTGAAATTCGTGGAAGAACCAATAGAAATCCTAGATCGACAAACTAGAAAACTAAAGAATACCCGATATACGATTGCCAAAGTGAGATGGCAAGCTAGACGTGGACCCGAGTTTACTTGGGAACGTGAGGACCACATGAAGTCTAAATACCCACACTTGTTTAGTAATTAGTGATTGTTGAATTTCGGGACGAAATTTTTTAACGGGGGAAGAATGTAACATTCATGATTTTTACCGTTTGACTGTGCATGTAATTTGATTAACTATTTCAATAAACGGAAATTTGGACATAATTGTGTACATTTATCTCTAAATTGGGCCAATTATAATGTCATATTTGAACTTCTAGAATTAGGGCCATATTAGCAGACTATGAAATTGGCCCAGTACATGTTATGGAAATTATATAATAGATGATAATTGAGTAATTATGGTAACAGGAAAAACGTATATACGAAACCTTAAGTATAATGTACGGTTACAACAGTGTCGGTGGAACAGTGTCGGTGGTTAGATGATAATTCCATTAATAGGACAAAAACCAACACAACCTTTATATTATATGAAATGATTTATCCATATTATGGATTTATAATAATTTATAAAAGTTGTACGCTCGTGAGTATTTTTGTTATTAATTTCGGAATCAATTAACTAGTTAGATATATTGTACATACTAGTAAAATAAATATGCAATTGTGTACTTGAACTAGATAACTAATAAATATATAAATACATGTAATTGATTTATAACCACATAGATAAAAGTAATTATACTTATATAGACTAGTTACTACATTTAATTACACAAATAATAATCAAGAATCAAAGTTTAGAGTCAACCAAAGTCAATAAGTCAAGTCAAGCTTGTGTTCTTGACATAAACCCCACACAAACTAACCAAGACTTGGATTATAGCTTGTAATCATGCAATGAACATGTTCCTACTGAATTCTAGTTTGTTTTAAGGCCAAAGTTTCAGCCATTACACTCAAGGATGAGTTGTAAACACATGATGAACACCTCATGGCCAAGGTGTGTATTTTTGGCACTTAGTTGCAACTCTTGGGCTATATAAGCAAGCATTTGATGATCATTCTATCATTCATATCTGCTCTTTTCTCTCTCTTTCACATTCATAACACAAAACAATCAAGTCCATAAAGTCTTGGGTTCATCACTTGAAGTTTCAAGTTGAATTTAAAGACTCTATAGGACTGAAATTTTCAGTCATCTTGCAAACATCATAGAAGATTCATCTGGACGAATTAGGAGACGAATCTTATATTTTTGGAAAGGTCCAAGTGTCAGTAAAATTTGATAAGAACGAAGTTTCTTCTGGTTTTGCTCAGAAGAGTGCCAAAAACAACGATTTTCAGAACTGGTCTAATTTCTGACGAGGCTACAGGTTTGTTTTTGTAAAACTCATAACTCTTTTATTAAAGCTCTTCAAGAGTCAAACCTTACATTTTGAAAAGGCCTTTGAGTGCCCAACAAATGTCTAGAACTAAGTTTTGTTGTATCTGGTCTTCCTGACTTCCCAAAGTCGTTGTCAAGTAGATAACGCAAAGCTGGAAACATGCTGAAAATTCCTTATTTTGCACTTAGGCTTTGTGGTAGCTTATAAGTTGATCTTATACTTGTTCTAGGTACCCGGTAGTACATTTTGAGCATAGTAAAGTACTTTGCAAAGTGTTTTGAGTTGTACTAAGATTAACTTGTCACGAGGATTATCTACTGCTCTGATTTGCCACTACAACTAAGGTGAGTTTCGTAAACCCTCCCTACTCAATTGAGATTCGGGCTGAAAAGTGTACATGTTTGTTTAACTGTTGATTGTTGATTTGATTGATTGTATGATTGAATTGTTGATGTGGACATGTTAGCGCATTGTTTACGATGTAAGTCGCACCGTTAGCGCATTATTATTATATAAGTCGCACCGTTAGCGCATTATTATTATATAAGTCGCACCGTTAGCGCATTGTTAATTATTAACTATGTAAGCCGCATCGTTGTTGATCGTTATTGATTGTTATGGAACGTTGTTGAACGTTATATGGAATCGTTATTATTGAATGTTGACATGTGAAACCTTATAGGTTATCCTTGGATGTGATTAGTTCTCCTAATCCTCACTTATTGTTAACGGTTGTTATCCGACACGGTTATCCCATATTACTTGTCCCTACGAACTCACCAACTTTATGTTGACGTATTTTAGTACACTTTTCAGGTAATCAGGTTAATCAGAGACAAAATGGATGATTATGTGCTTGCATTGCTAGGATTGGACTAGCTTTGGACTTCTGGATCCGTGATCCTTATTTCCTTTAACGGGTTATGCTTAGGATCAACTACTATCATTTAAACATTTCATTTAATATTGATTGAGTGTGTATCTTGATAGATATTGATTATTGTATACATTTGAGTGAGTTTATGGATTGTTTCAATCCTATGAATGCATATAGTTTGACTCTACATAATTCCCATGTCGTGCTTTGCTTTTCTAAGTGATACCCCATGATTCCGCCATGTTGGGGTTGGTCAGGTTGGGTCAGCGGGGTTGGGTCAGCTTGGGGTCTGGTCAGGTTGGGTCAGCTTGGGGTTGGGTCAGCTTGGGGTCTGGGTCAGGTTGGGTCAGCTTGGGGTCTGGGTCAGGTTGGGTCAGCTTGGGGTCTGGGTCAGGTTGGGTCAGCTTGGGGTTGGGTCAGCTTGACACAATTTACACATAATCTACACAAATGTAGATTATGGGTTTTGGGTCAGCTTGGGTTCTGGGTTGGGTCAGCTTGGGGTCTGGGTCAGGTTGGGTCAGCTTGGGGTTGGGTCAGCTTGACACAATTTACACATAATCTACACAAATGTAGATTATGGGTTTTGGGTCAGCTTGGGTTCTGGGTTGGGTCAGCTTGGGGTCTGGGTCAGGTTGGGTCAGGGTTGGGTCAGCTTGGGGTCTGGGTCAGGTTGGGTCAGCTTGGGGTCTGGGTCAGGTTGGGTCAGCTTGGGGTCTGGGTCAGGTTGGGTCAGCTTGGGGTTGGGTCAGCTTGACACAATTTACACATAATCTACACAAATGTAGATTATGGGTTTTGGGTCAGCTTGGGTTCTGGGTTGGGTCAGCTTGGGGTCTGGGTCAGGTTGGGTCAGCTTGGGGTTGGGTCAGCTTGACACAATTTACACATAATCTACACAAATGTAGATTATGGGTTTTGGGTCAGCTTGGGTTTTGGGTTGGGTCAGCTTGGGTGGGTTGGGTCAGCTTGGGGTCTGGGTCAGGTTGGGTCAGCTTGGGGTCTGGGTCAGGTTGGGTCAGCTTGGGGTCTGGGTCAGGTTGGGTCAGCTTGGAGTCTGGTCAGGTTGGGTCAGCTTGGGGTCTGGGTCAGGTTGGGTCAGCTTGGGTTAGGTTGGGTCAGCTTGGGGTTGGGTTGGGTCAGCTTGGGGTTGGGTCAGCTTGGGGTTGGGTTAGCTTGGGTTGGGTTGGGTCAGCTTGGGTTGAGTCAGCTTGGGATTGGGTTGGGTCAGCTTGCGGTTGGGTCAGCTTGGGGTGGGTTGGGTCAGCTTGGGTTTGAAGTCAAATTATTTACAAAAATGCCACCGCGTTTTTTTTAAAAAGTCACATGTCACGTTCTGATTGGTTCATAGGACCTTCTCTCCTTAAGACACCTTCTCATTTGATCTCTCTCCTATATATATATATATAATTAGATGAAATTACTTTTCATTACATGAATTTTATGCACTTGTTTTGTGAACAACATCAATAGTATACATACCATCTATAACAATAAACTAAGAGTTAAGTACTTTTTTCGTCCATGTGGTTTATCGCTTTATCACTTTTCGTCCTCGCCGTTAACTTTTGGCTAAAATCATCCCCGTGGTTTGCATTTCATCCCTGGATCCGTTAACCCCTCACGTGCCTTGCACGTGAGGGGCATTCATGTCTTTTCACCCATGGTTAAGTGCAAAATTCGTCCTTATGGTTTGTCGTTTTTGCATTTTTCATCCTTGTTTGTTAACGGCGAGGATGAAAAATGCAAAAACGACAAACCACAGGGATGATTTTGGCACTTAAATTGGTGAAAAGACAAAAATGCCCCTCACGTGACTTGCATGTGAGGGGGTTAACGGCAAAGTTATAACGGCAGGGATGAAATGCAAACCACGGGGATGATTTTAGCCAAAAGTTAACGGCGAGGACGAAAAGTGATAAGCGATAAACCACAGGGACGAAAAAAGTACTTAACTCTAAAACTAAATACGACAAACTTGAATAGACGAAGGGGGTGAAATAAACAGTCTCCACTTGGCTAGTTGGCTCCCATTGGCTGATAAAGTAAAGATAATATATAAATTAGTTGCCAAGTCAGAACAAGTAGTAGGCCTCCCATTTCTCTTTCATTTTCGCCCATCCAAAACCACCTTTTTTTTCCGCCCATTGACTTCCGTGTTCCGTCCACCCGCGTTACTCAAAGATGTCTTCTTCATCAGCACTTAAGCGCTGGTTAAGGCCCGAGGTTTGTAGCAATCTAATTTTTATTTCCCTTTTTACATCAAAAATATAAATATGTATATATATATATATATCGATAGAATTGTGATGGATGGATTATAAATCAGATCTGATGGATGTATGTTTATATCTGACAGGTTTACCCTCTGTTTGCTGCTCTTGGCGTTGCCGTCGGAATTTGCGGCATGCAGTTGGTTCGAAATATCAGCGGCAATCCTGAAGTCAGGTGTTTATTTATTTTTTATCCTTCTATGTTTATTATTTTATTTAGTTTTTATATATAAATCTATTTTAGGACTTTAGATTTCTGTGTATTTTAGATGGCTTAATGAGGTATTTTATGAATTTGTTTTAGTTAATTTCGATAGTTTTTTTTAGGTCCATGTTTGGATGAGAACTATATTTCAATTTTTTTCCAAATAATGAAGGATAATTAGAGGAAACAGTTAATAGTGAAGATGATATAAAAAAGAATAAAATATTGAAAAATAGGTAATTTACCTAAATTTTCTAATAAGGGGAATGTAAAATCAGGCGAGGATTTTTGGTGAGGGGGTGCCAAATAATTCATCAAACACAAACAAGTGCCAAAAAATGAATCTAACCTTTTTCGCTTTGTTGCCATGGCTGTACAAATTTTATAAACCACAACGTATTAGTAATTTAGTACGGACAATGTTTTAGTCTGATTAGATTAGTCTCATAAGTCATTAATATCCATCTAATTTACAAGTTAGTGAAGTCACATTATATGTCTATATTATATTACTAACCAAAAAATGAACTAGTTCAGTGTGAGTGGAATAGATTATAATACAACTAAAGCTTGACCACAAATTACATTTTACAATTCACAATTATCATTAGTAGTAAACTATAAACATAAACAATACTGTAATATAGAAGATCAAATATTGAGAAATACCAAATTAATTGATTGTTGAATCTTGATTAGCAAGAAAAAAAATATTATTTAATGGATGAAACTCTCATCTGTGAACTCGTGAAGAATGGAAGACTACCGTCAAACCCCAAATCCCTCAAAAAGTGATTGTTTGATATTTGCCTTTTGAACTTCTAGTTTATTTCCTAACTTATTAGAGTTAATTGAAACCCTTAATCTTTTTTTGTTTTTTTTTGTTTTACAAAACAGAGTTGCCATTGTGGGTATGACTGGGCCAAAGTAAAAATATGGTTGACCAATACTCATAAACACACAAAAGTAAACGTAAAATATATGGTGGTTAGATTTTGGGGGTTGGGCCTTGGCCACCCTTACCTACATATAACTCCGTCACTAGAAAAAAAAATTTGAACGAGAAAAGATTAGAAGTTTAATCTTTTTAAGAAAAAGGTAATATAATATCGATATCTCTATATAAATTTCTATCTTCAAGATCTCATGTGGTAACCTCCATAGATTGCCATATAGGATTTTGTCCTATGTGTCACTTCCATGAATTCTTTCATTGTAATTGTGACAATTAAGTATCCACTTAAGCATAATAAATTTGTAGTCTAACTATCAAATATCAATATGTCGAGTTGTAACCATAGCAAATCATACTTTTTTTATATATTCACAACAGTTATCTTTTATCAGTTGGTATATATCTTTTATATCTAATAATCAATCATTTAAATAGAAAATTTTAAAATTTTTCATTGTTAGTTTCTTTTGGTCTTTTATTTCTTAAAAAATATTTTATGTTCCCCAAAATAGGAAATATATGTAAAATTGTTACCTTTTTTTGGAATATCCCGTTTTTTAGCCTAGATTTTAGTAGTAAACAGTTAGGGAGGAAATGGTTGCTTTCGAAGTGCACCAGATTATTGTGTGTTTGGATTATAAGATTATGGTTGGCATTTCTTTGTGATTATATAGCGACTTGAATAGCAATCCAATTTCGATCCAATTCTTCAAAGTTAGTTAACGGAAGATGTGTGGTTATTTGTTTTGCTGAAAATAAGCATATATCAATTGTTTTATTTACTATTGGATAAGTTCTCTACCGGAATATTAATCTTATTCTAGTTTAAGCTCGTTTGATTATTTTTTTTGAAGATTCATTGTTCCTAGTTTAAGTCAACTTCAAGTATATTGTTAATTTTACCGATCTTTAATATGGATACCTTTCATAAAAAATATAATGACATCAAAAATGATTTGGTGAATTAACGAGTAATCGAGTGTTCTAATTGGTTAGGATTAATAGTAATGATGTCAACAAAGCGTGCTTTGTTATATATTTTAAGATTGACAAATCAATTTTTGTTGGATGGCTAAACGTTGCACCTTTTTTCCTCATATTCCTAGACTACCCCAAATATATCCAAATACATCTATGACAAGGATTGAACCCTGGACTTTTTTCCAAGAGGCATGAGCTTCTATCAAGTGGGCTAACCCCACATTGGCTAACAAATAATTAACTTACAAACTTGCATACTAGAAACATAGTGATGCAAGGTAACACCTATACATGGACTCATATATAGCACCTTCTTTCAATATGTTTGTCCTGATGGATTTTTTTTCTCTCTTCTTTCTACAAACTTCTCGAGGGTTTAAGGATATACACTTTAATGTTTTCAAGCAAACTAGGTTTTCTTCTACGTGTGCAGTAGGGTTGAAGTCTGTGAAGTCATATATAGCAGCCATTAAATCTATAGTTATTTTGTACACTAATAATTGTGATAGTAGAATGATGGCAAGTCGGTCTTAGATTGCTCAAAGAACATTATTTTAAGTTTGTTGCTCTTAAGGCTTAACTTCATGCTTTTGCCTCTTGATTGCAAGTCGGTCTTAGTTTGCTTAAAGAACATGATTTTTAGTTTGTTGCTATTAAGGCTTACCTTCATGCTTTTGCCTCTTGATTGCAAGTCGGTCTTAGATTGCTCAAAGAACATGATTTTTAGTTTGTTGCTCTTAAGGCTTACCTTCATGCTTTTCCCTCTTGATTTTCTTGGGCTTTCTGCCATAGTTATTAGTCACTTTGAGTTCGATGTCAGAGTCCTTACATATGGTACTGCATATTGTTGGATATCTATGTTCTTTGTTGATTTTATTACTCAAGATCGTGAACTACCCCAAAGTCATTGTTATTGAGAGGTGTTCAAATTTGCAATTACACTGACATACATGTTCTATGGCATTATATAGAGTGACCAAGGAAAACAGAGCTGCTGGTATACTGGACAACTTTGCTGAAGGGGAGAGATATGCTGAGCATCCGCTAAGGAAATTTGTTCGCAACAAGAGTCCCGAGATCATGCCAAACATCAATTCTTTCTTTACAGACCCAAAATAAACTTTGGTTTGCATAAAACAAATAACCAGTTGGTTTGAGATTGCATTTGCCTTTGTAAGATTATAAGCCAGTATTGGGCAAGTTCTAGAAACTATTATTATGTTTGGAAAACACCACATGATTGTTGAGAAACATGTCTGATGTGTTTCATGCTTAGCACATGAACTGTTTGGTTGTTATTTGTGACTAGTCATGTCTTAAGAAATCATGTCCACTCTTTATTAGTAGAATAACTCAACTGAATGTTGGTACCATTTAATGAAATAATATCGTATAATATGATTTATATCTGATCTAAATAAACAGTTACATGTTTGCTTCAAGTTTTGATCAAAAGTATCATTTGGTATACGTATTTTGTAGAATAAGAATATTTAATTACTCCTTATTAAACGTACTGTCATAAATTTAATTGAAATTCCACTTCATGACTTCATCTGATGGGTTTCATTACTTCAGACTGGTAAGTCGATGCTCGAGATGGAAATGTTGGGTTCATAACCCTCGGCTTCATGTGGCTGCTGCTTAAAATTCCTTCCTCACTAACAAGGGTGGTGTAGATTGGTTAAAGAAGAAGTTCTTTATGAGTTAATCTTTGCATATGGTTTGTTACTACAAATGATTTATTGGAGTAACAACTCTCTTCTGTTAGATTAGGTATATATTTTCAGTGTTGAAGTATATGAGCAAGTGTAGAACAGCAGGATTTACCAAACCAGTTATTGTTGTAGGCCTGAGTAATTTGTATATGTATTTACAAAATTTTGTATAATCTGAGGATTGTTGATATGGTATTGTTGCAAGTAATGCAATACAAAAGTTGACTCGTCAGCTGTGAACGAGTGTTTTTTCACTGCTTTACCTTTAGTCCTGAACAAGTATTTTAAATGAAAAAAAGCTAAATCTAAGACCTAAACAACTTCAAAACTGTATAGCCTAGTTATCATGCAAGTCTTGAAATCTTACAAACTCATTTGAGGAAATACAATACCGAAATTACTCGAGCCGATAATAAGACACCTAAAGACATTATGGCCATGATTATACAGCTGAGGTGCAAGTGCCATATGGAAGTGAGGGAAGTGCAAGGTTTGTAATCCTTCCCAAGTGAAAGCATATCTTAAGCAAGCATCTGAAATGGCGGTCGGTGAGTTAGAGGTCTAGAGGATGATTTCCTCCTGTACGCTAATATTGAGAATTTTGTTTGGAAGAACAATGCTGTTAACCACAACAACTTCATCTTCAACTGTCACTGCTTCTCCTGCACCAACAAACACATACTTGAGGAATTTCGAGGCGGCCCTTTGGATTCACTGAACTATATATATGTCCATTTTAGGTAATATTTATGTATAGCATGTCAAATAACTAAAGCTATTATGAAACTTCTAAAATCATTTATCAAAAAGTTGGTTTATTAGTACTTTGCAAATAAAAGAAAGGTTAGATGACTATACAAATATGGTTCCTTCAATCATATTCAACATTCTTTGGAGCAACTGTTGAACAAGTTAACTACCTAAAAACTTATAGAAAAGAGCATAAAGGTGTTTTGAGGGCCGGCCTAACCCAACCTACTTTGTCCGAAATTGAAATCACTAATTTTGACCGATTATCCTACCTGGTCTGTTTGGTCCTAAACTCAAAATTATCATTTTGACATGTTACTCAACCCACCATGAATGATACACAAAGAACATGAGATCAAAGGTCAAGGTGGCATACCGAGAATGGTTATTCCTAGTTTTGAATTGTAATCTCCATCACCCTGATGAAGTCAAAGATTTCATTAGTCAATACAAGTTTTAAAACAAAAGGAAGAACATAGAAAAAGTAATTAAAAGAATGAAGATAAACAGAACATGCCTGAACACGGGACCATTTCCCTAAAGATGACTTCCAGCCAATGATTGCGTACATCACAAATGCATTTTCCTTTAAAGACAACACATAATTAGATGCTGTTAGTTCACAATATAGGGTTAAAGTTCGGAGACCACTCATCTACCTGTATTTCAGCATCATCTAAGATGATACAACTCATCAGCCTCACGCCTGCAGCAACTCGAACATTGGCTGAGATCGAAACGTTTGGACCAATCTGTTCCAACAGTTAACAAAAGGGGTAGTGAATACTTCGTATAGCATGTCAATAAAATAGAATAACAATAAACAAACATAACAAAAATTTCAGTTACAAAATGTATATTGGCACTAAAACATATGAGAACGGTCGACCTTTGCAGTTGGATGTACTTTTGCTGATGGATGAATATAAACATCACCAACGACTGTCGGGCTCTTAGTTCCATCACCACAAGCCAAGAGACCAGGGGTTTTGTATCGGAATTGGGCAAGATACAGAGCGGAGCATTTCAATGACATTCTAAAGAATTTAAGGGTCAGGCATGATGTAACGCCAAGAAATATAAACCAAAATATAAATCACCATACATACGCTGGAGTTTTAATCTGTTCCCAGAAATCCATCGTCTCATAAGTGTATAATTGCTTCTTTCCAGCAAGAGGTGACAAGATATCTTGATCCAATCGAACAAAATCCTTAGCAGGTGTCCTGTTGTTTTATTTGAAGTTTAACAAACCAAATGCTCCCAATAAAGAAAAAAGACATGAAAGCATAACCGTGGGATCTTACTTTGTTAACCGAAGGGCCTCAAAGCTGGATAAATTGTGCAGGTTAGCTGCAATGGAAAATAAGTTCAGAACGGAAAGAAAGGTTGGAATGAGATCAAAGAGAAAATAAACAGATATCTTAGTTCTTCACTCTCAAGAGAATTTCATTTATGCTTACACTACTTCTGCCATTTGTGCCACAGAACTGTATCAGACTATCAGATACATTCTTGTAGCATTAGATGTTCCAACATTATCTCATCTTCATTACCATGCTTACATTAGCTAATGGATTTGTATTCCCTCCGTCCCAATTTTATTGTCTATATTACTATTTGTTTGTCCCTAAAAAGTTGCTAACATTTAAAAATGGATAGCGATTAGTTACCATTTTTCCTATGTTTGTCCTTAAATATTACCTTCATCATATACTAAGTTTTTAAAGCAATTTCAAAATTGCAACAGTAAAAAGCGATATTCTACACATGCCATAAATCAAATTGTTGTTATTTGTGGAGAAAAAATATGGACTGATGGAGTACTACATAATCACAAAGGTTCAAAATGTGGTTTTTGCTGCAAACTTTAACTTTCAAGTAAAAGGAGTGTTTGCAGTACTTCCTCAAAGATGGCCTAAGCCCCCCAAGGCCCAAAGTGTTGCCATTTGATAATCTTTCCTAACTGATCAACCATGTCTACATTTTGAGTTCTATGAACCCCTAAGTTACATTCCACAAACTTGATATTTCTAAATTCTACTTATTTTACCCCCCTGCCTCCATGTACCACAAATGATTAGAAGTAAGTAGAGTTTCATCAATCCAAAATCTACTTGTTATGTATATTGGAAAGTTAAACGTCATGTAGTTCTATATGAAATCACATCAATACCACATATGTTCATGACTATTATACGAGTCTTTAATATCTTACTAACAATACAGTAAGGAAAAAGACTAACCTCTGTCTTCACGGTTTGTACGTATATCCTGAATAACATTGAATATTTCCGGGGTGAAAATGTAAACACCGCAGTTTATCAGATCGCTTACCTGCAATTCATGAAAAGAATTTTAAGGATATACAACCGAGACTACTACAAAAAAGACAAGCTAATAAGAAACTAAGTCAAAAGCTGCTTAATGCTACTTCTTCTAAAAAGACATTCTTACAAAAGTTTCAGGTTTCTCAGTGTAATGCAAAAGCTCCTTGGTATCTGGATCAGCAACTAATTCCCCAAACTCGCTGGCAGACTCAGCAGAAACCTGCTCGATGTTTCAACAACCGAACTTAGTCTTAAAATCTAGTATCTTTATTCAAACACAGTGCAAAATCACTAAAAAAAACTCACCTTTATAACTAATAAGGTTCCCATACCACCATAGCTTCTATGAGCATCTAGAAAAGAGCACAAAATCAGAACATTTATTAACCATCATGAAATATTATAATTAAGCAAATATTATCATTCGAAAACTTTATAAGACAAGGTAGCTAACCAAGCATTTCTGGTAGGGGAAAGCTGCAACACACATCACAGTTTAACAAAAAGATATGTGACTGCAACAAAACATACAAATTCACAACAAAACATATCTCTCAAAATGCCGTTTCTAAACAAAAAAATTAAATTGAACAGAAAGATAACACGCGTAGTTACCGGGTTGTCCTCCATAATAAGATCTCTAAAGTAATAAAGACCACCAGCTGATCCATGAGGTTTGTCTTCTTTTAAATACCTATAATAACAAAAATATACTCGATAAACAAACCCTTTAAAACACACGAAAAAACGTTAAAGAAAACAAGCAAAATCAGTAGATAACAATCACCTGACCGGGATATTAAGTTCACTGGAAATCGAAGAAACATATAATGCAAATTCCCTTTCTTCATGAAATCCAATCAAAAATATCCTTGCCAAATTAGGGATCTACATTATATTAATATAATACATATATCATACATATACAAAAACTATAATTGAATTCAATTGTGGGTCAAAATGTGTAAGGATTTGAAAATAATAAGAAGAAAAAGGTACCGATTTACAAGCAGAAATAGGATGATGAACCATGGGCTGACCAGCTAAAGGAAAAAGAGGTTTTGGAGTATTGAAAGAAAGTGGCTGAAATCGAGTACCTGTTAATATTACAAACAGATATCAATATATAATATATTATATATATATATATATATGTCATGTATATCTAAGATGAAAACTTCCTAGGAATTAATCTTGAATATAAAAGAATGAATATAATTATGAAACATAAAGAATTGAGGGTGGTTGAGACTACCTTTGGTTGGACCACCGACCATGATCACGGCGACCACTTTGTCATCTGAGGTTGTTTTCATGATGTTTGATAGTATGTGTGAAGAAGAAGAAGGTTTTGGGTTGGAGAAAAGAGAGTCAAAATGTTTGATGGAAATCGAGATCCTCGGCGTGAAGAATCTATTTGTATACCGGAATCATTCCCTCCACTTTTTTTCTTTCTTCTTTTTATTAATTGGGTTGGGCTTTGATTATTTAAAAGCCTAAAATCACAACATTGGCCCAACTTAAAGCTTGTTTGTTTTTTTAACTATTAACTCATTAAGTGACTGAATAATTAAATAATATATATACGTATACGTATTAAATCAACTAGCTAAATGCTCGCACAATGCGGCGGTGAGATGTGATGTGATAGGTCATAGAGTGTGATAGGTGATAGGAGGTGATCAATCATAGGGGTGATAGGTCATAAGGGTGATCGGTGATAGGGTGATCTACCTAACGGGCTCCGCCCTCGGATTTAAAAATTCGTCGAAAGTATATCGAATGACCTCTCTAATGAAAGGGCATGAAATTTTAAGAACACCCATATAATTTTTATAATTTATCGATGTACGGTTTTTGAGATAAAAGATTTTGAATGAATTAGAGGAATTAAATGATTTATGGAGGAGAGAAAAAAAATGAGTGGTTGAGATTATAGGGTATTATAGGTATATTAGGTGATGATATTCAAACTAATGGATAAAAGAGAGAGGTAATTTGGGTAGATCATGTTTTTTTTTGTTGAGAAAATGAGATGGTGTAAATGCTTTATAAGGTAGTATATATATAATATATCATTATGATTATATATATAAGATAGATAGATAGATACAGCTGTTTTTTATTTATCTATAACTACTTATAAAACAAACTAGATATTCTTAATCTCTTAAAACATTTATAGCATACATCTTTTATCTACTAAATTACCTTTCATTAACTCCTTAAATCACATGAATTATTTTACATCAATTATCTATTTTACTCGCCGCCGTTGCCACTACAAGTCGCCACCGCCACTACCGACACGCCGCCGCCTAAACCGCCACATTGCGTGAGTATTCGTCTAGTTAAGTCAAAAACAAACAATTTTAATTGACTTAATAAGTACTTTTTATTAAGTCCATTAATATCTAAGGGACCTTATGATTAATTATTATATTAATTAATAAATATGAATTATTAATTATTAAATATTAATTAATAATATGAATTATTAATTATTAAATATTAATTAATAAATATGAATTATTAATTATTAAATATTAATTAATAAATATGAATTATTAATTATTAAATATTAATTAATAAATATGAATTATTAATTATTAAATATTAATTAATAAATATGAATTATTAATTATTAAATATTAATTAATAAATATGAATTATTAATTATTAAATATTAATTAATAAATATGAATTATTAATTATTAAATATTAATTAATAAATATGAATTATTAATTATTAAATATTAATTAATAAATATGAATTATTAATTATTAAATATTAATTAATAAATATGAATTATTAATTATTAAATATTAATTAATAAATATGAATTATTAATTATTAAATATTAATTAATAAATATGAATTATTAATTATTAAATATTAATTAATAAATATGAATTATTAATTATTAAATATTAATTAATAAATATGAATTATTAATTATTAAATATTAATTAATAAATATGAATTATTAATTATTAAATATTAATTAATAAATATGAATTATTAATTATTAAATATTAATTAATAAATATGAATTATTAATTATTAAATATTAATTAATAAATATGAATTATTAATTATTAAATATTAATTAATAAATATGAATTATTAATTATTAAATATTAATTAATAAATATGAATTATTAATTATTAAATATTAATTAATAAATATGAATTATTAATTATTAAATATTAATTAATAAATATGAATTATTAATTATTAAATATTAATTAATAAATATGAATTATTAATTATTAAATATTAATTAATAAATATGAATTATTAATTATTAAATATTAATTAATAAATATGAATTATTAATTATTAAATATTAATTAATAAATATGAATTATTAATTATTAAATATTAATTAATAAATATGAATTATTAATTATTTATTAATTAATAAATATGAATTATTAATTATTAAATATTAATTAATAATTAATGTAATTATTAATTAAACCCTAGTCAAGTCAAAAGATGTTAGCTTGAAGGTTAAGTTATTAGGGATATATTTATACCCTATATATATCCTAATAATAAAAAACCTAACTAATATCTCAAAAAAACCAAATATACTCGTTCTTACTCTCTCGATCGGAAGTCTTCGAAAACAAAGAAACCTTCATATTTGCTTATTTGTTCCATCCGTGAACATGTATTATAATAATAATAACAGGAGCTTTGCATTAATTGTGGGGTCAAATTTGGAGTTAATTTGTTTGTCGAAAACATAGCTTTCGTTTCCTCCTCGTGCTCGACGAAACTAAAGTAACTTTGGCTTTTGATTCAAGATCTAGCAATCTTTGGATATTGTTCGACGTGTTGTGTGTGCGATCGTAGAGGGGTTTTACTTTAAACCCTAAATAATAATCATCATTATTATTACTTATTGGAAGCTAAGCTAAAAGGTACACATTTACTTTTACTTTGTTAATTAATTATATTGCATATGATTTTTCCGCTGCGTACTCGTGTAATTGTTCTTGATAATAGTTATAAATCCTAACAGTGGTATCACGAGCCTACTATGTGATATATTAGTTACAAAGTTCAAAACTTGAGGGGGTTTGAGGGTTGGTTTGATTAATTAAAATTAAATAATTAAAATTTGTTTTGTTTATTTATTTTTAATATAAATCGAAAATTTGATGAAAAATAAAATTAGGGTTTTGTTTTTTATCATTAATTCAACCTACTTAAGTTAATGGTTAAAATTAAACCCTCTATGCAAGTTTTGATTATGTAAATTGACATGTTTATGTGATAAATTGCATGTTTTATGTATCTTTTATTTTAATGTTGTTAAATATAAGTAAAAATCATAAGGAATTCATGCAAAATTCTTTATGTTTATTACTTAGATATATTGATATGTATTGCTTAGTTTAATGGTCCAATAATTAGGGTTAATTATTTGATAATTGTGTGACTATGTGAATTTTTCGTGTGATTTTTTCTGTTTGACACCTATTCACTAAAAAATTCATATAAAATCAAACGTAATGAGTTAGGAGCTCTCCTTTGGACTGTAGATGCACGATTCATAGGGCTACAACTTTGTAGTTCTGAGCTAAGGCCAATTCGGACGTTTACTATGTCAAATCTGGTCGTCAAGCTGCTGGAAATTTTCAGTCAGCATCTTATTCTATGTTTTATTTGATAATTGTGTGACTATGTGAATTTTTCGTGTGATTTTTTCTGTTTGACACCTATTCACTAAAAAATTCATATAAAATCAAACGTAATGAGTTAGGAGCTCTCCTTTGGACTGTAGATGCACGATTCATAGGGCTACAACTTTGTAGTTCTGAGCTAAGGCCAATTCGGACGTTTACTATGTCAAATCTGGTCGTCAAGCTGCTGGAAATTTTCAGTCAGCATCTTATTCTATGTTTTATTTGATAATAGTTTGTATATTGTTTAAAGGCTTACGCAATCAAGGTAACTTGATGTATGTGGTCCTCTTCTATGAAGGGGGAGCCATTCTTAAACATGTACATTAACCATAGTGACCATGATTTAGGTTGCCCACCATAAATCGTTGCATGATTAATTGTTAATAGTTAGTAAGGTTATTATTTTGCTATTATTGTAAATGGTGATGCAAAATTGTTTTAAGAAAAGAATAAACTTGACTAATAAATATCGAAATATGATTTTGTTTTAATAAAATTGGTGTCTTACAATCAAAAGATACACCGGCTCACCCATTTGAACAAACTCTAAGAGAGGTAACTTGACGGGATGCGCTAGCTCCCTAAAGGAGTGGGTTTTTAATTGCGTATATCGCAAACCTTTACTTCTGCCCTTCTTTGTGCGTTCAAATGGAGCTACCGAGCTCTTTTGTGTTGTTAAGACAATAAAAATGATTTTATTAAACATTATGTTATGAAGATGTGCATGAATCTTCATACATAAACTTTTGATTCACATCAATTGCATTACCCAATCAAAGTTAAGTCTTTGCCACCGATTTTGCTAAGAACACTTGCAAGTACTTTTTTCTCTACGTGAGACGTAGGTGAATTGCAACTCCAAGGTAAAATACTACTCATCGTGAGACGGTGGTAGACTATTTACAAGTTCTTAATTGGGCGACTTAAAACGAGTTAAGCGGTGAGACCTTGACCCGTGGCATAAGATGGGACAAAACATGATTACAAAACACTTAATACCCCTATAAGTGTCTTTTGTAAGTCCCATAAATCTAGGAATTGTACTTGTAATGCAATTATTGATCGTCACTTACATTTTGAGTACGTCATTTCTAGCAGATCAACTGATGAAATGATGGTATGTCAATTGGATCCTAGCCTTAATGAAATTAATTGTTAAATGATTTAACATTGGTTAATTATATTTCTTAAGGATTATTATCGAAAATACTGATTTTTGAACTTGAATCTGTTTTGTAAATGGCAACAAATCCTACACAAAACATACACCAATCGACTTTCAGGTCGATGCTAGAAAGAGAAACACTTTCTGGAACCAATTTCAATGACTGGTATCGTCAGTTGAGGATTGTCCTAAGAGTTGAAAAGAAAACTGATGTCCTTGAAAATCAGATGCCCGCTATCCCTGATGCGAATGCCACACCTGTGCAGTTGGAAGCATACAATACTCAGTACGATAGACATATTGAGGTTGCTTGTTTGATGCTGGTAGCATGACTCCCGAGCTTCAAAAGCAATTCGAATTGTACAATCCGTATGATATGATCAGAGAACTCAAGTCTATGTATGAAAACCAAGCTGGAGTTGAATTATTTGAGCTAATTGAGTCACTCCATGATTGCAAATACGAGTATGGGAAACCGGTGAGCGCTCATGTACTCAAGATGAAGAGTTACTTTGAGCACTTGTAAAGGTTAAACTATGCGTATCCTCTGCCTATTGCTATTGGCATGATTCTTAAGTCCCTTTCAAGGGATTTTGAAAATTTTGTACGCAATTACAATATGCACAGCATGAGCAAAACCATAGCTGAACTTCATGCCATGTTGATTGAGTATGAGAAAAACCTTCCCAATAAATCCGAGACACCCCAAGTTCTTATGATCAAGGGGGGAAAGGTTCAGAAAGCAAAACAACCGAAAGCTAAAGGCAAGAACGTTGGTAAGGGAAAACAAAGTGCTTCAGTCTCAAAACCTAAAAAGACCCCTCCGGCGAAAAAAGAGCATCCGGCTAAAGACCAGGCTTGTCATCACTGTGCTGAAGTGAGACACTGGAAGAGGAATTGTCCTAAGTATCTAGCTGAGTTGAACGAGAAGAAGAAGCAAGCTGGTTTAGCCAGTTCTTCAAGTATCTTCACAATTGAATTATATGCGTTGTTGTGATTCAAATGATAATTCAATGTATAATGTTAGCAAAAGAGTCAAGCCTAACTTGGACTCTACCTATCTTTGGCATTGTCGTCTTGCTCATGTTGGCAAGAAACGCATTGAAAGACTTCAACGTGAATGGATCTTATAATCAAATGATGAAGAATCTTTGAAAAATGCGTGTCTTGTGTTTCCGGCAAGATGACAAGAAAACATTTTCCGCATAAACCGGAGAAGGCTAAAGAGCTACTTGGACTCATACATACCGATGTTTGTGGCCCATTTAGACATGTGTCAAGGAAAGGTGCTAGCTACTTCATTACTTTTACGAATGATTTCAGTCGTTATGATTATGTTTACTTGCTTAAACATAAACATGAAGTCTTTGAAACATTCAAGGAGTTTAAAAATGAAGTAGAAAACTAACTCAGTAAAACCATCAAGATTCTTCGTTCGGATCGAGGTGGAGAATACTTAAGCCAAGAGTTTAAGGATTATCTAAAAGCTTGTGGAATTATTCAACAGCTTACTCCTACATAATGGTGTATCTGAGAGGAGAAATCGAACCTTGTTGGACATGGTGAGATCAATGATGAACCTTACGACTCTCCCATTTTCATTTTGGGATTATGCTCTAGAGACTGCTGTACGCATTCTCAATATGGTTCCAACCAAGAAGGTTGACAAGATACCGCATGAATTGTGGCATGGAAGTGTCCCTAATTTGTCTTACTTAAGAGTCTGGGGATGTGAGGCACTTGTGAAGCGAGATAGGCTTAACAAACTTCAACCCAGATCAGTTAAGTGCATCTTTGTAGGATACCCAAAGGAAACGATGGGTTACTACTTCTACTTTCCTACCGAAAACACTGTTAAAGTTGCTAGATATGCTGAGTTCTTTGAAAAGAATCTCATCACTCAAGAAAACAGTGGGAGGATTGTCGAACTTGATGAGACTCAAGAGGAAGATGCGTCACCTTCTGAAAATACTAGCGATCATCAACTTGGGGGGGGGGGAATGTTCAAAGTGATGAACCTCAAGTTGAAGATGATGCGATTCCAATTCGTAGGTCCTCAAGGACAATACGTGCTCGTGAAAGATTGAATCTTAATATTGAATCTGAAAAACACACAGGAGACTTAAATGAACCTCCTAATTTCAAAACTGCATTATCAGATCCAGAATCTGACAAATGGCTTGAAGCTGCGAATGTGGAAATGAAATCCATGAAAGACAATCAAGTCTGGAGCTTGGTTGATCTTCCACCTAATGGTAGAACCGTTGGGTGTAAATGGATCTTCAAAAAGCTAGTGTGTAACACCCCAAATTTTGCAGTACTATTATATTACTAAAAGTAATATATATCAAATGAATAGATGTCGAATAATCTAAAAAACCGTATAAATCAAATGTCGGGCCTAGTGTTTTAAGTAACGTTTACTAAAAGGACTAAAAATGCAAGATAACTATAAAAGAGGGGGCTTAAGTGAAAGTTTTTTAATTAAATCTAAGTATTTAAATATTATATATGATCTATGTCGATCATATCACAAAAACCATTTCAATCAAATAGTAAAGTCGGCGACGAAAGGGCTCCGAAGTCGGCCAGAAAGAAAGAAGAAGAAGATTAAGAGGAAAAGCGGGTTTCGGGTCAAACCAAATATGTCAAATCATTCCTAATCAATTAAAGGCTTTGATTATCATTCTTTTAAGGTATTATTTTCTAGTTTTATAGTTTGATTAATAGTTATATAAAAATATCTTAGGTCAAGAAAAGGTGTCTGTTTGGGTCCATATTAATTTCTTAGTAACCCGGCTCAGCTATAAAGCATATATTAAAATTTGGTAAGATTTGGAGATAGTTTTTGTGTCACGTTATGTGACATAAAAAGTTTAAGAAAAACTATGATTTTGTAAGGTAATGATGAAATAATGATAAGGAAGTGAAAATAACTGGCTTGTGAAGTATTGGGCAAAGAAAAATTAGAAAAGACGATATGTCTCAATATTGATGATTTATATGGATTTGGTTAATAGGTAACCAAGGATTTCGAGGAATACAAATCTATGTTGTAGCAGGACCACAGGTGAGTATATAGGATTTAAACTGGCAGGTTGATTATATGAGGGCAGGTTACATGTGCGTAAGAGATCTCATATGATCATATAGTTATATAATGTCGTATTTGTTTAGTTATCTAATTGTTGAAAATATATGTTGAAATTGCTGTTATTAATTAAATTATGAAGGATTGATCCGTAACATTGAATTATATGGAACTCGGTTATATATGTGTGATCGATTCCATGTAATGATGCAGTTGGTACTAATATAGTAGTAGTTGTTATGCAGTCTTGTTTAATTATGTGATATGGTTTTTGTTAAAATTATGAAGATAAATAAGTCGTAGCAATGAGATTTCTGTTTTGATAAGATTATGGTAATTAGCATGATAATAGAGAAGTTAACGGTAAAATTTGTTGTTAACAATAATATTATGCTGATAATGTAATGAGCAGAAGCCTTGTTGTAGTAAGTTTTAGGTAATAATTAAACAGCTAGAAGATTAATAGCCAGTATTTGCAGTTAACCATTGTTATTGGCCTTAGATAACGACCATGCCAAAGGTAGAATCTAGGCCATTGTTGTTGTATATTGAAGAATGATTATAACGCCGAATAGACTAATTTGTGAGCTAGAACGCTAAGTAGGTTATAAATGTGATAGCCATGTTGTTCTATGGATTAACAATGTGTTACCTAGATGTTTGGTTGTGTAAGTGTGTATGTTATTCAACCACACGTGCTTTAATTGTCATGTGATCGTAGAATTGTGTTAGTCATGCTGTTATGTGTATCTAGATATTTTGTTGTGTAAGTGTGTATGTTATGTAATCACACATGCTTTAATTGTTATGTGATCGCCATGTGATTGTGTGGTGTAAATTCAGATACATAAGGCTAATGTGCAGATTTTGTGGATGTATGTGAATTGACATTGTAGAAGGGAACCATTAAAGAATAGCAGTTAATCCTTCTATGCATATAGTTGTATTATTTACTTTCTTATAGTTTGATACAATGACCCTATCATATTTAGCAGGCAGAGTTGATTATATGGAGGTTGACTATATACGTGTAGTCTGGTCCATATAATTGAGCAGTTGGCAGATTGTACTTGCAGTCTATATTATGAGCAGTATAATATTTCAGAATGATATGATGTCCATATTATGTTTTGTAGACTGATATGTCGTATTTTATACTCATTTCCCACTAAGTATTTAGTCGCTTTTGCATGATTTGTGAGTCGTTTTCGTATACATTTGGTGCGTTTATGGTATTTGTTAGTGTTTCAGGCTACTGACGGGTATTTGAGCGTAATTCTGGAGAAAACGACTTTCTTAAGGTGAAATAAGTGCTAACGGATGATTTTCGAGGCATTTGGAGGAAGATAGCAGTTGGTCAACAAAAGTCAAACTGACAAGACCCCAATTGCGCCGCAACATAGCCATTGCGCCGCAACCAAAATACAGAAAGTTAAGTTGCGCCGCAACTTAGCTAGTTGCGCCGCAACACCTCCTTGCGCCGCAACATAGCCATTGCGCCGCAACCAAAATACAGAAAGTTAAGTTGCGCCGCAACATAGCTAGTTGCGCCGCAACATAGTTGCGCCGCAACTTAGCTAGTTGCGCCGCAACACCTCCAGTTCTCAGCCAGCCTCGAGTCAACGGAAGTCAAAAGTCAACGATGGTCAAAGCCCATTGCGCCGCAACTTACCTAATTGCGCCGCAATGGGGGTCGAATTCTGAAAAGTTTTTAGGGAAACTATTTAAGGCTTGCAAAAACATTCTTTAACCTATCTTTTACACTCCCAGCCGTTTTCAAGAGCTTTTTGAAGGGTTTTTCATCTGAAGAATCATCTTTGAAGATCAAGAATACGATTGGATTATTTTCATCATTCCGTATTCGATTTTTAGTCATTCTTGGAACGATTTCAACATTCGGTACAATATGTCTTCATATATTATTGTTTGTTTTTATCTTTTCATTATGAGAGGCTAAATCTCTCAGCACCTACTTGGATAGTGAACATGTCATAGGGTTGTTTGATGTTACTTGCAATTGTTGAACAAGATTTTTATGTTTAATCGAAGATCCGCATTTATTTGAGTTTAAATATTGTTTTTATCTTTTCATTATGAGAGGCTAAATCTCTCAGCACCTACTTGGATAGTGAACATGTCATAGGGTTGTTTGATGTTACTTGCAATTGTTGAACAAGATTTTTATGTTTAATCGAAGATCCGCATTTATTTGAGTTTAAATATTGTTTTTATCTTTTATATTTATTGATTGATAATTGTAATTAGAAGTTCGAGAGAAACTAGCGATAAAGATTTTAACAATTAAATTCATTTTGAGTGTGAAAACGTCTATGATAGAGGGATCTGATTAGGCGAATAAGCAGTTCGTGAGAAAGCTTTTTAAGATTAAATCATAAAATCAACTTAAGTTCTTATTGCTTAATTGTTTGGAGTAGAAATTATTCGCGAGAGCGATAACTATATTTTGAACAATTAAAGATTCAAGTATAACGAGAGTTCATCTTGATTACTTTTTAAGTCGTTCAACAATGCAAGTGATGTTTAGACCCTATGATTGACATGTAAGCTAGTCCAAGTAGGTGCCCCTTTTTATATTATTGTCATAAAATTATTTTTACTTTCGTCTTCCGACGAACCCTGCCCCGGTAACACCAGACTTAATTTATTTACTTTTACTTTTTGCAAAGTGACAATTCGGTCACAAAACCCCCCTCTTTACTTGAACTACTTTATTTCAACAATTGCTTACTTAGTCCTTGTGATCGACCTCGGATTTACCAGTTTACTATACTGCATGCGATCAGGTTCACTGCCTGTGAGTGTGTTGTAGTCAGTCTTTTGGTAGTTCGTGTTTATAAATTTTATTACTCGATTTCACACATCAAGTTTTTGGCGCCGCTGCCGGGGACTTTTGTTTAGTAGTTGTTTAATTTTGTAGTTCGATCCTTTCTTGTATTCATTTACGAGAAAATTACTTGCTTTCTTAGGTTAGCGTAATTTAGTGTTAATTTTTTTTTATTAGTTCTAGTCCATTTTATTATTTAGTTTTTCTTTTCCATTTGTGCTTTTCACGGGGTGTGCTAGTGTTTGTTTTGTAGTATTAGCGTCACCAATGGCCGATCAAGACTATGAGTTGGAGGGAGAATATCCGGACGAGATTCGGTACTTTAAGCAATTACCCAACGAAACTTGGTATGAAGCATGGTTGAGGATTAGAGACGTAGTTGATAAGTTAAGCACGAACAACATTTTTGTTTGTGAACTTGTTACGTTTTATTTGCGTGGGCTAGATGACGAATCATGCGAAATTCTAAGCGAGGAATTCTTAGGGATGAATACGGATGGGGTATTTGATTATTTGGAAGAATTTATTCAATCTGAGGAATTGGTGTATGTGCCCAAAAATGAAACAATATGGCAAGAAGTGTATGAGACTTCAGAAGAGAATGAAACAACGGAAGCTTATGATCACTTGGAAAATGAATCACAAACCCAAGCTCCAGAAAGCCAAAAATATCCAGAGATACATGATTCCATTCAAGTCCTAAACACCGAGGTGATGGAGGAACCACATTTGTCTCTTTCGCAATCTGACTTTGGTGAAGTGATAATGGAAGAGTTAAGCCTTAAAGAAGAATTTATGGAACTGGGCGATGGTGTGAGTAAGATAGCAGCACAAGAACCAAAATCCCATTCACAACCTTTCATGGGAGCTGCTTTGAAAGAAGATGATTATCAGTTAACTCCTTCGGAACCAAATGAACTATTAGTCATTAGCAATGAGCCAGTGCTTGAAGTTGTTGATTTGGAGATTTGTTCCCCCCTTCTTGATAAGGTATGTGATGTTTCTTATGATGATACAAATGTTGCTAAGATTATCTTGGATGAAGAGGAAGAAATTGGTCTAACAAGGACGATTAAACTTGTGCACACCATAACGGATGTATTACCCACGGTTCAAGCATGCAACGAACTGGTGAGCAAAAAGAGGAAGCTAGAGGAAGCATCAGCTACTTTCCTCATTGATAAGTGCTTAATTGTCTCTAAAAAGAGACGTGTTTACACTTCAGGTAATCCAGTATTGTTTGAGAATAACAAATGGCGGTGGGTAGAAATCATAGATTTAAAAATGGATGTGATAAATCATGTGAGGAGAGATTTTGAAAAGGTGAATTTTAAAGATTGGGTAATGATAAAAGTTAAGTTCACAGATTTTTCACCCTACTCGTGTAGGCCACCAGACTTTTGTGTAGGTGATGTTGATGATTGGATTCTGACGAAGGTGAAAGGTAATTGTTTTTCACCATTTAAGGGTAGACCGCCCAACACTTTAAGTGTGGGGGCGTCAGAGACCCCACCATGGTAATTATTCGGGGTAGAGTCTAGCTAACGACTCGTAAATAAATTAAGTGCTTCTCGGGAGGCAACCCGTGTCTTCTATTTTGTTATTTATATTTTAATTTTGCATTTTTCTTTTTGTGTGTGTTTTTGAATAAACTCTTTGATGATGGTTGTGGTTATGCTATTTGATTGATATTCCTGTTATGCGTTGATTTGTGTGTTCATGTTGAATAGCAAGTTTTGTCATATGCATATGTTGGCAGTAAGTTCAGCGCAATATTCTTGTTGGCATCATTCAAGCATGGAACACCCGTCATACCCGAAAAGTTTTTCTTGTTCTTACTTTGCTTTTGTTTACTTTCCCCTATTTCCCTTAGTTTGACTTAGTTCATTGGACATTGAGGACATTGTCCAACTCAAGTGTGTGGGGGGTGGTAAATAGGAAAAAGTCGGGTATTTTAGAGGGATTTTTAAACTTTTGCATGCTTGTCCTTGTAGTTAATTGCTTTTGTCACCTGATTATAGATATTAATGAGCAATTTGACTATACCCTTGGTATAAAATTTAATTGGTGGAATGTGTCTTGATTGATTAATTAGGCAATCCCTTCTGGATTAATAACATGACTAGCAAGCTTATAGCACCAAAACACCAAATTTGTGAGATTCTTGATTCATTTATAGATATGCTAGGTGTTTGCGGGTTTGGAATTATTGGCCTTGTAATTTGTCCCTCTCGCAGGCTTTTGGATTTATTCAAAAGTAAGGGTTCTACTTAGAACTCTGAACTATGATGTGCAAGTTTGAGGTTGGTTTTTCCATTTCCGGGTTACTTTCATTTGCTATGAGTGTGCCGGTGATTGCGTTGATTCTAGAACTTGTCCTGGTTGATCGTTCCGTGTTATTCTAGATGAGGAAGAGGCAAATTTAGGATTAAAACCTTTGTTCTTTTTATGTTCACCCTTGTTTCGTAAAAATTTGTTATGTGCATGTTTTGTTAATGTGCTTAGTAGCTAACTACACTGGTTAGTGAACCACCTGTTAAAACCCTTATGTTGCACTCATTTTCAGTGCAAGAAACAATAGAAAACATGTTGTCATTAGCTTGTTCTTTGTTATTAAATCTACCCAAGATATATACCTTTTCTTGCTACACCGATAGTCGAAGTCCTGGTGGGTCATTGGTTGCCTATGCTAGTGGATGGTTTGGGGTTGTCCTTTTTTCGGGTTTCTTTTTTTTTTTTTTTTTTTTTTTTTTTTTTTTTTTTTTTTTTTTTTTATTGGTTGCCTATGCTAGTGGATGGTTTGGGGTTGTCCTTTTGTCGGGTTGGGATATTCTCGGTTATTGAGGATAGATTGATTTCTTCATGATTATTGGATCAAGTCTGGATTGTTCATCTTAGCATATTTTATTACATGATTTGTCACTATTTCGTTATTAATTAGAGAATACCAATTAGTCAGAGTAAAAGTAGCTCACAAAAAAAAGAGAAAAAAAAAAAGAAAAAAAAGAAAAACAGAAAAAAAAAAGAAAAAAAAAAGAGTTTGGGCTGTCAGTTGGTATTTCTCACTTTTGATCAAATCATTTTTATTAGTTGGTGCATCTTTATAACCAACAAAAGGATCTTGAAACGCTATTTTCTTCAGTTATCATATTTGGGTTGGCATATTCGTTAAAGCCAACATGGTTAGTCTTGGTTGATTGAGTTGTTGATTGTCATACACCACAATGGTGTCGGTTTTTAATCGTTCTATTAGGGGTATTGTCGGGACAACTTTTCGGGTTTTGGACCGTTGGCAACTGATGACATGGGTTTTATGGATTAGACTATTATGTGAAAACTTTGTTAATGTTGTGTTATTTCTTTTTAACACCATTTGTTATCCTAAAAATTTCCATACACCTTTTAAATACCTTGTTTAGCCCCAGAGTTCATTACAACCCTTGAAAGACCTCTTCTGATAGACGTTATGGTGCTTGCATCATGGCGGTGAAGGAACGATCCTAGTACAAGCCTATGGTAAAAGATTATGCATCACGACTAGGCCTTGAGTGATTATTCAAATATTCAACCCCAATAGTAAGTTAGTTGGAGTAGGATAGATGAGATATCATTGATTCGATTCTTTTGTGCTTAGTCGTGCTATTGAGGCTTGTGTATCAGTCAAGTATTGTCAAACATTCTAGTTTTCATTTAAGATTAAAACTGCCTAACCATTTTTTTTTCATTTTCAATTATGGTTGAGCTTCCTTTTGATTACTGAAATGTGGTTTCCATAATGTACCAAGGTAATATGTGTTTTTCAGCTTGGAATTGCTTGGAGACAAGCAAAGCTTAAGTGTGGGGGGATTTGATATGTCGTATTTTATACCCATTTCCCACTAAGTATTTAGTCGCTTTTTGCATGATTTGTGAGTCGTTTTCGTATACATTTGGTGCGTTTATGGTATTTGTTAGTGTTTCAGGCTACTGACGGGTATTTGAGCGTAATTCTGGAGAAAATGACTTTCTTAAGGTGAAATAAGTGCTAACGGATGATTTTCGAGGCATTTGGATGAAGATAGCAGCTGGTCAACAAAAGTCAAACTGACAAGACCCCAATTGCGCCGCAACATAGCCATTGCGCCGCAACCAAAATACAGAAAGTTAAGTTGCGCCGCAACACCTCCAGTTCTCAGCCAGCCTCGAGTCAACGGAAGTCAAAAGTCAACGATGGTCAAAGCCCATTGCGCCGCAACACCTCCAGTTCTCAGCCAGCCTCGAGTCAACGGAAGTCAAAAGTCAACGATGGTCAAAGCCCATTGCGCCGCAACACCTCCAGTTCTCAGCCAGCCTCGAGTCAACGGAAGTCAAAAGTCAACGATGGTCAAAGCCCATTGCGCCGCAACACCTCCAGTTCTCAGCCAGCCTCGAGTCAACGGAAGTCAAAAGTCAACGATGGTCAAAGCCCATTGCGCCGCAACACCTCCAGTTCTCAGCCAGCCTCGAGTCAACGGAAGTCAAAAGTCAACGATGGTCAAAGCCCATTGCGCCGCAACACCTCCAGTTCTCAGCCAGCCTCGAGTCAACGGAAGTCAAAAGTCAACGATGGTCAAAGCCCATTGCGCCGCAACACCTCCAGTTCTCAGCCAGCCTCGAGTCAACGGAAGTCAAAAGTCAACGATGGTCAAAGCCCATTGCGCCGCAACACCTCCAGTTCTCAGCCAGCCTCGAGTCAACGGAAGTCAAAAGTCAACGATGGTCAAAGCCCATTGCGCCGCAACACCTCCAGTTCTCAGCCAGCCTCGAGTCAACGGAAGTCAAAAGTCAACGATGGTCAAAGCCCATTGCGCCGCAACCAAAATACAGAAAGTTAAGTTGCGCCGCAACTTGCTAGTTGCGCCGCAACACCTCCAGTTCTCAGCCAGCCTCGAGTCAACGGAAGTCAAAAGTCAACGATGGTCAAAGCCCATTGCGCCGCAACTTACCTAATTGCGCCGCAATGGGGGTCGAATTATGAAAAGTTTTTAGGGAAACTATTTAAGGCTTGCAAAAACATTCTTTAACCTATCTTTTACACTCCCAGCCGTTTTCAAGAGCTTTTTGAAGGGTTTTTCATCTGAAGAATCATCTTTGAAGATCAAGAATACGATTGGATTATTTTCATCATTCCGTATTCGATTTTTAGTCATTCTTGGAACGATTTCAACATTCGGTACAATATGTCTTCATATATTATTGTTTGTTTTTATCTTTTCATTATGAGAGGCTAAATCTCTCAGCACCTACTTGGATAGTGAACATGTCATAGGGTTGTTTGATGTTACTTGCAATTGTTGAACAAGATTTTTATGTTTAATCGAAGATCCGCATTTATTTGAGTTTAAATATTGTTTTTATCTTTTATATTTATTGATTGATAATTGTAATTAGAAGTTCGAGAGAAATCTATGTCATTGTCAATTGGTTTATGAAACGGTTAATCGGTCTAAAAGGAACATTTCACTACTTTAAGTGTTTCGATTGTTGAAGAGAAATTCCGAGTATAGATCAATTGTATTTCATAGGTTGTTAGGATATTTACATTCGTGTATTATCTTGGTTCCGCATCAACCTTGTAATTTGTTTAATATCAATAAATAAATTACACATTGAAAACTACATATTGTCTCATCAAGATTGTTTACAAGTTATTTGTATTATTGCATTTTTCTTTACTTATTGTCTTTTATATAAGTAATCTATCTAGAACTTGGTATATACCTCTGCAACTGGTCGTCTCCAGTTCAGCAAGTATATTGCAAAGTAACTCCACCATCGACATAGAGGTGTCTTCAGTAGTACCATCTAACAAGTTGGGACTTACAAACTATTTAAGGCTTGCAAAAACATTCTTTAACCTATCTTTTACACTCCCAGCCGTTTTCAAGAGCTTTTTGAAGGGTTTTTCATCTGAAGAATCATCTTTGAAGATCAAGAATACGATTGGATTATTTTCATCATTCCGTATTCGATTTTTAGTCATTCTTGGAACGATTTCAACATTCGGTACAATATGTCTTCATATATTATTGTTTGTTTTTATCTTTTCATTATGAGAGGCTAAATCTCTCAGCACCTACTTGGATAGTGAACATGTCATAGGGTTGTTTGATGTTACTTGCAATTGTTGAACAAGATTTTTATGTTTAATCGAAGATCCGCATTTATTTGAGTTTAAATATTGTTTTTATCTTTTATATTTATTGATTGATAATTGTAATTAGAAGTTCGAGAGAAATCTATGTCATTGTCAATTGGTTTATGAAACGGTTAATCGGTCTTTAATTAACCTAAAGTCGTTGGAGTTCGAGAGAAACTAGCGATAAAGATTTTAACAATTAAATTCATTTTGAGTGTGAAAACGTCTATGATAGAGGGATCTGATTAGGCGAATAAGCAGTTCGAGAGAAAGCTTTTTAAGATTAAATCATAAAATCAACTTAAGTTCTTATTGCTTAATTGTTTGGAGTAGAAATTATTCGCGAGAGCGATAACTATATTTTGAACAATTAAAGATTCAAGTATAACGAGAGTTCATCTTGATTACTTTTTAAGTCGTTCAACAATGCAAGTGATGTTTAGACCCTATGATTGACATGTAAGCTAGTCCAAGTAGGTGCCCTTTTTATATTATTGTCATAAAATTATTTTTACTTTCGTCTTCCGACGAACCCTGCCCCGGTAACACCAGACTTAATTTATTTACTTTTACTTTTTGCAAAGTGACAATTCGGTCACAAAACCCCCCTCTTTACTTGAACTACTTTATTTCAACAATTGCTTACTTAGTCCTTGTGATCGACCTCGGATTTACCAGTTTACTATACTGCATGCGATCAGGTTCACTGCCTGTGAGTGTGTTGTAGTCTGTCTTTTGGTAGTTCGTATTTATAAATTTTATTACTCGATTTCACACATCACATACATATAGGATTATATGGAGGTTGGCTATATACGTGTAGTCTGGTCCATATAATTGAGCAGCTGGCAGATTGTACTTGCAGTCTATATCATGCAGTATCATATATACATAGTTTATATAATGTAGAACCTTCATGCGTTTACTTTCTATATATTCACTAAGCGATATGCTTATTCTTTTAATTATAAATGTTGTAGGTGCAAATGGATTTGGCGTTAGTGATGAGCAACCATAAAGGATGAGCCCTGAGAAGCCATAGCCGTGGATGAGCACTTGCAGAAGGTTTACGCAAGTGTTATCTTTAAATTACAGCCGAGTATATTATGCTTGTTACATTACTAGCCCATATCTTACGAACTTGATTTGGATCGATAAACGATCACATAACCTTGAAACCTTGATTTGGATCGATAAACGATCACATAACCTTGAAACCTTGATTTGGATCGATAAACGATCACATAACCTTGAAACCTTGATTTGGATCGATAAACGATCACATAACCTTGAAACCTTGATTTGGATCGATAAACGATCACATAACCTTGAAACCTTGATTTGGATCGATAAACGATCACATAACCTTGAAACCTTGATTTGGATCGATAAACGATCACATAACCTTGAAACCTTGATTTGGATCGATAAACGATCACATAACCTTGAAACCTTGATTTGGATCGATAAACGATCACATAACCTTGAAACCTTGATTTGGATCGATAAACGATCACATAACCTTGAAACCTTGATTTGGATCGATAAACGATCACATAACCTTGAAACCTTGATTTGGATCGATAAACGATCACATAACCTTGAAACCTTGATTTGGATCGATAAACGATCACATAACCTTGAAACCTTGATTTGGATCGATAAACGATCACATAACCTTGAAACCTTGATTTGGATCGATAAACGATCACATAACCTTGAAACCTTGATTTGGATCGATAAACGATCACATAACCTTGAAACCTTGATTTGGATCGATAAACGATCACATAACCTTGAAACCTTGATTTGGATCGATAAACGATCACATAACCTTGAAACCTTGATTTGGATCGATAAACGATCACATAACCTTGAAACCTTGATTTGGATCGATAAACGATCACATAACCTTGAAACCTTGATTTGGATCGATAAACGATCACATAACCTTGAAACCTTGATTTGGATCGATAAACGATCACATAACCTTGAAACCTTGATTTGGATCGATAAACGATCACATAACCTTGAAACCTTGATTTGGATCGATAAACGATCACATAACCTTGAAACCTTGATTTGGATCGATAAACGATCACATAACCTTGAAACCTTGATTTGGATCGATAAACGATCACATAACCTTGAAACCTTGATTTGGATCGATAAACGATCACATAACCTTGAAACCTTGATTTGGATCGATAAACGATCACATAACCTTGAAACCTTGATTTGGATCGATAAACGATCACATAACCTTGAAACCTTGATTTGGATCGATAAACGATCACATAACCTTGAAACCTTGATTTGGATCGATAAACGATCACATAACCTTGAAACCTTGATTTGGATCGATAAACGATCACATAACCTTGAAACCTTGATTTGGATCGATAAACGATCACATAACCTTGAAACCTTGATTTGGATCGATAAACGATCACATAACCTTGAAACCTTGATTTGGATCGATAAACGATCACATAACCTTGAAACCTTGATTTGGATCGATAAACGATCACATAACCTTGAAACCTTGATTTGGATCGATAAACGATCACATAACCTTGAAACCTTGATTTGGATCGATAAACGATCACATAACCTTGAAACCTTGATTTGGATCGATAAACGATCACATAACCTTGAAACCTTGATTTGGATCGATAAACGATCACATAACCTTGAAACCTTGATTTGGATCGATAAACGATCACATAACCTTGAAACCTTGATTTGGATCGATAAACGATCACATAACCTTGAAACCTTGATTTGGATCGATAAACGATCACATAACCTTGAAACCTTGATTTGGATCGATAAACGATCACATAACCTTGAAACCTTGATTTGGATCGATAAACGATCACATAACCTTGAAACCTTGATTTGGATCGATAAACGATCACATAACCTTGAAACCTTGATTTGGATCGATAAACGATCACATAACCTTGAAACCTTGATTTGGATCGATAAACGATCACATAACCTTGAAACCTTGATTTGGATCGATAAACGATCACATAACCTTGAAACCTTGATTTGGATCGATAAACGATCACATAACCATGATACGAACATATAACCTTGAAACCTTGATTTGGATCGATAAACGATCACATAACCTTGAAACCTTGATTTGGATCGATAAACGATCACATAACCTTGAAACCTTGATTTGGATCGATAAACGATCACATAACCTTGAAACCTTGATTTGGATCGATAAACGATCACATAACCTTGAAACCTTGATTTGGATCGATAAACGATCACATAACCTTGAAACCTTGATTTGGATCGATAAACGATCACATAACCTTGAAACCTTGATTTGGATCGATAAACGATCACATAACCTTGAAACCTTGATTTGGATCGATAAACGATCACATAACCTTGAAACCTTGATTTGGATCGATAAACGATCACATAACCTTGAAACCTTGATTTGGATCGATAAACGATCACATAACGAGCAAACAAACCAAGAAAACACATTGTACACTTTTCACCCCAAAAACATGTGAAGTGAGGGGCTACGAACTCACCTTCGTCGAGCTACAACAAGTTAAAGTCAAACTATAAACGTCCAACGACCGCTTCGTGTGCACCACCTATCAAGTACACATATTACAATCACAAGTCAAACCATAATCGGAGCTTTGGAAGGGTAAATCAAATTTGGATAACAATCGGGACTCGATTTAGTCATGTCATAACCCTCAAACGTCTTAATGGCTCTACCGAACATAAACAAGGACACTTTGACACGACATTTTTAGAAATGGAGATGGATTCACCCCAAATGGATGATACCATGAGAAAATAGACTCTCATACGATTCCAACGATAGGTCATACGCCTAAAACGGCCTTACGGATCAAAAGTTATTAACGTTTGAAAACTGACGCGCAAACTGACAAAAAAATCGCGACGCGAGGATGCAGGTGGCTCGCGGCGCGAGGACATGGGCTCGCGGCGCGAGAAAAGTCCCTGGACACAAAAATCAGGTTTTGCGGCGCGAGGGGAAGGGGTCGCGACGCGAGGGGCTTCAGGACAGCAGCTAGACAAGCCAAACACGATCCAAAATGCTACAAAACCTCATTTTTGACTTAGGAATCGATCTAGGAAGGTTCAAGACACATTTTGAAGCATAAGCAAACATCATTTGACATGAATAAACAAAACCCCTATCATAAATTCGATTAAATCACCAAATCTATAACTCAAATCTCTTGAAATCAAACAAACCCTAATTCGAAACCCTAGCTAGACCCAAATCCGGTTTTGACTCGAAATTAGACCCAAAAACACTTGATTATGATTGGAAACATGACTATAAACATGAATTGGTGAAAATGAGATAGTTTTAACTTACCAAATCTTCCACAAGCTCTTAAATCCGAATTTGACCCGAAAGAGAAGTTTCCTTGCACTTGAGAGACCAAATTTTTGATATGTTGTTAAGATGATGATGATGATGAAAAACCCCTAACAAATTCTTGCTTGAAACATAAGTTTTGTCTATTAAATTCTAGAGAGGGAGAGGGAGATTTGGTGCAAGATCTCTTGCATTCAAGAAGAGTGAAAGAGAGAGAGAAGAAGAATGAATGGATGGATGAAAAGTGTAAGGCTTGGGGTGGGGGATAGGGTTGGGTCAACCAAATGGGTCATGGGTCAAGAACCATGCCCATGGATAGTCCACATTCATATTTCTAGTTTATTTACATTTCGCCCGCATCGAGCACTAAAATAAAACGATCATTCGACCACTATAAACACTTTGATCAACCATTTAATCACATTTAACTCGATCACATATTATCGACCAAATCATTTAAATCAATTCGTACATAAAATTTACGGGTCAACATAAGTCAAAATTTCCGAATGTTACATCTAAATGCACAAGTTGCCCTAATTCAGAAGTTTTATGATCACTTAAGGGAAAAGGTTCTCTAACTTGTTTAGCTTTATGACAAATATCACAAGCATGATCACTAGACCTTTTAAATTGTAAAACAGAATGTAATTTTTGTAAGACAATATCTGCAGGATGACCTAGCCTATTATGCCAAGTAATTTTAGACACATTGCAAGAAATATTATCTTCACCTGTAACAGTTTCATCAATGTAATATAAACCTTCACTATGTCTACCAATCCCTATAACTTTCATAACTTTCAAATCCTGACACATCACATAACACTTAGAAACATCAAATGCAACAACAAGACCACTATCTTTGGCAATTTTATGTACAGATAACAAACTGACACAATATTCAGGAACAACCAGCACATCATAAAGAGTTAAAAAACTTGTAATTCTCAAATTACCAATTTTCTGAATATAAGCAAAAGTCCCATTTGGATGTCCTACTCTAGTTTTCAAATTTGACACATCAATGACATCAACAAGATTTTTATCTGAAAAAGTAATGTGATGATTTGCTCCAGAATCTGTGATCCAACTCTTTCTTTTAACTAAATGATTCTAATTTACTTGAGAATAACAAAAAAATCTTTTAAAGTCTTTATTAAAAATTTTACTTCTATTATAAAACACACCTGCCATATTTGAATGTACACCTTTCTCTGGTTCTGAATTATCTTTAATCAAGTTCAAGACCTTTTCTAACTGTTCAGAAGTCAAAGAAACAGAAGAACTTCCAGAAGTAGAAGTATTATTAGACATTCTCTTAACATTATTATTAAACTTCTTTTTACCAAAATCAGGAGGATATCCAATTATCTTAAAACACTTTTCAATAGTATGACCATTAAAACCACAATTTTCACACACAACAGGACTTTGACTTCTATAATTTGATCTTAAATTTCTATTATTATTACTAGATGAAGAATTAAATCTAGGCACATTATCTTTATTAACCAGTTTAGAAGCAAATACAGAAGTTTGAGATTTTTGAGAACTACTAGCAGTAATACCCCTATGACTACTAGCACAAAATTTCTCCAGAAGTATATCCTTGTCCTTCTCAACCCCGAGACCTCTCAACTGGTTTATGATACTCATAAATCTGGTGTAAGTACCAGTGAGAGACTCATTAGGCTGAGCAAAAAATGACTCATACCTCTTGTTTAAGGAGACCTTTCTGGTGACAATGGTGTCATCTCCTCCTTCATGCTGGTTTAAAAGTTCATCCCACATGGTTTTAGCACTAGGAAAAAGAACTAGTGTGGGAATTAGGGTTTCTGGAACGGCCCCGGGGATCATGTTCTTGAGAAGGGTGTCTAGATTCACCAGTATCCTCTCCTCTTCAGTCCAATGTTCCTCCCTCTTTTCCCTTCCTCTTCTAGATCCAGAAGGATCAAGAAGGGGATTGAGAGGTGATGTAGGGACATAAGGACCTTCATTTAAGATTTTCATCATGTTCCTCTCAATACCAGTGATATGCAATATCATCCTAGCCTTCCACGTACCAAACTCATCACTGTTCCCACTGAATTTAGGAACAGGATTATTTGAATAGTGCACATGCACGTGTGGAGAAGCAGGAGTAGGAGGAGGAGGTGGTGGATTAGTGTTATTAACAATAGGTGGTTCATTATTTTGATCATTAACATTAACATTAGGACCGGGACCAAAATTAAAGCTTCCTTGTGTATTTTCTAGGTTGGCCATCAAAGAAACAGATCTAGGCAATGTTTAGCCTTCTGCTCTGATACCAAATGTGAGTCCCTGAAATACGATGGTTAACCTAGAAGTGTAAAATACAACAAGTCTAATAATCACTAGAATGGACTAGTATTACTTGTAAATAAATGCAAGAATATATAAACAAAGTAATACAAGACTTAAAGCAATAAACAAGTAAAGTGGAACATTATGTATTTTTCAATGGTGTATTTTATTTATGATGTTAAATAAAATACAAGGTTGTGCGGAATCAAGATAATACAAATAAGTATGTATCCTAACAACCTATGAATTACAAATGATCTATATTTGTCAAATAACTCTTTTGGATCGAGATACTTAAAGTTGTGAAGTATCCCAGTTTAAGATCGAGAGTATTTAAACAAATTCACTCTAATGCAAAATGTATGCTTAAAAGTATTTTCTCAAAGAAATGACTTTGTATTTATAGGCAACAAAATTCACCAGTGAATTTTGTGCCGTACAAATATGGTTGCATTCATTTAATGATCCGACAAGAACATTAAATGCATTGGTTAATGGTACAAGGATAAAGTCATATCGATATGATTTTATTCTTTTAACCAACCACCTTTACACGCATAAACTTTGGTAAAGAACAAGTGGATTGTTCTTTGGAAAGTGTGTAAAGGAAAAAGTCAATTCCTCGATATCAGTGTTCAGACTTGTAAGGTCTAGAACACTGACAATCCTCCAGTGTACAGATCTGGTAAGACTTCCAATGGACTCTGCCATTTGTCAGTCTTCTTTATTCTGACTTCAGTCTTTGACTTCAGTGAGAACGTCTTCAGTAGAGTAGATCTGGACTGGGGTGAAGTCCAGTGAGCTAATCTGGAGAATACTCCAGATTTCCTATACAAGTATTTGCTCACTGGTCTTCCATTATTTCTGGACAAATCTTCAGAGGGACTCCAGATTCCAAGTCTGGAGTAGGTCCAGTAGAACACGTTTCTGGACAGATCTTCAGTAAGTCTCCAGTAGTCGAGTCTGGAGCGAGTCCAGTAAATCTGGACCTAACAGATTTGACCAAGATACAACTCTTCAGTAGAGTAGATCTGGACTGGGGTGAAGTCCAGTGAGCTAATCTGGAGAATACTCCAGATTTCCTATACAAGTATTTGCTCACTGGTCTTCCATTATTTCTGGACAAATCTTCAGAGGGACTCCAGATTCCAAGTCTGGAGTAGGTCCAGTAGAACACGTTTCTGGACAGATCTTCAGTAAGTCTCCAGTAGTCGAGTCTGGAGCGAGTCCAGTAAATCTGGACCTAACAGATTTGACCAAGATACAACTCTTCAGTTATAGAATTTAAAATCCAAGACATAACAACAGCATTACATCTATCCCATTGTCTACCAAGAACTTCATCAGTATTAGATCTTCTACATGTGCCATCTATAAATCCAATTTTATTTTTAGCCTCTAATGCAAGAATCATAGCACAACTCCATACCTTATAATTTTTTGTACCTTTTAATTTTATTGAAACAATAGACAATGTACTAGAATCATTAGGATGAAGATGCAAAGGACTTCCAAGATCTAACTTACTAATTAAAGTCACATTATTATCACTTACTTCAGAACCAGAATCATACTCATATTCATAACCATTATTCACATTATCATCATCCATTGTAACAGTTAATTTCAATTAACCAATCACAAAAACAAGAACACAAAAACAGTTAATCTCAATTAACAACAATAATCAAACAATAATGAAAATAAACACAAGAACAAAAGATAAAAGGAAAGAATATATATATATATAAATTTTTTTTAAAAAAATATCTTTCCCTCACAAACGTGCCAGGGACAAGATTCCACACCTCTCAAGGAGATAGGTCAAGTTTAACACGAATGTTTTTACGAGAGATAAGCGAAAGAAAAACAGATTTTATTTATTAAAAGAGAATAGAGAAAGAAGTAACAAACAGTGCTATCGGCTGAACAAGCAGATGGAACCCTACTAATTTATTGATTCGCTTAGTCAATAAAATTAGCAGGATCTGAACAATATTGAATCTCTGCAGCGGAAACAACCAGGAGATTAGGTTTATTTTCAAATAAACCTAAAAACTTGATCAGAAACCCTAACCCTAATTTTTTTCAAAAAATTGGGTTTTCTTTAAACAATTAGATCAAGTAAATCAAACGGTGATCAAATGATCATACGCCGTTCTCAAAACATAGATCTAAACAAAAAATCCCCAAATTCGATGAAACCCTAAATCGGAGAAAATTATTATTAAGAAATTTTAATTTGATTAAATTGATCGTCTAAACCAAACCTGTCTCTGATACCATGAACAAATTCTAAAGAAAATATTATAAATCTATGATTCTCAAATCACAATCAATCTAATCTCAATTAGATGAAGAAACTCACAACGATTACTCCCGCTATACGATCGTAATCCACTCAACTAATAGTTGAATGTTCTATTACAATTATTATTATGAATCTATCAAAAAACTAGAGAGAGAAGCAGCAAAATAGATATATAAAATATATGTAAAATATGTATATCTCGACTCATCCTAAATTTAGGGTTCTTGGTCAACTTTTATACTCGAACAACTTTCATCATTTGACAGCTTTGGTCCCTGAAGATATCACCGACTTAATCTTTAGTCCTTGACTTCCTTTTCTTCAGAATAACAACTTTACCCCCTGGAAAGTGATCTTGTTACTCCTTTAGTCCTGCAAATAATCTCATCCAATAATAAGACATAAAATCAAAGAATAAGATTATAATTTTAACAACAATTACAAGCAATAAAGTTAGTTTCATATACACCCTTAGTCTTCACGTATTTGTTTGTATGTTTGAGTGATTGGGTTCGTGAATACAGAAAGAAAACTGGTGAAACAAAGTTTGATTATAACTACACCCAAAGCCACAAAAAACTGTTGGTACTTTGGTTTTTTGTTCATTCATAAAGCTAAGAAAATAATCATTACAATCTACCAACGGAATTTCTACAATTCACGAATGGATTTAGACTTTGAAATGATAAAAATAAGAACCTATTTTACTAGTAGTCAAACGCTTCATGTGTATTGACCGGGCCCCATTAACATGCCCATGACACGGCTGGTTAGTTGTCTCAGGGTCATGCTAGGGACAGGGTGCAGGACACAAGAAGCATTCAATGGCCCGAAACCTCCTCAGGGCCATTCTTTAAACTTTAAGACCTCGAATATCATCTGAAGTCAAACGTGTTGCAAATCCACTATAGTAAGCCCACATTCTAGAATTTTTATCTTTGCTATGGTCCAATCCAAGTAGATGTCTCCAAATCAAATGCAGAAGGAACCGGTCCAGGTCCAACGGACCAATTCTCATCTGCATCAAAATGAAGTTTTCCATATGTTGGCATAGTACCAGAAGGCCCATCAAAATCTTCGTCTCCATGTTCCCCTCTTACGAATCTGATCTGTAAATCCGCACCACCAACATCTTTAGTTCTAGTAAATGTGAAGCGCCCAGAAGAAGCATGAGCCCATGTGTTGAAAGCACGAACGACAGGAGGTATATATGCATATGCAATGAATCTGTGTTGTGTTGGTTAGTTTTAATATCAGGTCGTCCACAACGAGGCATGAGCATTTGAGAAACCGTGGGCTCATCTAGTTTCCCCGTAGCGTTCAAATGGTAAAAGTTTTGATACCTTTTGACAGCGGCCTCAAGGTGTTCATCAAAGTTGTGGTTTTCGGAATTGGTGTGGTAAGGGGTATTTTTGTAATTTAGATAACCGAATCGGGCTAGGTATAGTTTGAGGTCATGGAGGGCTGGTGCATCGCTACCCTTCTCATAACCTTGTAGATTTTTTATGAAGTCAAAAGCGGATGAATTTGGCTTGGCCAAAGACAGAACAAAAAAGAACGAAATAAAAAATGCAATTTGAAAAGCCATTATCGAATATCGTGTTATGATGATGATTAAAAAAGTTTGTAGAGTTACATGGACTATTTATAGCAGGGGCAATGGGGGCACCAGTCTAGCTTGATTGACTATGATTTCTCCCTCCATTAAGTTTGGATATTATTACATTAGATTGACTATGATTTCTCCTTCCATTAACTTTGGATATTATTACATTAGATCTATCTATATATCAATATATATGATATTTTGGTTAGAAATATAGTATCAATTTGTATTTATTGCTTAGAGCGTTTTATGGATAGAATTATAGCGGACTAAATTAGTGGATTAGATAAGTTTTAAAACGATAATACGAGTATTAATTAAATTTTCTTAGTTGTTATCATCATTAAATAGAATACTTAACATGATTTTTATATTTAAACCATGTATATCTTGAGAAAAAAACATATAAAATGCAAAAGGATGTGTGATGATGTGTTTCTGTTTACTTACAGTTATACTTGCTAAAGGTGAATCCTCTTGGATGCCATTGCACAGCTCAGGTAACGCATAATCAAGCTGAATTGACATTATGTTAACTGTGCGCGGCACATGAAAGCTCGACTAGTCATGTTAACCTTGTCAAGCCAAAAGACGTATTGAATCCGTTGAACCAACGTTGGTATCACGAAAATTAGGAGGGGGCATAGGTTCTTCATTCATGTTCATAGTCACATAGCTAGTATCACCAAAGTACAGTTTACTTCCATGAACTTCAAAAAATATTCAAGAGATGTTATAGCATCTTTTTGGCAAATACTTGTAGAACTAGTTGGTCAACAAACATATTTGCAACAACTTGTCAGATTGATGTTAAATCATAGACTTGTTTTACAATCACAATCTAGTGACAAGATTACAAAAAGATACCTAAAAACTCCCAAAAAATCAGTAACAAGGACATCTGTATTTGTAGAAGCTTTAATTTTCGTGCTTATCTTAATTGTTGGTTTAGTTTATGCATGGCGAAAGGGGGCATTGGAATGGTCTTAGCTCCTGAATATTCAGACAATAAAAAAAAAAGGAAAAAATTGAGATAGTTATGAATTCCATTGAGTTTCCCTTGTTTCATCGAACAACCCAAAATTCAGTAATGTCAACGACACTAAATGATCTTTCAAATTGGTCAAGACTCTACAGTCTTCAAGGGTACATTGAGCTAGTTTGAAATTCCTCAAGAGTACAAATTGTAAAACTAAAAATCAGATCTCGTCGACAGGGGTAATGCCTAAAAGATCAAAGCATTTCTCCATCACCACAGCAGTTGCCTGACACAACAATAGTCTGCTTGTCTCTTCGGCAGACCCAATAACCTGCGATCATTTTCATTGTAAAGCGAATATATAAACAAGAAGCATCCTGTTTAATTTAGACAATTCAATATTGTATATGAAATACCTGGCATACGGAGTAGAAACTAGTAAACTTCTCGGATAAATCGTATATATATTCACACAAGACGTTGGGTAAGAGATTTGTGCAAGCTTCTTCGACAACCTGAAAAAGAATACGGTTTAAACCAATGAACTCAAAAGCTTAAAATCTGGTTAGAATTGACGTTAGATATGATGTGTAGCTAGAATTCCTATAAACACAGAGAGGTAGCAATTCTAATTTGGTTATGTTTTATCTCCAACAAGTCAAACGAGTCAAACATAATATTAGATGATTTATCTCTTTACCACATTAAACTAGGACTGTCAATACGAGACCCAACCCGAAATCCAAACCCATTGACAGCCCTACATTAAACAGGAGAAATAAAAAGGGATACGGGCCACGGCCAAAAGTCATTGAAAGTAACCGAAAGTATAATCTCTTTGCATACAACCTCCAGATTTGGTCTAAAATAATATTTGGTTTAATGGTGCAATAATTCTTTTCATAATCATATCTAATACATTATTTGCTTAATATAAAAAAGAACTTTGGCCAATCCAAGCCATTTAGAAAGCATGAACGGAGAAAAACATAGGACCACTGCCACGAGTGAGCAAATGTGCTTAAATAGTGGTTTCTTGTATAAAAACTTGTCTTACCTCCGCAAACTGGAGCAGATGTAATCCCAGTGCGCGTTCTTCATTTTTCTCCAGATTTAATTGCCCCTCCTGTCACAAAAAATTGAATTCAAATATAAAACTTGATATCCAAATCAAAAATCTAATAAGAAAGGAAAAAACCTTACCTTCTTCAACTGCTCAATGTCTTTACCAGATCTCCGGATGATTGGAGAGATTCGAGCATATGCATACAGCAGATACACAGCAGTATTTCCCTAATTATTGAAAAATGTGAGCACATAAGAAAAGAGAACACGCAACACTGTAAAATAAAGGATAATCTGAAAAAGTGAGAGTAATTGTCTAAAATGCAAATTGTGTAACATCACTAATTGAAACATTTAAATTGCCGTTAAAAAATGAAAATTTAAACATGATAAAAATAAGACAAAATCATAAAATAAACCTTGTCATTGAGCATCTGATCAAAATTGAAGGTGTAATTGGTCAATCTATTGTTCTTCAGGTCTGCATACCTGTTAAGAACCCAAGTATCCAAGAGTCATAAAATGAACAAAATTGTGATTGCATGAATACATTGATTCCTCAACTCATATTATTGGAGCTTCTAGTGCAAGTACAGTAACCACAATACTCCGTATCTACTAAAGGATGAAAATCTTACTTAACAGCACCATATCCAACTGCTTCAGCAGTACTCTCAAGCTCATCCGCAGTCCACTCGGCAGCCCTACCTGATACAAAGGAAAAATGGTGTCTATTTCGCTCTTTCGGTTTGGGGCGAAAGATGAATGAGTTATAAGGAAAAACCAATAGATGGGTATACCTCTCTCCACAAGAGCGTCTGTACAACGAGTTTTAGCTTCATCAAGCAAATCCACCAATTTAACAACTTCGGTACTACGAGTCCGGAATCTTTTCCCATCGTCACCAAGAACAAGACCAAATCCAACATGACTTGTTTTAGGATATTCGTTCTCATTAGTTGGGAGCCACCCTGCACGTTTAGCAGCCTGAAGAAATATTTGTAACTATATAAATATCCATTTCACCACTTGTCCTGATCTTTCTTATCATTTTTATCTTTAGATATACAGAGAGATGAGGTGTATGAGTGGAATGTTATGATGCGTAGGAGTGACTTACCGCGAATAACATTTCAAAGTGCTCTCGCTGTCCTACATCAGTGACGTATATTATCCAGTCAGCTTTTTCCTTATTAAGACGATACCTACATATGACGGAAGAACATTCAAAACAACTACTCATGTACTTTTATAATAGAGGTACACACTAAATAAAATTTCAAATAGAACATAGGTGGAGTAAATCAAAGCAAATATTGCTTAATAAGACTTTATTTCAAGAAAACCAACCAAAGAGCTGCAAGATCTGTTGAAGCATAGTTGTAACCTCCATCACTCTTCTTAACAATAAGAGGGCTTTTTCCTTATTAAGACGATACCTACATATGACGGAAGAACATTCAAAACAACTACTCATGTACTTTTATAATAGAGGTACACACTAAATAAAATTTCAAATAGAACATAGGTGGAGTAAATCAAAGCAAATATTGCTTAATAAGACTTTATTTCAAGAAAACCAACCAAAGAGCTGCAAGATCTGTTGAAGCATAGTTGTAACCTCCATCACTCTTCACAACAATAAGAGGGTTCTTTTTTCCTTCAATAAAGATCACCTGAGCTCCTTTGCTTTCTTTAATTAATCCTTTCTGCCTCAGCAAGTCTAGAGCCTTGGGAATGTAGTCATTATAAAAGCTTTCACCCTGAATCAAACGAATTACACACAAGTCATATATAGCAAATAAACTATGCCTAAAACTCGTAGGCCTATACATGCCTAAGAAAGAGATCTGACACATGGCAATATTGAAGGTGAAGGAAAGAGAAAGATTGGAATCGAAGTGTCAATAGTTGAGTTGATTAGGCATGTTTAGCCATATGAATATTAAGCCTATGTGTTAATACATTTAAATCATGCTTGACATGCAAATTATTTATGAAACATGACAGATTTTGAATAAGTGTTTGGACTCAGTCAACTAACTCGACTCATTCTAACTAGCACCAAAGTTTACCTAATTTGACTCATTAACCAACCCAAACTGACCTGCCAATTTGCCAACTCTATATTTTTGAGATGCAAGAAACTACAAGGAGGAGCAAGTCAGAAAGGGAAAGACATGATACCTTTTCTGTCAAGCGGACTCCCAAACGTGTATAAATTTCATCATAAGCCATTCGGCTTATCTCGCATATTTGTTCCCAAGCCATGTGGTACTTATCCTCACGAGCCTATTGTTAAACCATTATTTTAAATATAAGGAAATTCATTTTCATCAAACAAAACTAGAGAAACCAAAAAAAACTAGTATGAGAAACATGGACACTCCGTAATGGAATTCATGTGGAAGTTAATGGCAATAGATATGCGGGTCACAAAGTTGATATCTCACCTGAAGTCTGACTACTGCCTGTTGTGCTTTCTCTTTGAATTCAGCATCTTTGTCAAATTTCTTCTTTGAATCCTTATAAAAATCCTATTAAAGCAATGATTGCTTAGTTAGTATTCAAAGAGAATGTCTGCTAATCATGTATAATGAACTTAGGAAGTTAATTATGGAAGAAATTGACACGGGATGGATGTGACTAAACAAAAGAGAATGACACGCAAAAACCTTTAACAGGGTGGTCTTTGAATAATCAAACTTATGAATGACTTCTGACAATGAAACCACAAAACTGGTGCATACTCATAACTTTATTAGACCAGAACTGAACTTTCTGATAAATAAAGAACAGCTAGTGATGAAAATTTTCTATTAAAAGCTATGTAACTAATTGCAAAGGCAAATGATCATCTATGTAACAATCAGTGTCCATGTGTTGTGTAATTTCAAAGCATATATGCTCACCCCGAGTTCTCCGATATCCTGATAATTTACTTCCCCGTTAGGGAACTTTTCAAATAAAAACTCGATCAACATCCCAAACTGCAAAATTAAATGTTACAGATTATTCGTCAGACATACAGAAGAAAAAAAGAAAGAATATGTGTGCAATACCACATATTTTTTGATTCCTGCAATGTATGATTATTTACATACAACAAACAATTATGCAGGGAGATGGAAATGAATTGTGTGTACCTGAGTGCCCCAATCCCCAACATGGTTTATTCGGAGCACATCAACTTTAGAAAACTCAAGCATCCGTGCTATAGTATCACCAATGATAGTCGACCGTAAATGACCCACGTGCATTTCCTTTGCTATGTTGGGGGAGGAGAAGTCCACAATTACCCTTTTGAATGGAAATTTTGGGGCCCAGATTTCAATACCATCTATTAGCATCTTATGAATGCTCTGCAGGGATGACAACCACAATAATTAAGTAGACATAAAACTAGGTCAAAACTGGAATGCATCATCAAAAAAAAAGAAGTTAAAAAGGACAAATACCTTAGCTATCCATTTCGTTGATAACTTAATATTCACAAAGCCTGGTCCAGCTATGGAGCATGATTCTACTTGTATCATTTCAGATTTCGGAATATTTTCCAAAATAGCCTATAATAAAAAAGATAGTTCGTAACCATATAACTAGTATTGAATAAAATCTACTAATATTCTGCATACTCAACTTCCATGATAGTTAACATTCAACACACATATATATATTACCTGTCCAACAGGCTTAGGACCTCCAAATGTCGTATCCAAGCCTTTTATTTTAGCCCATACACTCATGGCGTTATTGCTGTTACCAAATGTAAACTTATGCATTAGTCGTACTCATTCTGAAGAAAAGCTTGCAATATACAGCCGATGACGACAACATAGTTACTAATTTAACTATTAAGTTAAAATTTGGAAATTGTTAAGTTCAAGAAAGAGTATATACCATTGGTAGTCACCAAATTCTTTTTTGGCAGAGGCGACAATTAAAGGCTCAACTAGTACATCAGGGACAGTAACTTTCAGTGAAGCCTCAAATATCTTTGACAGTTGATCTTTAAGGCTCCCTGTATGATCTTCCTGTAATATAAAACCGCAGTCAATTGCCATCATCTTAATTGTGTACACATATTATAAATTAGAATGCATATATATCTTGTAGATACAAAATTGTATGTATTTTTTCGTATCTATACTTCAAGTGTAATCTCAAAACAAGTTTCACATTAGTTCGACAAGAGTATGATAAAGTTTAAGTCTAAAAAGACTTACATTTAAATCTGCCATGGTTGATGCGGATCGTGTGTACTTAACTTGAAAGTTTCTTCTAGATGCTTCTTTCGATCCGGATATCTGGCTAGTTTTGTAGTAACAAACAATTAAGAGAGTAAACACGCACAAATAACAATAATATATGAAGAACGACATAGATTTATATTGTTTAAGCTTTCTGTCTCTAATCTCTCTCTCTACATGACAAATATATATATATTTTTTTTTTAAAGGTGAATTTCGTGTGTCGCGATTATAGTTTTGATTATTTGGTTAGGTTACGATTCATGATTTTTTAAAATGGACTGAAAAATCAAAATTCATATATTACCTAAAAATTTATTTTAAAATAATAACCTATAGAATTATTTTTTAACGCGTAATTTAGATCATTGATGGATCATAGAAAAGTTTCACCCGGTTAGATTCACCATAGGAGTAAACTCATCCTAAGTAAGAGAAAACCTTCTAATCTACTCGTATCAGTTAACAATTAATTATACATGAACTTACAAAATTACATTGTCTTAGGGTAACCTTTAAACCATGAGCTGCATATAAAGGTAAAGAAAATTTGTACAACAATAGACAATAGAAAACTCAAAAAGAAAAGAAAAAAACACTTAAAATTGGCTTCTTTTTTTTTAAGCTCTGTGGAGCATTTGTTAGATATGACTAAAAAATATTGCAAAAATATTACTACCTTTTAAAATTGGCTTCTTTTTTTTTAAGCTCTGTGGAGCATTTGTTAGATATGACTAAAAAATATTGCAAAAATATTACTACCTTTTAAAATTGTTTGAATTGTAAAAAAACACTTAAAATTGGCTTCTTTTTTTTTAAGCTCTGTGGAGCATTTGTTAGATATGACTAAAAAATATTGCAAAAATATTACTACCTTTTAAAATTGTTTGAATTGTAAATAACATAAATGACTTTACATTTTTTTTTTTAAAGGTGAATTTCGTGTGTCGCGATTATAGTTTTGATTATTTGGTTAGGTTACGATTCATGATTTTTTAAAATGGACTGAAAAATCAAAATTCATATATTACCTAAAAATTTATTTTAAAATAATAACCTATAGAATTATTTTTTAACGCGTAATTTAGATCATTGATGGATCATAGAAAAGTTTCACCCGGTTAGATTCACCATAGGAGTAAACTCATCCTAAGTAAGAGAAAACCTTCTAATCTACTCGTATCAGTTAACAATTAATTATACATGAACTTACAAAATTACATTGTCTTAGGGTAACCTTTAAACCATGAGCTGCATATAAAGGTAAAGAAAATTTGTACAACAATAGACAATAGAAAACTCAAAAAGAAAAGAAAAAAACACTTAAAATTGGCTTCTTTTTTTTTAAGCTCTGTGGAGCATTTGTTAGATATGACTAAAAAATATTGCAAAAATATTACTACCTTTTAAAATTGTTTGAATTGTAAATAACATAAATGACTTTACATTTTTTTTTTTAAAGGTGAATTTCGTGTGTCGCGATTATAGTTTTGATTATTTGGTTAGGTTACGATTCATGATTTTTTAAAATGGACTGAAAAATCAAAATTCATATATTACCTAAAAATTTATTTTAAAATAATAACCTATAGAATTATTTTTTAACGCGTAATTTAGATCATTGATGGATCATAGAAAAGTTTCACCCGGTTAGATTCACCATAGGAGTAAACTCATCCTAAGTAAGAGAAAACCTTCTAATCTACTCGTATCAGTTAACAATTAATTATACATGAACTTACAAAATTACATTGTCTTAGGGTAACCTTTAAACCATGAGCTGCATATAAAGGTAAAGAAAATTTGTACAACAATAGACAATAGAAAACTCAAAAAGAAAAGAAAAAAACACTTAAAATTGGCTTCTTTTTTTTTAAGCTCTGTGGAGCATTTGTTAGATATGACTAAAAAATATTGCAAAAATATTACTACCTTTTAAAATTGTTTGAATTGTAAATAACAATGACTTTACATGAAAATATAAAAATGAGTAGGTGGACAATCGAATAAACGAACCATCGAAACCGAGAAAAATCTTTAATCAGATTATCGGCTAACTGACATTAGGTTTGATTTCAAAGAAAAGTCAAACCGATAATACCCGTTAACTAATAATCCGGTTAACCTACCATGAACACGCTACTCATCGTACATCCCATCTTTAGGGGTGTTTGGTTTATTAGTCGGAACCACTATGGGTATACTGGGTTTGATTACATGAAGGAATGTGAATGAACGCGAAACTACCCATGATCCTTGATAGCATTGTTTGGTTTCACTTTGGACATAAAAGAGTATAGTTAAATTAGTTTGTAGAATTCATCTCGAATATAGTATGTTTTCATATAAAAAAATTTAGGGATCTACCCATTTGACCCATTTCCGTTCTCACTAAATAAGAAACAAATCAACCTGCATTGATTTGTTGTATTGGGTCTGGTAGAATCAAGCATTCATGTACTTGTAAAATTATGTCTAGATGGATTTGGTTTCAGTCATATGGTTCATGAATCAAGTATACAAACTAACATGTGTATACTTGATTTACCTTTCTCTAGCTATGAACATCTTACCTGTTAACGTGGCAAAAATCACCGGGCAAGGTAACCGTTCAAAACAAACCGTTGCACCTTACGAAAATCTTCAAATTTGGTTCTTTTCGTGAAGTTCCCAAATTTAAGAGAATATATCTGGAAGTTCGAAATTCACGATATAAAATGTAATGATTACAAGTTTACTTTATGGCCAATTAACAACCTCAACTAAAAAACTCGTATATGAAATTCACACATTCACATTTGTTTGTACAAGATTTAAAACCAACCTTTACTTCCGATATGAATATTAATTGGCATCATTCATCAGATGCCTCTTACATGATGTTACATGTGAAAATCAATTTACAATGGGCTAAGTGGCTAACCTTGAAAAAAACCTTAGCTCAGGTGTTGTTTTTCATCGTCTCAAAAGTTGTAAATCTTTCACACATGTAACAACATCTTCAAATGCAAGTTCCCGTTCCAGCTGCACTCTTGTGGACTTCATAACCTCCTACGCGTAGTTTGAAATTCAAATAACTTTTAGTTTTCCTGCTTTATAGATATACATTACAAACTTGAGCAGTAACTCATATACACAGGTGGCAAAATGGGTAATTTTTTAGATAGATAGGATCGGGCTCACTAGCAAACAATCATTGAAAAATTTAATATAATCAGTGAAACTGCTTCATTAGAGTACAACCAGGATCATTGAATAAAGGGATTTAAGAGTTGTACACACCAAAATTACACTTTGCAACTTTTGAACTGTTCAGCCCGTTTACTTTTTAGCTAAATCTCTTGGTTTAGATATTTGATCCGCTAGAGATAAATAACATAACCAAAACCAACACTCATTAATCCATCACAACACTCTTCTTTCAAACACTCATTACTATTAAGTGTAACGCGTCAAGAAACAAAAGAAATCAAGACAACAGGCCTTTGTTGCTGACTACAATATGTATGGTCCTGCCTCCTGCGGTTTCATACTAGTATCAGATAAATGGTGTACCTTTACCCACAAGAAGATTGTTTCACCCTCCTCGCAATGCTGCAAATCTGGCTGCCAAATCATCATAATCAGGCAGCTTAGGATGCACATGTGGAGCTTGATTATCGGGCTGAAATGAGTTGGCACGAGCATACACTTTTTTAGGTTCTGATTCACCACTATGTTCGTTTGGAAGAGAGAGTGATCTCATTGGAGGAACAATCATTTCTGCCACCTCATCTTTGCTTATATGATGTGGAGATGGAGATTTGCTTGTGTTGGATCTAGGTTTCTTTTTTCTCAATTTTGCTATATCATAAGCTGAAGGTTTTTTACTGTAGTGTAATAACAATTTATCCATCATTTTTTCCTCTTCATCCTTGTGGCTATGATAATGCTCGTCGTCAAATAAAATCTGTAACCCCTTTCCTTCTTTTCTTCTGCTACTTGAAATTCTTTTCACAATACGGGCATCTTCTGAGCTTCCAATATCGTCATGAATAGACGAGGATTTAGAGTGCTTCCGCCTAATTGATCTTGGCTTAGGTAAAGGTATATCATTCTGGTAATGCCGATCGTCCACAACCCTGAGACTTGCTTCTTCCTTGACCCTTTCTGACTTTGATGCATTGTGAGGCTTACTGTATGGTGGCGGGATGTTTAGCTTAACATATGGTGGTGGAGGTAAAGAGGACTTTAACCTAATTTGTTCTTCAGCTTTGACTTTTCCTGCTGACTTCAAAGCATCTTCATCATCATAATCTGGATGTTTTCTACCATTTGAAACGCCTTCTGATTTTCCATGATCTAGAAGATCAGGTTTTTCTACCTTTGGGTCAGCATTCACATGACCGTTGTCAAGATTTTTTGGTCGTCTGTCACGGGATCTTCTGGAACTTTTCATTTCAGACCTTCCTTTATATAAGTGATCATTTTCTCTGGGTTCAATAGTTTCTTCCCTGCTTGTAACTGGCTCTTGTTTGTAACGATGTCTTTCCTTTCTACTTCTGTGCACCCGATCCTCATCGAAAGCTTCCCGCTCCTTGTCATGATAAGAACTACCTGAACTTAAAACCATCACAGGGATATCGTGCTGTCCAAACTGTCCATATGCATTCTTCTCCATATCAGATTCATGCCTTGGCTTAAAATATTGCCCACCATTCTTTGCCTTATTGGTGAGTTCCTCATCTTTGTTGGCACGTTTTTCGTCTATTCCTACAAACGGAAAGTCAAACACCTCTTTCCTCCTGGAGAGTTCCTCATCTTTGTTGGCATGTTTTTCGTCTCTTCCCACAAACGGAAAATCAAACACCTCTTTCCTTCTGGCGAGTCCGTCGTCTTTGTTGGCAAGTTTTTCGTCTCTCCCTCAAATGGAAACTCAAACACCTCTTTCCTCCTAACACTTCCATTCCCATTCGCATATCCATTCCCATTATAAGAAGCATGTTCTAAACTTTCTTTGGAGCGCTTTTTGTCTCTTCCTGCAAACGGAATGTCTTGTTCCTCTTTCTTCCGAACACTTCCATTCCCATTTTCATCATGAGGTATTCTTTCTTTATAACATTTTTCTTCTCTTCTTACAAATGGGATATTTAACTCCTCATTCCTCCTAACATTTCCATTCATGGCATTTTTCGATAGCGATCCCTCGTAAATGCGCTCTATTCTTTCTTTAGAACATTCTTCTTCTGTTTTTATGGGCGGTTTATCAAACCCCTCTTTCCTTCTAATATTTACATTTTCATCATTGTGCGATATCAGCCTTTCTTCAGCATGCTCTGTTCTTTTTCTAGAACGCTGATCATTTTCCCAGAAAACGTTATTTGCATTTGGGGGTCTGAACTTATCATCAGTGGCACCCACAGCTCCAGGTTTCTTTGGTTGTTCCTACAGTATTCATAAGCGTATTAAATTACAGTTATGTTTGGTGCAATGTATCATAAGAATGGAATGATCAATTCAATAGGAAGAAACTTACGTTGATTTTTTAATTCTCCAAAACTAACTATAATAGATATCTAAGTATAACAAATTTACAATCTTATATAATGTTTCGATGAGTTTTTATAAACTTATGAAAATTCAGTAACTAGCATATTAAATAACATAAATAAAAAATTAAAGATAAACTAAACACTACATCTGGATTCTGGAGTCTAGAATAATACAAGATATTCATTAAAAAACTCAATACGTTCCTATCTGCCAGCCAAATATGACAATAGAATCCAAGGGGTCAGTTGAAATATTTTCAAAGGCTTCTTTTGAACTATAATGAGTTTGAGGACATCAAAGCAACACACAAAGAGGACCAGCATCCCACAACTTTTCCAGGTCTTTTGATGGGGAGCAGGGGTTGGTATTAATCTTGAATAATTAACAATACCTGAGCAACTGTGGTGGGTTTATCCATCCTTTGTTTAAATCCTTTAGAATCCCATTGAATCGAAAACTCTGCAGCAATATCTTGAAGTAACTTTATTTTCTTCTCTACCACAGGAGGTTTAGAGGCTAACTTCTCAACAAACTAGCAAACATCAACAAACCAGTTATATGTATATAGTAATGAGTATAAAATGAAGATTTATGAGATTATTCATTCACTTAAATTTTGAAAACCTACCGCTTGATTTACATAACATTCTAAACCATTTCCATATCTCTCTTGAAATACATCCCGAAGGTCACGTAATTCAGGAAGATCAGAAAATCTTGCAGCCGCAAACATAAGGGATGCAACTGTCTCTCTGCATTCTTCTGGGCATTGCCTGAATGGATCAAGTGCATGACGTTGGCATTAGATGGCTTGACAATGTGCACATTTAATCCTTTTTTATGATCTTATTTTATTTTTTGGAGCAATGCAATAAAATCTAACAATCTTACTAGAGAATAGACAAATAATAATACAATAGTAGAAAAAGAGTAATCATAGCTTTCCGTTTTCTTCATACCCTAGTTTCGACATGGCTGACAACTGCTTCAATATGTATTCACATGATTGGTCAATGAAGGTATAACAAGATAAGAGATCTAATCCAGCTATAAACTCTTCAGTCTGTATCACCACCTCGCACGAAACAACTCTCGTTAGAAACTATTATATCAATCAGATCAACAACAAACATATGCAAATACACTACGGTGAATGCTTTTTAAGCTTAGAGTTAGGAAATGAAAGGCAAGTACTAAGCAGAATCTCGTACAGAGATTATGTAGTATACTAAAACTTGCAATGACAACGAGACCAGATGCTATATCCGAAAATGAAAGGGTATTCATTGTTCACCAGTATTATCGGTCTAAATGAATCAGGACACCTAAATCAAGCTTATTATACTTACGGCCTAATCAGGTATGCTATTTTTCCCTATTCTTTTGAGTATACCTATTTATTAAATATAAGGCACAAGGCAACCAAATTCGGCGAGACTAAACAGCTACATCACTAGTTGAACCATCTAGAAAGAATCCGAAAACTAAATATCCATAGGAGTACTTTCCACATATCATAATGTATGTATATATGTATGTAGCATTTTTCTCAATGTATCTAGCTACCATGTATATAAATATATATGTAAAATTAACTTGATCGAATTCAATTACATTTGCAAAAATATAAAATAAATGTAACAGAAGGAAATGAAAAACCTAATTAAATAATTAATTACCCTTCCAAAGGCATTAACATCAAGGCCATTGGCAAGTAATTTAGCGAGATCTTCTTTCGAAAACCTCTGTTTCGCCTCTGCTCTCTTTCGCAACGCCTCTATCCGTGTCCTTGTTGGCTTTATCAATGATTTACTTCAAACCAACAATAATTAATTAATTAATTTCGTTCCCATATATATATGTATGTATATGTATATCAAATCAAATAAAACACATTATTAATAACTATACATATATATAGAGACAGATATATAGAAATAAATATAACAAACCATTTAGAGCTGAAACCACTGCGCCCTAACAATCCGTCTAACATTCTTGCAGCAGCAGATCCAACAACGAAAGATGAGTGATTGTATTTTTTTATTTATTCCTTGTTTATATAAGTTTTTTTCAAGAATCAGTGAAACATATGGATCTATAATATTCAAAAAAAATAAATAAATAAAAATAAATACATATACACGTAGTAACTGTGTGATGAACTTTTAGCTGCAGGTGAATTCAAAATAACGAAGGGGGAGCTGTTTTTTTTAATCAAATATCAATAAATAAATGTTTTATACGTAGTGATGTTGTAATTTGTTTTTCGGCCCCTGATGTTTTGAAGTTTCTTATTTGCTCCTATAATTTTATACAACGTTTTTTTTGTTTTTGTTTGATAAGCACCGAAGGTTGGTATTTTATTATTTCGCGTATAGTCCAAAAATCTACGGAAACAGAATTTTTATAGAAACTGAACTCAAAATCAAATTTGAATTCGGCTCAATTTAGGTTTGAATTGAAAAAACAAATATGAGTCATTCCTGAAAATTATGAAACTTTATGGAATATGTTCCTTAGCGAAGGTATGAATATGGTGGACATATTGAAGATTATTAAACCTTGCTAAAAGTTAACATAGAACACGTAATCTATAGTAATGACGTAATGTCTAACTAGTGATTATAAATTCAAAATAAATGTAAAGCCCATGAAGTTTTCACGAGAGAAAGAAACATATTTTGATACTTTTATCATTTTGTTAATATCATAACTAGTTAACTACGAAAAAAAAATCAAAAGAAAGAAAAATATATTGCATAATCCTCTTTCATTAGATAACATTATTATATTATCAAAAACATCTTATCTAAATAATCATATTTCATTGATTAATAGACTAATCAAACGCTATTACATTAGTGAAACCCAACATTGAAGCTAACAATCAATTGGTGTAGATATATAAGATAGGTGGGTGGTAAAAGCAAATTTCTAAATGTTAAGGATGGGATTAAGAAACTTCGGGCACATGGGCGGGTTTCTTCTTTTAACGTCAAACACTTTTCCACTACAAGTCTAGAACCAATCCATGTTTATTGGTCGATGAAAATGACTTTTTTATTTTTATTTTGTCATACTTGATGATTAGATCATGACCGTTGAATGAATAGGGTGAAGTGGGAGACGTGGGTTAGGCAGTTGGACGGCGGTGATAACTCCTGATTGAGACATACCGCCTCTCACTCAATGGGCAGGTCCCACTCAACCAAACCTATAGACTCATGTGAGGTAGTAATAGTATTATGTTGGTTTCAAAAACACTAAGGCTAGACGGCTAGACGGAATAAGGCGTTGCCTCTCCTTTGGGACGCCCAAAAAGCAACCGAAACACCACCTTCACGCCCCCATAACGCCGTGAACAGTGCCCCGTGGGGCTTTCTATGTCAAAAACCAGCCGAGGCGTGAGAAATCCGACGGGTGAAGGAGGCGTGCTTGGTGTGGGACCACTTCTAGCGTGCTTGGTAACGCCTTGTACCGAGTAGTCTAACCGTTGCCAACGAACTCTAGATTGGTAAGAGTAGTGAAGATACGATTTGTGACCACGGATTCGATCAAGTCGTGTAATTTTGGAAATCGGTGGTCTCGTTGGATTTAGACGAATTCAACGATGTTTTTGGTTAATACAAACGTATGAATGTGCCTTCTGTTAACGGGGAAAAAATAAGTAGCCCCAAAGACGTCTTTTATGAGTTTTGGGTCTTAATACCGTTTTTGACGGTGGATGGGAAGCTTGAAATGTACAGTAGAACTTATATAATTTAATACTCGATAAATTAATAACCTCGATAAAATTAATAATTTGTCTGGTCCCAACTTGGACCAGTACAAAATTGGACCCCAATCAATAAAATAATAAGATAATAACTTTTTTGAAATCACAGTGTATTTATATTGGTCCCAACGAAACTATAAATTAATAATTACTAAAATATTTCAAATTTTAGTATAAAATGATATATAGTCACTTGTTTTTTGTAAAACTTTAAATCCATATTGAGTTATCGATAAATCTCATCAAACTCAAGAATGCAGTGTAAGAGTTTGGGCATTGTTTACTCGTATTGTAACAATAAGTTGTGAAGAGTTCTATCTTTAAACCACCCCCAACTTCGTCATCAATCGGATTTTGAATGGTATCCATCACAGATTCTCCAATGTTTTGAACCTCATAACATTTATTATTTTCACTAGCATAATCTAGCAAGTGATTCACATCTATTTTATGTTGATAATGCATACGGGTAATCAAGGTTTTATAGTCACGAATATCTTCTTCAAAATTTACATCATAAAACCTCTTTAAATTAATAAATTATTAATTTATCGATATAATAATATCTCGCTAAATTGATAAAATGTGTTGGTCCCAACATTATTAATTTATAGAGGTTTCACTGTATATAGTTTTACCCTATCAAATATAGAGAGACTGTTTATCAAAGTTAAAAAAAGACCTTTTTACTACTGGATAATCTCAAATAACCAGTGACTATAATTTACAATTGAGTTCATATGCTAAATATGGAGTACAAAATAAAGTATTAAGTTAAAGGTTTAAAAGTTAAAATGAATATAGATAAAATTATCAAAACAAGTAAAAGTAGTTTAGGTAAATTATACATAAGGGGTTGGGTATTGTAAAACAAGTATTAAAGTAAAACAAATAAAACAAGAACTTGACCCTTAGATCATAGTTAAATTGATGCACGAAGATTCACGAAACAATTTACAATGATTTTCATGATGCACAATAATTTTCAGTAAAGAAAAACCTACTGTTTTATTTGTTTTACTTTAATACTTGTTTTAGTTTACCTAAAACCTATATCATAATTATACATACTCGTCGCAGTATAAACCAATTATTTTGCTCTTTGGATATCTAAAACCGGGTGAAATACGGAAAAACCGACAATAAGACATAGTGAAAATCCAAACCTAAAACTGGATTAGTTGTACTGAATGACTAACCGACGCCCGCTTATACCAGTAGATCAGGCTGATACATACAGATTTTAAAACATTGCATTACAAGTCCTTTTTCTTTCTCGCTCTTTAATAAGAAATTTTTCTAAATTCTCATCTCATCTACCATCATCAGCTACACAATTAAAAGAGAACCAAATCATCAAGTGAAGATGTTGATTAACACATCATCTAGCTTACTAAGTAAAATTTTATCTTTACATGTTATCTTGAATTGATTTATCAACACCTTGATCACTAATACCAGATTTTATGCATCATTATTCATCAAAACAAACTATATAACTATTTTGTTCTCTAAATAATCAACATAAAAACTATAAGTTAGTATATAATTTACATTATTAAAACAATGTTAACATATCGATAAATAAAATACAAATCCGAACTTTACTCGCTTCGATAGAATGCCTTCGCTCATGACCAGGCTCTCATGGGGATACTCTAACAATAATATTTTAATAAACATTTATAAACTTTTATTTGGTACGTTTTAAAAAAAACTAATAAACTTTTTATATAATGTATCAAATTATTGAATGCTCTAGAAAAATACTTTCGTAACTTCTCTATCGTTTACCACAATAAAGGTTATGTCGTGATATTATCTAGGCCCCGTTTACATTTTATTAATAATTTTACTAACTAGGAATTTAACACATTAAAGTCAAACTTTACGTTTCTTTTTAACTTAATAAAAAAAAACCGTTAATCAACTATTTATTACTTAATACATAAAAAAAATATTTATCAATTCAGTCACTATAACAAAAATTATTTAAAAATTTAGTCAATATAACAAAAATTATTTAACCACGCTTAGACCTCGTTTGTTTACAACAATATGTTCCTTTACAAAGACCCTTGTTTCCTTGTTGCTCTTCACACCACCAGAAATAAATGTACGATTAACTTTCATTTGGCTTCTTGCAAATAAGAATGTCTAGTAAGTAAGAAGGGCTTTTCGTTTCTAAAGGTATCTAACTTGTCCATTTTTACTTTAGGAGGTACCAATCTTTAATTTCGTATATCGTGGGTTATGTTTTGTAAAACCTCACATATTGTGGGGGGCAAAACAACCATCCGGTTTTGTGGTGGTGGTTTTGTGTGTTGAAACGACACAACTCGATTTAATAGAAAAATAAGGATTTTTTTTTTTTAAAATACCGGATATGCGCCGCACAGGATATCTGTGCGCCGCATATCACACTACAGAGACTTGCAGAAAATTTTCATGCGAAACAATGTGCGACGCATAAATCCAATTTCACAAACATGCGCCGCATGGACCAAATATGCGGCGCACATTTGAGTCTGACAGTACCAAACTTCAATTTTGACATTTGACTCAACTTAAAATCTTTTCAAACTCAATTCCAAGCTTTAGACCACAACATTTTTGAATTCAATCAAATACATTTACCGAAACTCATTACAAAAGACAACGTACAAAAATTAGAAATTTCGGCATGACCTTTTCGTAAAATCTACATCCAAAAACCTGTTACGGATTATGAGTTTTCCACAAATACATTTTTATCACAATCAAACACATTTCTAATACAAAATGACCCAATAGAAATGACCAAAACTCTTTAACTCTTACACTTGACGTAATCAATAATTATACCAAAACAATCAATGTATCATGAGCCAATAGTTCAAAGGGGTCTCTACGGGTCCTATCAACGTTACCATTTTCCGCATTTAGCTAAAGCAATCAATATCCACAAATCAACTTCAAACTTCAATCCTTATATTACTTAACTTTGCTTCCGCATCCGGGACAACCTATAAAAAGGGTAAACAACTAAAAAGTAAGCAAAACTTAGTGAATAATCTTGCATACGTTTATACATACGAAGGAGGGCAACGCACAAAGGACTATTACATGTAGCCTATGGCACCGTCGTACCATACCTACATGCTCACCTTTGTACTTTAACGCATTACATGGATCCATATAAGCCAATCAACACAATCAATATCTCATATCGGGATTCTTAGGCCCCGGAGGTTCTTAGGCCTCATACACAAGGGGTTCTTAGGCCCCGTAAATCACATCAAGAGGTTCTTAGGCCTCAGGGTTCTTAGGCCCATAATCACAATGCCCCGCACGGGCTTTAACGCCAAATCAATTACCACACACGGAATCCACCATCATATGGTAATTGACCCAAGGCATATATAAAAGTATGCAAGAATACTCACCTCCTCCGCGACAACCAAAATCATAAATCAAGACGACCGCAAGAACACAAAATATGTATGCTTCAACCTAGCAACAAATCACAAGCACATATAGGATCATCAATCACATACTAGGCCGTCTAGCCATAATCACTAGCATTTCAACACCCAACCCATCATTTACAATCTTATATTATTCTTGGGTTGGTTCACAAAACATGTATCTCTTATATCATTATCATAATGCCAAACTCACTTTTATAACAAAATCACCATTTTTATATTTGACTAGGCTGCCTTCAAACGAGCATAACTCAAGTTCTACTCACTCTTTTTACTTGATTCCAGTGGCCAAATTTATATGACACATAAACCTACATTTTATATTTAGTGAGCAATATGTGAATTGTCCTTCAAAGATGACTTCTGGTCGTTTTAAAAACCAACACTGCTGCTGTTTTCATTAACAAAACAGTTTTGACCTTACTGACTTCAAATGACCATAACTTGAGTTCTACACCATATTTTGACCTCATTCCAGTGGCCACTTCAATTTAACACATTTAGGTACATTTTATCTTCAGTGATCAACACAAGATTGGACCCGTACAAGTGTGTTTCACTCGTTTTAAAAACTGAGACAGAATCGTTTTTGCTGAAAATTCAGAATGACCACACTGACTTCAAAAATTCATAACTCGAGTTCTAATCCACCTTTTAGACTCATTCCAGTGGCCACTTCGAGCTAACACAATAACCTACATTTTCTTTTTAGGACTCAACAAGTGAAAATTCTGTCATAGGGGTGTTTTACACGTTGCAAAAACAGAGACAGAATCTGTCCAGTTTTGTTCTTACTACCATTCATCAAAACTTTTGTTTTAACATTCAACACATTGACTTACAACACACAAGATTGATATATATACATTTTTACATGATATTTACATCATATATTCAGAATATAAACCCCCAATTCAAAATCCCCAATTTATTTATTTTCATGAACCCTAGCTTGATTTTAAGTAAATAACTCATTCCAAATCAAATTCCCCCAAATTAATTACTTGCAAGAACCCTAATTGAAATTGATAATGAAATAAAAATGATACCTTTGAACAATAACAACTAGAATGGAAGAATTACAAATTTCCCTCTTCTCCTTTCTTCCTTGTTTCGACCCACACATACCCACACTCACAATTTCTTCCAAATTAGATGATTAACCCTTGAGTGTTATTATTATCTCTCTTGAATGATTCTTTAATTAAATTGAGAGGTTAGATTTTGTTTGGATTAGAATTACAAGAAGATTATTATTATTAGGGAGATTTCTTGAGTTTGATAATGGAAGAATCAACATAATATAAGAGATTTAGAAGAAAGAATTTAGGTAGGAAGTTTGGAGAAGAAATCAAAGTGATGATAAAGTTAGAAGTTGAGTTGTGAATCACCATGAAGGAGTTGCCTGACACTTCCCTCCTTTTGCCACGTCCCATAATAATTTTGGTGGGTAAAATACCCGCTATCCACTAAAGTTCCAACTAATTTAACCCCATTTCTAAAAATAAAATATTAGGAAACTATTTTAATGTCAAAACTATAATCAAGGTTAATTTTTATTGGTCATAAAAATTCGGGATGTTACAGTGTTGACCAGCTCTTTGACACATATACATGTTTGACCGTATCTATTAACATAAACATAAATATCGAATATATATGTCACTCAATTTCAACTTATAATAAATCTATATTAACACAAACACACGCAGACATAAATATCAAATATTTACTTTCTTCACAGCATATTGTAGGATTCATATACACACAACCTATCGGGGATAGGCTATCGTTATATATCTATCTATTTGATTTGATATATACATAAACACACTGGTATATATCTAAAGGTATGTTACTAAAAATTTTCAATTTCTTCATTATATCTTCTTCCATATAGAGATCTAGATATAGAGAGGACTATGGCGGCGGCGGTGAGTGGTGACACGTCCGGAAAAGGCTATTTTGGGCGGAATCAGACAAAATCCGGCGGGTGCTCAGCGGCATGTGGCGGCGCATGAAAAAATTAGGCAGGTCGTTTTTTTGGGTTCGATTCTTATTTGTGTTCCGACAAAGATTGTGATGGCGTTGGATTTTAAATTTGTAAAGAAAAGAACAAATCTGAAAATTCTGATTTTCGCGTAGATGGAAGATAGATAGAAAATTCAAATCTTGGCTTGATGTATGGTCGATGCCTTCACTTACTTCCTTTTCTACTTTTTTATCTTTTTATTTTGAATTTGTATTCATTCACCTTTATATACATACTATATATATGAGTCCCAAATACAGATGGTTTAAATACCCGACTGGCAAGTAATTCTAACTGGAAGATGACCAGTTCAGAATACGATCCAGATATGGATGAACAATACGATAAAGATACTGAAAGTAAATGCAAGAAACAATAAGGGCTGAAACTATATAAATAATATGTATAGATCAAGTATGTAGCATTGAGACACAATGTATTTTTCAAGGTATTTGATTTATTGATATATAAACAAATACAAAGGTTGTTGCGGAACAAAGATAAACACCCAAGTGTAAATATCTAAACAACCTAGAAATACAAGTGATCTAATAACTTGGAAATACTCGCAAGGATTACTTAGAGTATATCTCACAAGTTGCAATGCAAAGGTTTCAAGCCATTTGCAAGTTGTGAGAAGACTTATATTTATAGACCTAAGTCCATGATGACGTGGACCAGATCGTACAAATATGGTTGGGAGTATTTAAGGAATTAAACCTAATTCCTTACAAGAGTACTTTTAAGGTTTAAAAGTGTAAGTCAATTGATGTGACTTAACAAGCCTTATTCCCAACCTTTACTTTACCTTGTACTTTAATTAATAGTTAATTCTATTAACCGGGTAAAGATATGTAAAGTAAAAAGTCTTCCTCGTAATTAGTGTAAAAGTGTGTAAGTACTTTTACACTGAGATGCTTCAGTCTTCGATCAGGTAGAATCAGTTTCTGAGCTCCACATCTGAACTGATTCTCATTCTTCAGACTTCAGTCTTTGACTTCATTCTGAACGGTTTTCTGATACGTTGATCTGAACTGAGGTGAAGCTTCAGTGAACAGATTCTGAGTGACCTCAGAATTCTATACAAGTATTCTTCACTGAGCTTCAGCTATTTCTGAACAAATTATACTTGGTCGATTTTCGACCTAACAAATTCCTCCTATTTGTTCTGAAATAGTGCATGCATCTCAGACTTTTATCTATACATGTTTGTAAGTCTGAAATGCAAGTTTTTGTTTAAGTTGTAAAAATTTTCTAAGTACATCTTATAGATCATTGATGTATCAGAATTTTACTTGTGGTTTTCTAACTTAAACCTATCATCTACTTATAAGCTACAAAATGTAACATATATATACAAACTGAAGTGTTTGTTACATTTGAAAGTATTTATACAAGTACATGATAATCTGAAAAAGAAACTACTTCTTAGCAGGCCTTGAACCAGAAGGTGCTTCAGTAGGTTTCCTCTTTAGTGGAGAATGATTCTTCTTTCCAAACAATCTGCCTTCAATCTCTACCTTGGCCTGCATCTTTTGTTGTATTCTTGATAACCATGCACCAATCAAAGCAGATTTCGGCTTCCCCCTCAATATTTGGATCATCTCCCTATGCTCAGAAATCCCAAACTCGTGTACTGAAACTTGATTATACTCTTCAGCTGCTCTACCTTCTCTTTTTATAATCAAATCAAAAAGCTTCAATCCATCAGCTTTTGTTACCTCCATATCAACTATTTTAGCTGGATGAGATCGATGCTTCAGATAATGCTCATATTGATCCTTCTCATGCTTTCTTTGGAGCTCAATAGCATCATCAGACATTGGTTTGAAGGTGGAGAGATCAGCATCACGAATATTTTTTCTTGATGATCTTGGTCCAGTCACTTTGGGCTTAATGGGTGGCCTTGTCAATTCTTTTTCCACCTTCAGAACTCCAGCCAGAATTTCCTTCTTTTTAATTGCCATCTCTTTCTCTCTGTTTTTCACCAAGTCCTCAATGGACATCTTGAATGAGAGATGGTCCAGCTTTTGTTCTAAGGGAGAATAATTCACCCCATATTCATACTCGAGCATATCAACAACAGCTTTCTGCACTCTTGGATCATTCTTAATTTTCAGATATCTTTCAAGTGAAAGACCAAGAGCTGCAACATCAATGTGATCAAGGGTTCCCATTTTATGATGTTGAACCCTTTCTCTTTCCTTATTTTCTCCCCACATAATAAATTGATTAGAAACTTGCTTTTGCAAAGTTTCTAATTTCTTGCTATCAGCATTAGGATCATGAATGGGATAACCTTGTTCATCAACATTTTCACCAACCACCAAACCAGAACCTTTTGCATCTTTCTTAGTTGGTTCTTCCACCACTTGGGCCTAGCCTTTATCTTTCTTAGCAGGTTCAGAAGCTTGCATTTCAGATTTCTGAACCTGTTCCCCTTGAACTGAGGCACTACCAGATGGTACCTCAGCTTGCTTCTTGGTTGCTTCGATTAATTCCTGAGTACTTGAGAGCAGACCAATAGGCACATTTCCCCCTTTGGAGACCTCAGAAGGCATTTTTGCATAAACATCAATCGCCGTCTGAATGGCCTTCAGAGGTTCCCAACTCTGCTGCAGAAGGCAATCAGAAATGCCTTTTGCCATGGTAGAGAACTGAGCCCTTAACTTGAATGATGAGTTAAGGTTCAGATTCTCTTTTTCAGTTAATTCTTTCAGCAATTTCCTATCTTCTTCAGAGAATGAAGGAGGAGGAGGAGCAGCAACAACATTTTCCTTCTTAAGTAGGGTCAGAATTTCATCTAACTGCTTGGACTGGCCTTTAACAACTTCTTCGAGAGTAGATACAGATTTCTGAACTTCTTCAACAGCTTTGTCTACCTTCTCCGAAGTGTCTTGAGTGAGTTCTAAGACCATCCTTCTGACCCCTTCCTCAACCTTTTCAGCCACAGAAGCTGAAATCTGATCAACAAGAGTCTGAGAGATTTCAGACTTTAGCTTCTCAATCACATTATTACCAACAGCAGACCCAAGTTCTTTCTCATTGACACTTGGCCTTTTTACCAACTCATTCACCTCCTTCCCGACTGCCAGAACTTCTTGTTTTAGCAATTCAATACCAGATGTCAAGTTTGCAACTACTGAAGCTTGCACATCTCTTTTGTCCAGTCTGAAGGCTTCCCTGATAGTTATACTGATCTTATTGCATGAATGCACCAGCTCATTTAGCTTCCCACCTACCAGTCCCTCATTTCCAGCAACCTTGGTGAACTCAGTTCCAAGAAACATCTGAGCACCCTTCATTTCAGCGATGGAACTAGTATTGGCAGTTAGAGATTTAGTTAAGTCCTCCACCTTGATAAGTAGGCTTTGGACTTCGGCATTTTGTTTCTCTAACTGTGCTTCTACACTCAAAGGAGGAGGTGGTTGTGCAGAAACAGAAGCAACAAAGGGAATTCTACCAAGCCCATCCAATGCCTTTTCCAACTGTATTTCAGTTGGACTCTCAGATTCAGTATCAGAGTCCAACTCTTTCTCAATTTCAATATCATAATTGGTGGGCCTTGGCACTTTGTGAATTTGTGGGTGTAAGTGTTGGAGTTGTGGATGAAAACGTGGTGATGAAACATAAGCAGGTGTAGAGCCTGGTGGAAAAAATGGATGTTGATGTGAAGTTTCTGGTTGGCGATATGGTTGTTCAACATTTTGGATTTCTGGGGGAGGTTGGACGTTTGCGAGGCTGAAGGTTGGCTCAGAATCAGAAGACTGATTCTCCTCTAGTAAACCCTCGTCAAACTCAAAGTCAGCAAAGGAATCGAGATTCCCTTGAGGTGGCTCATCTTCATCCCAGAGGTCAGTCGTAACTGCAGTTTGATCAGATATGCCCTGGTTCAGATCACTGGTACCTGAACCAACTTCTGGTTCAACAACTGCTGCTGCAGATGCATCATCACCAGATTTATTGGTTGGCTCAGCCATAGCTTCATCGCCAGAGACAGTAGACACGGGGATTGCCTTAATGATTCTCGTACCGTCACAAGAATCACTTCATCAGCCGTAGAGTCTGGAATCTCAGTCTCAGGTGGTGTCACACCAAAGACTTCATCAATTCGTGCTGCAGAAGAGTGTGAGATTTATGAAGTTTCAGGGGGTGCGCGTGCAGACACGGACTCTATTGTGTGCTGGGCGGACACACTAATATTTTCTTCACCATCTCCTCCTAAAGAAGTTTTGGAGATAGCTGCTTGTGGGTTTCCCTTTAGACTCGATTCCTCTGGTTCTTGTTGGGAAGATCCAGAGGGGTTTGCTTCGGTACTAGTGTCCTTGGGCTGTGAGGACTTCTTAAATTTACGTCGTTTTAAAACGCCCTTTGGAGATCCTGAGGGATCTTTTGGGAGATCCTCAGGTTGGTCAGTGGATGAGAGAGGTGGTGGTTGGGTAGAAGAAGTTGCTGGGGTTTTAAACAACTTCAACATTTGACCACCAGGTGCACCAATGGGTCTCGCATTCTTTTGCGACCCGCTCGGTGACCTTTCTGAGCCAGCCGGTCGTGCTGTTTCAGTTTTAGAAATTACCTGAAGCATTGCAGCGGAGAGTTCTGGTTCTGGATCTGAAGTAGAAAGCTTTGATAGATCCCTGTAGAACTCTGTCGCTGAAGATTCAAGCCCCTCAAAGTGATACGCATCTCCAACCATGCTTATGAAGCAAACGCTCAGAAATCTAGGGAATGAGATATGTGGACTTCTTTTCCCTTTCAATTTTGTAATCAGCTGAGAGAAAAGTATCTCAGCAAAGTCCACCTCAATCCCATGCCACAAGTAATACCCAATTTCTACTTGGGCTAAGGAAATCTGGTCCAATCCGCCCCAGTTTCCTCCTAGGCACTCGACAATCTGAGTCCAAAAATATCTCCAACAGTTTCCAAATCCAGACAGAAAGATGTGTCCAGATGTCTTCAGATTGCCGTCTGCATCAACCATGTCATCATGACCAGTGGCCTGCAGTACCTCCCTGAAATTAACTCCTTTAAGCCTTTTTGCATAGGCTGAGGAAGATGGAAGGTAGTTCAAATGAAGGACCTCCCGAAACCCATCAAGTGAAAGGATATACTGCTTTGTAAAGAAAAAGCAATGGACTTTTCATCCTTGCTCAAAGTAGCAGTATACCAGAATTCAAGTAAGTATCGATGATACATTACCTGAGGATCAGCAGTCAAGGCGTAATGGAGAGGGGATTGTTCAAGAAATATATTTATCCTCCCCATTAAAGTTTTGCCTTTGGCATTCAGTGCGGCCATAAAATTATTCATATTGAATCTAAGGGTCGACGGATCAAACCCTTTTGGCCATTGAGCACTGGCCTTGACTACCTTAGTTGGTTTATATTCGAAAGCAATTAAAGATTTAACTACTTTAGCCATTATATCTGCAAGGGAAAACTGAAAGTGAAAGATGAATTTAGGGTTTTGAAGTTATGAAGGAATGAGAAAAATAGAGAGAATGATGATTGGGAGTAAATGAAGGAGAAGTAAATGAAGGAATTGTGTTGGGAAAGGTATTTATATTTATGATGGAATACAAAGGGTTTTTCCAAAATAAATAAAATAAAATGATTTTGAAATTCAAACCCAAAAATGAAATATTATTTAAATGAAATCAGTTTTGATCGGGTTTGAAGTCCAAAAATAATTTTTTGGTATACGTCCGCATTTAATGCAACGACGGCTATGACCCCACATTTTCACAAAACTTTTCAACACTTTCAAGAAAAAGTGATCATTACTTTCCTTTTACGGCGCAACTTGTGTGCCACGTCAGCCAAAAACATCATTATTCAAACGTTAAACAGTAACCTTCACGTGTTCACACAATGACCAAGTATCCAAAATACATTATAAAGGATTGACTCATTTCAGAAAAAATAAACAAAATCTGAGCATGATCAGATTTAAGGAATCTGAACCATCTCAGTTTACCCAATTATTCTGAAATCATTTCAGAAATTCTGAAGCATTTCAGCCAAAATATTTTTCTGAAAGCAAAGTTCCCCCTTAGAGAAAAATTATTTTAAACATAAAAATATTTGACACTTCCCCCTGAGATGATGCTATACGGGATTTAGCATACCTAACTCACTGATGAGATGTTTAAACGTTTTGACATCCAAGGGTTTTGTAAAAACATCAGCGAGTTGTTTATCAGTGGGAATGAAATGGAGTTCAATGTCACCTTTAATAATGTGATCTCTAATAAAATGATACCTGAGGTCGATATGCTTGGTTTTGGAGTGCATGACAGGATTGTGAGAAATGGCGATGGCACTAGTGTTATCACAAAATATTGGAGTCTTTGTATACTTAACACCATAATCAGTTAGTTGGTTCTTCATCCACAAAATCTGAGCGCAACAACTGGCTGCAGAAATGTATTCAGCTTCAGCTATGGAGAGTGATACTGCAGTCTGCTTCTTGCTTGTCCAACTAACCAATTTGCCACCTAGGAAATGACAACCACCTGTGGTACTTTTCCTATCTATTTTACAACCTGCATGATCAGAATCTGAATAACCCATTAGATCTAGACTTGAGCCTTTGGGATACCAAAGACCAAGTCTGGGGACACCTTTAAGGTATCTGAAAATCCTTTTTACCGCATTTGCGTGTGCATCTCTGGGATCAGACTGAAATCTTGCACAAAGGCATGTTGCAAACATTATGTCAGGTCTACTAGCAGTTAAGTACATGAGGGATCCCACCATACCATGATATTTTGTGGGATCCACTGGTTTTCCATTGGGATCTGAGTCCAAAGTTAATGGTGCAGAAATAGGAGTATCTTTCGATGAGACTGAATCAAATTGATATTTCTTTAATAAGTCTCTGACATATTTTTCCTGATTTATAAAAATACCATCACTGGTTTGTTTCACTTGAAGACCTAGAAAATATGTCAGTTCGCCCATCATACTCAGATGACATTATTTTAGAAAACTGTTCACACATTTTGTTATTTGTAGACCCAAACACAATATCATCAACATAAACTTGTACAAGTAAGATATCATTTTTATCATGTAATATGAATAAAGTGTTATCATTTTTATCATGCAATATGAATAAAGTGTTATCTATTGCACCCCTTTTAAAACCATTTTTCAGAAGATGCCTAGTAAGAGTATCATACCAGGCTCTAGGTGCTTGTCTCAGACCATATAAAGCTTTGTTCAGTCTGTACACCCAATGAGGTCTTTCTTCATTTATGAATCCTGGTGGCTGATATACATACACAACTTCTTCCAATTCACCATTCAAGAATGCACTTTTAACATCCATCTGATAGACTTTGAACTCATGATGAGTTGCAAAAGCTAAGAAAATTCTGATAGCTTCCAGTCTAGCAACTGGTGCAAAAGTTTCATCAAAGTCTACTCCTTCTTCTTGTGAGTAACCCTTTGCAACAAGTCTTGCCTTGTTTCGAATAACATGACCATCTTCGTCCATCTTGTTTCTGAAGACCCATCTTGTCCCAATTGGTTCTTTCTTTAGATTACTGGGACAAGGAACAAGTTCCCAAACATCGTTCCTCTTAAACTGATTGAGCTCATCTTGCATGGCTTCAATCCAGCTAGGGTCGTTCATAGCCTCGTCAATCTTCTTTGGTTCTATTAGAGATAAGAAGCTGACATTTAAGCATTGATTGCTTGTGGCTCTTCTGGTCTGAACCCCACTAGTGGAATCCCCAATGATTTGCTCGATAGGATGTGCTTTAGTCCACTTAGTGTATTGACCAGGATGAACTATGATATCAGTGCAAGAACTCATCTGAGATACTTCAGGAGGTGCTTCAGAAAAGACTACCTCAGTCTCATCATCTTCCTCCTGCAGATCATGATTTGCATCATGAAACTGTTCAGATTGGGATTTCAGTGGAGCCTGATATCTGAGGTGAAGCAGCATGTACATCTGATCCAATAGTCAGTTCAGAAGGTAGTTTAAAACTGACTGAGGGATAAAATGGAATGTTGCTTGAATTGATTATTCTTGGTTCTGAACTTAAATGTTCAGAAGCAGGTTTAGGTGACTGATCAGATTCAGCAATAGGATCAGAATCACCGAAACTTATTGGACTTTCTGAGGGTGGTATGGGAATGGAATTCTTAAAGATTGCAGAGTTAGATTCATCAAAAGTAACATGAATTGACTCATCAACCTTTTCAAGTTTCTTGTTAAAGACTCTAAAGGCTTTGCGATTTGATAAATATCCTAGGAAGTACCCTTCATCAGCTTTTGCATCAAATTTTCCAAGCTGACTGGAATCATTCAGAATGTATACTGGACATCAAAATACATGAAAATATCCAATATTAGGCTTTCTATTTTTGAGTACTTCATAGGCTGTCTTCTTGTGTCTTTTGACATAGACAGATTTGTTCTGAGTGTAGCAAGCAGTTGCAACAGCTTCAGCCCAGAAATTCTTGGGAAGACCAGATTCATTCAGCATACTTCTAGCAGCTTCAATCAGCGTACGATTCTTTCTTTCTACAACACCATTCTGTTCTGGTGTGTGGGCTGAGGATAAGTTTTGAGATATGCCAGTTTCAGTGCAGAAGGACTCCAGTGTGGCATTTCTGAATTCAGTGCCATTGTCACTTCTGAGCTGACAAACTTTTCGCTTATGCTTGAGTTCAATTTGTTTGATGAGAGCAATGATTTCAGCAGCAGCTTCACTCTTAGATCTGAGGAAAATTACCCAGCAATATCTTGAATATTCATCAACAACAACAAGGGTATACTTCTTTCCTGCTCTTGTCTGAACATTCACTGGTCCAAAAAGATCCATGTGAAGCATGTGAAGAGGTTCAGTTATACTGAAACTTTGTTTTGTCTTGAATGAAGCTCTTTTCTGCTTACCCATTTCACAAACCTAGACATGGCTTGTCTTTGTTGAAAGACATTGAGGGTATCCCATCAACAAGTTGTTTTCTTGACAACTTATTAATATTCTTGAAGTTCAGATGGGATAATCTCTTGTGCCACAACCAATTTGTGTCTTCATCTGCCTTTGTGTAGAAACATTGTTCAGTGGGTGAACTATTCATATCAATGATATAAATGTTTCCTTTTCTTGGTGCAATCAAAACTACCTTTCCATCCCTGTTGAATATGGTGCCTTGTGAAATATCAAATAATACCTTGAAGCCATCATCACATAGTTGACTGACACTGATCAGGTTATATTTCAAACCGTTCACATATGCAACACGTGTGAATTTGACTTGTCCATTATTCACAACACCATATCCCTCAGTTTTTCCATTTTCATCATTTCCAAATGTTATTGAGGGCCCCTCTTGCACCCTGTATTTCTCCAGCAGGGTCTGATAACCAGTCATGGTTCTGCCAGCAGCGCTGTCAAGATACCATATATTCTTCTTTCGGTCTCCCTGCACAAACACAAAGATTAGTTCTTTTTGGGAACCCATCTGGTGATGGGTTCGCTATCCTCTCCCTTAGCAGTCTCAGATTTCTTTGGTTCATAAGGAACAGAAGGATCAAAGGGATCTCAGTCATAATTTCAGATGACATAAAAACAGTTGGTTTGATGGGGAGCTCAACCTTTTTCTTCTCAGATTTTTGCTTGATTTGTTTGGAAAAAGGTTTTGCATTTTGTTTAGGTTGAAGAGGAGTGGTTTCAACATTTTTTAAACGTGCATTACAACTCTGCACTTGTCTAGCCAATAACTGAAATTGACTCTCTAACCTCAACAAAATAGATTCTTCATTAGACACCTGAGCCTTACCTGAATCTGAGGTAGAAGGCTCAGTGGGGGAGATAATTTTCTTCTTCTTTTGGCCTTTAGAAACCTTAGATGAAGTCTGAGGGGATGGCTTTTTGGTTTTAGCCTTCCTTTCTGAAACAGTTGTCTGAGCTGTTTCAGATTTACCCTCAGATTGTTCCTGGGCCTTATCAGTCACAGTTTTCTGCTTGCCAACTTTAGGAAAAATGATTTCAAGTTTTATTTCCTTTGGAAGAGCATCTAAATCAGTGATTATAGCTGCCAAATGAAGATCACCAGATTCATATGCTGTTCTTTGAGTTGCAAAAGTATTTTTAATTGCAGCATCTGGCCTTGGTGCTTTCATCCAAGATTTAATTATTGCTTGTTCTTTTTCAAGGATGGTTTTTAATTCTTCTTTTTCCAACTCTAAAGTGGCAACCATAGACTGATAACTTTTTAAAGCCAAATGAACATCTTTCAGTTCTTTTAGTCTGGCCTGACTGGCGTTCAGTTCAGAAGTATTATTTTCAAACATTTTTAGACTTTCTGAACGCACAGTTTCGACAAAAGAAATGTCTGCCTCTAAAAGAACCAAAAGGTCCAGTTTTTGTTCCTCATTGCTTTCAAAGCCAAAGTCACTAACCTTTTTCATGACAATATCCACCCAACGACCAGATTCAACATCAGATTTGACCAGATGACCTTGATCTTCACGTGCCATGAAACACATATCCCTTACTTCTTTTTCATCATCAGATGATTCATCAGATTCCTCCCATTTTTCAGTCTTGGCAATCATACAACTATTATTGCTTGAGTTGTTTTGAGCCATGAGAGCTATTTGGGCTTTCAACTTCTTGTACTTAGCCTTATAGCTGTCATCAGGTTTCTGAAAAATAGAATGATTAGAGGCAGATTGTGATGATGAAGGCTGACTAGATCTGCATTCCTTCATGAAATGTCCTTTCTTGCCACACTTAAAGCATTCAAGATTAGACTTATCAATAGAAGCGCTGGAAGCAAATGGTTTGCCAGATCGATTAGATTTGGCCTTAAAACAATTGAACGTTTTAGCCAGCATGACAACCAGATCATCATTGTCATTCTCATCACAACTATGAGCTACATTATCAGATATACCAGTTTTTAACATTTCAGAGACCATCTTCTTCATCGAGTCAGAATGATCACTCTCAGAAGATAGTAGAGCAGTCCCATGTGGTTCAGAATTATGAACCATGACTGAACTGGTAGAAGCATGATTTTTGGCATCTTGCTCAGCCACAACTCTCTCAGCCTTGTTCTCTTCAGTGTACCTGAAGTCTCCATATAGGGAGGCTAGAGTGTGACTGTGCAAGGTTTTTCCTTGTCTCAAAACCAAGATCAAGTTTTCCCATTTAGAAGGTAAGATGTCACAAAACTTTTCCAACAGAATTTCTTTATGTTTAGTTACACCCAGGGCTTTCAATTGATTTACCAGATTAGTGAATCTGATGTATGTTTGTGTTAAAGTTTCACCAGGGATAGCAAAAAAAGACTCATATCTTTTATTCAAAGCAACTTTTCTTGTGACAACTATCTCATTGGTGCCTTCAAATTGTGTCATGAGTTCCTCCCACATTAATTTTGAATTTTCAAGTAAAACAAGGGTGGGCATAAGAGTTTCAGGAACAGCATACAAGATCATATTTTGCAGCTTGGTATCAAGGTCTACCAGCCTATGATCTTCTTCAGACCAATGATCCTTCTCCTTGGGTGAAACCCTAGGAGTCCCATCGGCATTTCTGACAACAGTGGAGGCATTCAAGGGGACAAAGGGTCCTTCTTTAAGAATATCGGTCAAATGTCTTTCAACACCAGCAATATATTTAAGCATGCATGCTTTCCATGTTTGAAAGTTTTCACTGTTCCCATCAAATTTGGGAACAGGATTATTCAGAAAGTGTACATGCACATTATGTGATGGTATATTGTTGTTGATGATAGGGGGTGGAGTTGTATTAGCATTAGCATTAGTATTAGCATTAGCATTAGGGTCAGGGCCTGTATTGAACATTTGGTCAACCATCTTTGCAGATCAAAGGTTAATGAATTAATATAATTCAACCTTGCTGCTCTGATACCAATTATGAGTCCCAAATACAGATGGTTTAAATACCCGACTAGCAAGTAATTCTAACTGGAAGATGACCAGTTCAGAATACGATCCAGATATGGATGAACAATACGATAAAGATACTGAAAGTAAATGCAAGAAACAATAAGGGCTGAAACTATATAAATAATATGTATAGATCAAGTATGTAGCATTGAGACACAATGTATTTTCAAGGTATTTGATTTATTGATATATAAACAAATACAAAGGTTGTTGCGGAACAAAGATAAACACCCAAGTGTAAATATCTAAACAACCTAGAAATACAAGTGATCTAATAACTTGGAAATACTCGTAAGGATTACTTAGAGTATATCTCACAAGTTGCAATGCAAAGGTTTCAAGCCATTTGCAAGTTGTGAGAAGACTTATATTTATAGACCTAAGTCCATGATGACGTGGACCAGATCGTACAAATATGGTTAGGAGTATTTAAGGAATTAAACCTAATTCCTTACAAGAGTACTTTTAAGGTTTAAAAGTGTAAGTCAATTGATGTGACTTAACAAGCCTTATTCCCAACCTTTACTTTACCTTGTACTTTAATTAATAGTTAATTCTATTAACCGGTAAAGATATGTAAAGTAAAAAGTCTTCCTCGTAATCAGTGTAAAAGTGTGTAAGTACTTTTACACTGAGATGCTTCAGTCTTCGATCAGGTAGAATCAGTTTCTGAGCTCCACATCTGAACTGATTCTCATTCTTCAGACTTCAGTCTTTGACTTCATTCTGAACGGTTTTCTGATACGTTGATCTGAACTGAGGTGAAGCTTCAGTGAACAGATTCTGAGTGACCTCAGAATTCTATACAAGTATTCTTCACTGAGCTTCAGCTATTTCTGAACAAATTATACTTGGTCGATTCAGAATACGATCCAGATATGGATGAACAATACGATAAAGATACTGAAAGTAAATGCAAGAAACAATAAGGGCTGAAACTATATAAATAATATAGATGTAGCATTGAGACAAAAAAAAAAAAAAAAAAAAAAAAAAAAAAAAAAAAAAAAAAAAAAAAAAAAAAAAAAAAAAAAAAAAAAAAAAAAAAAAAAAAAAAAAAAAAAAAAAAAAAAAAAAAAAAAAAAAAAAAAAAAAAAAAAAAAAAAAAAAAAAAAAAAAAAAAAAAAAAAAAAAAAAAAAAAAAAAAAAAAAAAAAAAAAAAAAAAAAAAAAAAAAAAAAAAAAAAAAAAAAAAAAAAAAAAAAAAAAAAAAAAAAAAAAAAAAAAAAAAAAAAAAAAAAAAAAAAAAAAAAAAAAAAAAAAAAAAAAAAAAAAAAAAAAAAAAAAAAAAAAAAAAAAAAAAAAAAAAAAAAAAAAAAAAAAAAAAAAAAAAAAAAAAAAAAAAAAAAAAAAAAAAAAAAAAAAAAAAAAAAAAAAAAAAAAAAAAAAAAAAAAAAAAAAAAAAAAAAAAAAAAAAAAAAAAAAAAAAAAAAAAAAAAAAAAAAAAAAAAAAAAAAAAAAAAAAAAAAAAAAAAAAAAAAAAAAAAAAAAAAAAAAAAAAAAAAAAAAAAAAAAAAAAAAAAAAAAAAAAAAAAAAAAAAAAAAAAAAAAAAAAAAAAAAAAAAAAAAAAAAAAAAAAAAAAAAAAAAAAAAAAAAAAAAAAAAAAAAAAAAAAAAAAAAAAAAAAAAAAAAAAAAAAAAAAAAAAAAAAAAAAAAAAAAAAAAAAAAAAAAAAAAAAAAAAAAAAAAAAAAAAAAAAAAAAAAAAAAAAAAAAAAAAAAAAAAAAAAAAAAAAAAAAAAAAAAAAAAAAAAAAAAAAAAAAAAAAAAAAAAAAAAAAAAAAAAAAAAAAAAAAAAAAAAAAAAAAAAAAAAAAAAAAAAAAAAAAAAAAAAAAAAAAAAAAAAAAAAAAAAAAAAAAAAAAAAAAAAAAAAAAAAAAAAAAAAAAAAAAAAAAAAAAAAAAAAAAAAAAAAAAAAAAAAAAAAAAAAAAAAAAAAAAAAAAAAAAAAAAAAAAAAAAAAAAAAAAAAAAAAAAAAAAAAAAAAAAAAAAAAAAAAAAAAAAAAAAAAAAAAAAAAAAAAAAAAAAAAAAAAAAAAAAAAAAAAAAAAAAAAAAAAAAAAAAAAAAAAAAAAAAAAAAAAAAAAAAAAAAAAAAAAAAAAAAAAAAAAAAAAAAAAAAAAAAAAAAAAAAAAAAAAAAAAAAAAAAAAAAAAAAAAAAAAAAAAAAAAAAAAAAAAAAAAAAAAAAAAAAAAAAAAAAAAAAAAAAAAAAAAAAAAAAAAAAAAAAAAAAAAAAAAAAAAAAAAAAAAAAAAAAAAAAAAAAAAAAAAAAAAAAAAAAAAAAAAAAAAAAAAAAAAAAAAAAAAAAAAAAAAAAAAAAAAAAAAAAAAAAAAAAAAAAAAAAAAAAAAAAAAAAAAAAAAAAAAAAAAAAAAAAAAAAAAAAAAAAAAAAAAAAAAAAAAAAAAAAAAAAAAAAAAAAAAAAAAAAAAAAAAAAAAAAAAAAAAAAAAAAAAAAAAAAAAAAAAAAAAAAAAAAAAAAAAAAAAAAAAAAAAAAAAAAAAAAAAAAAAAAAAAAAAAAAAAAAAAAAAAAAAAAAAAAAAAAAAAAAAAAAAAAAAAAAAAAAAAAAAAAAAAAAAAAAAAAAAAAAAAAAAAAAAAAAAAAAAAAAAAAAAAAAAAAAAAAAAAAAAAAAAAAAAAAAAAAAAAAAAAAAAAAAAAAAAAAAAAAAAAAAAAAAAAAAAAAAAAAAAAAAAAAAAAAAAAAAAAAAAAAAAAAAAAAAAAAAAAAAAAAAAAAAAAAAAAAAAAAAAAAAAAAAAAAAAAAAAAAAAAAAAAAAATTTGGAATCAAGAGTTTGTTTACATGAGGAAATTGATCTGGGTTGTGAATCTTGTGATGGTGATGATGATGATCATCATCTGGCCATATCATTATGAATTTATGATTAATTTCGTTATTTGGTCAAAGTTTGTAGGTCTATACAAAACCACCTCCACGTCAGCAAATACCACCTTCTGGTATTTTTAAACTTTTCAATAGGAGGTTTTTGTCACTATATAACCCACGATATACGAAATTAAAGATTGGTACCTCCTAAAGTAAAAATGGACAAGTTCGATACCTTTAGAAACGAAAAACCCAAGTAAGAATTCTCTTAGACAGTAAATTTCATTGAGAATGAAGAAACAAATGATTTTGGGATGAGTAACGATATACCGACATACAATATATACCTACAAAATATGCATACTTCATTCACTTATTAACATATGTATTATAATTTTTTCTTTCTTAGTTTTTATCATTAATTTTGTTATGTGTCTACATCTTTAAACATATTATTTAAACACATTAAACATTTTTCTTTTGTTTGAGATATAATTTTAGAGTAACAATAATTGGAAGAGTTTACAATACATAGTTGTCTAGTCAAAAGCTCTTGGAGTCTCAAAATCAATATGGCCCAATGCAAAATTGAAATTGTACAACTAGAATTTGTTATACAAGTTGGAGTTAGGGGCTCCCCAGTACCAGGACTAGTCGCAGTCAGTGTCACATCAGCAAAAAACACTCCAATGACTAATCCCCCAAAACATACTCAATGCAAAGAACTAGTCTTGGACCCACTTTTAATACCATTAATCCCTTAAACACCACACACACCCTTAATATTCAACCCTTCTCTGGAAGGACTAATCCCCCAAAAACGAATCAAAAGACGAGTCATACCCAATGGTATAGACTCGTCCCTAGTAAGAAAAAAGCAATGGACGAGTGGGGAAACGAGTAGAATTGGCTACCTTCTTATAACTTGTTAAACTTACTGTTATGGAAAAAAAGAATAATACGAGTAACTTGTTAAACATACTGTTATGGAAAAAAAGAATAATACGAGTAACTTGTTAAACATCCACATGTTATTAATTGCCTAATAACCAAGTAGTACTTTGTTGATGACATTTTTTCACACCCATTTTCTATAATTTATACAAGTTGGAGTTAGGGGCTCCCCAGTACCAGGACTAGTCGCAGTCAGTGTCACATCAGCAAAAAACACTTCAATGACTAATCCCCAAAACATACCCAATGCAAAAAACTAGTCTTGGACCCACTTTTAATACCATTAATCCCTTAAACACCACACACACCCTTAATATTCAACCCTTCTCTGGAAGGACTAATCCCCCAAAAACGAATCAAAAGACGAGTCATACCCAATGGTATAGACTCGTCCCTAGTAAGAAAAAAGCAATGGACGAGTGGGGAAACGAGTAGAATTGGCTACCTTCTTATAACTTGTTAAACTTACTGTTATGGAAAAAAAGAATAATACGAGTAACTTGTTAAACATCCTACTGTTATGGAAAAAAAGAATAATACGATAACTTGTTAAACTTACTGTTATGGAAAAAAAGAATAATACGAGTAACTTGTTAAACATCCACATGTTATTAATTGCCTAATAACCAAGTAGTACTTTGTTGATGACATTTTTTCACACCCATTTTCTATAATTTATACAAGTTGGAGTTAGGGGCTCCCCAGTACCAGGACTAGTCGCAGTCAGTGTCACATCAGCAAAAAACACTCCAATGACTAATCCCCCAAAACATACCCAATGCAAAGAACTAGTCTTGGACCCACTTTTAATACCATTAATCCCTTAAACACCACACACACCCTTAATATTCAACCCTTCTCTGGAAGGACTAATCCCCCAAAAACGAATCAAAAGACGAGTCATACCCAATGGTATAGACTCGTCCCTAGTAAGAAAAAAGCAATGGACGAGTGGGGAAACGAGTAGAATTGGCTACCTTCTTATAACTTGTTAAACTTACTGTTATGGAAAAAAAGAATAATACGAGTAACTTGTTAAACATCCACATGTTATTAATTGCCTAATAACCAAGTAGTACTTTGTTGATGACATTTTTTCACACCCATTTTCTATAATTTATAGAGACTTCTTCGTTTTCTATTTTATTTTCCAATGTAACTAAATAAGAGATGTTTTTCTCATTTTATTTCTTCTCATTCGATTCCATCATACAAAACACCCTGTTATAACTTTTAAGTCGACGTACAAAACTCAATATCCTAGTTAAAAATGCTAAATAAGTTTTACTTTTACTTTTATTTGAAAAATAGAAAACCTAAAATTCGAAAATGAGGAAATCCCAATTTCTTGTCATACCAAGTTCAGTCTACCATCATCACATCATGTACCGGATCTCCGGTTTGTTCCGATTCCGGTCATATGGTTTTCGTCATCACTCCTCCGTTGCTCTACCAATCTCCGGCGATCGGAATCCCAATAATTTCATAGTTGATTACCTCATCAACACTTTCCTCTTCTCCAAACAAGACGCCATTTCCATCTCTTCCAGAGGTAACTTTCCCCATCCCAAATCCACTTCTAACTATGAATCCGTTGTTAATACTTTCAAGATTTTCGGTTTAAACAATACCCAGATCAAAGATATCATCTTTTATGCTCCAGTGATCCTAACTTGCAGACCCCACCAAACCCTAAAACCCAAATTGAGGGTTTTTCAAGAACTCGGCTTATCCGGGTCGGATCTTGTTAGTCTTATTAAACATAATCCGTATATATTCAGGTGTGGGTTGCATACCCAGATCATTCCTGGGCTTGATATTTTAAAAAGATTAGGGGGAGGTAGTAATGAAAATGTGATTCAAGTTGTTAAGAATTTTAGGTGGACGAATTCTTTGATAAATAGACTTTCGACGAATGCTTCGATATTTCAAAACCTTGGTTTGTTTGATGAGAATAAGCATTTACATCTTGTGTTGTTTAACACCGATAAGCTCACAAGAATATCTGCAAATGTTACTTTATTGAGACGATATGGTGTAGCGGATGTGAGAATTTCAAAGTTGTTGCTCGAACATCCTAAGCGTATGCAGAAAGAACCAGAAGTGTTTGAAAGTAAGATGGAATATGTTGAACATAAATTGGGAATTTCTCGTCGTGAACCAAATTTTGTTCATGGGTTAGTTGTGGTTATGTATCGTAGTGACTCTGAGATACAGAAGAAGAAACAAGTCTTTAGGAGTTTTGGTTGGTCTGATAACGAAATAGCGTCTATGATTAGGTCTCAACCTTACTGTTTTACTAAGTCGGTAACTACAATTACGGATAAGTTAAACTTCTTCATGAAGGAGTTAGGTTATACCCCTTCGTATTTGATTGGTTGCGCGTCTTTTATGACATTGAGTTTAGAGAAACGGGTAAAACCAAGGTATGAGATTTATAAAATCTTGAAAGAGAAGGAGTTGTTGGATGAACCAGTGGCACTCATAACGTTTTTGAAATATGCTGAGATACAGTTTCTTGGTTTCCTGAAGAGCTTTGAGAATCATGTACCCGATTTATGTGAAACGTACATGAATAGCGTCATGACTAAATAATTCCATGTATTATGATCGCTTATGTTATGTCCAAAGCAGATATAGACTACACGATTGGTCCGGATTTAGCAGTATCCAAGTGACTGGAGTTGGATCAGCAGCAATCTTGGCGCTATGCAAAGTGCATCATGAAAAAATATATATTTAGGAACAACGACGGAGTTAAGACATTTTGTTAGCATTAAGATTAAACTCAGTTTTCCTATTACTAATTTCTTACTTATTTAGAACCTTTTGTTGATATATTGAAATCCGGATAGATCTATTCATCTTTTGACACTTGAAGCTGTAACCCCTTCTCATGAAATTGAAACAATTTCCATTTCTGGATGTCCTCTAAATTTGTGGCATATTCTTTGGGAATTGTTTGCTTTCTGCCTTCTGATATGTTTTGAGTTTATTATTAGAATGAACAAATTGTTGCCTACTTGTTTGGCTTTCCTTGCAATGTACCCAATTTGTGTTTTAATGATTTGTCTTTTTTGCCTACCGATGGATCATCCTTTTATCTGTGCATTCATCTGTATTACACCTGTCCAACGTCTTAAATCGATGGAGTTCATGATGTGTTCGTTGATATGCTTACATTAGATATCTAAAGAGTAAAATAATTAGTTTATACCAGTAGCTAAGACTCTACTTGCTAGTTTCTTGTAATTTCAAGGTATTAGACATACAGCACTTGTAAAATTGATATAATATTATGAAAAATCTTGGGTATACGAACTATTGAAAGCACTCAAGCAGATATCTGTTTACATAAATTATTATAAATTTATAAGTATATAATTGTATCTTATTTGAGCCTCAAATGCCTGTTGCCGGTTCATGGAGTTGGTTTGTTTAGGACACCCGCTGATGGGATCACGTTTCTACCCTCACCGGAACGAATATGCAGGTTGTGAAAATCCATCAGATATGTCAATCTAATGCAGGGTTATGGTTTTCTTCAGATGTAAAGATTGAGAAACTTGTTCTTCATAAAGCTAAGATTGGCACATCTGATGGATTTTCACAACAGTTGGTACTTTCAGAAATTTTGTTCTTCATAAAGCTAAGAAAATGCTATAATTTAAAAGTTGCCAAAGAACTTCTACAACTTAACATTGCATAAATTAGGCTTAAAATTAAAAATATTTTACTACTGCTTGTCAAGCAATTCATAGATATTGACCAGCCCTAATTATAAAAAAGTTCTACTTCCACACATGCCCGTGACCCGGCTGTTAGTAACTGCACAGGGTCACGCAGGTGACATGAACGAGGACCCGAGAACCATTTAGTGACCTAAAACCTCCTAAGGCCCATTCATAAGCCCATACAAAGCCTTGAGGCCTAAAATATCATCTGAAGCCAAACCTTTTACAGACCCATCATAGATTATACTCCACATAATTGCATTTTTATCTTTACTATGGTCTAATCCAAGCAGATGTCCTATTTCATGAAGAGCCACTGTCTCCAAATCAAGTGCTGAAGGAACGGGTCCGGGCCCAACAGACCAATTTTCATCTGCATCATAATGAAATCTTCCGTCTGTTGGCGCGTAAGCATGTGCTATTATACCATAAGGCCCATCAAAAGCTTGCCCATCTCCATGGTCCCCTCTTTCAAGCCCGATCTTTAAATCTGCACCCGTGATTTCTTCAACTCTAGTAAATGTGAAGTATCCAGAAGAAGCAAAAGCCCAAGTGTTGAAAGCACGAACGACAGGAGGTATATATTCATTTGGAAAGCTTAAGTTGAATGCATACGTGAGGTTGGTTTTACTCGCGGGCCATTTAAATAAGCCTGGAAAGAATTTATAATGAGACACGGTATGTAAAAACTTTGTGTTGTGTTGGCTAGTTTTGATATCACGCTGTCCACAACGAGGCAAGAGCATTTGTGAAACCGTGGGCTTATCTAGTTTTCCCGTTGCGTTCAAATGGTAAAAGTTTTGATAACGTTTGAGAGCGGCCTCAAGGTCTTCATCAAAGTAATGGTTTTCGGGACTCATGTTGTAAGGGAATTTTTTGTAATTTAGATAACCGAATCGGGCTAGGTATAATTTGAGGTCATGGAGGGCTGGTGCTATGCTACCTTTTTCATAATCTTGAAGGTTTTTGATGAAGTAAAAAGGTGATGAAATTTGGTGATTACCAAAAATTGGCAGAACAAAAAAGAATGAGATTAACAAAAAGGGTAGAAAAGCAATGAAAGCCATTAGTAATTTAGTAGTGTTATGATAAGAAGTTAAAAGTTAGTAGGACTTTTTATAGCAGTGGCAATGGGGGCATTGGTCGTTGATTTCGCCCTCCATTAACTTTGGATATCAATCAATTACATATATATTATCGTGTCTAAAAATATAGTGCATCAATTGATCTTAATCATTTATTGTTTTTGTGCGTTTTAACTATTGCCATTATGAAGAAAATTATAGCTGGCTGAATTAGTGGATCAGATAAGTTACAAATTAAAACAGATTTTAAAATTCAAAATGGGTCGGAGCTCGTTGAAATGGATTAATTAGCAATTCATATATGTCTATAGAGAAATGCTATATTGCTATGTTTAGAAACAAAAGTTTAAAAACAGAATTTCCGCAAATCAAATCATGTTCTTGTTTTTTATCCCTTTATTGATTGGAACAACTCGAATATCATTGTAAAAATCTTTTTCTAAATGAGCAAATTATCTAACTCTCCAAAAACTCTGAAATAATTCACCCGCCAAACGAAACTTTTAAAAGGGTGTTTGGGATTGATTTTTGAAAATAGATTATGTGTTTTGTATAATCAGAATCAGATAATTAGCTGTAACAAAACGTGCTGCCAAAAGATAATGTTTGGATTTAATTATATTATTTGATATCACAATAATCAGATAATCAACTCATTTAGTGTTCGGCAAATACATATACTTTAAGTAGTAAACAAATAAAATGACAAAAAAGTACATGAAATCTAAAATATCAATAATAAAAAATACTGCAAAGCTTAAAAGCTTTGGATATTTAATAAAGAAAAATAGAAAACATTATGTGTGAGAGTTTACTCGAATACCTCAATGCTATCAATTAGAATAATGGTTTAATAAAGAAATCATAACAAAAACCAAGTCAAACATAAAGAACAGACCTTATGTGGGCGGCAGGCTGTTTATATAATAATAAAATAAAAGGTATATATAAAAGGGCATTTAAGAGAATTGTAGTGAAAAATAAGGGGGGTTGGATAATTGCGTTTTTGTACAGCAAGGGGAGAGATGCTTCTCCAAATCACGTTTTATGACCTCTCAAACGTGAATAATTAATTTCTAATTTTTTTTCAAACACTAAAAACCAATTATTTACGATTTCAAAACGCAATAATCTAAAAATCCATTTCATAACTCAACCCCAAACACCCTCTAAGATTTTTAACCCCCAAATAATTCATCCCACAAATATAAAAAATAAACTCAAACCTGAATTAACTATCCCAATATTTGCATATACTAGTCATAATACTCATACGATGTACGGTAGCCAAATAGATTGTATCATAAAGAAATTCGAATATGCCTCATACATGATTTGGTGAGTATGAAATAAATTGTGCTTAAAATAAACCGATGATTGAAGCTAAGTTATAATAAACAGTAATGATAAATATAATATATGTTTAGTTAAAGTTTTGGATTTACCTTAAATTTTTAAAATCACATCAAAATCGGAACTTGTAAGCATAGAGGATGACGTCAAATAGTCTTCATGTTATTAACTTATTATAAGTAATATAAGTAATAAGAGTTGAAGAATTGAAAAAGAAAAAGAGACAATTTTATTAATGAGAAAACGATCAATCAAATAAGGTTATAATTTGTTTTGTATCTATAAGCTAAGAGTTAGAGTTTAATTCTAAGTCTAATAAAAAAATTAAATCTATATACAACTAAAAAAGTATTTTAATAAAATAAATAAATTTAAAGGACATGCACAGTAAAGAGGTGAATATAGAAAAAGAGGTGAAAATAGATACACAAACATAAATAATTGTTGGGTGCTTTTTTTTTTTTAATTCGTCTACATCCAGAGGCATAGGTTGATGGCGGGGTGTCAATCAAAAATTATACCACGTGTCATTTCAAGAACATCTCAATCTTGTTTTAGTTTATTGGTAGATTACATATTCATATGTATGTCACTTTTGAGTGTTTTTTTTCTTTTTCTTTTTCTAATGGTACTTATCAAGCTTAATTGACATTATTTTATGCGACAACTTATTTTCATTCATATGACAATCTTGTTATAATTGATCGTATAAATGTTGTACCTCATATGAAATCAAAAACCCAAATTAAAAAGCAACTAAACACATCCCTAATTGGGGTCTTTTAAGTGCATAATTGATATAAGTACAAATAACAATCTTGTTTAAAACACAAACATTCTCAACAATCCTAATAAGCTTTGACAGATGTAGATGGCGTAGAAGCCGATTTAGAACCATTACTCTTCTTTGTACAATCTTGCCCGTTTCTTGATGCCAAAGCAACCAAAAACGGCCCGATTCTACCACCAACACGAGCAGCAGCAGCAGCCACGGCCGGCGTACTATTACTTTTACAAGCATGATCCGATTGAAACCGATGTTTCAAACAAAACTTGCTTTGGCAAGACTTGCAAGTACTAGTATTTGAAAAAGTAAGAATCTCTTTACATCGTCTAACCCCACAAGTCGGTTTCTTCTTCTTTTTTGGATCACAATCTCCAGATTTTTCGTGTTTCTGGATAAGTAAATTCATCTCGGCTTCTCCACCTGTGCTATTTCGTGGAATCTCGATTGACATTGAGCAAGTTTCGCATACGAGTACTTTTCTACTATTATGATCCGAGTTTGTACATTCGTGTGACTTGTATGATCTATGTTCCACACAAAAAACCTACAATATATATAAATAAATAAAAAGATTAATTAAACCATTAATATATTAACAAACAAAAAAACATATAATTACATCGATCAACACTAAAAAAATAAAACACAAACATTCTCAACAATCCTAATAAGCTTTGACAGATGTAGATGGCGTAGAAGCCGATTTAGAACCATTACTCTTCTTTGTACAATCTTGCCCGTTTCTTGATGCCAAAGCAACCAAAAACGGCCCGATTCTACCACCAACACGAGCAGCAGCAGCAGCCACGGCCGGCGTACTATTACTTTTACAAGCATGATCCGATTGAAACCGATGTTTCAAACAAAACTTGCTTTGGCAAGACTTGCAAGTACTAGTATTTGAAAAAGTAAGAATCTCTTTACATCGTCTAACCCCACAAGTCGGTTTCTTCTTCTTTTTTGGATCACAATCTCCAGATTTTTCGTGTTTCTGGATAAGTAAATTCATCTCGGCTTCTCCACCTGTGCTATTTCGTGGAATCTCGATTGACATTGAGCAAGTTTCGCATACGAGTACTTTTCTACTATTATGATCCGAGTTTGTACATTCGTGTGACTTGTATGATCTATGTTCCACACAAAAAACCTACAATATATATAAATAAATAAAAAGATTAATTAAACCATTAATATATTAACAAACAAAAAAACATATAATTACATCGATCAACACTTAAAAAATAAAAACTTTGTCACAGTCTACCATTTTACCATTTTAAATGAGAGTTATTTTTAAAAATTCAGTACTTTTAAGCTCTTAAAAGTCCCAAAAAGCCCCTTACCAAACGTACTCTTAATAAGGTACAATAACAACCATCCGACAATAAAACTTCCACAATTGCTAGGACAATATATTCAAAATTTTATATAATTATGCCAGTGAGCTTTTTATTTAATTACGGGAACAGCTAACCGAAAAAATTATATGTAATGTAGGTAATAAATATCTGAACTTTATCCAAAATGTTTAACGAGCCCAGCCCACTAAAAATATTTCTTCATCATTTGTTCATTTGATTAAGTCATTAAAGCCACTAAGCAAAAAGCCAAAAATCATGTTCATATGTTTGGTTTATGAAGTATTTGTTGTGCATTCTTTTTGTTTATAAATTTACCTATTGAGTCTCTTGTAATTATGAAAATATTTCAACGAAACTTATACAACCATTTATATATGATCCAAGAAGGATCACACACGAATAACAGCGAAAGGTTAGTTGAATTTGTAAATATATGTAAAATATAAAAACTTTCCAAAAATAGATTTAAAATGAGATTCGAGTCGAAACCGCGAAACGGGTAAAAATCGGATCGGACATCTAAGCATCATGTGCCAATCCAACAAGATTGAGAACCCCCAGGGGCGGTCAGGAATCAAAGGGGGGGAAGGAAAAGGATTTTTGGAAACTCCTTTTCCATCCCACATTGGAAACTTAGGAAAACCCCAAAGGGTTTTCACCCTTATAAATAGAGAGCTTTTCTAAGGTTTTCAAAACTAATTCTCTCCTCCTCCTTGCTTGGTCGAATTCCACAACCATTTTGGTTGAGTTTTTGACATTAGCTTTCTAGTTATATTTTGATACATATTGAATATATATATATGTAACATCCCAAACTTTTCTTTACTAGTTGACTAATGCCGTTAAGTCAATATTATGTATGTGTCGTTAAGTCTATTTTAGATTTAAATGTTTATATGTAGCTAATGTGTGTTATGTGTGAGGCTTGTAAGCCTAAATGTTAATGTAGTATAAATGTGTGTAATATGAAGGTTAATGTCTATGTAGTGACATTAAATGAAGGATTAATGTTGTATGTGGTCAATAATGTAGTTTGTGACCAATAATGAAGGATTAGGAAGCTTAGGGGTTAGTTTTGACATGTGTGCAAAGTCAAAAACGGGTTTAGAGGTTAAAGGGTTGTCATGGAAAGCCTTAAGCAGGTCTTCTTCCTCTAAAACAAGCCCTAGTTGATCCCCTCCCTTCCCTCTCTAATTTCTCCCTTGATCTTATTCGTTTTGGAGCCGAATCGATCGTGTATTGCTTAGATCTTGGATCTTGATCACCAAATACAGGTAATATAGGTATTCCTCAGTTGAGAATTGATTGGGTGAGTCTTATATTAGTCTTAATCCAGGCCATAAGGGTTTGGGTTGGGATATTTGATTAAACGTTCATCAATTTGATGTTATTAGAACGATTAAATGGTTGGTTTATGATGTTAATGATTTAAAGGATTATAGTATGGTTAAAGGTGATGAAAGTACAATTAAAAGGATTGATTTTAAGTCTCCAGGTCGGATTTGGGGTATGGGTTAGTATGGGATTCGTTTGATCAAAGTGTAAGGTGTAGTTACTGGTCTGCACCCCTGGTGCGACGCACCAAAGGGCTGGTGCGGCGCACCCAATGAGAATATAAGTTTCTGGAATGTTTGTGCGACGCACCATGTGAGAGGTGCGGCGCACCACTGGCCAGTTTTGATTTTGGTACACCCCGATTTGCGACGCACCAAGGGTTGGTGCGGCGCACTTGCCTTTAATTTATTTTCCCTGGGAGTTTAGTGCGACGCACCAAAGGGTAGGTGCGGCGCACCTATTGTGAGATAAGTTTTTCTGGTGGTTTTGTGCGACGCACCAAAGGGAAGGTGCGGCGCACTTGTAGTTAAATTAATTTCTCTGGAGGTTTTGTGCGACGCACCACCTGGAAGGTGCGGCGCACCACCTGCCCAGATTTTACAAAAATGTCGTTTAGCTTATCTTTCGATCTTATACTTGTTCTAGGTTATTGGAGACACCTAGCCATCATTGTATTGTGCTTGTAGCTAGTTGTTAAGCTGTATCAAGGTAAGATACACTACTTTTGTCACGCTGAGGGTTCAACAAGCAAGGTTTCATACTTATAACTTCCTTAACGGTAACTTATGATATATGTGGGTATCTCGGGTTACACGGGAGGTATTATGGGATATGTAGTTGACCATGAGACCTGAAATGCAGACCCTATCGTAGTGAAATGAAGTATTGCTTAATGTAGTATATTGTTATGCAGTTTATGTAGTATTACGAAGTAGCTTGTGATGCTTTGAGATGTAGTGTATGTTGTTGATTGTTGATATGTGCATAATTGTATGGCTTGCTCAACTAGTACACTAGACTCGTTAAGTTGCCATGACACGTGCACGTTTAAGGGCCCAAAACGTAAAAGCAGTAAACGTAGAAAATGTTTAGGTAATGCAGTCACCTAAACTAAATAATGCAGGACCGAGCTCGTTAAACTTTGATGCAGGAAAGTGTTAAGCTTAACCCGTACTTGCCCTAGCCCGGCTAAGTGCGTTGACGTAGTTGTTGCTTGGGTGGCTCCTTGCAACATGGTCTTTATAATGCAGGGCGAGTAATACGAGGGGTCTGACCCACCTCCACATACGGATTACTCTTGGATTGGCTTGCCATTCCTTAACGACGCTTGATGTGCAACCATGTGGGGTTTGTCATCTAGTCGGGTGTAACTTATGTTACACATTAACGCAGTTAATAACGTAGTAAAGCAGTTAATGTAGTAAAGCAGTTAAAACGTAGTAAAGCAGTCAATGTAGAAAGTGGTTATGTGGTTAAACGTGTGTAATGAAGTAATGCAGGATAGGCACACTTAGGATGATTCATCCTTATTGATATAAAGTTGTTATGCAGTTTTGTGTGTTGTGCGTTGTGCCTAATGAGTTTGTCTAATAATGGAGAAATGTTTTAATTGGACAAATGCTTTTAAATTAAGTGTGATCTTACTTAGCTATTGTTATTAGATGAAGTTTTAAATGCATTAATTTATATATATATATATATATATATATATATATATATATATATATATATATATATATATATATATATATATATATATATATATATATATATATATATATATATATATATATATATATATATATATATATATATATATATATATATATATATATATATATATATATATATATATATATATATATATATATATATATATATATATATATATATATATATATATATATATATATATATATATATATATATATATATATATATATATATATATATATATATATATATATATATATATATATATATATATATATATATATATATATATATATATATATATATATATATATATATATATATATATATATATATATATATATATATATATATATATATATATATATATATATATATATATATATATATATATATATATATATATATATATATATATATATATATATATATATATATATATATATATATATATATATATATATATATATATATATATATATATATATATATATATATATATATATATATATATATATATATATATATATATATATATATATATATATATATATATATATATATATATATATATATATATATATATATATATATATATATATATATATATATATATATATATATATATATATATATATATATATATATATATATATATATATATATATATATATATATATATATATATATATATATATATATATATATATATATATATATATATATATATATATATATATATATATATATATATATATATATATATATATATATATATATATATATATATATATATATATATATATATATATATATATATATATATATATATATATATATATATATATATATATATATATATATATATATATATATATATATATATATATATATATATATATATATATATATATATATATATATATATATATATATATATATATATATATATATATATATATATATATATATATATATATATATATATATATATATATATATATATATATATATATATATATATATATATATATATATATATATATATATATATATATATATATATATATATATATATATATATATATATATATATATATATATATATATATATATATATATATATATATATATATATATATATATATATATATATATATATATATATATATATATATATATATATATATATATATATATATATATATATATATATATATATATATATATATATATATATATATATATATATATATATATATATATATATATATATATATATATATATATATATATATATATATATATATATATATATATATATATATATATATATATATATATATATATATATATATATATATATATATATATATATATATATATATATATATATATATATATATATATATATATATATATATATATATATATATATATATATATATATATATATATATATATATATATATATATATATATATATATATATATATATATATATATATATATATATATATATATATATATATATATATATATATATATATATATATATATATATATATATATATATATATATATATATATATATATATATATATATATATATATATATATATATATATATATATATATATATATATATATATATATATATATATATATATATATATATATATATATATATATATATATATATATATATATATATATATATATATATATATATATATATATATATATATATATATATATATATATATATATATATATATATATATATATATATATATATATATATATATATATTGTATATATATATATATATATATATATATATATATATATATATTCAATACAAGTTAAGGCTAACAACTAGCTAGTCTTTAGATTTGTTCGTGTGTGTACCACTTGAGACGTCCTACTTTTGGGCTCTAGTTCGTGGCAAGGAGGTGTTCGACTTCAAAGGTGGTGGTCGATTTTTAGGGTTTGCTACTAAGGTGGTTAGTATTTTTTCTCTTCTATTTATTTACTGTTTATCTATTTTAGTTTGCTATATTTGCATGCATGTTGATCTTAGCTTAGTTAGGGAATTAAAATTAGTTTAATTGTTTGATTAATTATATTCCACACTTATAATTAATAAGATTAGTCTTTAATGATTAAACTAGATCAATTATTCAAACGGGGTAATTCTATTGGTTCGTTTTATGTAAGACTAATAAAGATTAATTAAAAATGTTTATAGTTTTTAATTAACTTGTTTTAATTAAATTAAAATTGTTTTCATATAATATAAAGTTTTAATTATTTACACATTAAACCCTCGTGTTTTCAGGGCCGGATTTGAGCATGTGCAACTCGCGCAAACGAGCAGGGCCTAATGTTTTATAGGGGCCCAAAATTTTGTTGGGTCAACCATATATATGAACAAACAGAAAAGGATATTACAAAATGTTATATTTAACCTATTGTTAATGCTTTTTTCTTTCAATTCTTAAGCACATACGTTCGAACCTAGCATAATCAGTGTGATTTTTTTAATTACATAGTCATTTCCTTTTGTTTCTAATAAACTGTCAAGAGTGTTTATTATTATTTTTTTTTGTTTATTTATTATTATCCTTAGTTTATCATTATTATAAAATGATTTTCTTATCACTCTAAATAAACAAAAAAAGTATGAACAATCATGGTTTATGTTTTAGAGATTGTTAAAATATAGGGTCTATTTTAGTATAGAACATGGCCTTTAAAAACCATGAGACGACCCTGCGTGTTTTAATAATGATCTGATAACCTTTCAAAAGATGAACATTCATAGTAGTCACAAAGTAGTTGTGCGATTAATAAAAACCTAACAGAGTCCAAGGAAATGAATCAAGCTTGTAATTTACTTCTTAGAATGGTAATTATAGTGCAAATGCACCAAAAGTATGAACAAACCAATGCATAAAGAAACACAAAACCACTAATTCACCCCACAAATATAGGTATTGAGACTCGAACCCAAGTAAATCTTTTTAAGGTCAAAAATCTTACCAATAGGCCACCAACTCCATTGGCATGTCAATATATAAGTAGTTTTTGGTTCTTTTAACCAAGTTGGAAACTCATTAATTCGCTATATATCATATATCATATATCATATCATATATCATATATATATGGGTAAAAGACTAAAGACAAATGAACCCATCCCAATGCTTGATATTTGTCTATCAAGTTCATCTGGTTTAAGTTTAGCCCGCATAAGTTCATTTGGGTAGCTTACAAGAGAACTTAAAACCACTAAAAGGTGTTGAAATCTATATCTAAGTCTTCTATATTATAATGAAGTTATGTTATAACTGAGGTTAGATTAATTTGGAAAACAAGTAAAGTTGGATTAGTTGGAAGGGAAAATCATCCCTGCAGTTAACTGCAAGAATGATAGCCGCAGCTGTGTTGTTTTGCAGGGACCAATTTTGTACATTTTAAAATTTGAAGGGTTAATATGAAAATTATTTTAAAAAAACCCTTATAACTGCAGGGACTGAATTATGCGGTTAACTGCATACATGTTAACCCCTTGGAAGGGAAACCATTATTATTTTTAAACATAGAGATCAGGATTTAATTCTCACTTATTGCAAATTATTGAGGTTAGATGTGAGGAAAATAATGTTAAGCATATGATATATGATGATTAGTACTGGTGGATTGGTGGTACGTTGATACTTCCAAGAAGACGTGTTTTTGTGACTTTTAGCAAACAAAAGGGAAAGTTGCCCATTTGTAAAGACAAGGAATAATACCCTTTCGTTTCGATAAAGTTCTAAAAGCATAATCCTTCCCATTTTCCTTTTTTTTTTTTAATAACTATTTCTGTTTCTTTCAATGCTTTATTAACCATGCGTCCCTGCCCACAATATCTCAAATGCCATTCCCAAATGATTGATCTCTTGCGTTTTATTTTTTTACAGGTTGAATTGGTAATATGGACCACTCGGATGAACTTAGTAACGGACCAAATATAGTAGTTGGTCCATAATTAACAAGTTTATTCTGAAAGCATAGAGCCATAGAGGGCTTAAAGTCATTCTTCGAAACTAAAAGTGATGGTTTATAAAAGAAAAAAACTTAAAAAATAAAGACTCGTGTGTCATTCTTCAACTTAAAAAACCTAAAAGTGTTGGCTTAAAGTAATTTTTGTTATGTGTTCTTACTTCTTTTGCAACCAATAGCTAGTTACATATAAAACATTTGGTATGTACGATAAACGTAACACTCAATATCGTCTTTCACGAGTTATGGGTCTCGTACCATCTACGACGGTGTATGAGTAAGGTTGAGATGTAGACAATCTCCTCTGTTTCTAGAGGCAATAAACCAATAGTGTTAATTATTTGATCCAATCCTATGGTTAGTAACTTATGATAATGAATATCTAGATCTAAATCTAAATAAGTAAATATATGCACAAAAAACCATTAATATCTACATAGATATCTTTACCGGCAGTCACTAATGAAAATATTAATTCAATTATATATATATATTAAAAAGCAAAGTTGGATTGTGAGGGGGTTGTACTGTAGCTAAAAGTACAACCCCTAGATGCATAAGGTACAAGTAGCTTTTGCATATCCAAATAATTAACGGCCGTTAAGTGTTGTTTGGCAAACTAACGGTAGTTACAAAACGATATTTAACGGAGTTTGTTTTCAAGTTACGTTTTTTAACTTTTGCCACCAAAGTTTTACTTTAGTTTCTTTTTGCCACATAACTTTTGGTTTTTAAGCTTTTCACATCAAAAGTTTATTTCTTTCTTATTTTTATCACATAATTTTTACTTTTTAAAATTTCGTCACGAAAACTTTTTATATTTACATTTTCGCTTTTACTTTTTGTCACATAACTTTTGTTTTTTAAACTTTCGCCAGATAAACTTTGTTTTCAAGTATACTTTCCTTTGTGAGAGGAAAGTTACTGTAGCTAAAAGTACAAGCGGCTCAACACAAGGTACAACCACCCCAAAGCATACATAAAACAAAAATAATTAATAGCTTTAACAGCCGTTAAGTATACTCACAAAAAGTACTACAAATCCGGTCCTTTTTTTAACGTCGTCAACTTTCATATTTAAATTACAACTCCTTAAACATTAGGTACAACCCATCTAAAGCATATATATTGCAAAAAAATGTTTTCCTTTGTTATTTTTACCACGGAACTTTTACTTTTTAAACTTTCTTCACGGAAACATTGTTTCTTACTTTTCCCCTTTTTACTTTTTGCCACATAACTTTTGAGTTTTTAAATTTTGTCACGAAAGCTTTGTTTTAAAGTTTTCGTTCTTTTGTTTTGTTTTTTACCGCATAACTTTTGGTTTTCAAACTTTTGCCGCCAAAGTTTCATCTTCGCTACTTCTTTTCGCATAACTTCGAGTTTTTTACCTTTATCAACCAAAGTTTCAGTTTCTTTGGTTTTTAACCTATAACAGGTTTTCTTAACTTTTGCTACAAAACTTTAAATTTTTTTCTATTTTTTGCACCATCACTTTGATTATACTAAAAAGTAACTTTCCTTTGTGAGAGGAAAGTTACTGTAGCTAAAAGTACAAGCGGCTCAACACAAGGTACAACCACCCCAAAGCATACATAAAACAAAAACAATTAATAGCTTTAACGGCCGTTAAGTATATAGGATTAACTAATGTTACACTTTTGTTACTTAACTACTTAAAATATTTCGTCCCGCTGCGAAGCGCGGGTAAAATTACTAGTTGATATGATTAAGTAAATTTTAACGTACCTACGATTACATAAATATTACCTATAAATAAAATTTTGGTGTAGAGGAATAGTGAACATTTTGGGAGGGGATTCCCTCAAGTTAATTACTCAACTGGAGTCAAGTTGAAGAAATCTTGATCCTTGAATGAAAATCAAGGGCCAAGATTCAAAGATCATCTTTGAATCTTGAGTCAAGTTAATTCTTTATCTTTGAATCTTGGCCCTTGATTTTCATCCAAGGGTCAAGATTACCCTAATCATTTTAGGATAACTTGAGGGAATCCCTTCCCGAACTTTTTCGATGTTGATTTTGGCACTTTACAAAAAGATAAGTGGGTATTAAGAGGAAAAAAATGGTTACCTCAAAACTAATCAAACACAAGACAACAAGATCAAGTGGATGCCAGGAGTCATATAACATAATCAAGAGGGCCCCAATTTAGTCACCAATTTCAAAGCATTGTACATTTTGGTTAAGCCTTTGATTCATTACTTTGAAAATGTAGGCCTAATTAACCCCTTAAAGACCGAAAGGAATTGAGCATTACACAGGCGTTATAATGATGGGAATGCCCCGGAACGCCCCTCTTCAGCCCCGGGGGCGTTCCGCCTCATTAAAAATCGAGCCCTGGCTCATTCGTAACGCGTCGAGCATGTTGGACTTTTGCGGCCATATGGCTGTTGGATGGCAGAAAAAGAAGGATATTTATTATTCTTGCCATATTTTATAATAAAAGGAATGCCCCTATGACATTTCTCCACCCCAAAGGAATGGGGGGAATGCCCCTCCTAATGATTGAAGGACACGTGACAAGCTTATATTGGATGGAGGGCATTCCCTTAACGGGCTACTCCGACTAGTCTAAATGTCAACCTCAGAATACTCACATGCGAAACAATATTTGTCCATTTGTTTTTGGAAACTATTCCAAGTTAAAATGAAGGAAGTGATATTAGTACCATAATATTTGATAAAATTACCACACAGTACAATATTTACAACAGATTGTACAAGTATATAATGCAAGATTGTGGTAGGTTAATAAAGTTACATGGTACTAATATCAATTCTCTAAAATGAAATATTAATCGTGGGAAATGTGGGCAAGGTAACAAATTAGTATTTGCACTAGTATAATTGGCATTGTAATTAACTATCGTGGGCAGAGTGGATTTGTACACCACTAAAATGTAGTTACTCTTGGTCCAGCTTCTTTTTTATAATGTACTCTAGCACCTTAATTTGCTAGATAAATTAATAACATACCATTGTGATTTAAAAAAAAAAATATTAAAGTATAGTTTTTGCTAAAATGTAAATGATTTGTTAACAAGCGTTTATAATATAGAGATGTAATTCAAAAACATCAATTCTTTTAATTTTGAAAAGCAACTTATAATTCTTATTTGTTCTATCATGAAACAAATAAAATTGATGTTTTGTTGGTCGTTCAGAAAAAATAATTTCTTTTTTGTTTGAATAATGTGACATTAAAGTCTGAGGCATGTGTTGGTGAAAAAGCTAGTAGACATAGGTTTTACCTGAAGTAGCCAAAATTAGTTATAAAGTTTTCTTAGGCCTATGCTTATAACGTCCTTTGAGCTGCGTCCAAGGGGAGGAGGACGCTCGACGCTATGGACACGGAGAGTCCTAGCCATGCGTCTTCAAGTGATAGTCCTCCTGGAGAAGTTGAAGGACGCTAGAATGTGGGGTCCAGGAGCGTGTATGCGGACGGAATTAAAAAAAAAAGCCTTTATTTCTTTGATTTCAAAATGCAACGACTACTTTCTCCTTTTTTTAAAAACTTAATCTATTTAAACCCTACCATTTTTAAACAATCAACAACAAAATACCATTTCAACTCTTTTTTATCTTCATCAAACCATTCCATTTAAAAATGTCGATACAAAGGTGGACTGAATCAGAAGATCTTTTGTTGTCGAGGCGTTGGATCTTGAGGTAACCTGACCCCGTGATCGATAGATGTGAAATGACTAATCCAAGCGAAAACGCTTGGAACGACATTACTGAAATGTTCAACAAGGACACAAGCAAACATCAACTAGTAGGTCACTTCACCAGAATTCGGAAGGAATGTAAGCAGTTTGAGGCAATCTGTACGAGGTTGAATGCACAGGGGAGGACCGTCTCTGATGAGTTGCTTTATGCAAGGCGCATCAGGAGTACCAGGAGAAGTATGAGAGGGGCTTCAAATACGAGCAGTGTTTCAGGGAGCTTATCATGGTTCTTTTTTAATTGTTTTGAATTATGAAGTGTGTTTTAGTATTTTAATTAAGTGTGTTTTAGTATTTGAATTATGTATTGTCTTTTAGTATTGTAATGTCTTTAAGTATTTTAATAAAAGATGCCTACTTGGTAATTTAATAACAACAAAATTTTATTCATAATTTTAAAACATTACAAACTTAATAAAGAGAAACATACAACATAATAGTTTCTAGAACACATTACAAACTTATTAAAAGACAAATTATTCATTCATCTCAAAAACTGCTTTGACTCATATGATCAAATGGTTCAAGGTGTAAACGGCACAATCAAGTTGTTCCAGAGCAACTTGAGTTTTGTCGATCTTCCCCTGCAAATAAGTAAAGTATTGACACTCAAGATCAGAACAATACCCGAATATCGATTTGTTCTCGACACCATTGCTTATTCGCATTTAGTTTTTGCATAACTGCAACAAGTTCCTCTCTAAACAATTGGTGGTCGAGGATATCAACCATGATACTGTCCTGCACTTGATCGACAGTCATTGGTGGTTTTGGCCTTTTGGGTTAGTGACATTTGATGAAGAAGCCATATCTGATGTATAAAAGTTTGTGTTTTGATCAGAAATATTTGATAAGGAGCCAGTATTTATAGGTAAACTACAAGACACTCATTGAACGTTCAAAATTCAAAATATTTACACAATTAGTCCCTTCAAAGTTCGAATTCAAAATATTTACACTTTCAGTCCCTCAAATGGCCAAAAATTCAAAAACATTTACACTTCCAGTCCCTGAATGGCTAGCCTGAATGTCACTCTATAAATACGAACCCATGACACAATTCAGTTTCATTACCATTCCAATTTTCATTCTACTACAAACTCACTCTTTCTAACCAAATGGCGTCCTCATCATCAAAGAATGTTAACCGACCTCGTATGACCGTAGATGAGATAAAAACACGAATCATGGCTGATATCAAAGAGGACACCCTCCATCAAATAGAACTCTCTGGGGTTATGGATTACCTACGGGAGAAAAGACGACGATGCGAGCAACAGATACAGGCAATACAAGCGCCAGGCCGCAATGCTTTGAAGCACGAAGATCACTATTCTTCCTTTCTACAGGGGGAGATTAACAAGGTCAAGAGGGTAGTTGATGATGTTTTTAAGGCCAGTCACATGTTGGGTGACCAATGCACTTGGGCCGAATCGTACCAAGACAATTGCGGGGAAGGCAAAACCACGTGGGAAGTCAAATGCCCCGCAACACGACAAGTGGTGGCTCAACGAAAACGCTTACCGTGGCATAGGAAGTATGTCAATAAAAGACGATGAGTAATCGTAGCAATCTAATGTATTTCGTGTTTTTATCATGTACTGTCTTTTTTAATTATGTGTTGTCTTTTTATTGTAATGTGTTTTAATAATAATAAAATGTGTTTTTGTTATATTTGAATGATGTTTTTGTTATAAAAAAATTTATAAAAGAATTGATGATGTAGCGAAGAAGTTCCAAGAAGCTGTCTTTATAAGTAGGGGGAGTCCTGAAGAGAGTCCTGAGTGATGTAATGCTGATGTGACACCTGAAGAAGTTCAAGACTCTCCTTCCTATAAGCATAGGCCTTATACGATCACAAGTTCACAACTACCGACAAGATCCGGTGGGTCAAGAGAGCCAGACGTACATCATCCTTAACATAATATTTTCATGACTCGTCTGTTGTTTTTTTTAACCATTAAATGACTGAATTGATAAAGTGCTGAATGGATAAATAATGTTTATATGAATTAAGTCTATACAACTATTTTTTGGTTATTAAGTCAAAAAAACAAACAATTTTAATAATTTATGTTACGGCTAAAGCTATGCTTTAGTCTGTCATTCTAATCTCGTGTTGGAGAATTTGATGTTACGGCTAAAGCTATGCTTCAGTCTGTCATTCTAATCTCGTGTTGGAGAATTTGGAAGGCCAGGAACGAGTTTGTGTTTCAAGGTACCCCTTTGTCTACACATCGAGTTTTCGCTGATATCCAGGCTCTGGGGCTTCTGTGGATCAAGAATCTACTTTGGAATGGGAAAATTGGAAACGCTTCAATTTTGTTTAAATATATACGAAGTCGTGATTGTATAGCCATTTCCATGGTTCTTGGCGATTGTAACATTTTTGGTTTTATTAATGAAAGTTGCTATTCTGAAAAAAAAGATTAAGTATTTTTAATTAAGTCATTACTTTTTAATCAAAAGACTAAACAAACACTACCTTAGTAAAGTAGTACAACATATCACCATAAAAAGTCGATCGTTGCCCAACGTAGCCAGACATTGTTACCCCAATCTTTAATTAGTCGTGTATCATATCACTGGATAACTTGAAACGCATCTGATTGTTGCGTAGTCGATGTACGGACACACTTCTGCTAGCTTATACACACTTTACCAAAACACTTATTATGGGCGATTATTGTGTTCGTGAAATAAGTTTATACATAAAAGACAAGATTGTAGAGTAAGCTAAGGTTTAGTAACTAAAACAACCAATTAAATATACAATGATTAAAACCATAATCATTGGTGCCATCAAAATTCTTAGCACCCAAGCAAAGTATATAAATGATACATTATACATACATGCATGCTTCCATCAATACTTCTGTTCTATAAAATGTTAGACCACGCGCGTTTTGCAGTTTCCGCTAAAAAGTGGTCAACTCTTCACTCCTTTAAGAAGACTAAAAAATCCCACAAATTGATATATTAACATGCAATCAAATTGCATTTCTTACTAAACTCACTCCGTTTGATAATTTTTTATTCATTTATCTTCTAACCCTTATAATAATTCCACCACTTATTAAATTCCTTAAAAAAATAGTACTCCGTATAAGAATTATCTATTTTACCCATTACTTACTACTTTACTTTATGAACATAATTTTTTATCGAACATAAACTTTGCGCTAATTAATTACACTATTAATCAATTTCATATTTAAAATACATATAAAAAGGTTTTACCATGAGCTGAAGGTTCGAATCTTGTCAAGTGAATATTCATACACTATTAATCCCTAGTTATTGGGGAGCTTAGTGGGGTTTTTCCTTGACCACCGTTGCTCGACTCATGGTAGCGGGATCCGGTTTAGACAACCGACTACCCACTGTCAAGTGTTAAGTTAGAACCTCACCATTTGACAATGGAGGGTTTATTTCTTTTCGAACGTTACCTGTAGCTAATTATATCATAATTTTTGATAAAAAGATAAACTAACTAAAAACTATTTTATAAAAAACATTAAAACTTAATTAATTTAATATACTATAGGAAAAAATACAAATGATACACTATGAACTCTTCGGCTTTTATATACTCGCTCCCTATGTCCCATTTTAAATGTCTTATTTTGATTTTTCAAATCTTTTTCTTTAAACTTTGACCGTAAATATCTTTGTTTGTATATATATTAGTTGATGAAATTTATATCAATGAAAAATATATTTAAAATTCAATCCATTCATATATATTATAGCAAGTTTATAAAATATAATCGAAAATATTTACGGTTAAAGTTGAAGGCAGAATACTTGATAAGTTAAATTTGGATAATTAAAATGGGACGAGAGGAGTATTAAACTTGGAAACCATGACTAAATACTCAAATATCTTATAAAGTCATGATACTGTACGTATAATTGGCCATTAAGGTTTGGTGTTTTATAAGTTGGCCATCAAGTTTCGGACTTTTGTAATCTAGCCATGAATTTATAGTGACATGACCAAGCGGTTACGACCATTTTTTACGTTTAACTTACACTGTCTAAAACTTTTTAGTAGGACGTATTTGGTGATGTGGGGCTTCCTTGATTGTTCCACGTCAACATTTTGTTTTATTTTCTTTTTAACTTGTTATTTTTACGTATTTTAAGATTTATGGTGCATTATTTTAGCATGTGTTTTTAATGGTTTGGTGATAATGCCTAGCATGTGAAAGTTTCTGATTCAAGTTCGAGTCTATATTTTTTTTTTTTTTTTCCAGAAGATTATATGTTAGAAATATAAAATGGTGTTAAATTGTAAATATCCTATAGTGAAAGGAGTATTAGTGATAATAGTGATATTAGTCTAAATACTCCTTCCTTACTTATGTTGTAAGAAACTCTTCAATAATAATACACACACTTAACTATTTTCCCTCTCCTCTCATCATCTTCAACCTCACAACCACAAACACTAAAACACACACCAGACCCTAATTCTTCAATTAATTCATCAATTAAGAAAAGATTTATAAGCTTAACCATGAGTTGCAAAATAAGTCCACCATTTTTGAGAGCAAAGAGCAAAGATTTTTGAAAATAATCAAACAACAACAAGATTACATTTCATCTTAGGAATCCAAACTTTTTGAGAAAAATACTCTTGTTTCAAAATTGAAATCTAATGTGTCAACAATTTCTTTCACTGATTTAAATGCTTCGGTTACAAAACAACTTGAAAAGATTGAAAACCGAATTGCATCTTTTAAATCAAAATCTCTTGACACTAAGCTTGAAAAACTCATGAAACAATCGCTAATTCTTCGATTCCAAAGATTGAGGTGTCAAAATGTTTTCCAAAATCTAACTCAACCAAACCAAAAGTTGATGTTCCAAAGAAGATCTACACGGGTAAATCTTCCAAACCTTTTGAAAGAAAGTTTTCTCAGTTTACTAATTACTCCTTGCAAAAGGGTAAGAAGTACACTAAGAAACCAAATTTTGATGGAACAACTACTTTTGTGTCTTTTCTATCCTTCGAGGATAATTCTTTACATATTTTGCAAGCCAAATCAGTTGACTAATCTTCAATGGAAACTGATTTTAAAAGATCAGTCAACTGAGTCAAAGTCATTCAAATATTCATTTTCTGAGCTTTTTGATCTTGCACCAAAACTTGTGAAAGCAGTTGTGCAAAAAGTGAATGGTTTTGTTTCGAAAAATCAATTCCAAACTCAATCTCTAAAGATTGAAAAGTTTTCAAAGAAATCAAATGATTTTTCACCATTGCTTCCACGAAAACTTCTTTTAACTAAAAGACCGGGTTTTAGTTCTCTGTGGAATGCAACTTCGATTCATCAAATCGATGAGACTTACATTTGGTCTTTAAACAAGTCAAAAACCATTGGGCCTATTCTCAAATGGGTCCCAAAGGTAATTTCTAAGTGATTTGATAAAAGGTGGCTTATGCACACATCAGTGTATAACCCGTTCTAAAACCGTTTTTGTAATGTCTTTATTTTTTAGAAAAATACAAAAAGATTTTTATTTTTTTTATTTTTGAAAAATCAAAACTATTTTCTTTTTCATAATTTTTTTTATATATACTTTGTCTTTTAGTTTCTCACAAAGTATTAGGATGAGATGCAAGACATCGAACGCCTTTGTGTACTGCCTTTGTAGTCTTTGTTAGGACCAGTTTTGGTGAAAACTGGAGCGTCTTCAGTTGAATTTGGAGACCTGAAGATTTGTCCAGAAATAATAGAAGTCCAGTGGCCAGTGTACAGTTGATGCCACTGGAGTTTCACTCCAGTTGAGTATCTGATCAGATATTACAAACATTCCAGTTGAAGTCGAAGACAACAAGTGGAAGAAAGAAAATGACCATGGCAGCGAAACCCAGTGGACATTCTACCTAGATCAAGACTGGAGATCCATCAGTGTAAAGTAATCACGAAGCTTTACACTGATTACGAGGAAGACCTTTTTGCTTTATGTACTATTATCCGGACAATAGTATTTGTCTTTGATTAAAGTACAAAAGTACATAAAGCAGGTTGGATAAAGTGACTTTATGTCTTACTTTATCAAGCATGTTCAAGGAATGAAATGCAATTCCTTAAATGCTCTCAACCATGTTTGTACGACAAGGTTGACATCCCAATGTCAACCTTTGCCTATAAATAGAGGTCTTTGCACAACCAAGAAACAACTTTGCATATCCAGACATTTTCATTCTTGGTGACTTGTGCAATATTCTCTCAATCGTAAAAAGGAACATTTCACAACTTTAAGTGTTTCGATTGTTAAGAGAATTTTCCAAGTATAGATCGATTGTATTTCATAGGTTGTTAGGATATTTACATATTTGTATTATCTTGATTCCGCAACAACCTTGTAATCTATTTAACATCAATAAATAAATTACACTTGAAAAATTACATATCGTCTTACCAATTTACTTTACAAGTATTTACTTATTGCATTGTCTTTACTTATTTAATATTGTCACCTTAATAAGTCGTCTATCCAGATTACCAGTGTAACATCCGCTATTTTGACTCGTTTGACCTTATGTGCAATTTGACTAACATTCTTATTTAATGACATGGTTGGGTTCATTTTGTGACTAAATGACTAGATAATATATTTGACGGGTTGATTGACCACACATTTGGCATTGGAATATTAGACGATGCAAGACGACACTAATTAACTAGAAACTTGAATCGGATCAACCCATGGACATGATCCATGACCCATGACCCACAAGACTTACCCAACCCTACCCTTTCCTTATCCATTCATTTATTCACTCTTCCATCTCTCTCTCTCTCTCTCTCATTTAGTGCAAGAACACACACATACAAATTTCTCTCTCTCTAAAATTCTTACTTCATTTAATGTTGTTGGAGTAAAATTTGTATAAGAAACATTATCATCATCACCTTCTAATCATCATATCAAAAGATTGGTTCTCAAAGTGCAAGGATTCCCATTTTATAGGCAATTTTCGGATTTGAACTTTGGAGGTGACTTTTGGTAAGCCAAATCCATCTTATAACCACCATTTTATGTTTATAAATGTATTTAAAGTTAAACCCATGAGCCTAGATCGAAATTTGAGTCCAAAACACCTTTGAAATCGATTTAGGGTTCTTTAGGGTTACAAATGGGTCAAAAAAACGGGTTGGGCATGATTTTGATGCGGTTTACACGCAAACATACTTATTTATGCGCTTTACACGCAATGCATACTTATTTACGCGCTTTACACGCAATGCATACTTATCTACGCGCTTTACACGCAATGCATACTTATTTACGCGCTTTACACGCAATGCATACTTATTTACGCTCTTTACACGCAATGCATACTTATTTACGCTCTTTACACGCAATGCATACTTATTTACGCTCTTTACACGCAATGCATACTTATTTACGCTCTTTACACGCAATGCATACTTATTTACGCTCTTTACACGCAATGCATACTTATTTACGCTCTTTACACGCAATGCATACTTATTTACGCTCTTTACACGCAATGCATACTTATTTACGCTCTTTACACGCAATGCATACTTATTTACGCTCTTTACACGCAATGCATACTTATTTACGCTCTTTACACGCAATGCATACTTATTTACGCTCTTTACACGCAATGCATACTTATTTACGCTCTTTACACGCAATGCATACTTATTTACGCTCTTTACACGCAATGCATACTTATTTACGCTCTTTACACGCAATGCATACTTATTTACGCTCTTTACACGCAATGCATACTTATTTACGCTCTTTACACGCAATGCATACTTATTTACGCTCTTTACACGCAATGCATACTTATTTACGCTCTTTACACGCAATGCATACTTATTTACGCTCTTTACACGCAATGCATACTTATTTACGCTCTTTACACGCAATGCATACTTATTTACGCTCTTTACACGCAATGCATACTTATTTACGCTCTTTACACGCAATGCATACTTATTTACGCTCTTTACACGCAATGCATACTTATTTACGCTCTTTACACGCAATGCATACTTATTTACGCTCTTTACACGCAATGCATACTTATTTACGCTCTTTACACGCAATGCATACTTATTTACGCTCTTTACACGCAATGCATACTTATTTACGCTCTTTACACGCAATGCATACTTATTTACGCTCTTTACACGCAATGCATACTTATTTACGCTCTTTACACGCAATGCATACTTATTTACGCTCTTTACACGCAATGCATACTTATTTACGCTCTTTACACGCAATGCATACTTATTTACGCTCTTTACACGCAATGCATACTTATTTACGCTCTTTACACGCAATGCATACTTATTTACGCTCTTTACACGCAATGCATACTTATTTACGCGCTTTACACGCAATGCATACTTATTTACGCGCTTTACACGCAATGCATACTTATTTACGCGCTTTACACGCAATGCATACTTATTTATGCGCTTTACACGCAATGCATACTTATTTACGCGCTTTACACGCAATGCATACTTATTTACGCGCTTTACACGCAATGCATACTTATTTACGCGCTTTACACGCAATGCATACTTATTTACGCGCTTTACACGCAATGCATACTTATTTACGCGCTTTACACGCAATGCATACTTATTTACGCGCTTTACACGCAATGCATACTTATTTACGCGCTTTACACGCAATGCATACTTATTTACGCGCTTTACACGCAATGCATACTTATTTACGCGCTTTACACGCAATGCATACTTATTTACGCGCTTTACACGCAATGCATACTTATTTACGCGCTTTACACGCAATGCATACTTATTTACGCGCTTTACACGCAATGCATACTTATTTACGCGCTTTACACGCAATGCATACTTATTTACGCGCTTTACACGCAATGCATACTTATTTACGCGCTTTACACGCAATGCATACTTATTTACGCGCTTTACACGCAATGCATACTTATTTACGCGCTTTACACGCAATGCATACTTATTTACGCGCTTTACACGCAATGCATACTTATTTACGCGCTTTACACGCAATGCATACTTATTTACGCGCTTTACACGCAATGCATACTTATTTACGCGCTTTACACGCAATGCATACTTATTTACGCGCTTTACACGCAATGCATACTTATTTACGCGCTTTACACGCAATGCATACTTATTTACGCGCTTTACACGCAATGCATACTTATTTACGCGCTTTACACGCAATGCATACTTATTTACGCGCTTTACACGCAATGCATACTTATTTACGCGCTTTACACGCAATGCATACTTATTTACGCGCTTTACACGCAATGCATACTTATTTACGCGCTTTACACGCAATGCATACTTATTTACGCGCTTTACACGCAATGCATACTTATTTACGCGCTTTACACGCAATGCATACTTATTTACGCGCTTTACACGCAATGCATACTTATTTACGCGCTTTACACGCAATGCATACTTATTTACGCGCTTTACACGCAATGCATACTTATTTACGCGCTTTACACGCAATGCATACTTATTTACGCGCTTTACACGCAATGCATACTTATTTACGCGCTTTACACGCAATGCATACTTATTTACGCGCTTTACACGCAATGCATACTTATTTACGCGCTTTACACGCAATGCATACTTATTTACGCGCTTTACACGCAATGCATACTTATTTACGCGCTTTACACGCAATGCATACTTATTTACGCGCTTTACACGCAATGCATACTTATTTACGCGCTTTACACGCAATGCATACTTATTTACGCGCTTTACACGCAATGCATACTTATTTACGCGCTTTACACGCAATGCATACTTATTTACGCGCTTTACACGCAATGCATACTTATTTACGCGCTTTACACGCAATGCATACTTATTTACGCGCTTTACACGCAATGCATACTTATTTACGCGCTTTACACGCAATGCATACTTATTTACGCGCTTTACACGCAATGCATACTTATTTACGCGCTTTACACGCAATGCATACTTATTTACGCGCTTTACACGCAATGCATACTTATTTACGCGCTTTACACGCAATGCATACTTATTTACGCGCTTTACACGCAATGCATACTTATTTACGCGCTTTACACGCAATGCATACTTATTTACGCGCTTTACACGCAATGCATACTTATTTACGCGCTTTACACGCAATGCATACTTATTTATGCGCTTTACACGCAATGCATACTTATTTACGCGCTTTACACGCAATGCATACTTATTTACGCGCTTTACACGCAATGCATACTTATTTACGCGCTTTACACGCAAGTATACTTATCTATGCGAATTACACGCATGTATACTTATCTATGCTTTACACGCAATGCATACTTATTTACGCGCTTTACACGCAATGCATACTTATTTACGCGCTTTACACGCAAGTATACTTATCTATGCGAATTACACGCATGCAAACCTTTATGTTACATGGTTGGCCTACATTCGATATTCATTATGGCACATGCATACATACGATATAAGACTTGGATATTTACACCACTTGTGCTCATTTATTATACGTAACTATTTTACTCCATATGTTTTATTGTGATTTGACATTGTGACTATCGACAATGGTTCCTTGTGAACCATTTCTACGAACTCACCAACCTCGTGTTGACTTGTTTAGTACGCTTTTCAGGTAACCAGGTACCCCCAAGACAAGATGCATGATTGATAGACTATTTGGACTCGGGCTTGGACTTTCATGGATCAAGGATTCATTTGCCCATTCTTTTGCATTATGCTTAGGATCGTTTGCCATCTTTTGGATTGTTTTGTGAACGATTGATGGCTACTTGCTCCTTATGCATTTTGTGATTGTGAGTCCCTGAAATACGATGGTTAACCTAGAAGTGTAAAATACAACAAGTCTAATAATCACTAGAATGGACTAGTATTACTTGTAAATAAATGCAAGAATATATAAACAAAGTAATACAAGACTTAAAACAATAAACAAGTAAAGTGGAACATTATGTATTTTTCAATGGTGTATTTTATTTATGATGTTAAATAAAATACAAGGTTGTGTGGAATCAAGATAATACAAATAAGTATGTATCCTAACAACCTATGAATTACAAATGATCTATATTTTTCAAATAACTCTTTTGGATCGAGATACTTAAAGTTGTGAAGTATCCCAGTTTAAGATCGAGAGTATTTAAACAAATTCACTCTAATGCAAAATGTATGCTTAAAAGTATTTTCTCAAAGAAATTACTTTGTATTTATAGGCAACAAAATTCACCAGTGAATTTTGTGCCATACAAATATGGTTGCATGCATTTAATGATCCGACAAGAACATTAAATGCATTGGTTAATGGTACAAGGATAAAGTCATATCGATATGATTTTATTCTTTTAACCAACCACCTTTACACGCATAAACTTTGGTAAAGAACAAGTGGATTGTTCTTTGGAAAGTGTGTAAAGGCAAAAGTCAATTCCTCGATATCAGTGTTCAGACTTGTAAGGTCTAGAACACTGACAATCCTCCAGTGTACAGATCTGGTAAGACTTCCAGTGGACTCCGCCATTTGTCAGTCTTCTTTATTCTGACTTCAGTGAGAACGTCTTCAGTAGAGTAGATCTGGACTGGGGTGAAGTCTAGTGAGCTAATCTGGAGAATACTCCAGATTTCCTATACAAGTATTTGCTCACTGGTATTCCATTATTTCTGGACAAATCTTCAAAGGGACTCCAGATTCCAAGTCTGGAGTAGGTCCAGTAGAACACGTTTCTGGACAGATCTTCAGTAAGTCTCCAGTAGTCGAGTCTGGAGCGAGTCCAGTAAATCTGGACCTAACAGTGATTGTATTTGATTAGTTGAATTCACCGAATTCATTTTATGTCATTTAGTTGCCTACGATAATTCCATCATGTGCTATTTATTTTCCGTAATATTCCGAGCCCTAGTTCGGGGTGTTACAACCAGGTATATATTCAGCACAACTGGTCGTCTCCAGTTTAGTGAATATATTGCAAAGTATACTCACCATCGACATATAGGTGTCTTCAGTAGTACCATCTCTTGAGTTGGGACTTACAGTCTCATTTGTAATATTTGTGAGCAACTTTCAAATTTTTACTCACCCTTTATATGCAAAACTTTGTTCAAATTATGCATATATTTAGGGGGAGTTTGTTTATCAAATTAAAACTTCCAAGTCTTCAAATTTATTTGCCATTTTTAAACACTTTGGATGATTTTCAAACCATTTTCGATCATCTTTATTGAAGTTCGGTGTTAGATTTGCACACGAGAGTTTAGGCCACTCATAAAAACTCCATGATCTTGTCATCGCCGATGAGATCTAACCCCGGAGTTAAATCTCAATTGTAACAACCCTCCTTTTTGAAATATATATATGTGCTAGTTATGTTGTCTATGATCCCGCAAGCCATAGTTATACTTGAAGCTAGTAGATAATGCCCCTAAATTAGCAATCTAAAGCTATTATTTAATTCTAATTAAACCAAAGGAGATGCCATTGAACAAAATTTAATTTCTAATTAATCAAGATATATAAATAATAATGAAAGTCTCACAAATTGAGATAACCATCAAAAAAAAAAAAATCCTTATAAATGTCCGACAATTTAATCATTTAGCTAATTAAAATATATTTGGGCATGAAAATAGAATTTCTATCTCAAAGTACATTATGAATTTATATGTACATAAAAATGTTTGAAATGATAATAAAGTATATGTATATATGTCTAATATAAATACAAGATTATGAATAATGGCTTATGGGTCAAATTAAAAACACAATGTATATATATATATATATACACATACACATACATACATATACATAGATATAACTTGTGAAGAGGATACTACGTAATATATTATATATATAATTATGTATAAAATATATATATATATATATATATATATATATATGTACACGACACATACACATACATACATATACTTGGACAACTAATTAGCTTATATGAATAAATAAACATGTTACACATATAAAACAAATACCCACTTAATTATACCTACACACACATATACTTACACAAATATTTTACAAAAAAAAAAAAAGATAAAACCCTTCCTTATCCCCCCTTAGGCCGGCCCCCATACCCACACACATACCCTTTCATTTCAAATTTTTGCATGCATACTAGTCTTGGAACTTACAACTTTTACACACTCTTCACACACTAGCATTTCTCTTCTCAAGAAAACTCTCTCTTCTCTCTTTTTCTCCCTCTTGGTCACGGCTCAAAGAAGAACAAGAAAAGGCAAGAAAAATCACACTAAACAAGCACTAATAATAAGGGTTTAGATTAGATTAATCAAGGGTGATATCAAGTAAGGTTTAAGGGTGTTTTGCAAGCAATAAAAAGGAGTATTTTTGGGTTGAAGGCCACGATTTTTCTGCCCTAAACTCATCATCAAAACCGACTTCAAAAGGGTATAATCTTCATCCTTTTTATTAGATTTAATCTTGTTCTTGTTTATGTTCAAAGGTTTTATCAAAGGTACATGTTTTCTTAATGTTTTCTTTCAAATATACACTTGATGAGGGCAAAGTTGATAGGATCTTTCTTTCCATGCTCATGCATGTCGAATCTAAGAAGAAAAATCCAAGGATTCAACTAGTTTAAGACCCAAAAGTGTTGTTATAGATTAAATAGCTTTTAAAGTGATTTTTCCTTTGAAAGATGATTATATTTTTATATATTTTGATGAATATATTTCTGATTTTTCATAAAAATATGTTTTTATGTTGATGGATTAAAGATGGATAAAGATTTGTTGTTAAAATGATGAGATGATTACATGCATGTTAGATTTAAGAAGGTTGGATCTTTTGTTGGATTATGAGCTGAATATGGAATTGTCATAACTGAAAAATATGTTAATCTTGATGATAATATTCTGGAAAAATTGATAAAATATCAAGGATATAAAGCTTGAATCAAAACATGTTAAAATAAGCTAGAAATCATAAACCGAAAACATGCAAAAATGCATTTTGAGCACACACATGCACCATAATCTTATGACCATGGAAATATGATAAACCTACTGGAAATAAGTTATTTCAAAAGTATAAAACTCAAGTCACTTGATGCATAGCAAGAATAAGCTCAAAAATCACCTTTTCGGGTCAAATAATCACTAACCGAAAGCACTAAATTGCACATATCACACCACCACCACTATCACGACTTGAATCACCAAAATATGATGGAATTACTGTAAATATTGAAATAAGAATGAAAATTCATTTTGAAGTACCTTAATAGCTTAAGAAATGAGGCTAAAATCACTATTTCGGTAAACGATTTTTAATCATAAAGTCCTCAATTTGAGCTATACACAAGAGAGGTCGAATTGATATGAAATTACCTTGATAAAAGTTGCCTAAAAGGCCTGGGATTTTTGATCAAAAGATTGTGTGGTGATTTCTAAGTATTTCGTTATGATTTAATGAATTTAAATGGAAATTAAAAGATATATAAATTAATAAATAAATTATGTAAATCATGAACTTGATCAAATTTACATAACCAATGGTGAAAGTAACTTAAACTTACTGTAGCAAAATAATTAAAATCCAAGAAACAAGTGTTATATAATTTAAAGGTAAATAATTAAGTAAAAATCACTAATTAATCACTATTATTGAATTAATAGAAATAATGCACAAATAAATGTATAAATCATAATATTATAAAATAAGAAGCATAAAAATCCAAATGTAATTATTCATAAATTTTAAAAGTAACTTTGGTACTTAAAAGTAATTATAAGGAATTATTTGATTAATAAATCAATAAAATGAATAAATAATTAATTAAATAATAATAATAAATTATGTAAATCATGAACTTGATCAAATTTACATAACCAATGGTGAAAGTAACTTAAACTTACTGTAGCAAAATAATTAAAATCCAAGAAACAAGTGTTATATAATTTAAAGGTAAATAATTAAGTAAAAATCACTAATTAATCACTATTATTGAATTAATAGAAATAATGCACAAATAAATGTATAAATCATAATATTATAAAATAAGAAGCATAAAAATCCAAATGTAATTATTCATAAATTTTAAAAGTAACTTTGGTACTTAAAAGTAATTATAAGGAATTATTTGATTAATAAATCAATAAAATGAATAAATAATTAATTAAATAATAATAAATTAAAGAAATAATTATAAATCAGAAAATATTCATAAACACCAATATTATAAGGTATCTAATGTCAAATATTATGATTAAACAAAGTATACAATGGAAATCATATAAATCAAAGCCAAACTACCGAAATTCCAATAAACGTACAAAATGTATATTGAGAAATGACCTTCACCACCAAATATCTTCTAACCAAATAATGTGAACAATATAATACACTTGAACTCCATAATCTAATAACAACCAAATATGGGCAAGTCTACTAGTATACATCTCATGATCTAGCACACTAGTTCATGCCACACACACTTACGTTGTGTATATATAAATACCATGGTTTAGGCTTGCTTGGGGAGCAACACGACTAGACGAAGATCTCGCATTTGATCAGCCCCTAAAACTCTCAAATCAAGTGAGTCATAGCCCCCTTTCAAACTCTTTTATGTGTTTTACTTTCGGGGTGAAAAACATGATAAATAAAATTGCTTTATATATATGAATGATTCTTGAAAGAATGATTATGAAATAGGATATATTGTATGTTCAATGTGTTATAAGTTATATGATGAGCTTGAGTTCTGTCAAACTGTATCACTTCGGTACACTACTATTAACTCTGAAAGGGGAGGCCTGTAGTTAGAGGGTTGCGCAACTAGGAGTCATCCACTCACCCACTAAAATAGGTAACGGTGGAATGTTGGTTGCCTTTGTGGCCACTTTCATTGCCAGTCCGACCCGAGCGGTGCTCTAATCTACTTTATATTAGGCGGTCGTCTCCATGGCACGATCCCTTTCTTTATTAATTGCACTTGATTGACAGCTTGTGCTATGAAATGAAATATTATGTTGGTTAGGACAGGAAATGGTCTTAGTAGTGGCTCAAGACAAACTCATCAAATTATGCCTTTGGCTAAATGTAAGTGATATTATTTATGGATGGATATTATATGATTGAACATACGGTTTGGGTATGTATATTATGATGGAAATTCTTGGAAATTTTATGATTTACTACTTCACTTTTGAATCGATTGTAAGTATAATTGTTAGTATAAACCTATGAACTCACTCAACTCTCGTAGTTGACACTTTTTCTTCATGCTTTTTAGGTCTAGAGCAGTAAGTTAGCATTTTGGACCGCCTCTTGGATGGCTTGTTGCTTTTTGTATGTTGGACTAGTGATGCAAACATTTGGTCATTTGATTATGACTTTGGTTATGTAATGGTTACTAAACGTCAACTTGAACTTGATATCTTTCTAATTTGGATGGCATTTGAAACTTTGTGTTGACGTTTTATATCTAAATCTTTTGTACCATGTCGTTCTGTGGCACTTCGTGTTTCCGCCTTAGTCGGGGTGTTACATCAATTCTAGATTGTGAGGGTTTATGAGCGTGATGATGTTTGTGCAAATAGGACATGGGGGAGTAGTCGAATAGTGAGAGGTTACGGTGAAATGATGATGTGATAAAGGGCTAAAGAGATAAAAGCCCTCCCCAAAATTCTCAAAAAGCCGGGTCAACATGTTTCTATCGGATTTCATTCATTGATTTCTCGATATTGAATAAGACTTCATGGACCCAGTGAAGCAATGCACATCTTTTCCTAACCACTCAAGTATTTCTTAACAAATACTTGTTTTATTCTCACGGAGATTTTCACATTTCTATCAACTCTTCATTTGGAAGATGTTGATATTGAAAAAGGGAGACACTCTGCTCCGGTCCCCGACTTCATTTGATCACTTATCGAGTCTAGAGCGTACTTGAAATATATTTCTTTGACTAGGACACATCGAGTCTTTACATGTATTTGTGACATTGAATATCTTTGTGATATTGCCGGAACATTCGTAATGATATCAAATTATTGATATTCCACGATGATCGAATGGAAATCCTACCAATGCTAACATCTTTTCCAACGTTGAACGTAGGTCTTACATTTTCATTTTATGAATTTGTTGAGTTAACGAGAAGTCTATGTGACCTCGGATTTATTTCCCAAAAGTCTTTGAAGAAAGTAAGACATGGTTAACGAACACCTTTGTGACACTGACCATGAATTACATTCTTTAAAGCAATTTATCGGTTGAAAAGCCATAGACCGAACCATTTAGAGATACGCTTTGTGCATTTCTCAATGATAATGGGAAGTCCTAAAAATAGTAATCGTATTTTTAGGCCACACCATTAATCCTTTTGATTTTTGGTTGTGACAACGGATCATTTTTATCCGGCTTTCATTTCTCTTCACACAAACACAAATAACACAAAAACCATTATAAAATCTTTTTCCAACAACGCAACCTCAAATTCTAGTTCACCAATAGGTTTATTGGGATTGGGAATTGGGTTGGGTTGATGTGCATTACATGTTGTTTCCTTTCACCTACCTTTTGTGCTATCAATCATTGTTGCATGATGAACATGTTTCACATATTCATCATGAGGGGGAAAAATGATTAGATGATTGATTGATAGATGAATTTCAAAGTTTTAGGTAGAATTTGATTGATTGATAATAATCGTTTTGTTTGATTGATTGATAGATGAATTTCAAAGTTTTAGGTAGAATTTGATTGATTGATAATAATCGTTTTGTTTGGTTGTTCAAGGGCTCATTAGTTTAGGTGAAGGAAGTGAATAATTATCCTGATGTGTTGAGAGTTGAAATATGTTTCGAGAAAGTTGAATGATTGTTTTTAGAAGTTAAAATTCAAGATGATGTTAGTGTTTGAAAGACGATTTTAGTTTGTGAAAGTACATGGTCGATAATGCAAATATTTGTTGGAAAAATGACCATTGTTCGGCGATGAGAAGGGTTTGAGATTGAAAAGAGATTGTTCATTTAAGGGGGAGCAAGAGTGAACTCATCAATTGCTTAGTTGATAAAAATGCTCCGAAATGATTGTTTGTTTGAGGGGGAGCAAGGAATTGAAGATTAATCGTTTATTTGATAGGTTGTTCCGAGATAGTTGTTTGTTTAAGGAGGAGCAAGAATTAATTTATTAGAGGATAAAATGCTCCAAGATAATTGTTGATTCAAAGAAAAGTTGAAACAAGAGATGAAGTTTTAAAGCCAAATCAAGCTTCCGCATTTCAAAAGAATACAAAGATTTCAAAGTCAAAACCAAGCTTCCGCACTTTACTCAAAGATTCATGTAACATCCCGAACTTTTAATTAACGGTTGACTTGTGTCGTTAAGTCAACACCTTGTGTCTGTTAAGTCTCTAGGAGATTTAATGCTTATATGTGGTTAATGTGCTATATGTGTGAGGCTTCAATGCCTTAATGATGTATATGTTAATGTGTTTAAGATGTCAAAGATGATTAAATGTGTTTAATATGTCGAGAAGTGTTCCCGTTAGGTTGTTTAAGCCTTAGATGTAAAGATGTGAAGTGGAGGGACTTAATTGTGAACCTTTGAAAGATGTATCCAGGTTTTATGGGGTCAATTAGGCTAACCTAATTGACATTAATCAGATCCTAAACCTTCTTGTGCCTCCCCAAAACCATCCCCTCCTTCTCCATTCGATTTCCATTGCAAACCTTCTTCAAACGTGTTGATTCGGGTGTCATTGATCAAGCCTTTTGCATCCTTATTGTAATCTCCAGGTGTTAAAGGTATAATAACATTGATTTTATGTCTTTTCAATCATATAATTCGTTCCATAACTGATCTAGATCTTTAGAGGATCAATTGATGTCAAAATCGTGAGTTTTAATCGATTCGGTAACCTAAAATGTTTGTTATTGTGATGCAAATCAAGTAGGGCTTAATCAATGATTTCATTGCATCATTATGGTCTTAAAATGATGAATTTTGAGGTACAAAAGTCGTTCATAAGGTTTGGGGTCGTTTGGGGTGTGTTTGGTTAAGTTTTGGAGGTTAAACAATGAGGTTTGTGCAGAATCGGGGCTAGTTGCGGCGCAACTCCTTAGTTGAGGCGCAACAAAAATGCAGTGACTTAAGTTGCGACGCAATTATCCCATTGCGACGCAATAGCGACAGAATTTTCAAAAGGCCATACCTTTTGAACCGTAACTCCGTTTTTGACAAATAAGCTATCCACGGAATCGTGAGAGCGTCTACTTTCTAAAGGTAATGCTTTTAAAAGATGATTATGATGTCAAGTTTTCAGAAAGGTTAATTTAGTGAGTGAATGCCGAGTTCCGTCGAGTTATGTAAGCTTCTACGAGGTAAGATACACTACTTTGACACGCTGAGGGTTCAACAAAAACATGGTTTTCATATAATAACTTCCCAATTGATATCTTGATTGCTTATGGGTATTCGGGGTTACATGGGAGGTGATATGGGCTATGTAAATGACTATTGAGGCCTGAAATGCAGTCCCTATGATATGAAATGTAATGATATACTATGAAATGTTATGCAATGATATGAGACGTAACGATATGCTATGAAATGCTATGTAATGTCTTGAGATGAAATGAAATGTGATTATATGTTGATGATATGTGAAATGTGCATGAATGTATGGCTTGTTCATCTAGCTCACTAGACTGATTAAGTTGCCATGACACGTGCACGTTTAAGGGCCCAAACGTTAAGATGCATATGTGATAATGTTTAGGTAATATGAACACCTAAACTATATGAGATGTGAAATCGAGCTCGTAATTTAGATGAAAGTGTTAAGCTTAACCCGTACTTGCCCTTGCCTGGCGGGTACGTAGATGTGGTTGCTCAGGTGGCTCCTTGCAACATGGTCAAAGATGTGAAGAGTAATACGGGAGGTCTGACCCGCCCTATTTGTCTTGAACATACGGATTACTCCGGGATTGGCTTGCCATTCCTTAACGACATTGATGTACAACCGTAAGGTTTGTCCATCTAGTCGGGTGTGACTTATGTCACCCTTACAAAGATGTATATGTTATATGAGATGCGTGACTTATGTCACAAATACAAAGATGTTAGATGTTATATGTGAAAATGCAAAAGATGACTAGGCACATTTAGGATGACCCATCCTATATGAAGATGTTTGATGTGATGATATGTTATGTGAGATGTAATGTATGATATGATTTATGCCTTAACGATTCAAATGACTTTTCTATAAAGTTTTAAATGGACAGATGCTTTATAAACCACGTGTTATCTTACTTAGCTAATTCGTTAGCTAACACTTGTTTCTTGAAATGTGTTGCTCCCTCAGGTTTAGCAAGCTTGAGCTAGATGATGAATAAAGTGCGAGGCATGGGTAGATTGCATTTGAGGATAGCTATAGTTTACCCATAGTGGCTGCTCATTTTAGACATTTGTTTTATGTTATGATGTTTATGACTTGTATTGATTTGTGATCGGTTGTTTTATGTTGGACAACCGATGGATTTCCATTTAGACTTGTTTCAATGATATGGCGAGTAACACCATTTAATGAATAAACCAAACAGAATTTATTGGTTTGGACTTTTAAAAGTTTATTCCGCTTTCTTTGACGTCGTTAGGCGAAAATTTTTGGAAATCCTTATTTTTAAATGATGGGTGTTACAATTCAAGTTACTTCTTCAAGCAACATCAAGTTGAAATCAACATTCAAAAGTTCAAGTTGTCAAAGCTCAAAAGTTACAAAGATTTCAAAGATGCACCCGAAGTATTCAAAGTTGCAAGAGAAGATCAAGATTTAGAGAGTCATCGTCAAATATATATGATTGTTGAGAAGATTCAAAGTCAAGGTTGATACAAGACGTTGAAGACAATGAGAAAGCTTCAAAGTCCACTCAACATTGAAGATTTTCAACAAATGGGCTCATCATGTTTATTTAAAGACCGAATACGATGCAACATTTACAATTCAACACCAAGGGGGAGATTGTTAGAAATATAAAATGGTGTTAAATTGTAAATATCCTATAGTGAAAGGAGTATTAGTGATAATAGTGATATTAGTCTAAATACTCCTTCCTTACTTATGTTGTAAGAAACTCTTCAATAATAATACACACACTTAACTATTTTCTCTCTCCTCTCATCATCTTCAACCTCACAACCACACACACTAAAACACACACGAAACCCTAATTTTTCCATTAATTCATCAATTAAGCTCAAAGTAATTCGTTACATTATATAGTTACCAAACCTCATTTTCCCAAAATACAAACTGTTATCCTGACCAATGGGTTTAACACTTGCATATCTATACTACGACTACTATATACAAATTGTAGACATCCATGTTGAAAAGTTACATTTTTTAAACAGCAAAATGACCAATATGCCTGTCTTACTTAGTTACACCTTTAATCTTTTAACCCCTAATATATATACACTATACGCTTTACATCAATTACCTATATTACTCGTCGCCGTCACTTTCCCCACTATACGTTTAGGGTTCATCGTCGCATTGTGCGGATATCCCTTAACAAAAATAAAAATAAAATGAAACAAATAATCGTGCAAAATATAGAATAATAATAATTCTTTTTCGAATGGCACTATCAACTTTAATCTTTATGTATGTTTATACAACCCATAAAAATCACAACTTTAATCTCTTCAATTCATTTGATTCTCTTCTTATTACTTTCAACATTTCTTTCCCAATATGTTCCATTTCTTTCCTCTTCCCATACCATGTAATCCCACCACTTTATTATACTAATAACCAAAATAATCTTTCATTCATTCATTTAATTAGATGGGCAGCAGTAAACACAAATGGAGATTCACTCTCCTTAGATCACCATCTTCCAACCACCTCAAAAAACCATCACCACCACCAGAGTTCATCTGCCCAATCTCTGGATCCCTCATGGCTGACCCGGTTATCGTCTCATCGGGCCAAACATTCGAACGAAACTGCGTACTCGCATCGATATCGTTGTCTTATAAACTCACGACTATCGATTTCACTACAATTATACCAAATCTTGCTCTCAAATCCGCTATTATTAACTGGTGTCATGCTAACTCAATCTCACCAATGCCAGAGCCACTTGACATACATTCCGCTTTAAATATAATACAAAAAATGATGATAAACAGCTCGCAAAATTATACGAAAATTCGTCTGTCGAGCTGTTTATCATCGACTTCTGAGGAATCAGTGGTCCCAGCCTCTGCGGCTGTGCATGATTTATCTCCTTTACGTCCATTATGTTATTTATCATCTTCTTCTTCTTCTGAAATCGATAATCATGAAGAAGAAGAAGAAGAATATGATATGGTTTTTATTAACCAGCTTAAAAGCGGGTTAATGTTAGATCATGAAAACGCTGTCGTTTCATTAAGAAACATAACACGGACAAAACAAGAAGTTCGAATGAATCTATGTACGCCTAGGTTGCTTTCGGCGTTACGTCATTTGATTATTTCTAAATATTCATCTATACAAATTAACTCGGTTGCGGCTTTGGTTAACTTATCGTTAGAAAATGGTAATAAAGTGAAGATCGTACGGTCAGGAATCGTTCCGCCTTTGATTGAAGTATTAAAAGGCGGATTCCCTGAGGCACAAGATCACGCGGCTGGCGCGTTGTTTAGTTTGGCACTTGATGATCAGAATAAAACAGCTATTGGTGTTCTTGGCGCGCTGGGGCCGTTGCTTCATGCGCTGAGGGCCGGGTCTGAGAGGACCCGGCATGACTCTGCTTTGGCTTTATATCATTTGTCACTTGTTCAAAGTAACCGGTCAAAGCTGGTCAAACTCGGGTCGGTTCAGTTGTTTTTGAGTATGGTGAAAACGGGTCATATGACGGGTCGGGTTATGTTGGTGTTATGTAATTTGGCTGGGAGTGTGGAAGGGCGGGCCGCGATGTTGGATGGTGGTGGAGTGGAGTGTTTGCTTGGGTTATTGAGCCGGGGCGAGTTTGACTCAGAGTCGACTCGTGAGTGTTGTTTGGGAGCGTTGTATGGGTTGAGTCAAGGCGGGTTGAGGTTTAAAGGGCTTGCAAAGGAGGCCGGGGCGGAAAACTTGTTGGTGAAAGAAGAAGAAACAGGGGCTGAAAGATGCAAAGAGAAAGCAAAGAAGATTTTGGAGGTTATGCGACAGAAATACGAGGAGGAAGAGACGGTTGATTGGGAGGCGCTGCTGAATTCCGACGAGGTAACTCAATCACGATTTGAACTTGTTTATGGTAAAGGGTAAAGTTGGGACTCATAACTGGACCAAAGGTTTTTTTTGTGGGCAGTTTTTGGGCATTGTTTTGTGGATTATTTTTATGTAATTTTGGGGTCTTTTGGGCACCCTTTGTTTATGTGTGCATAGAAAAGCATAGTGGTGTAAATAAAGGTTTTCGAGTGGATTCATTTTAACTTTCAAAAGGTTTAACTGATCTGCATATATGAATATGGTTGAGGTCTCATTGTTGTCGTGTGGTGTCGAAACACAATCTCTTAAAAGTTCGGTCATATGGAGTTAATTGGAAAAAGGTTGATCTTGTATCGTTGTTAAGCATTTGGCTCGACAAAAGTCTAGTTTTGTCAATAATTTGAAGCTACTGTCATATGCATTCTTTTAACATCTATAAAATGGGTCACCCTTAGTTACTGAGCAAATTTACTAGCTAAGTTTTGTTCAGTTAACCAAACAATGCAAAATCTCAATTAGGTAAAACTATCTCAAAAACTCACTGGTTTACGAGCCAAAGGCAAGTTTCTATGGCGGAGATTAATAAACATCCAAAACGTAGCTGGAACTTTACTTGGCCCAGGTAGAATAGATTAGTTTCTGGACTAGCTTGTTTATAGGAGATTTTCCATTAACAAACCCATTCTGTGTAGTTTTGTTGCTATTGGTACACAATCCAACTGGTATAGGATACCAACTGAATTGCACAGAAGACCAGCATCTAGCTAGTTATACTACTTTTTTTTTAAGCGTTAGAAATACTGGCGAATTTAGGTAGGTCTAGCATACGTTGTCTTAACCGGGTCCGCGCTAGAGAGTTCTTGGCAGAAGAAATCCTCAATTTAAAACCCTTGATGTAAAACCCCAATCACTATAGGTTGAATAAGGTCTGTGAGACCTAACGACTACCACTGCATGCTGCAAATTAGCCTCAACTCCCTCCAATTTCTGGGTGAAACTCCTACCCATTTCTCTAGTGATGTTTTCTATTAGCTATTTTTGTACTATTCTGTTATTCCTAATGGCTCAACAATCCTTCTGTAGATGGGTCCGTTATAAAGCCAGTGATTATGCAACTTAGAACCTTCCTTTTTTGGCATTTGATCCTTTTCATAGACAACGCTCTTCCAAAACTGGTCTAGGGCACGTTTATGCATGCCTGATGCTTTCTTCTTTGCTTTAATAGTAGGGCTGATAGACTGATAGTGATGATGACTTCAAAGGTATGTATATGTATTGTAGGTTTGAAGGTAATGAAAGAAGGAAACAATAAATTTTTTTTTTTTTTTTTTTATCAATAGTGTCCTATAGAGGCGAGAAAAGACCTTAACATTCGGCATGTGAAGGTCTCTAACGAACCGGGTTAAAATATGTTTGAGAAAAGAATGATACCCGGTACTTATTAGTCAATAAAAGATCACCAACGACATTTCAAAGGAGATTAGGACGAAACTTGATTATTTGGGAAAACCACATGAACGATTCTTACAGTTAACTCAAAAAATAAACAAGAAACAAGAATCAACCAACAACAATCTAAGACAAACCATAAAAATGGGTGAGACTAATGGTACAAGAATAAATGTCGCTAATAACCCAATATACATAGAATCCAGAAAGGAAGTTAAAATATTGGTCCCTTTAGTCTTCATCCTTGACATATTTCTTGGTATCTCCTCCAGCTTTGACACTTTCCTTTATTGTGATCTTCTACCCTTGTTTCATACTTGTCTCCATGAAAGGTCCTACAAAATCCCTCAACATAAAGAATAAGAAGAAGAGTAAAAAAGGACCCAGGTAGGATTGTAAGACAATTACCATTCTAAAAGAATTCAATGCTTCTAATCTTGCTTAATCCATACCTGAACAATTAGACTTAATAATACGATCTGTAGTCTCTGTTGTTCATGTACAAAGCAAATTGAGAAGCGTATGAAGGTCCTTTGTATTCCTTATACTCACTCCACCATTTCATCAAACTGCTTTCTTCCAAGAATATATCTGATGACACTGAGTAATTACGAATCCCACTCAAGACATAGGCCTCAAACCGCTTCAATTTCTTGACCTCAACTTCAATGCTGATTGAGCTTCTGTTCTTCAGCTTTCTCGTTGAGATTAACGCCTCCTCCACATGTGCCCAGAAGCAAGAATCCTCCGTAAGACTAGCAGCCCTGTTTGTCCGAGGAGTTGGACTCAGAGCCTCCTTATCTTTGGTTGACCATTTTTCTAAGAGAATATAATGGTTAGATCTATTCTCTAAGTAGTTTACGTTGCCCTTTTTGTAGTATTCAGCTATATCTAGTGGCTCGGCTAACCTTGTATAGGTTATTCCACCATAGAGCCAACGCTTACGCAAAACAGACCCTGCTTCTTGTGGCATTCGCTCTGTTTCTTCAACGAGTTTCTTCCAGTACTGGTACAACTTACGTTGATGCTTCAAGATATTTTGCTGGCTCGCGATTTCATCTTTGCTTCTTGGGTTCTTGTAGTTATCATAGTAACCCATTGTCGGTCTACTGCTCTTTTTGTATCTTTCCATCCATACCATACTTATCTTCATATCATTTAGCTTTCTTGAAGGCTCATAAACATTCCTTCTCTTATGTATAATCTCTGCTTGTTTCGCCTCAATTCTCTCAATCAAAACATTCCTGTTACTACTTTGCGTATCCACCATACCAACCTCCATCAGCTGCAATGTGATTCCTGCCTTCAACGAATTCAACCCGAATTCACCAATATCTGAAACCACACGGTACAATACCTTTTCTTTGATCAAAATCAAGTCGCTTTTATAATTGTGTGCCTGGAAGTTTTCAGTAGACAATGAGGAGGCCATGTCGAGTAGTACTGCCAAGATCGAGTCATCATCTTCAAAACTAGTGTGTCCTCCCACGTGTGTGCAAAAAAGGTAAGTTCCAAAAGGCTTGTACACCCCACTTGATGTAAACAAACAAGGGACAGGATCGGTTTTTGCGACCACATTTAGGAAACTGGATTTCCATTTTGGGCGTTCAAAGATGGCCTGTTGTAGAGCTCCGTCACCAACAAGTGGCGAACCGAAAGTTATGCAAATTGGTCTTTTTGATTCAAAACAACCATTTGATTCATTCTTATCTATGATATGATGCAACCATAACGTGAAAAGAATGGCGACATATCCTCCTACAGACTGTCCAGTGACAACCAATCGTTTCTTTATAAGCTGCAAAACAATAATTAAGCTGATCGATAAGAACAAGGGACAGATTAGGATCCGAACAACTTGAGGGGTCAAGGTAGAGGGTCTCAATCATTGGATTAATCAAGGATCGATTATTAAATTTTGACTATTAATTTTCAATCTAAATGTTAAGATTCCTTCAACTTGACTTTGAAGTAACTTAAGGGATCTTAATCCTAAGAACACATAGCACATTTGTTGAATCTCAAGGGCGGTAACAGAAAAAAATAATTATGAGGGGGTAAACTTAAAAAATTTATGGGAAAAAAATCCAAAAGAAGACACAATTTAAAAATCCATGAAAAAACTTAAATTTTTATTGGATCATGATATCCAAAATACAAATACCTCATTTTCTTGATCTACACCCATTGAGAGATGATGTCCAAACAAGTCAACAGCAGCTTTGTTAATGCAGACTTTCGGGTTGACTTTTGTGGAAATGAATTCAATGAGTTTATGACTTTCTGATGAAACCAAGTCGAACTCTCCGTGATGAAATCGTGTTATATCATCAAGTGAATAGTTGAAAGCCAAAACTTGGAAACGCGAATTACTCGTGTCAAGTTTATAAGCCAACGGACTAGTCTCCAAAAGTGCATTATAAGCATTTTCTAGCAAATCTATGCTAGCAAGAAAATTACCATTTTCGAGTTCACTACTAAACCTGCAAGAATATACGCATTTTTGGATCAAAAAACAAAATTAAAATGAGCTTAATTAGTGGGATGTAAATGAAGCTTACATATCCTGCTTCATGATGTTTGTTGATTGGTAGATGTTGTGGATTTGAGAATGTTTATTTGTAGACACGTACTTGGAGACAATGGAACAAAGCTTTGAAATTGCTACGAAATTTCATGTTGATTGGTGGACGGACATACATCAATTTCTTGGTTATTGTGACTAGTTTTTCGTCAACTGTAAAGTCGTTGTCGAAGTCTTTTTTTATTTAAATTAATTAAACATATACATTATTATACGAGTAGTACTTTTGTTTTTTGGAGTTCTCTGCTTAACCTGCAAGTATTAAAGTATATATTCGTGGATTGAAAAAACGAAATTTTATGAATTCTATTAATATATGACGACCATTGTGTTATCAATCAAAGAGATATTAATGAAACTAACATTTCTATCTCTATACTAAATAAAAAAAGATTGTTGTGACATCACTATTTCATATAAATAGCTTATTTGGCATTTATTACATTTCTATTTTTGTTATTGATGTTATTTTTAAAAAATATATTTTTATTTTTTTAAAACTAATAATTTATACATGGTATTTTAAGTTTAATTATCTAAATAATTTTGTAATAATAGATTTTTAAGTTATCCACATATTATGTGGGTTAATAAACTAATTTTAAGGTAACTATTTCGAGGTTATGAGTATTGTTGGACTTCCGCAACTTTAATGGCGAAGATACGTTTTATAAAACTTTTATTAATATGCCCGGGTTGAACCCGAGTTAATTAGCTATTGTTATTATATATAGGATAATTTTTTAAAAGTTTTAGCTTTTATTTTAAACTAAAAAAGTTCCGAAGACACTAAAGTTTTTTTTGGTAAGTAAAGTTTCAAGCTTTTAGGCTTAATGAAAAGCGTTTGCCAAACATACCCATAATTGTCATGAATTGTCTATTAAGGACCCCATCAATTAAGTTAATAGATTTGACCAGTGAATAAATAACCCTGACTCGAACTTTATGATGTTTTCTTGAAATGGTGCAACTAGACCATTGAGTATTTGGGCTCCGACCACTACTTGTTGTGAGTCACCCAGACGAAGTTCTAGATTTTGTAATCTAGAATTTATAATTCCTTTCAAAAAAGTTTTTAGTTATTGTACTATCCAAGTTTCATATACATTTAGAAAGGATCATTAGTTGCTGTAATTGGCTATTAAAGGCCTGTAGAACTCATTTTATTGTTGATTGGTGGACATATATCAATATTGTCCTGCTAACATTGATGAAAACCTATAGCTTACACAACCACAAATAAAAGTTACAACTATTTCCCTCAGACATATCTTATAAGATAAAAATGCATATGAAATATAGTAATAATTATAAATCACATGGACGATCTATGTAATTTACTCTTATATTTATTTATTTATTAATTATTAATGTGAAATTGATATCACATCAGCAAATCCCATCAAAATATGTGTGTTAGTTAGTTATGTCTAGTGTGGTAGTGATAGTGAAGATAGTCCCATGAATTTCAGTCTCAGATTGACAACTATCAATTAGGCTCATTTGACTCAAAATTTAATTTATCTATATTTATTTATATTACATTATAAAACATTTGTTTTTTCTTTTTTTTTCTTCTCCAACTAAGTAGATTTATTTTATAGGTGTGGATCGAACATCACAAGGGAGGGTCTAGAATATGTTGTCTTAATCGAGTCCACGTTAAAAAGCCAACTCACGGCCTCACCCAAAACCTAGTAGGAGGAAAACCCCCTAATAGTCTGCCCAAATACACGACAATGAATTATGAGAAAACCTAGCACCCTAAGACTTGAACCGGGCATGGCCGGCTTTGATGGTAGGACAAAATGGCCGACCGGCCGAGATTCATTTTTTTAGGGGGTCCGATTTTTATTTTTGTTAATGTTATATCCATAAAAGAATTATGTATCTAATCAACTAAGTTTATTATAAATTGTAACTATATAATTTAGCTAACATAAAAAAACTCATTTACATACTTTTATAGATTAATTATTTATTGTTATGTATGTTTTTGTTTGATTTATATCTATAAATATTTTTCTTTGTATTTCAAGTTATGTTTTTCCTTAATTTAGTTTTATTTGCAATGTTTTTTTAATTTATTTTTCGACCAATAACTTTAGTCATGTTTATTATTAAAACATTTAACATTGTTGTAAGTCCCCTGGTACGGATCGTTAATAACTTGATCCAGTTATCAAGAGGTGCGGAATCCCTCTCTATAACTTGGTGATTCACAACGAAAGCCCCTAGATCATCTACGGCCTCGTAGATCTTCTTCGGGCTAGCGGAACAACCTTTGACCTATTAACCTGCAGTACCTGCTTGATAATTCGACAAATGTTCAACCCTAAACTCTGTTAGGGTTCGGTTTAACGACTGGGCTTCAGCATACTGGCCTCGTATTTCAGGCCCAACTCGACATATTTACGAGGTCGTATTTATGCTCTAGCCTCGTATTTGTCCCTGCAAATACGGAGTCGTATTACCTATATCATGGACTCGTATTTAACCCTGTAAATACGGGGTCGCATTTCGTCTGTATGAATTGCGAGCTCGCAATTCATACTTAGCAGATTTACTATACATTCAATACTTAAACTTAATCTAGTATTCTATGCATAATACTAAGTTCATCAATGACAATCACATTACAAAGACATATTACAATATAAGCCCAAACAATCTAGACTGCTATTGACATAGACGTGCACTTACATACTCCCCCTTGGCAATAGCTTCTAGACGTTAACATACTTATGTCTTCGTCTTGTCTTTGTCATTAATCTACTTTCTCTGCTTTTTCTTCTTGCTTCTGCTCTGCTCCTTCTCAGTCTCAGTCTCAGTCTCGAAATCAGAATCTGACTCTGACTCTGAAGGAGTATGAGTTAACCCTAACCGTTCTTTCTCTTGATCCCTCAAAGATCCTGGATCATAATAATAATCCGCAATTTCTGCTCTAGCTCTCATATGAGCTTGTGGATCATATCCCAATCTCTTCTCCAGTCTATGCACAATAATTGGATGCAAATCTGACTCGGTAGAAGTTTATTGGTAGAATCGGTTTTGGTAGACTCACTATCCTGAGCACTAGCAATATCATCAACAAGAGCAATAGCATCAGATTGCCCTACCAAATCCTTACCTTTGTTTAATCGATCAACGTCAGCATCTTCTGTAAGGGGTTTGGTTTGAGGTGCATCAAGCTCAACTACCATGTTTAACTCTGTAGACATCTGTTCTTGAGCTTGTGGAGCTTCTGAGGTTGCCTTGCCAACAATACCAGCCTGGCTAGACTCCCCTTGAGTCTCTGTTCTTAAAATAGAACTCCCTCCTAGCTCTTGAGTAGCTCTAGCAGCATCTGGATCTTCATTATGATCATCATCATGCCTTGCCTTAGCTATCTCATCACCTTTGCAACCTAAGCTATCTCTCTCAGCTCTAACCTTGAGATAGTCATCGATGAGATCATGCAATTTTTCTTCGGCGATCTTAACTCCCTTCTTCATTGCATCTTCCATCTTGATAACCTTATCATCTAGAGCCACATACTTCTTATACATCTTGGACACTACCACTTCGGCTTTGCCCAATTTGTCTTCAAGAAATGTGTTCTTGTCACTAACAACCTTTAAATCACCAGTCAAATGAGTAACCAAACTTCTCATCTCATTCATCTGTCTCTGCAGATCACTAAGATTGGTTTCTTCACTTGTTTGAAACTGTGGCTGTGTAGTCTCAGGAACAACAATCCTTGGCACACTTTGTGAGCCACCAGTAGCAGCAGAAGTCTCTTGTTCCCTGACAAGTCTAGTTCTCTTAGGCAAAGGTTGCTCTGGCACCCAATCTTCATCCGTTTCTTCCTTGAGTTGCCTCAGTAGGTTTAGGAACCATCTTAGATCCAACCCTGATGAATGCATGAGATCTATAAGGATCTTCATCACCATCACTGCTAGAATCATCATCAGAATGGATAGAAGGCTCTTTGTCTGCTTGAACATCAGCAACAGCCTTTCCTCTACCTTCAGCATCCATACCAGATCCACTAGCCTGACCTGCTTCTGACCCACTAGCTTCTTCAGTCAAGGTCCACCTCTACTAGGTCATCAACATGGGCATTGTACCTTTGCACTTGAGCAATATCACCGTCTGGATCAGCCATTTCTTCCAATAAATCATCTACTGTAGGTCCTTGTGAACTGATCGTCAACGAGAACGCTTATAGTTATGACGAGAGTGCGGAATCCTCTCGTGATAACCTGTTTGCTTAATTATATTATCGTCTTTCGTTGTTTATACAACCTAAGACCTTAAACGCGCGCGGTTTGCAATTGGACAGAGTTTCAACGTATTATCTTAATTAACTGTTTTAAATACGTATTATGTGTGTGTATTTATACTATACTGTTCATAAACGCGTGCTAATATGGACCGTATATCTTAAAGCCCATAGCCCATTAACAAACGCGTGTTTATGTAAACACGTGATGACCACGTTTTTTAGACAAACTCGTGTTACTGTAGCACGAGGTTAGTCAAACTCGTGTTACTGTAGCACGAGTTTGTACACACTTCCTTTTGTCATCTTTTAAGTATACTTAATTACTCAAAACCTGACTAGTTTATCACTTGTATCTGTATGTTATTTATAATCACATTCATACAAGTCGTAAACATTAAACATACCAAAACTCTGATCAATATGTAATCATTCACATTACTTAAGTCCAAATAACAAGTTTAAACATAACATAAGTCTATGATTACATATTACAAAACATAAACATATACTGATCAAATCGCTGTTGCTGTTGTCAACAGAGTCATGCACTTACAGTCTCCCCCTTGACATCAGCTACACGATTTCTTCAGTCTTGTAAAAACACTATCCATCAAATAACAATCTCCTGCTATTTGCATGAATATTAGCATGTAAACAAATACGCAAAATCTTCCTATATCTGCTTTCCTCAGTGGTCCATGAAGGTCTAAACAGACATTCATTGTCATATAACCTTCTCTGATCATCTCTGGAAAGGTTCACAATCTGCATAGGATCAAATACACGTAACAAAATAACTCTCTTATCTCTATCTCCATACATCAATGCTTCACCAGTGTCCTTGTGAATCTCCCAGTGATCAAGTGTACTCAAAACATCTTGAGGCCATTTCTTGACTGGAACCTTCAGTACACGCTTAATTGATCTTTGAGTAAATTCTATTGTACCATCATCCTTTGTAACTTTCTTCAAGGATCTTGGCGTTATGTACACACTGGTTTTATCAAAATTATCATAGAACCTTTTCCTATAATCGTCTTGCAACTTTCTACTCCAGTAAGTTGCATAACCATTACCACTCGGATTAACAAGCCTTTTCCTTCCTAAATCCATTAAATCGGATTCACTAAGGCTTTTAAAATATTTCTTCATAGGCTTTAAGTACTGACAACCATCATCTCTTTTAATAATAAACAATTTCAGCTCATCATCAAAAACCAACTCAAAATAGTAGTAACATACTTATGAGCATCTCTATCACTAACAAAATCCCAAAAGATAGATGGTTTCATACTTTCTCCTACCAATCCTCTTGCCGGTACTCTTCTATCAATTTGATGTAGATGATCTTCATCCCTACTTGGCACTGGATACTCTGTCACATCAAATTCCTTAGAATCTTTAATATTCCAGCTTAGAGTAATTCCATCTTCATCATCTTCAACTTTGGCAAAAACCGTAAAGTGTAGAGTTCTTGAACTTGGAATAAAAACTCGTTCAGCTTGAACCTCTTGTTGATCATCTGGAACTTGTTGATCTTGAGCTTGTGCTTGTTGTTGCACAAAATCATCATCTTGAAAAACATTAGTCCAGTCCAAATCAGGAATCATTTCACCTTCTTCCAAACTTTCATCATCTTCAGAATCATCATATTGAACCTTAGATGTACCTGCACCTATCTTTTGAAGCTTATCTGAAATTTAAAATTTCAAATATGCAAAGACAAACAACATCAAGACATAAAAGATAGCATAAATACAATACTATATCATAAATATAATGTAACAATTAAGTACACCAATATTTATCTTATAATTTTTAATCTTATTTACATCTAAAGCACACAAATCATTAAGCTCTTAAGGTTCAAAATCCAAATCTGAATCCGAATCCGACTCTGACTCTGAGGGTGTACGAGTTAACCCTAACTGCTCTTTCATTTGATCCTTATATGATCCTGGATCATAATAATCATCAGGAACCATAAAATCTGCCATAGCTCTCAAATGAGCTTGTGAATCATATCCCAATCTCCTCTCTAGTCTATGCACTATTAATGGGTGCAACTCTGACTCTGAAGACTTATTGGTAGTAGGATCAGAATTGGAGTTACCTGAATTGGAATCACTATCATCATCATCAGCAAGAACTACATCTGGAGCAACCATCACAGCTTTTCCTGAATCTTTCTGAGTCCCAGACGTACTAGCACCAACTGTACCAGCAATCTCTGACTCTCTCTGTCTTGATGTCTCCCCCTGAGTCATTGCTTCTGCTTGAGCTTCAGTTCTTGGCTCACCATCAGCATTTGCATCATCATCATGATCTTCATCCTCTTTCCTCTTCAACTCTGTCTCCCTACAACCATCTCCCCCTTGAGCCAACAACTGCCTAAGCTTTTCTCTGAGTTCAGCACTTTGACGCTTTTCATCTGCTAAATCAGCAACTAACGTCCCTACTAACCCTTGCATTGCCTTCATTTGAGCTTCCAATGTCATAACTTTTGTCTCCAAACGATTCATCTTGAATTGAGTCAACATAATCTGCGCAGGTTCAGAAGTAGACGCAACTGTTGGTCTAAAGTGTGCAACTCCAGAAGGTCTGGTAGGAGGTCTTGGAGGAAATTGAGAACTGCCGATCAACGGCGATTGGAGTGGACGAAGAAGTGTCGTAAACGCAGTGCTTACAGGAACAACAGATCTAATCAAAGCACTCTGCGTATGTTGAGGAATTGACACTTGACTTGATTCAGCTTGAGTAACTGCAACTGAAGGTCGACGAAATTTTTTTCTTCTATAAAGCAGAGTACCCTGTGTAGATGACGCAGACACAGTAGCAACAACAGGGACCTCTGATTGTACAGGTTCATCAGCAACTAAACTTTCCGTCACCTCAGTTCTCTCAGACTCCTCTTGTTGTCTGTGTTTCTTAAACGCTTCAGCCAAATGAGCAGGTAAAACCTTTCCCGACCTAGGCGCTTTCTTTCGTCTTTGCAAAGGAATCTCCTCTTCCTGGGGTTCATAAGTAGGATCACTCTCATCTTCAGTGCGAAACCTCTTCAAAGCTCTTTCAACAGGAGAAGTATCACTTGCACGACCCGTTATATCAATATCTGAATCACTCTCTGTAGCATCTGGGTCAACAGCCTTTCCTCTTGAACTTTCTGCAGCAGCACCAGCAACATCAGCCCTAGCAAAGTTCAGAGGATCATCTACATCCTCCAATAATCTATCCAACTCTTGATCTCTTTCAGCATTTGAATCTACAAACAACTCTAAGTTATCCAATGCTTGAAAATTATCCATTTGCGCAATCACATCATTTGGATTTAACGCAGCATTCACAAAAGCTTCACCAATATCAGGATTAGCACACACAGCCTGATCTAACAAATCTTCCATTGCTTCATTATCTGCCCGAACATCTTCAGCAGCAGCTTGTACTGGCTGAACTTCAGGTTGAACCTGCGGTTGGACTCGAGGTCGAACTCGTCGTTGACGTTGAACCTGAATTGGAACTTGAACTTGAGGTCCTGGTGGTGGTGGAGGTGGTGCATCATTATTTCCACCTCCTGCGACTTCATCTTCATCTCCCATCCAACTGCTGGAGCTCTATAGTTTGGATTTATCAAGTGTCCAAACAGTGCACAATCTGCGGATTTGGATAACTATCCTTAACTTTCAGCATCATCGACCAAATCCTATTTGGTGGAGAAGCAATCTCATATACATCTTCCAATACTGGCAAATTCTGTACAAAATGATGAATAATCGCCATTGTTAACCTTGGCAAAATCATAAACCTATGCGACCCTGTCTGAGTGATTTGGGTCTTCAAAATATCGAAGAAGTAGTTCGAGAATGAATAAGGCCTATTCAAAGTCAAAGCCACCATCTGGGAACCAACTTGTTTATTCAGCTGATCAAACCCTGCATGACGATTACTGATTGCCACAATCAACACATGAGCCAAAAACCTCCATTGGCCATAGAATCCTGCTTTAGCAATCGGCCACTTTGCATTTGGCGTAGCATGTCCCATTCTTCCAAAGCATCCTCTGACCAAGGTTTCTTCAAACTCTATCGGACCATTTTCTTCTTCAACAATCCCTAAATGCAATATCTCTCCTCCAAATCAGCAGAGAAAGAAAACATGTGATCAGCCACAGTTGTCTGAAACCTAACACTTCGAGGGACAGCAGGTCTATCTCCTTGTGCTGGCTGTGCTTGAACCACCCTTATAGAAGCATTATTCCAAAATTGATGCAGATATCCTTGATATAGCACTGGATTGTGAGTGAGCACAAAATGAATACGAGAGCGTTCCAGATATTGAAGCAAACCGTTAAAGTCCGTATTTCTTCGATCTCTCGACAAATCGATCAACTGATTGTGAGTTGAGAAGAAATTTCTTGGATTTCCTGCCATTTCTGGAAAACAAAAAAAGTGCAATAACAAAAATTTAGCAACAACAATTCTGCACAATAAAACTTAGAAAATTTTGGAATCTGCTTGTAAACACGTGTAAAAGTCTCAAACGCGTGTAGTATGCCATAAAAACCTAAACACGTGTACCAATTCTTCAAACGCGTGTTACAATGGTAAACGCGTGTGATCAAGGGTAAATACGTGAAGAAGGGTAAACGCGTGGAACAAAACATCTGAAACCTAGGTTCCAAACGCGTTAAGAGCAAACGCGTGGAACTAGGGTTTGTAAACACGTGATTGCCAAACGCGTGGAATACCAAAAAAGTTGTATTTTGATTTCAAAATTCCAAACGCGCGTGAAATCCAACGCAATGTCACTGTTCATCGACTTCTAAAACCAGAAAACTACTAACAGACAATGAAAATCAAGAGTTTTTCTAACAATGTACATGACTATCTAGTTATCGATATGACAATTTGCAAGAAATATCAATCAAACAATGATTAAAAAACCAACTAGGAATAATTATAATGTATAACCATGGTTTTTCAATCGATTATATCTTTGAAAATCAAGCAAATTCAAGGAAAACATACCTGTAATGAACACGAATATGATCGATGAAGAATAACAAATTACGATGAACAGTTACTAAGCACAAACAGTAACACTAAGCACGGTTTTGAGCTAAACGCGTGTTGAGGGAGTAAAACTAGGGTAAAAGGTGAATTTGAAAAAAAAAAATTGAAAATGGTGAATAATGAACGAGTTTGATCATGGTATATATATACCCGTGACCCAAACGCGTGTAAAGTAAGTCAAACACGTGGTCCAAAGCCAAACGCGTGGTCCAATTCCAAACGCGTGGTATAAGACCAAACACGTGGTAGTCAGCCAAACACGTGAAGGAAACTCCAAACGCGTGGTATAAACCAAACGCGTGAAATTTTAACCAAACACGTGGAGTAGGTTACCACATGATTAAACGCGTGTTTCCTGTAGCATCAAACACATTCTCAAAATACACTTAGATAAATTTCATACGCTTTACCTTCAAACCTGAATAACCAGCTAATACACAGGAAAGAGATAACCTGTATGAAACTCAATGATTTAACCCTGAAAATCAAGTCATCATTAGCAGATAAAATTTTAACAATCAAACCTGATAATCTTGACTTTACGATATACCTGTATCAACAGGTATGATACAACTCAACAACTTTGGAAAAAACATAAAATTCCAATATCGAAAGTCCTGCACACTTAAAAGAAACTCATCAATGCATCAATATCAACAGATAACATTATTTTAAGCGTGCAAAGAAGGTATCTAATTAAAAACCTATGGTCAGTCAATTATCATCGTCAAGCATATCTTTTCACCAAAAACAAATTGAAATCTCAAAAATATATCAGAAAGATCATTTCCTAAACTTAAACACATTAATGTCCATATCAGAAAACAATCTTTTAACATGATACTTCAAGCAATATATAATCAAGTTAAGGACCATATAGCTGACAATAGAATCATTAGATGCTTATCAACTCTCTCGTGCAATAAGAAATAGTGTTGACACAACTACTTGACACATAAAATTGTAAGTACAAAAATAAAAATAAAAATAAAAATAAAAATAAAAATAAAAATAAAAACTTTAAATCTAAACCTCATTATTTATTTACAAGAAATTCTAAGTTTCTGCGGATTAGATCAGATTAGCAATTACATAAGCCTGCAAGTGAGAAAAAAATTTCTCTTATTATTAGTTATGAACAATGACTCAACCACGATTACCGGTATGTTTGTCCTCTTAAACACTCGGTACTTCCAATTTCCTTTGGGTTGTGGCACTTTCGTATTACTTGAGCCAAGGACAGTCACCATGTAACCTAGTAAGTTACTCATGCCACAAATTTTGTTTGCGAACTTATGTGACCCACATTCAGATACACTCTCACAATCGACACATGCACTAAAATTTAGACATTTGGTGAGAAGGTAAGAAAGTCTTTAAGAATCAAGCCAGCGGTGACAGGTCGGTGATTCCTCACACGCAAAGCGACTTAACTTGACTCACGTACGGAAATATACTCAACATTGCATAATGCCAAGTACTTGCATATTTGTGACATTTATTTTAAGCACTTATGAAAACCCGTGACTTTCGATGAGACCCGTGTAGCGAACTTTCTGACAACCTATCCCAAGTTGGAAACTTTAGGTAGGCTAGGTATACAAAGACACCCCAAGGACTTACTTGTTCGAATCTCAAAGGCCACATTAGCTTCATATTTTCAACAGATTTATAGTTTTATTAGATATTTGCATATCTTGTCACAAATATACATCCGAAAAAGCAATACATACACATATATGTATCCGAGACCTTCCTTTTAAAGACCAAATATACATAATGAAAATGCAAGATCTTTCATAAGATTTAAAGGACTTGTCTCTTTTAGGAACAAGCATTCTCAGCCATATATCTGAATACGTTTCCCACAAGGACATTGTATAAATTAAGTTCGGATTAGAAGGAAACCTTGGTACTTTATGTCTACCGATACATCCTAAATTGTAATCACTGAACTAAGCAATTATATTACGATTAAGCAGGCTTAAAAGCTAAAATATCCTCACTTCTAATCGTCTTAAAGCATCAACTTAAAACTCTATCTTATTTATTTTTGTTTTTCTCATTTTTCAGTTTTTTTTTTTTTTTTTTTTTTTTTTTTTTTTTTTGATGACACTAATTATATACAAACTTAAACTAGACATTCTTTTTGTATTTTTATGACTCTAGCTATTTACAGACTTAAACTAGACACAAATAAAATAAAATAAAATATACAAAAAGATATTTCTTTGAGAGATCTAATATGAATCAGCATTCTTCATACCATTTAGAAGAATCAGCTTTTCAAAGCGAGTCTTATCAAATGCTTTAGTATACAAATCAGCTAGATTATCATCAGTTATAACTTTTTCCAAATGAATTAACTTCTTTTGGGCACAGTCACGCAAAAAATGATGTCTAATGTCAATATGTTTGGTGACTTTATGCAAGACAGGGTTATTAGTTATATCTATAGCTGACTTATTATCAATCTTAATAGGGGTATCAATAAAATCCATACCGTAGTCTCGAAGTTGTTGCTGAATCCATAATACCTGGGAACAGCAGCTTCCAGCAGCCATGTACTCTGCCTCACAAGTAGACTGAGCTACCGATGTATGCTTCTTACATTGCCACGATACAAGTCTCCCTCCTAAGAATTGACATCCGCTAGTCGTAGACTTCCTATCATTGTTACAACCTCCAAAGTCCGAATCAGTGTAAGCAACAAACTCAAACGTTCCTCCCAACGGATACCATAGACCAAGTCCTTGGTTTCCCTTTAAATATCTGAGGATCCGTTTTGCAGCCGTTAAATGTGACTCTTTCGGATTTGCTTGAAATCTAGCACACAGACAAACAGCAAACATGATATCTGGACGCGAAGCAGTTAAATACATCAATGAACCGATGATCGCCCGATAATAAGTAGCATCCACAAGTGTATCTTTAGAATTAGGAACTCCTAAACCATGATTCAACTGAATAGGAGTACCATAAGTCTTGGATTCTAACATTTGAAACCTTTCCAAGATGTCATTGACATACTTAGTCTGGTGAATGAAAAAACCATCTTTTCGTTGATCAACCTGCAGTCCAAGGAAAAATTTTAATTCCCCCATATCACTCATTTCAAATTCCTTCTTCATACTCATTTCAAAATCCTTGCACATCTTAATGTCAGATGAACCAAAAATGATATCATCCACATAAACTTGCACAATTATATAATCTTGCTTCTGCCATTTGATAAACAACGTGCTGTCTATCGATCCTCTTGTAAATCCATTTGTCAACAAATGTGTTCGACAATTTCTCATACCACACTCTTGGTGCTTGATGTAATCCATAAAGAGCTTTATCCAGTCGATATGCCCTTCTTGGATAATTTGGATCTTCAAACCCCGGTGGTTGACGAACGTACACTTCTTCCTTAACTTCTCCATACAAGAAGGCACTCTTCACATCCAACTGATACACCTTTATTCCTTTGAAACTAGCATAAGCTAAAAATAGTCTTATAGCTTCAATTCGAGCAACTGGTGCAAAAGTTTCATTATAGTCATAACCTTCTCGCTGTGCAAAACCCTGAACAACTAGACGTGCCTTATTTCTTGTAACAATCCCTTTGTCATCTCGTTTGCATTTAAATACCCAACGAGTTCCAATTGGTTCGATACCTTTAGGTACATCAACTAATTCCCATACTCCAAGTTTTTCAAATTGAGCCAATTCTTCTTGCATAGCCTCAACCCAAAACGGATCTTGAAGTGCTATCTTAACATTCTTGGGTTCTTCTTGTGAAATAAAACATGAGTATAAACACTCAGTTATTAAACCTGTATCCTTCACTTCACAAAATAAACTAGTCATCTCCTTATTTAACTGATTTCTAGTTCGGACAGTTGCTGAAGCTTCACCAAGAATATTTTCAACTGGATGATCTTTAGTTGCTCTATGTTGAGGAGTTTTGTGACTTGGAAAATCATCACCCATATTCGGAACAATTTGGGTGGGAGACTCTCCATCAGGTTCAGAAGAAGAAGAAGAAGATGAGTCAAGCGGGTCATCATCTGGTAGTGGAATTTTAGTTGGATCTCTTGAACCACTGGATTGACCAACCTCAGTTGTAGGAACAACTCCAGTTGGTGGTACATCATCAGTAGGAGATGCAGCGGGAGCAACCTCAGAATCATAATTCAAGTGATCTCGAACAATAACAACATCTTCATCAATAGAAGTACCAGGAAAAGAAATTGGACCCTTAAGTGAAGTAAACACACTATCATAAGCAAAACTTGACTCTGAACCAACATGAGCAGCCGGTTTATAACTTACAATCACGACATTAGTACCAAGATCGACTCTACCTGTCTGCGAATTGAAAACCCGACGAATGGGGGTTCCCGGTTTATATCCAAGAAAGAAACCTTCTTCAACTTTAGAATTAAACTTTGGTTGAGGAGAAGTTTTCAGAAAAGTACATGGAACACCAAACGGTTCCAATCCAGACAAATCAGGTTTTCGTTTGTTGAGAAGTTCATAACAAGTCTTATTAAACCTTTTAACAGTTAACACCCGATTTAACACATGACAAGCTGTGTTAACAGCTTCCGCCCAAAACATAGTCGGTAGCCCTGAATCAGCAAGCATAGTTCTGGCAGTCTCGATCAAGGTCCTATTCTTTCTCTCAGCAACTCCATTTTGCTGAGGTTCATACGGAGCACTAAATGATGTTGAATTCCTTTAGACAAACAGAAAACATCCATCACCGAGTTTTTAAACTCCGTGCCATTGTCACTCCTGATTCGCTTGATCTTCGTGTTGTAGAGATTCTCAGCCTCAGTGAAAAAGTTAATCAGTATCTCCGTAGTCTCATCTTTGGTAGCTAAGAAGAAAACCCATGAAAACCTTGAATAATCATCAGTGACAACCAAGCAGTAGTACATTCCCCCTCTACTCCTAACATTGACTGGACCAAAGAGATCCATATGAAGTAACTCAAAAGGAGCGGCAATTGAATTTTGTGTCTTGGGCTTGTGAGGCTTTTTCTGTTGTTTGCCTTTCAAGCATGGAACACATCTATCTTCCAATTCAAACTTCTTTTTAGGAACACCTTGAACCAGATCATTCTTCAAAATGTAATTCATCTTTCGGAAATGTAGATGTCCCAATCTTCTATGCCATAAGAGAGAATCACTTTCGCTTGCCTTAGACAACAAACAAACTTCCTTCTGTACATTCTTGGTTCCTAACATTAAACCATAAATGTCTCTTTTACGAGGAGCAGTCAACAATATCCAATCATCTGGAATAACAAAACCCGGTTTCAAGACGAATGCAGCTTTGTCGTTGAAGAAAACTGAATTTCCTCGGTCACAAATTTGTGATACACTCATCAGATTATGAGTAAGTTCTTCCACGTAATTGATTGACATATAGACATAGAAAAATGGAAGAATAACTACAGACGTCGGAGGGGCGAGTAAAGCGAGAAGTGAATGGGAGACTGCATATTGGGGCTTAAGGTTCCTTGGGGTGGAGACCTAGAGAAGGGAGGAAGGAAAATATGGTGACGGACAGAAGGGGCGGGGGGGAATGGATGGGAAATACGCGCGTGGGGATAACAAAACCCGGTTTCAAAATGAATGCAGCTTTGTTGTTGAAGAAAACTGAATTTCCTCGGTCACAAATTTGTGATACACTCATCAGATTATGAGTAAGTTCTTCCACGTAATTAACATTCTTTAAAGTAAGTTTTCCATCGACGACATCACCTTGTCCAGTGATTTGTCCGCCCTTGGAACCAGCAAAATTTACATGTGATCCTTTAATATTTACAAAATCAGACAGAAGTCTTCTGTCCCCTGTCATGTGCCTGGAGCAACCGCTATCAAGATACCAAATACTAATAGGAATTGGTGGTAGCCCCTGCACATGAAACAAAAACGGATCAGTTATCAAGGACAACCCAAGCCTTTATAGACTTGGGTTTACCATTCTCGTCCTTAACAAGCATTTCAGTCCAATATCCATTGCTCCCAATAGGTGCCTTGGATGTTTGCTGAGCATGCTGTAAAGGTATATTCTCAACCCTTGATTGAGACCTTTTAGGGGAAAATGGTCTATTAAAGAATGGTCTATTCACTTGTGGAACACGAGATGTGTTTCGGTCATAGTAGTTCTGTCGATGATGCCCTGAATTTGCATTTTGTGATGACTGACCAGATCTATTTCTAGGGGAAATATATCTTGGTGAATCATTTCTTTTAGCCACAGGTGGAACAAATTTACCATAAGCTTGATTACCCATCCCATTAGAACTACTTGACACATTCTGTTGTTTACCATTCCCTCGTTCAAAAGAAACATGGGAATTAGGAGATAATCCTCTATTTTGATTTGACTTAACAGGGGAAACTGACTGTCTAGAGGACTTTCTAATTCGGTTGGGGCAACAACTATACACATGTCCCTTTTCAAAACAAGCAAAACAAGATCGTTGTGCTGACTTTCTAGAAGATTGTTGAGCTAATGGTTTAGATGGAGGGGTATTCAAGATATTCTTAATCTCCTGAGTCGCTATCTCTTCCACAGTAGGAGCCTTAGTCTCAGAAGTTGAGAATGATTTGGTAACACTAGGTTCAGGTTCAATAACATACTTAACCTCAGTTGAACTAGTCTGAATTCCTTTCTTGACAAACTTCTTACTTAGCTGTGGTATATCATGGTTTTTGGTCCTCAGTTGTCTAGGAATGAATTTAAGTTGCTTAGGTTCAGTGGATACGGATGACTTAGGATAGTCAGTAAGCACTGGTTTAGCAGAATCAGACTCAGCCAAATCAGGATAAACAGGGTCGAAGTTGTTGTTAAAAGGAGGTCTTACATCAGAGTAATCAGCTCCTAGTCCTGTTTTATCCTTAGGATGTCTAGGTTTACCTAAAGAAGCTACCAGATCACTTCCTCTCCATTTAGCTAAAGTAGTCTCATGTTTAGTAATGGTAACCCTAGCATCAGCCAAATCCTTCTCTTTCTTACCGATTTCACTAGAAAGAAAGACTATCTTTTCATTTGCTAGATTTTCTCTAAAAATTGATTCTTTCAGTTTGTCTTTTAAGGCAGCATTATCATTGTCAAGTGACTTAATCCTACTCTTAAATTGACGTTCTTGATCAAGTAAAGCACTATTCTTAGAGAAAAATGAACTACGTTCCTTGCTGATAGTTTCATAACTAGCGGTAACTCTAAAGTCTTGGATGAGGCAATACTATGTTGTTGCATCAAATCTTTAACAAACATGCAAATACGATGAACAGTCAAATAAGAAAAAGTTACCTGTTTCTCACGATCATCGCAGTCAGCCATATATGCAACAAAGTCTGATATTGTCATACCTTCAGGAATAGTAAAATCATCAGCTTCTGTAGAAATAGCCTTATCCAATTTTTCATTTGGGCTCATCGATTGATTATCACTCTGGCTGCTTGTCTTATCAGTAGATTCATCGATCTTCTTATCAGCCTTTTTAAGCTTCACTGCTTCATCTGCATCCTTTTCATCATCAGAAACTTTTAATGCAGCATCAGTAGCAGCATCCTCTTCACTTGTATAAAGAGCATAATCAAACGCAGCACCTCCGTCATCAATCACATTAGCTACTTCATCATAAATCTCAGCTAGCAAAGCATTTTCAGGTTCATTCTCCTTGTCCAAAGGTAAGTACCATCTTCCTGTCTTGCCACCATGGCATTTTCAGGATTTGAACCTGATTTTCTGTAGGAAGTTCCTGAATGATCATTCCATCATGCTCTGTAGCTTTGGTTGATTTGATTTGATTTCCAGCTTGCACACCTCCTTGATTGTAATTCTGACGATTAGCTGTAGAATTATCAAAACGCTTTGGTCTTTGACATTCCTTAGCAAAATGACAAAACCATCACAATTATAACACTTAACCTTCGACTTGTCAAATCCTCTATTCTTGTCAGATGCAAGATTTCTTCCAGTTCGTTGCATAAAACGACGAGCTTTTATAGTGAGCATAGCCATTTGCCACTTCAAGTCCATTTCCTCTAAATCATCAGGATCAACTTGTTCAAAATCTTTATCAATCAAACTTGGATCTGAAATTTTGCCATTGATAAATGCCTCATGAGCAGAACACATTGCAGCATACTTGCATACGTCCTTCAGCAGATTGCATACTCATTGGCATCGAGCGAACAGTTGTATTTCCACTGTTTCTTGATCCACTGCTATTCTTAGTTGAAGACGAATTGTCATAAACCATGTATCCAGCAATTCCATCAGGATCCATAACAGGATGAATGGTTTCAGTGGATAAAAGAGCAGTAGTTCCACTTCCAGAAGTAGAGGAAGATGAAGACAAAAGATTATCAGTATTAGCATGATATAGACTCAGATTTTGTTGAAAAACAGAAAGCTCATCTTTTGCTTTACGCTTCATTTCCCTGTTCTTTACTTTTGAGACAATCTCTGCCAAGGTATAAGATTCATAATTTTTCTCTTCTTGAAGACTATGCACAAAGTCATTCCATTTGTTCGGCAGAGAATCCAAAAATTTATCTACTAGTTTATTTTGTGTAAATGTAACTCCAAATATCCCAGTTCAGTAATCAGATGATTAAAACGAGTTATTAAATCATCTAAACTTTCAGATTTCAAACCATTAAAGACTTCATATTGTCTGTTCAGCAGTTTAATTCTTCCCTTTTTCATCAACTCATCACCTTCACAGTGTGTGTTTAAAGCATCCCACAAACCTTTAGAGGTCTTATGTTCTCCGAGAAGATGAATTGCATCCCGAGGTAAACACATTTCTAAGTTCGACAAGGCCTTTCCTTCAACGGCATATTTTTTCTTCAACACTTCAGTCATATCCCCAAGCTTGTATTGGACCTCATTTCCATTAACATCTTCATGAGTTGGCCACTCATATCCTTCAGTAATCATCACCCATTGGTTGACATCAGTAAGGCGAATATAGGATTCAAAGCGTTTTTTCCAACTCCAGAAATTCTCAAGTTTTATTAATTTTGGAGGTGAATTGGTACGACCGACTTCATGATCGTGAAGAATTAATGCATTAATGTATTGAGCCTCTTTGGATGAAACTGCAGGTATTCCAGACATCATAGAAATACAACAAAGGAAAAACAAAAACAAACACGTGAACAGTAGCACGTGTTTGAGGTAAACACGTGTTTAGAACACACCACGGGTTAAGAAAGCAAACACGTGTTTAAAACAAGAGCTAAACACGTGTTTAGAAGACAAACACGTGTTAAGGAAGGGTTTGAACGAGTTTAAAGAACACCACGGGTTAAAGAAGCAAACACGTGTTTAGAACACACCACGGGTTAAGAAAGCAAACACGTGTTTAAAACAAGAGCTAAACACGTGTTTAATAAACACACGAGTTTAAAAGTCAGTGCACAAAATTTTGCACGATTTTAGGCAAAATTAAGCCAAACAAAGCGATCTCGAACCTTCAGATTGAAAAATCTATTGGCTCTGATACCACTTGTAGGTCCTTGTGAACTGATCGTCAACGAGAACGCTTATAGTTATGACGAGAGTGCGGAATCCTCTCGTGATAACCTGTTTGCTTAATTATATTATCGTCTTTCGTTGTTTATACAACCTAAGACCTTAAACGCGCGCGAGTTTGCAATTGGACAGAGTTTCGACGTATTATCTTAATTAACTGTTTTAAAATACGTATTATGTGTGTGTATTTATACTATACTGTTCATAAACGCGTGCTAATATGGACCGTATGTCTTAAAGCCCATAGCCCATTAACAAACGCGTGTTAATATGTAAACACGTGATGACCACGTGTTTAGACAAACTCGTGTTACTGTAGCACGAGTTTGTACACACTTCCTTTTGTCATCTTTTAAGTATACTTTAATTACTCAAACGTGACAAGTTTATCACTTGTATCTGTATGTTATTTATAATCACATTCATACAAGTCGTAAACATTAAACATACCAAAACTCTGATCAATATGTAATCATTCACATTACTTAGAGTCCAAATAACAAGTTTAAACATAACATAAGTCTATGATTACATATTACAAAACATAAATATACTGATCAAATCGCTGTTGCTGTTGTCAACAGAATCATGCACTTACATCTACAATCTCAAGATTGGCTCCAGGTTGGTTTATCACATCATCTGCAACCTGTACAACAACTTCAGGCTCTTCTGGTGCATCTACCTGAACCACTACATCATGTAACTGCTCAACATTCTCTGCAGCTTCACCACCCTCTGGCTGAGGCCCTTCATAAGCTGATATGACCCCATCAGCAGGTGCTATGTAGTTGGAATTGATAATGGCACCAAATAATGCTACATCTCGAGCATTTGGATCATTCGGATACCTGCGGCGAAACTCTTCATAGCCACGTGTGATGATAGAACTCACTTGCTTCACTTCTCCTACAGCAGGTAAATTCAGAAGTCTAGCATTGACAATCATCATCACAATCCTGGGATACAACAAAAACCTCCTCTTTCCTGTGGCTGTGATCTGTTTCTGCATCTCATCGAAGAAGAATTTTGAGAAACTATATGGCTTATTAAAAACCAAGCCAACCATCTGTGCCTGGGCTTCCTGGTTCAACGTATCAAAACCAGACTTCTTATTGCTCAGACTAACATTCAGTACATGAGCCAGATACCTCCACCTGCCATAGAACTTCTTAAACAGAGTTCTACTTGCCAGGTCACCTGCAAACCCCATTCTTCGGAAAGCACCCTGAATCAATTCATGACAGAACTTGGTGAGACCTGTAGCACCACCTTCCTGCTCAACTGTACCTAACCGAAGTATAACAATGAGATCTGCAGCTGTAAACTGTATCAGCTGCCTAGCAACAGAGGTATGAAAAATATGTTCGTCACCAGCACGAACAACATTAGCATTCGCCCAAAAATCTCTTAAATAATCTATATAAATAACTGGCGAATGAGTCAAAACATGATGAATCCTTGATCTTCGGAAGAAAGCAAATATCTCATGATAATACTCTGTGCCTTCCTGATTATCATCGAAGTTCATCACATAATTATGACCTTCTATGAAATCTCTTGCCATTTCTGTAATCAATAACAAATAATTAATTACTCAAATAGACATAAAAATTCATATGCAATCATACAATTAACTTTGATTATCCCTGTAATAAAGTTACCACAACATAAATTATCTCAGTAATTTAGTTATAGATAGATTAACTTATTTTCAAATCTTTATTTAACATAAACTTTTGAAAATCTGTTAAATTAACTTAAGTTATCCCTGTAATTAAGTTAAAGATAAATTAACTCATTTTCAAATTTTTATAAAAATAAACTTTTGAAAATCTGTTAAGTTAAAAACACGAGGTCGTATCCCTGTACGAAGTCGTATTTCAAGGTCAAAATACGGTCAACCAAACTCTAAAATACGAGGTCGTATTTTCTAATTTGGCATCGTATTCCGAAACAGGTCGTAAATCGGCATCGTATTCCGAAAGTCAAACCAGTCAAAATAAATTGACAAATGCGAGGTCGCAAATCTGGGCCAGCAAACCCACTTTTGCGAGGTCGTCGCACTGTTCATCTTCCCCAACACGATTTTAAGATTTACTCAACCAAAACTGGTAAAAATTGTTTCTTTATACTCGTATTCAAACGATAAAGATACCCCAACCCTTAGTTTTACCCAGAAAACATCAAAATCGAAGAAAATTAGAAAACCTAATTCGAAAATTTAGAATCCCTTTTTCTTGATTTTCTTGTTGCATGGTTAACTACATTACGATTAGATAGTATACCTAGATTCAGTATTTCGAGATGAACACAAATATATCCTTCAAAAATACTCGATCTAATTGTATCTATCAAATCTTAATCGGGGTAGCAAAGTGATATTTCGAGGTCGTAAAGCTCTGGAAGTGATTTTTAATTGTGAGGTCGTATTAGGGTTAAATTGGGTTATATATACCCACTCGACCCGAATGGACTTGGATTGACCTGGCCCATCCAATTACGAGGTCGTATCTGCATAAGGCCCAATCGACCCAATTACGAGGTCGTATTCTGCCTCTTGCTAATTACGAGGTCGTAAAACCTGCACACTTTAAACTTCAAATTTTCGTCAAAGTTTCTGAATAATTGATCAGTGATTATTACGAACTTCCTGGAAATATGAAAATTTAAAAGATCAAACCTGTACGCATCAAATTTTCATCTTTTCCTCGATCTTCGTCTTAACCTGAAAAGTTAATAAACTTACGCAAAATTCTTTAACTTTTCAACGATCAATCTTTCCAAAACTTTCTCGAATTTAGCTTTCCCGAATCTGTACCACTTGCAACAATTCATATTTCTAACGAGTTATAAAATTGATTCTTCATTCTTATACCTCCCCCTTAATTTTATGACTAGTAGGTATAACTATGATCAATCAATATAACCGCAATCATGAATGATCAATCTAGAATGATTGTGGTTATTTTAATAAACAGAACTAAAATCATTCTTATGTACTCCCCCTCAAATTATGACTGGGATACATAACTATGATCAGTGCAATTTATATTAACCTAGAACATTCATATAAGCGTTTCTATTTCTAAGGTTTATGTTCTTTGAAACCTTTCAAATTCAAACGATATATCTATGTCTAAGGCATAATATAGTCAATAACCTTTCATATTCACTTAACGTCTATGACTAATTCTTAATCTTCTTCATTCACATTAAGTCTATATCTAAGGATTTTAATAATCTTCTACATTTACTTAATGTCTATGTCTAAGGTTTTACATAACCTAGTTGATAATCTTTCATATTAAAATAGAATTATTTCTATATCTAAGATCTTCAACTAATAATGACCTTGCTATTAACATCTGTAATTACTATATAAATAATAAAAATCAGATGTTCTTAGCATTGTAAATATCAAGACAATGCTTTTATCTTCAATCTTTTGCTTAGAAATCCTTCCTTTGGATCGACTTCTCTGCAAATATACTGAAAAATAATTATTTCGAGACAACAAATATAATTGCCATACCCGAAACTTTAATCCTCTGAAACTTCAGATTTGAGAAGCAAACTTCAAACTCTCTGTATCGTCATAAAAATCAACTAATGCACCAAAGCTTGTTGTAGTTCTCCCCCTCAACGATAAGTCTCTCCGAATTAAGCATATCTCGAGTCCCTGCTCGCCTTGCCTAACCGACATGTAATAGAGAGGTAAAATTTCCAACAATCAATCCTGAACTAGTTGACTCCCATGAAAACCAGAAACTTTGAAACTTGAATCACAAACTTCAGGAACATGGAACCTATTTCAAAAGCAATTCTTTGTCTCCAAAAATGTTTCTTGGCCTCATAATCAGAAGAAACATAATATAAGTCTTACAGACTTTCCATTAAGCTTTTTTGTGCTAACACCTGCACAACCAAGCTCAAAAATACAAACAAAGAGATAAAAATAACAGAAATGTTATTCTTCATTATTTCATCACTATAATATACGATAGTAACGACTTAATCTAGAACTACATTCTTCATTTTCTTCTCCAAATTTGTTATTCTTCACTATCATAAGTCATAAGCATATGACATTATCTTAGTCTAGAACTACAAATCTTCAAGAACTTGAACCGAACTATCAAAAAGCTTAATTTGGTTCAAAAGTAAGAATCTTAAGATCTCTGTCTTATCATTCTACCGATATTTATCTAGAATCTTAAGATCTCTGTCTTATTATTCTATGGATACTTATCTAGAATCTTAAGAACCATGTCTTATTATTCTATGGATAACCTAATCTAAGGTCTTCCAACAAAATATCCTTCATTATGCAAACTTATAGATTCCGTTTCTAAAGTCACTTGTTTTTAACTCTGTAAAAACATCTAACTGAAACCTAATCTCTATATTTTTGCAAATGAAATCATAATTTTTTCCTTCAAAATATGTTCTCATGAAACTTTGAATTTCATGTAAACTTTGGATAACATGATCATAAGAAAACTTTGATGATTCCTAAAATTTTTCGAATGCTACCAAAATTTCAATTCTTCATGTTTATCCTATTTTAAGATCATTGGCAAAAATTACAAACCAAATGTAATACTTGATTACCTTATCATAAGAGTATTACATCTTGGTTGAATTGGATAACAATTATAAATACCTTTATGATTGCCTCATCATACTAGTATTTATCTTTGTTATACACAAACTGACCTATACAACCCTGTGTATTCGTCTTTCTTGCCTTTGTGCTGAGATCTTGCTTGACAACCTACAAAATTAAACATTTGTCTGCTATCCTGCACATCTCAACAAACAATAATCATATCTTCTCAAAGTAATAACATACAATCTGAAGAAATGAAAAATAGCAAGATAAAAATGAATATACTTAACATTCTATTATTAACCTAAGTTACTTTAAGGTCTATAATTCACCGTTAAGCACTTTCATTCTTCGCACATAACATATCAAAATTATTTAGAATCTCTGTTCCAAATCTTTTTGATTCAAAAATCTTTCAAAGATTAAATTCAAAACTATGAACATCTCTGTGTTCATTCTTAAGAAAATCTTCTTTCTAAGAATCAATGCAAAGGCATCCTTTTAAAGATGAACAACTCTGTGTTCACTGTTGAGTTAATGCCTTAAAATTGGTTTATTGAAATTAACAACTCTGTGTTCTTTTCCTTAAACCCAATTTTTGTTAATGTGACATACTTTCTTTTAGCTTTTGATCACAACACTATTGCTTAACTACCCTACTCGTTTATTCACTGTTCCATAAGAACGTAGTTGAGTCCTCTTGGAAACTAGATTCTATTCTGACTTTGTCTCTCGTGCAATAGGAACTTTTATTTTACAACAACAACAAAAACAATTCAACATTTCACGAAAAACATAACACACACACACACACACATATACTAAACATAAACGAATAACACACATATATAAGAGCTAAAGTTACTACTGATTAGATCAGATTAGCATGTTACATAAGCCTACTAGCGAGAAATAATTCTCTTATTATTAGTTATGAACAGTGATCCAAAAACGATTACCAATATGTTTGTCCTCTTAAACACTCGGTACTTCCAGTTTCCTTTGGGTTGTGGCACTTTCGTATTACTTGAGCCAAGGACAGTCACCATGTAACCTAGTAAGTTACTCATGCCACAATTTTAGTTTGCGAACTTATGTGCCCCATATTCAGATATACTCTCACATTCGACACAAGCACTAAGATTAAGACATTTGGTGAATAAAGTGAGAAAGTCTTTAAGAATCAAGTCAGCGGTGACAGGTCGGTGATTCCTCACGCGCAAAGCGACTTAACTTGACTCACGTACAGAAATATACTCAACATTGCATAATGCCAAGTACTTGCATATTTGTGACATTATTTTTAAAGCACTTATGAAAACCCGTGACTTTCGATGAGACCCGTGTAGCGAACTTTCTGACAACCTATCCCAAGTTGGAAGCTTTAGGTAGGCTAGGTATACAATGACACCCCAAGGACTTACTTGTTCAAATCTCAAAGGCCACATTAGCTTCATATTTTCAACAGATTTATTTGATATTTGCATATCTTGTCACAAATATACATCCGAAAAAGCAATACATACACATATATGTACCCGATACCTTCTTTATAAAGACCAAATATACATAATTACAATGCAAGATCTTTCATAAGATTTAAAGGACTTGTCTATTTTAAGAACAAGCATTCTCAGCCATATATCTGAATACGTTTCCCACAAGAACATTGTATACATTAAGTTCAGATTATAAGGAAACTTTGGTACTTTGTGCCTATCGATACATCATATAATGGTATCACTGAACTGAGCATTTTAAAGTACAATTAAGTAGGCTTAAAAGCTAAAGTATCGTCACGTCTAATCGTCTTGATGCAGTGACCTTACTCCTTTTATTATTTTCTTTTTCTTTTCTGATTTTTCTCATTTTTATTTTGTTTTTCTGACACTATATGACACACATACATTACAACACAAACACTGACTCATTTTACAAAGTTCCTTTTGAGAGACACTGTCACTATAGATTTCTCATTCCAATCAATTGGACTAACAACTCGAAACAAGTTCGGCCAAAAGCCTTAGTGAACAGATCAGCTAAATTAAAGTCAAGTGACGAGTGACTTTTAATTTCTTTTCAGCACAATCACGGATAAAATGAAACCTTATGTCTATGTGCTTAGTCCTACTGTGCTTAACAGGATTATTGGTTATGGATATAGTGGATTTACTATCTGTCTTTATGAGAGTAAAAAGGAAAATCTAACCGTGAAATCCAGAGCCGATGAATGAGTATTCACTTGCTGTATGTAATCCGATCTCTCCCCTAAGACTGACATCCACTGATGTCTACTTCCTCATGAACACCAATTTCTTCATCCCTGTGATTAAACTAGTGCACTTCTGGAACTGACATATAACATAACCAACAACCTCAAGATGTGCCATCAAGCTCGTCTCAGCTTCGGCGACATCTTCGTTCTCAGCTCTTACTGGTTCTGATGATTCTGGTTCCTCTTCTACCCTCTGATGAACACTACCATGATCATTGGCACATACCATAGGATCAAGTGAATTATCAGCAAGATCGTTCATTTCTTCATCAAGGTCGTGAATTATTGCCATGAATGCATGATTCTGAACATCGGTACTAGTCGAACCCCAATTATACGTACCATCAGATTGAACAACTAAAGCTCTTGAGTTATCCGAATTTCCTGAGCTTCGGTTCCCAGTATTAGCATATTGATGTCCTGAATTCTGACTCACTATAGAACCACTTTGATTGAAGTTCTGACGACCTATAGCTGAATTGTTGTCCCGTCTTGGTCTCTGACACTCTCTTGCAAAATGTCCAAAACCATCACAGTTATAACACTTCACCTTGGTTTTGTCAAACCCTACTTTTCCATTCACAACCTTCCTTCCGGTTCGATCTGTGAAACGCTGAACTCTCAATGTTAACATAGCTAATTGTCAGTTCAGATCCATTTCTTCCAAATCATCAGGATCAACTTGCTTGTAATCCTCCCTAACCAAATTAGGATCAGTTAGTTTTCCTCCAATTAACTTTTCATGAGCAGACACAAAGGAAGCAAGAATGCCCAAATTTCCCTCAGCAGATCTTATGCTCATCAGCATCCCTGTGTAACCCGAGCTTGGAGAACTACTATTCTGAATCCAATTATGCACTATCATGGATGATTCCGGAGAAGTTACATACATCAAGTTGCTGTCAGATTCCATTGACATCTTCCGTATCAGTCTTGTACCCAAAATATGCCAACTCAACTAGCAAGTGACTGCAACGAACCAACGTCTCATCAAGAGATTCATCCTTGAACTTGTGAACACATAGTACTGTTTCTTCATCAAGTCCTTTCTTCTCTTCTTGAGATCTTCGTCGCCTTCACAATGCTCCTTGAGTACATACCATAATCCCTTTCAATTGAAATATCTATCTAGGCTTATCATTTTGGGCGGTGAATTGGCCTTTCCGGTTTCAAGATCCATCAGAATCAATTGATTCAGCAAAGCTTGATAAATTGCGGGTAATTGAGACGTCATTTTCTCCGAGCTAGTAAATTATACGAACTGTTCAAAATAAACGAGGTCGCAAATTAAGACGAGGTCGTGAGTAATACGAGGTCGCAAATTACACTCGAAGTCGTAATTGAACTGGTGAGGTCGTAAAGAGCTCACGAGGTCGCAAACGAGAAACGAGGTCGCAATTGAGCTGGCGAGGTCGTAATTAGCTATCCAGGTCGTAAATAGAGCTGGATGAGGTAATACGAGCCCACGAGGTCGCAAACAATGCTGAAACCTTTAATTCTCTTGAATTTCAAAACCCCTAATACCCAGAACACCTTCGACTGTAGTAGTTGTCAGACTAAATCTGATGAGATCTTCTTATGCCAAGATAGGGTATAGAAGGTACTCCTGATTTCCTTCCAAATTTTTGCCGCCAAATTTTATTTTTTTATTTTTTTTTACAACAACACATGAGTCTTCTGATACAACAACCAAAGAGTCTTCTAATACATCAACAACAAAAGAATCTTCTGATACAACAACCAAAGAGTCTTCTGATACAACAACAAAAGAGTCTTTTATTGGAAACTTACCCTATATTTCTTCAGATAACTTTCTTCAACACTGTGATCAAAGTCTTCTGATTAAACAACTTGAAACGCATAAGAAACCTCTTCTGGGTGTGGACTAGAACTGCTGCTGCTTGTATATGCGAGGTCGTATTCTTCTGAGCAAATACGAGGTCGCATCTTACATATTCTTTACGAGGTCGCAATTCAAGCATCCAATTGCGAGGTCGCAATTCTGAAGACCAATTGCGTGGTCGTAATTCTATCAGGTAGCAAAAATTCTGATCAGCATCTTCTACGAACGACAGCAGCTCTTCTTTTCCAAAAACCCTAAATCGTCCCCAATTTGAAAAGCCACGAATCTGGGTCTGCCTCAACATGCAAAACTAATCAGATCTTGTTTTCGTCGTTACAAGTCTTTAACACTATAAAGCGTGTAAGGAGGAAAACACAATCTAATAAAGTTTCACACGATCAGATCTCAATGATAAAGATTTTCGGTCGTAAACTCCATGAAAAATCACGGCTAGACGACCAGATCTCAATACTAATGTTTTCGGTCGAGAACTCCGTGAAAGAATCACGGCTAGACGACCCTAAACCGATGTTGTCAATCACCAACAAGCTATAACCTTCCGGTATTAAACCAAGAGGCTCTGATACCAATTGTAAGTCCCCTGGTACGGATCGTTAATAACTTGATCCAGTTATCAAGAGGTGCGGAATCCCTCTCTATAACTTGGTGATTCACAACGAAAGCCCCTAGATCATCTACGGCCTCGTAGATCTTCTTCGGGCTAGCGGAACAACCTTTGACCTATTAACCTGCAGTACCTGCTTGATAATTCGACAAATGTTCAACCCTAAACTCTGTTAGGGTTCGGTTTATATAGGTATCAATACGACTGGGCTTCAGCATACTGGCCTCGTATTTCAGGCCCAGCTCGACATATTTACGAGGTCGTATTTATGCTCTAGCCTCGTATTTGTCCCTGCAAATACGGAGTCGTATTACCTATATCATGGACTCGTATTTAACCCTGTAAATACGGGGTCGCATTTCGTCTGTATGAATTGCGAGCTCGCAATTCATACTTAGCAGATTTACTATACATTCAATACTTAAACTTAATCTAGTATTCTATGCATAATACTAAGTTCATTAATGACAATCATATTACAAAGACATATTACAATATAAGCCCAAACAATCTAGACTGCTATTGACATAGACGTGCACTTACAATTGTTTTTAGAAACGGTTGACATAATATAGTATGTTGCGCTTGGCTTAGGAGTCATTATTTTTTTGGTTCGGCCTAGTTCCATAAATTCTCAGAGACGGAATTGAACCTGGGTCTCCCTTAATCCTTTCATTGAGAAACTTTCTTTCCATTGGGCTATTAACCCAATGGTTTCAACTAAGTAGTTGATGATAACCCAGGAATACTCTTGCCTTCTATTTATTATTTCAAACATCTTCACTAGATATACCTATAATATCTACTTGAAATGGTTATTATATTATTAATGAAATTAATTTATAAAATTTATCTTAAACTCCTAAAATTCTTACACTACCTATTTTACATCAATAACCATCACCACCACTCGTCATTGTTGTCGTATCACGCAGGTTTTATAATCTATATACAAAAAAGTCTTTAACATGTTATTAATATTTGAAAAACGTTGAACTATGAACAACTATAAGGAAATGGGTTGATAGCCCAGTGGCATCCCAGACCTCCAATGAAGGTTTGTTCCTTGGGCAACCAGGGTTCGAATCCAAGGGGGCGCAGGTTTTACCCCAAATGGCATTCAATGCCGTAGATGTCGTGCCGTTTGACGATCTATCCGGGAGTTTTCCTTGTGAACTACCGCGATGGCATCCTGCCCGGTGGGTGTAGAGACCACATATGGGGTGAACAGGCTCTGACCAAAAAACGAACGTTCAAAAAATAAGGAATTAAAACAATCTTTCCGTTAGGACATAAATATTAGTGATTTTGTATTTATAAAAGAAGAGAAATGAAAATATAGGAAGGGAAATGAATATATGTAACTCATGTATATAAGGTTAGATATGAATTTCTCACATGTTAAATATTTTAACTCATAAGAACATACGTGTCAATCATTTACCTATTATACAATAAATATAAAAAAATTAGTATGTAAAAACTAAACATACTATTAATCATTTACCTATTATACAATAAATATAAAAAAATTAGTATGTAAAAACTAAGCTTAGCTACATAACAACCACATATTTAATTTTTGGAAATTTACATATATAGTCAAATTGAAAGGAGGTGGTCTTGGTTTAGACTCTTTATTGCAAAAAGATCAATTTGGTCAACAAATCCGTGGTGTACGTAGAAATCACACGGGTTCTGAAGTGCCAATAAAGACTCGACACGTGGTCACTTATTCTCACTCCTTTCTTCTTCCGCATACTCTTTTATTTTCCCCCATTTTCATTGTTCTTTTTTCTTAAACAAAGAAATTTCAAAAAAACACAGCGTCATTTACTGTGTTTGGGTTTCAATCTCAATCCATATATAAAATCCGTAACTCCATCCTATTTCACGCTATGTAAACGAATTAAAATATGGAGTTAGGAAAAAAAAACAACATGTGCAAATCCCTGAAGTCTATTCGACAAACATGGATGTTCACATTGATTGCCTGCAACAAACAATTATTAAAATGTGAACAACAGATTCCTCACCTGATGGGCTAAAACCAGGGTATATTCAAGCAATTTATCTGTAAAATGGGTCGGATTTATGTTTCATGTTAAACAGGTCAGGCAGATCAAATACATAAACAAGGCTAAAAAATGTCAAATAAATTGATAATTCCTACTGTGGGTTATGTGCAGGAAGAAGAAATCGGGGATAATTCCTTTTATAGATTGATTAAATATTTAAAACTCTCAAAAGTTCATATAAAATTGGAGATAACCTTTCCTAGTTTTTTTTCTTTTTGTTAAGGAGATGATGGAAGGAGGGGGAAGAAAGGTCACGTACAACAAAAAAATAAGGAGAGAGAAGAAAAGGCCACGTGTTGGATCATGAGTGGTTTATTTGTATCCGTGTTATTTCCTACTGTGGGTCACGGTTCTTTTGACGTCACTTTTTTAAATGTAGTCTAAACTAAGAACTCTCTTAATCAATTTGACTATATAGGTAAATTACCCTTAATTTTTTCCTAAAAATATCATGTATCTCTAATATAAATATAAAAATATATTACAAATTTTGGTCCATGGTCACGAAATTGAATAAAAGTTCTTAAAACTTAGTTTTAACTTTATAAGTAAAGTTAAAACAAATTTAATCTTCTATTTAAATTTTATCTTTGATTTGATTTATGCTCCAATACTTGGAGTTTTGTTAAAAATAGGAAAAGAATTCAAATGATTTTATAAATTTTGTTTTGAAGTTCTTTTTTAATATTAGAAAAAAAATGAAATGATACAATTTGAATATAAATTTTATTTGTTTTTATTTAAAAAATCTTCTTTCAATTTTTTCCATTCTTGTTTCTGTCACTACTCTTCCTTTTTATTTTAATAAATAGTTATATGCGCGCGCGATACGGCGGTGCGGTGGTTATAGCAGCGGCGGTGCGGTGGTTATAGCGGCGGTGGCGGGTGGCGTGGTTATTAATATAAAAGTATTTGATATAAAAGAAGATATTGTGGTTATTTTAAGTGTTAAGGGATATATGTTGTAAATAATTCTATTAAGGTATTATAGGTATATTAGATGGAGATATTTAAATTAGTAAATTAATGAAATGGGTAGTTTGAGTATATTAAACTCTTTTTTGAGAAAATAAGAGGATCAAATCCTATGGTAACATTAAGAGTAAGAAAGGTTAAGATAAGATAGTTAAAACATTATAGTTGAAGCATGATTTAATCCATCCAACAAGTATTTTGATTCGTGAAATTCCTCTATCCATAGTTGTTAGTATTGTACGATACACGATACGTCTCGTATGAGGCGTATCACAACTCAACAAAAAAGTAACGTCTCTGTTTGTGTTCCAGATAAGGTTTTGAATGGGTCCGATACGATACAGTTCGCTAAGAAGATGATTTTAGATTTTTTTAATAAATACTCTTTAATATAGTGAATTTATTACTATAAATATTTAATCGGTATTTAAAATATATATGCGATAATAAAATCATTTAAAAAGTTGATATACTTAATAAACTAGATTTTAGGTCCGTGTTTAATACACGGACTTACGGCGTTATCAATATGAGATATTAATTTATTATAGTTTAAAATTAATGAAATGGGTAGTTTGAGTATATTAAACTCTTTTTTGAGAAAATAAGAGGATCAAATCCTATGGTAACATTAAGAGTAAGAAAGGTTAAGATAAGATAGTTAAAACATTATAGTTGAAGCATGATTTAATCCATCCAACAAGTATTTTGATTCGTGAAATTCCTCTATCCATAGTTGTTAGTATTGTACGATACACGATACGTCTCGTATGAGGCGTATCACAACTCAACAAAAAAGTAAGGAGAGAGAAGAAAAGGCCACGTGTTGGATCATGAGTGGTTTATTTGTATCCGTGTTATTTCCTACTGTGGGTCACGGTTCTTTTGACGTCACTTTTTTAAATGTAGTCTAAACTAAGAACTCTCTTAATCAATTTGACTATATAGGTAAATTACCCTTAATTTTTTCCTAAAAATATCATGTATCTCTAATATAAATATAAAAATATATTACAAATTTTGGTCCATGGTCACGAAATTGAATAAAAGTTCTTAAAACTTAGTTTTAACTTTATAAGTAAAGTTAAAACAAATTTAATCTTCTATTTAAATTTTATCTTTGATTTGATTTATGCTCCAATACTTGGAGTTTTGTTAAAAATAGAATGGAAAATGACATATACATTATATATTTTTGCTAAATAATTTTTGTTTTTATGTCTTTTACGATACAAAACAAGATACGATTCACGATTAAAAAATTACAAAACGAGTCGACACGTATACACGATTCAACAACTATGCCTCTCTCTGAAACAACTCAACCTGAAAATAAGACAATTTTTTTTAGCTTGATCGAATTACTTTAAAGAAACTTTTGGATAACAAAAGTCTTGTTTCATCTTTTAAATACATTACCATTGGAAAGTAGACTCTAACACGTTTCCGTGAATAACTTGAACGTTAAAAACAGAGTTACGGATTGAAAGTTATGATCGTTTGAAGAATTGAGTTTTGTGCTGAACGGGAAAAAGTTGCGGTGAACCCCTTCAAAGTTGCGGCGAACCTAAGAGGTCAGAAAAATGGACATGACCAAAGTTGCGTCGAACCTATAAATAGTTGCGGCGCAACTTTTTACCTAACAACAACAATCATCATTTTTGACACTTCAAATGACTTGCAACTCATTCCATTGATTTCCAACTTTCAAAACAGTTTACTAACATCCAAAATGACCCAAAGACACTGAATACAACATCAAATGAGTTACCAACCTTTACTTGAACATATCCATAGTTTACCAAACGAAATGGGTCATTTGCTCGAATTACCCAAGTTGTCAAAGCACCCATTTGACACAATGTCAACTACAAACTTACAAATTCAGGATTACAAAACTCAAAATGATGGCATTACAACACTTTCATACAAAAAGACACAAAATGTACCAAGAGCCATGTGAGGTGGGATGAACTAGGTTTCTATCAAACACAATTCTTCCAAGAATGGTCAAAATACCTTCGAATTCCTAGCAACTTCAATATGTCAACAACTTCAAATCACATGAACTAGTTCCTTCTTCCGGAACCACCTATCAAAATGGTAAACAACTAAAAAGTAAGTGAATGCTTAGTGAATATGCTTGCATACAATCATATAAACAAAGGAGGGCAATGCACAAAGGTCTATTGCATATAGACTATGGCACCGTCGTGCCATATCTATAATACTCACCTTTGTGCCAACGCATTACATGGATCCATATAAGCAAATGATTACACTCACAATCAAATTATAACAATAACAATGCTCCACATAAGCTATGGCCACTACTTAGGCCCGTAATCAAAGACGGCCCCTACTTAGGCTCAACGCCAAATCAGTTACCACACACAGAATCCACCATCGTATGGTAATTGACCCGACGAATATACAAAGGTATGCAAGATA
>CM067168.1:149569777-149660898 GCA_034093135.1 Erigeron breviscapus
AACCTCAGGGCATATGTATATTCTTTCTTATCAGGCCCTATCAGCATCAATCTGGCTCCGGAGCCGCATTTGCTTGAGGCCCCATCTGTGTATAGCTGTCATTCCTCATGGTCTTGACCCTCAGTTATGGTCAGTGTGCTTGAGTGACTTGTAGCTCCGGTCTCATTGTTGTGTTGTGTCTCTGCGATGAAGTCCGCTAGCACCTATCCTTTTACTGAACTTCACGCTTTGAACTCAATGTCGTGTTCTCCGAGCTCGATGGCCCACTTGGCCATTCTACCGGATTTCTCTGGTTTGAGTAACACCTGTTTGATTGGTTTGTCCGTTAGGACGACTATGTTGTGGGCTTGAAAATATCTACGCAGTCTTCTGGCGGTATGAACTAATGCCAGGACTAACTTTTCAAGCTTCGGGTATCGTTCTTCTACTCCCTGTAGTATCCTGCTAACGAAGTAGATCGGTATTTGCTTGTATTCCTTTCTTTGTGATGTAATATCCCAGGAATTTTCCTTCTTCTACTCCGAATGAGCACTTTTTTGGGTTCAACTTCATGTTAATACTGCGTAACGTGTTGAAGGTTTCCTGTATATATGACAATAGTTCATCTTAGCTTTTACTTTTGATGACCATGTCATCAACGTAGGCCTCCATGTTCCTCCCTAACTGATGTTGGAAGGCCTTGTCGACCAGTCGCTGATATGTAGCCCCTGCGTTCTTCAGGCCAAACGGCATCTTTGTATAGCAATATATCCCCTTACTAGTATAAAACGATGTCTTTCCTTCATCGCCTTTGGCCATCTGTATTTGATGGTATCCTTTGTATGCATCCAAGAAGCACTTTAACCTGAAGTCCACTACGGATTCAACCTTCCAGTCAATCTCTGGTAGGGGGTAGCAGTCTTTCGGCGTAGCTTTGTTTATATTCGTAAAGTCTACGCACATTCGCCAACCCCCGTCACTTTTCTTTACCATGACCGGGTTGGCTACCCATATTGGATATACCAATTCCTTTATTATTCCTACTTTCAAAAGTTCATCTACTTCCTTAAGTGCAACCTGATCTCTTTCCGCCGCTAAGGATCTCTTCTTCTGATAGATTGGGGTCAGGTGTTTGTGCTCATTCAGCCTGTGCTCCGTTATGAACTCTTCACCCTGTATTGATATTTTTCGTGGGACTCCTGTCATATCGGAGTATTCCCATGCGAAGACATCCATATTTTCTTCCAGCAATTTTCGGAGCTTCGATTTGAACTCCCCTGGTAATTGTTTCCCTACTGAGATCAGTTGGTCCGGGAACGCTGGGTTTATCGCGATTCCTTCTTCCTTATCTTGTTCCGCTGTCACTGGGATTGTGACTTTCGTCTCTTCCTTGGCTCTCTTAACGCCATGGACATGTCTCCTAGCGTCGCGTCTGGATTCTATCGTCCCTACCCCTTCTAGAGTTAAGAACTTGACCATCGAATGGATCATTGACGCGACAATACCCAGCTTTCTCATGGCGGGTCTGCCTAATAGCATATTGTAGGGGGAGGGTGACCTTACTATAACGAAATCGAGATCCTCTGTTCTAACAGTGGGTGGTTGTCCGATTTCGGCAGCTAGGTTTATTTCCCCTATTGGCCAGATCCGTTCCCCTGCGAACCCTATTAATGGTGTCTTAGCAGCGGTCATCAGGCTTCTTATCCGATTGGGAAGTTACAGAAAGCAGTGTTCATAGAGAACATCGCATTCGCTACCCCCATCGATATACACCCTGTGAACCAGGATGTTACAGATGGTGATTTGTATTACCAGCGGGTCTTCTGAGAACGTGCTAGCTTCTTTGGAGTCGAAAATTATCTCTTCCGCCATAGTGCTGTCTTCTACGCCTTTTCTTTTTGTCCCTTTTTCAGGGAGACTTCGAGGTGATCCATAGCCACCACCCCAAGTCTCCCTCGTTCCAGGGTTGAGGTCGGCCATTTAACTTTTTTCGATCAGGGGTGGGCTCGGTTATAATTTTTTCGGTCCCACGGATGGCGCCAATTTGTTTGATCCGAGAATCGTTCAATGGCTCCGACCTGGGGGTCTGAGAACATTTGGGGTGTTTGGTAGGCGATTCCCTTCCGATCAAAGGGCGAAGTGGCCGCTTTACGCCTTAAAGTGTTGGGTTTTTCTCAAGAGGTGAATGAATTCTCTTGGATGTAGATCCGTCCCTATATATAAGGTATAGGAAACTTGGGAAGGAGGAAAAGGAGTTAGGGTAAATCTTTTCCTTCTTAAAGATATCTTTTATCTTTTTAAGAGATTCGTGATAATCTCTAACTAGATCGTGTCCGGAATAACCGGACTTAGATATATACTTTCTTTTATAGAGAATATGATGTGTATTTTCCTCTGGAGCTAGGTGATTTAACCCAGATGCTCCGGGATTATTTCTCTTTACGGAGGCAGTGCTTCGTATGGGTGTTTTATTCTTTCCCGGAGGTACCTTCTCTGGATACGGAGGTAGAGCTCCGTATAGGGTATATCATCACCAGCTACATGCAAATGTCCCGAGACAGCCCAAAAACGATATGACTTCGGTAATTTCAGCGTGGCCCTTCATACATTGGGGAATTGATCTCGTCGGGCCACTCCCCGAAGCCCCAAGCAATAACAAGTTCTTAGTAGTAGCCATTGACTATTTCACTAAGTGGGTAGAGGCGAAACCGCTCGCTATGACGAACGGGGATCAGATGAAGAAGTTCGTATGGGCACACATCATATGTAGATTCGGGATACCACAAACGATAGTATCCGATAATGGACCACAATTCGCCAAAGGAGTCTTCCCCGAATTTTGTAAGCAGTTACAAATCAAACAATCATTCACATCCGTATAACATCCTCAAGGAAATGGACAAGTGGAGGTAACTAACAGAGAAATAATCAAGGGAGTAGAAAAACGGCTGGGACGGAGCCACAAGGGATAGGTAGATGAACTGCCGTTAGTTCTTTGGGCTAACAGAACATCCCCAAAGCGAAGCAACGGAGAAACCCCATTCAGTTTAGCATTTGGAACGGAAGCAGTGGCACCGGCAGAATTCCAGGTATCAACCCACATGATGTTAAATACCGAGGGAATTTCAGAAGAATTAAGATCAGATCTGGACTTGCTGGAAGAACGACGAGAGATTGCAGCCACCAGAGAAGCTGCGTTTAAAAAGAAGATTGAGGGGTACTACAATAAAAGAGTGGACTCAACAATGTTTAAAACCGGAGACTATGTGTTACGGTTGAATAGTGCAAGCGAAAAAGAATATACCAGGAAGTTAGGGCCAACATGGGAAGGCCCATATAGGGTGCAGATGGCCTTCGGAAACGGAGCATATAAATTGGAGACACCCGAAGGAGCCCCGGTGGATAGAACTTGGAACAGCTCGAATTTACGAAAGTTCCACTGTTAAGATTTCTTTTTCCTTTTTAATAAACTATTACTTTGCTTATTTAATAGAAGCAAAAAGTCCCTGGTGCAAAAAGTCCCTCGAAGGACAATGCATATATATATAAAAAAGAGAGACTATTTGTCTCCAATATTCAATAAGAGGGTCGCTACCTCAGTAAATGCAAAAACGCGACCAAGTGGGAACAAACTGACAGGGACGCCTGAACAGACACCCCAATGTACGCGAACACACATACATAAACATGGAATAACATAGCATAAAGATAAGAGAGTCTGATACATAAATTCCATAACATCAGTTCATAGCAAAAACTAATCAAAACGGGGCTTTACGACCAAAAACTCGTACACCCCGGGATTGCGAAGATGAGTAATGTCATAAATATAGTTACTGTGATAACTTGCCAATTTTAAGATGGCCTGGTCAAAAATTTCTTTCTCCTTCACATACTCAGGAGAATGTTCAGAATGAGTAGTGGACAACGCACCTTTCTTCTTGGTAGCATTCACCACAGAATCAATCAAACTAACTACCTGTGGGCCTGTGGCTAGCGTCTCACACACATGAGGGATGACCTTATTCACCAGACCATTCACCTTCTCTCGGAGTTCAACGTTTTCAAGATCCTTCTGCAAAAGTTCGTCATGATGCTTCCCCAACCCTGTGCGAAGAGCCTTCACCTCAACATCTTGTTCCGTCAACCGCTTTTCCAGATCCGCAATCCTGTCAAATAAATTCCCAACAACAAGTTGAGATTCCTTCAACATATCTTGGGCATACTCGTACTCCCGACACAAGCCACGGATCAAGAGATTCTTCCTATCACCCATATCTTCTGAAAGCAACTCCTCTTCCATAAATCTGCGAGCAGTAGTACCTGAAAAGGAAACCGGGGATATATCAGCAGGACCCTTTCCCTTCTTTGCAACAACATCATCCACGGGAGCAGCAGAAGACCAGATATCAGCAACCTTCCTTTTGGACGACATCCTTTCAATAGTAAGAAGATCTGAATAAATAAAGCCACAATATGAGAAAAGGAAAAATGTAAAGGGAACAGTCACGCGATGAATATACCCTCTCAGCGCCACGTAGGACCTGTCACGCGAAGGGTCAACAACGTACTATGACACAAAGGTTCTCTGTGACGAAAGCTCACGCAGAAGATATAAGAAATAAGAATTATTCCCCTACAAAGTCGGGATTTGTTCTTATCACAAAAGGCCGGTAATTATGGAAATAATACTCCTGGCCTTAAACCAAGGAAACCCTAGAAAGCTTGACTTCCTCTCCAAGAATATTTCTCCCTATAAAAGGAGATTCATAAGACCTAAAAAGGCATTCATTCATATATACTCATCACGACACACGATCAATCCAATTAACAGTACGGTCGATCAGACCTAAAACCCATTTACTAGCACGATCATAATCGGCTAGCACTCATACATATTTGATTGGCGTAAAGAGGCACGAACCCTACCTTCGGGGAATCACCAACAAATAACCAAAACTGTTAGAATTATAAAATGGTGTTTAATTGTAAATTAGTTATTGTGGAAGGGGTTTTAGTATAAATAGGATGATTTATATATAAACCCCTAACCACCTCATTATGTAATAAGCCTTTCATTAATCACATAGTTACATCTCTCTAAATTACTTTCTCTCTCCTCCCTATCATCTTCAACCTCCAATTCACACACAAACACACTTTTCACACACTAATCTAAATCCTCCATTAAACCTTCAATTAAGCTCATTTTCGTTTATATCAATTGGTATCAGAGCACAATCAGAGTTGCTGAACGATCCACAAGCTTAAAACAAGCTTAATTTGTGCTTAATTTCAGAATTTGGCTTATTTTCTGAAAGGTTCATTTGCCGAGATCACTGTTTGAGTGATTTCTGCAAATTAAGTATGTTTTTGTTCGAATTTTGTTCACCGATCGATTTATAATCAGTATATCATCCTTCGTTATCGATTTCAGAAATTAATTTCATCTTTTGAGTTGTTTTTGCTAGAGCTCTGCAAATCGCATGTTCGAGTGGGTTTGAATTCTAGTTGAAATTAGCATCTAATTTGTTCAAGGATTTGTGCGCATTGGTTTTCTGATCATTTTGATATAAAATACGATCTTTAATTCACAAAAATGAAGGAGAAATCGAAGATTTACAGTCTGCTCTGCATTTGAAGGTTTGGCTGAACGAAGAAGATAACCAGTAACCGACTATTTTGTCGTGTAGTGATTACTCGGAATTGCAGAGGTCGTTGGCTTGGTTTGATCTTACTTGTTCTATTTGCAGAACTCACTGCTCGGCAAATAGGTGATTCAAGAATTTTTGGTTAAGGATTGAGGCTACTTGTTCTATTTGCAGAGCTTTTTGCTCGGCAAATAGGTGATTCAAGAATTTTTGGTTAAGGATTGAGGCTACTTGTTCTATTTGCAGAGCTTTTTGCTCGGCAAATAGTTGTTTCGAGAATTTTTGATTTGAGACTGGTGCTACTTGTATTGTTTGCAGAGGTTTAAGCTCGGAAAACAAGTGTTTTTGGTTGGTGCGACTAAGTACAAGTTCTATTTGTGCTATTTGCAGAGTTATTTGCTCGGCAAATAGGTGATTCAAGAATTTTTGGTTAAGGATTGAGGCTACTTGTTCTATTTGCAGAGCTTTTTGCTCGGCAAATAGGTGATTCAAGAATTTTTGGTTAAGGATTGAGGCTACTTGTTCTATTTGCAGAGCTTTTTGCTCGGCAAATAGGTGATTCAAGAATTTTTGGTTAAGGATTGAGGCTACTTGTTCTATTTGCAGAGGATTAAGCTCGGCACTTAGTTGTTTTTGAAATTCTCAAATCAAAATTTTTCAAGAAAATCAATTCAAAACCATTTTTCATCAATATTCTTCGCGTGGTAAGAAAATCAAAATTTTTAAAATTCCTACTTGTTCTATTTGCAGAGGTCTAAGCTCTGCATCTAGTTGAAATAGAAAAAATCTCAATTTTTTTTCTCTCTAAGTCTTTTGGAAATCAAGGGCTTAGATTTCATTGTGGGCTTATATTTTAGAACTGTTGGGCTAAAACTAGTTTGGGCCAAGAATTCTTATTAGTTTTTAGTTGGGCTTGTCAACTTCTAAATTGTTGGGCTAAAATTGTTTGGACTTTTATTTTCTTTCATTAGATTGTCATCAAGTTTTAGTCAAAATGTCAACCGAAGAGTTCGAGTTTAGACCAAGCATGGAGTCAAATCCTTTTCAAGAACTCGAAGAGATGACCAAACATATGAAAAAACTGTTAATGGAAAGTCGTGGATCTCGAATAGACCAACTCAAATCTGATAACAAAAAGCTCAAATTGTTAGAAATATAAAATAGTGCTTAGTTGTATTTCTAAACATTGTATTTTGTATGAATTGTAAGGTTGAGGGGGAGCTTATGTAACATACTTAGAGTATAAATACCCTTCAAGCCTTCAACCTTTTGTAACCTTTTGCACATTTTTGCTCAGAAATAAATCTGCTTTCCACACACACACACCTTTCTCTCTCAAGAACACACACTAACACACACACTTTCCACCATTGTTGAACACCTTACTTCCGCATCATAACACGAATCAAAGCTCGTTTCTACATGTGGTATCAGAGCAAAACAACAATCTGTTGACGATCCAGAACAAATTTCATGCAGATTGAGGCTATTTTTGTTCAAAATTGAGAATTCGTGTTCATAACTATAACCGTTTTTAACCGTCAATGTTCTTCACCAATTCACCATCAATTTTCACTCAATTCTTCTGTTTTTGTTCACAAATACATTTTAAATCATCTCCATAATCATTCTGTTAAGTTTCAGAATACAATTCACTGTTTTGATCATAATTCTAAATTTTTGGAAAGTTGATGAGAATTTGATTTTCCAGTTTGAGTTGATTTGAGATATGAATTTGTTGCCAGGGTTGTGCGCGATTGTAATCTGAGAATTTCTGTGTTTGGATCGTGTTCTAACTCTTAAAATCAAGTGAGATAAAAGCAAATTAGTGAAATACTCGACTATTTTGTCATTTTCTGGTGTTCTTGCTAATTGACCTCAAGACGATCTTCGTAAGACGATCTCCTTCAAGATCGTCCTAGTTCCAAAATTCCACCACTTTCTTTTCTTAAGACGATCTCCCAAGATCAACCTAGCATTTTTTGTTCTGTGTGAACTGTGTGTTGTGGTTTAATCATTTGAAGTTGTTGTGATTGGGAATCACACACTTCCTTGGGTAACTAATCTCTTTGAGATTGGTTTTGCTCATCAATTCTGAAATCATAAACCTCATACTGTCCAAATTTCCTAAATTTTCTATACTTAGAAAATTTTTCACTCAAGCTTTTCTTAAGACGATCTTCACCAAGACCGTCTTACCATTCTTCAACAAATTTTCAAGACGATCTTCTTTCAAGACCGTTCTACCTTTCCTTCATTCATACTTAGAAAATTTTCCAACCAATTCTAAGGACTATCTTCTTCAAGATCGTTCTAGTTCCAAAATTCCAAACCAACTTTCTTTTCTTAAGACGATCTCATCAAGATCGTGTTGTTTTCCAGAAAAACAAAAACAACAAAACAATTACAAATCATTGTTCATTCATTTCAATGACAACAATTAACATTGATCCATTGATGTCAACCATCAGGCCTCCAATTCTTCATAAAGATTCTTATGTCAAATTGCAAAATGAATTCATGAATTTTCTTGATATAAAACCAAATGGTGTCTTCATTAGAGAATCAATTCTTGAAGGTCCAGCTCAATTCAAAGATGCCAATGGAGTTCTTCTTACAAATGAACAACTGACTGATGATCAAAAAGCAAGAGTCCATGCTGACAAGCAAGCTAAAGCCTATATCTATCAATCTCTTCCTGATGAGATTTTATCAACTATTGATCATAATCTTAATGCCAAGAAGATATGGAATGAATTGACAAAGTTTGTTGTGTTTGAGACTCTTCATGTTCAAGAAAAAACCATTGACACTTCATGTCCAGATCCTTTAATCAAAAGATGTTCAGGATGCAGACTCCAAGGACATGAAGTTGATAGGTGTGTTGTACCAACAATGAAGAATTCAGAGCTTGAGATCAGAAAGCGTTTCTTAGCCAAACAACAAAAGATGAAACCATGGCTATTCGGAGATATTGATGCTGATTCTGAAGATCTCACATGCTTGATGACATCTGTCACTTCAACAGCCAATCCTTCACAAACTACTTCACAAACAACAACAAGTGAGGTAGAATTCATTTCTAAAGATGATTACTTGTCTGTCCAAACAACTGCTGCTACTTTGACAAAGCAAAATCTTACTTTGAAAAACAATTTGAAAATGGCTAAACAAGAGTTTGATAAAATTAATGAAGATTTTTCAGAACTCTCAATAGCTCATGAAGCTCTCAAAGTGAACTATGATTCTTTAAAAGAAATGCATTTGTCAAGTAACAGTTCTCAAGTTGTTTCACCCAATGCTCATTTGACTAACAAATGTCAAGACCTGGAAAAGACTGTTCATTCACTCAAGCAAACCATTGAGACTTTAAAGCTTGAGAAAACCAATGAATGGATAAGAGCAAATGCAAGACAAGCTGATGTTGAGTTTCTCACAAATAAAATGAAAGATTTTAGACCCAACTGTGAAAAACATGAAAGACAGATTTCTGATTTAAACAGTACTTGTTTTCTCAAAGGAGTTGAAATTGAAACTCTTCAAAAACAAATTGAGGATTTGAAAGCAAACATTTTGTTTTACCAAGAAAAAATCTATAAAATTGAACAAAATCCTCTTCTGAATTTTACTGCTTATTACAATAAGTCAAAGATTGATCAGAACTTCTTCTTGGGTTGGGTTATGAGAATCCAGCACACTTAGAAAAAATTCAAAAAGAAGACCTTGGTCCACTTTATGATGAAAAATGTCTTAGACTTGGCATGATTCAAGAGTTCATAAGACCATCTGAGGATGACTTTGAGTCAGATGATGTTGAAAGACAAAAACCAATTCAGATTGATTATGTTGCTATTAATGACACATACAAGAAAACTCATAAAAGATCCATCTATGAGTTAGAAGAAATAGACAGCATTTCAATTCCTGAAAATGAGTCTCAAAAAGATTGTTCAAAACTAATTTCACAAAGATTTTACATTCCAACTACCATATTGGAAAAAGAAATTGAAGGTTTAAAACAAAAGATTGAGTCTCAACAACAAGTCATTGAACATCTGAAAACTCAAAATCATTCTCCAGAGGTAAGTGAGACCACTCCGACCCAAATGTTGCATGATCTAACTTCTGTTGATTGCTCCACTCCATCCAATGGGAGTGAGATTTTTAACAAAGATATGCAGGGTGATAGCATCTCTCCTCAAGAGATTCATGATATGTCCACCTCAATGCTATCATCATTTTTCCAAATTGAAGAGAAAGTTCAAGCTTTGAAAGCTAAACATCTTGCTTCTGTCAAGAAGATACTTTCTTTTGATACACCTATGATCACCCCTGTTGACCAAAATAAATTGAATTTAGAGCAAAAGATTGAGATTCCTACTGATCTTAAGGCTAAAGCAAAAGCATTGATTGAAAAGTTGACTAACAAAACTGTTTTCAAACCAGAAGTTCAAACAAAAGATTTACAGTGTATTTATCCAGATCTTTCTGTTGAAGAATTTGATAAGTTTTTGGAAACTGATCATGTTTTTGCACCAGAAGTTGAAAAAGAGCTTGAAAAACTTTCACCCAAAAAGCCTAAACCAAAGAAGGAATCTAAATCTAAGATTGCTCCAACTTCATTTTATTCACCCAAAGGTCAGCATGCACCAGCTGTCAAAGGTAAGAAGACCATTTCTGCTAACTCAAAGCTCAAAATTGATATATCATTTGTTTCTAGAACCTCTGCTTCTAAAGCTATCTCTCAATCTAGTTCTTTACCTAAGATGTCTAAAACTAGCCAAGATTTGCTAATAAAAGATACATCTAATGGTATAACTAGTTATAGAGATCAGTATGGTTGGTTCACTGTTGCAACACAAAAGAAACAGAATATCAAATCTTCCACCAAGCAAAGCAAAAATCAGAATGTGTTTTTAACTCCTCGAACTAATTCTAAGAATTTATCTGGTACAGGAGAGAAGAGCTTAGCTAGTAACCATAAGTGGATTTCTAAATCATCATTGATAAAATCTACTAGCTATGCTAAAACACAAGTGTATGATAAATCACCAGTTAGAAGAAGTTGGATAGCTAATGATTACAAGAAGAAAGTTCCTGATAGGAAATTTGATTCAAATTTGAGTAATTTAGCTAAACCATGGTCTGTAATAAATTCTAAATCTTCTACTGTGATTTCTAAACCTTTGATTGTTGATTCTAATGGGATTGTGATGAATCTTAAGAATAAACCTCTTGTTCGAAAACCTCATTTGTATACCTTGATTGATTCCACTAACCCAAAAGGACCCATTCAAAGGTGGGTACCTAGAAAACCTTGATTGTGTTTTGCAGGTAATAAAGGTCTGTGTTTAGTATTCCTAGCTCGGATGCTATTCAACACATGATCCTGGAATGAGTTTCTTTTCAAGAAACAATCTCAAATAAGTGCTCATTACCAATGCACTTACTTGCCTCTGCATGTTTTGTACAAATCCTTCATCTCTTTCTCTTTCATTCATTATCTGTCAAACATTGATGCTATGCTTATGTGCAATGTGCTTAAAAATCATGCAATGTTTGAGGGGGAGAAAAAGGATAATTCATGAATCTAGGGGGAGTTTGTGTATTTGCACTATTTGAAGAGAAACTTATTGATAATTTTAGAAAAACAAATACAAAATTTAAAAAGAAAAAAAAATCCATAAAAATGATTTTATTTTTTTTTTTTTAATTTGTTCTTAATATTTTTATTTTTTTTTTTGTAGTTATTTTTTCTAAAACTAGAAAAACAATAATTTGTTTAAAATTTTGTCCATAGTCTTAAGCCCATTTTCAATTTAAAACCTCAAAGCCCATTTCAAGAAGCCCAATTTGAAAAAGCCCAAAACCTTCTAACCGGGTCAACACCCTCAACCCGACCTGTTTCTTCATCCATAAGGTATAAACACACACACCCCTTTCTCTCTCAAGAACACACACTAACACACACACTTTCCACCATTGTTGAACACCTTACTTCCGCATCATAACACGAATCAAAGCTCATTTCTACACAAATCTGTTAATAATCTCAATTTGTCTACTATGGCAAGTCTTCGACTTGCAATTGACCAACTCAAATCTGACAACAAAGAGCTCAAATCTACAAATGATCTCATTTTGTCCAACATGGAAAGTCTTCAAAAAGAAAATGATCATTTGCATTCAAAGATTTTCAAATTAACAAATGAGTTAGACAATTCTTCCAAAGAGCTCAATAAAATTGTTTTGGACAATCAATCAAACGAACTTGTTTGGCAACAAAAGATTTCTGAGCTAAACCATGAGTTGCGAAACAAGTCCACCATTTTTGAGACCACACTTGAAAAAGAAAGATCCATTTTTTGTGCTAAAATCAAGTGTCTTGAAGACAAGTGTTTACAATTTCAGTCAAAAGAAACAAATTTGACAAAGGAAATTTTCAACCTTGAGATTGAATTGCAAACACAAACCAAATATGTGAATTCTGATCTTCCCAAAGTCATGATTGATGTTTGTACTCAAACTAATTGTCCTATGTTTGTGAACTCTTCTGTACAGATTGATTGTGATAAGGTTGAGACTGTTGAAACTTCTATTCAGACTGATCCTGATGTTCCAAAGAAGGTTTACACGGGTAAATCTTCAAAACCTTTTGAAAGAAAAGTCTCTCAGTTTACTAATTACTCCTTGCAAAAGGGTAAGAAGTACACTAAGAAACCAAATTTTGATGGAACAACTACTTTTGTCTCTTTTCTATCCTTTGAGGATAAATCATCTCATATTTCGCAAGCAAAATCTTAGTTGACTAAATCTAAATGGAAACCGATTTCTAAAAATAAGTCAGTTGAGTCAAAATCATTCAAATATTCATTTTCGGAACTTTTTGATCTTGCACCAAAACCTGTGAAAGCAGTTGTGCAAAAAGTGAATGATTTTGCTTCGAAAAATAATTTTCCAACTCAATCTCACAAGATTGGAAGTTTTTCAAAGAAATCAAATGATTTTTCACCGTTGCTTCCACGAAAACTCTTTTCAACTAAACCACCGGGTTTTAGTTCTCCGTGGAATGCAACCTCTATTCATCAAATCGATGAGACTTACATTTGGTCTTTTAACAAGTCAAAACCTTTTGGACCCAATCTCAAATAGGTTCCAAAAGTGATTTCCAAGTGATTTGGTGAATAGTGGCTTATGCACACATCAGTGTATAACCCGTTCCAAAACCGTGTTTATAATTTCATTCTTTTTAGAAAAATCCAAAAAGATTTTCATTTTCTTATTTTTTTAAAAAAATCCAAAAAGATTTTATCTTTTTATCATTTTTACTGTCTTTTAGTTTCTTGCAAAGTATTAGGATGAGATGCAAGGCATCGAACGCCTTTGTGTACTGCCTTTGTAGTCTCATTTTTAATATTTGTGAGCAACTTTCAAACCTTTTACTCACACTTTATATGCTAAAACTTTGTTTATATCATGCATATATTTAGGGGGAGTTTGTTTATAAAACCAAAACTTCCAAGTGTTTAAACTCATTTTTCATTTTAAAACACTTTGGAAGATTTTCAAACCATTTTCGATCATCCTTTTTGAAGTTCGGTGTTAGATTTGCACACGAGAGTTTAGGCCACTCATAAAAACTCCATCATCTTGTCATCGCCGATGAGATCTAACCCTAGAGTAATATTCTCAATTTTAGATTGTGAGCGTGGTGATGATGTTTGTGCAAATAGGACATGAGGGAGTAGTCAAAAAGTGAGAGGTTACGGTGAAATGATGTGAGAAAGGACTAAAAGAAATGAAAGTCCTCCCCAAATTTCTCAAAAAGTCGGGTCAACACGTTCCTATCGGATTTCATTTGTTGATTTCTCGATATTGAAGAAGACTTCATGGACCCAGTGAAGCAATGCACATCTTTACCTAGCCACTCAAGTATTTCTTAACAAATGCTTGTTTTATTCTCACGGAGATTTTCACATTTCTATCGACTCTTCATTTGGAAGATGTTGATATTGAAACAGGGAGACACTCTGCTCCGGTCCCCGACTTCATTTGATCACTTATTGAGTCTAGAGCGTACTTGAAATATCTTTTCATTTGACTAGGACACATAGAGTCTTTATATGTCTTTGTGACATCGCATATCTTTGTGATATTGCCGGAACATTCGTAGTGATATCATTTTATTGATATTCAACGATGATCGAATGGAAATCCAACCAATGCTAACATCTTTTCCACCGTTGAACGTAGGTCTCACAATTTCATTTTATGAATTTGTTGAGTAAACAAGAAGTCTATGTGACCTCGGATTTATTTTCCCAAAAGTCTTTGAGGATAGTAAGACATGGTTATCGAACGCCTTTGTGACACTGACCATGAACTACATTCTTTAAAGCAATCTATCGGTTGAAAAGCCATAGACCGAACCATTTAGAGATAAGCTTTGTGCATTTCTCGATGATAATGGGAAGTCCTAAAAATAGTAATCATATTTTTAGGCCACACCATTAATCCTTTTGATTTTTGGTTGTGTCATCCGGATTTCATTTCTCTTCACACAAACACAAAGAACACAAACACCATATTAAAATCTTTTTCCAACAATGCAATTAACCTCAAATTCTAGTTCACCAATAGGTTCATTGGGAATTGGGAATTGGGTTGGGCTAATTTGTTTGCTTGTTGTTTGTTGTCATCTACCGTTTATGCTATCAATCATTATTGTATGATGAAACCGTTTCACATATTCATCATTAGGGGGAGAAATGATTAAATGATTGATAGATAGAATTCAAGGTTTTAGGTAGAATTTGATTGATAGATAGTGATTGAGGATAATTCATAGTGTTTGGTTGTTCAAAGGATCGTTAGTTTAGGTGAAGAGAGTGAATAATTATCGTGCTAAGTTGAGAGATTTTTTTCAAGAAAGTTGAAAGGTTGATTCGAGATCGAGTATATTCAAGATGATGTACAAGGTCGATATTTGAAAGATTTGATTGGAATAATGACCATTGTTTGATGATTAGAAGAGTTTAAGATTGAATGAAGATTGTCATTTTATTGATACTTGAATAGTTAAGTTCGTTCATAGTTTGAAGAGATTGTTCATTTGAGGGGGAGCAAGAGTAAACTCATGAGTCGTTAAATATGCTCCGAAATGATTGTTTGTTCAAGGGGGAGCAAGAGATTAAAGATTTGTTATTGAATAATTTGCTCCGAGATAGTTGTTTGATTGAAGGGGTGCAAATGTTTATTGATCAAAGAATCAAGTGCTTCAAGATAATTGTTGACTCAAAGACAAGTTCGATCAAGAATTGAAGTTTTAAAGTCAAATCAAATTTCCGCATTCCAAAACCAAGCTTCCGAAATGACAAGAGATTTCAAAGTCAAAACCAAGCTTCCGCAAAGCCAAAAGAATTCAAAGTTAAATCAAGCTTCCGCAAATCCGAAAGAATTCAAGGAATTCAAAGTCAAAATCAAGCTTCCGCATGATACTCAAAGATTCAACTTACTTCTCCAAGCAACATCAAGTTGAAATCAACACTCAAAAGTTGAAGTTGTGAAAGCTCAAAAGCTACAAAGATTTCAAAGATGCTTCCAAAGTATTCAAAGTTGCAAGAGAAGATCAAGTTGTAGAAAGTCATCGTCAAGAATATTTGTTTGTTGAGAAGATTCAAAGTCAAGGTTGATACAAGACGTTGAAGACAATGAGAAAGCTTCAAAGTCCAATCAACATTGAAGATTTTCAACAAATGGGCTCATCATGTTATTTAAAGACCGAAGACGATGCAAAATTTACAATTCAACACCAAGGGGGAGATTGTTAGAATTATAAAATGGTGTTTAATTGTAAATTAGTTATTGTGGAAGGGGTTTTAGTATAAATAGGATGATTTGTATATAAACCCCTAACCACCTCATTATGTAATAAGCCTTTCATTAATCACATAGTTACATCTCTCTAAATTACTTTCTCTCTCCTCCCTATCATCTTCAACCTCCAATTCACACACAAACACACTTTTCACACACTAATCTAAATCCTCCATTAAACCTTCAATTAAGCTCATTTTCATTTATATCAAAAACACCCCATCATCCCCACTCTAAACCTAATCTCTCGGTTTGGTGCACAATCATCAATCATTCAACTCTAAACGATAGGTAACCTTACCAACCTTAGCCAAGATTTTGAAAGGACCTATGAAACGAGGGCTCAATTTTCCACGTTTTCAGAATCGTAAGACGCCTTTCCATGGGGATACCTTCAATAAAACACGATCACCAACATTGAACTCAATCGACCTTCTTCGTTTATCCGCATAAGACTTTTGTCGATCTTGTGCCGCTTTGAGTCTTTCCTTAATCACATCAATCTTCTCAATCGTTTTCAACACCACTTCCGTGCCACCAATTTCCCTTTGTCCCACTTCTCCCCAACAAATAGGAGACCTACATTTTCTACCATACAACATCTCATATGGAGGCATTTGGATGCTTGAATGGTAGCTATTGTTGTAAGAAAACTCCACCAAAGGCAAATAAATATCCCAAGTTCCACCAAAGTCTATAATACACGCCCGTAGCATGTCTTCAAGAGTTTGTATAGTTCTCTCACTTTGACCATCCGTTTGAGGATGATAGGCGATACTAAAATTTAATCTTGTGCCCATTTCTTCTTGAAATTTCTGCCAAAAATGAGAAGTAAAACGGGTATCCCTATCCGAAATAATGGAGATTGGAACTCCATGTCTTGCCACCACCTCTTTCACATAAATTTTTGCTAAAACTTCGGAAGATGATGTTTCACGGATGGGAAGAAATAAGGCACTCTTCGTCAAACGATCAACCACTACCCATATTGTATCAAATTGGTTTCGAGGTGTCTTGGGCAACTTGGTGACGAAATACATAGTGATATGCTCCCATTTCCACTTAGGGATTTCTAACGGTTGCATCATACCACATGGCTTTTGATGTTCGGCCTTCACTTGAGCACAAGTTAAACACTTTTCTACATACTTCACCACATCCCGCTTCATTCCGGGCCACCAATATTCTACCTTTAGATCATGATACATCTTGGTAGCACCGGGGTGAATGGAATACTTGGATTTGTAAGCTTCATCAAGTAAAACTTGTTTCTACTCACAAGAAAATGGAATCCAAATTCTTCCAAATCGTACGATGAGGCCACGAGAATCCTTAGGAAAATATTGGATTTGTCCTTGAATTCTCTCCTTCTTAGGGTCTAGTTGCAAAGCCTTTTCTTGAGCCGCTTTTATTTGCTCCAAGAAGTCATTGGTGATTAACACCCATAATGGAGAGACAATGATAGAATGATGAGAACTTTTCCGGCTTAAAGCATCCGCCACCACATTAGCTTTTCCGGGATGATACAAAATTTCACAATCATAATCTTTTAAAAGATCTAACCATCTTCGTTGGCGATTATTAAGATCTCTTTGCTCAAAGAAGTACTTGAGACTTTTATGATCGAAATAGATAATTTGACCCCATAAAGGTAATGGCGCCAAATTTTCAAAGCAAAAACGACTGCCGCCAACTCTAAATCATGAGTAGGATAACGCTTCTCATGTTCTTTTAATTGCCTTGAGGAATAGGCAATGACCTTTCCTCTTTGCATCAAAACACAGCCGAGCCCGCTTGATGATGCATCACAATACATCGTCATGTCTTCCAAGCCATCGGGTAGAACAAGTATCGGGGATTGGCTCAACTTCTCTCGTAATTGTTGAAAAGAAGCTTCTTGTTCATTTCGCCATTCAAACTTGATGTTTTTCCTAGTCAACTTGGTTAATGGTGAGGCTATTTTGGAAAAATCTTGAATAAAACGACGATAATAACCCGCTAGAGCAAGAAAACTTCTAATCTCCGATGGGTTCTTTGGTTGCTCCCATTTCATCACCGCGTTTATCTTGGTTGGATCTACCTTGATTCCTTCATTATTAACAACATGACCAAGAAATTGCACCTCTCGTAGCCAAAATTCACATTTAGAAAATTTAGCATAGAGTTTCTCTTTGCGTAACGTCTCCAACACCTCCCGTAAATGAACTTCAAGTTAGGATGAGCTCTTAGAATAAATGAGAATATCGTCGATGAAAACAATTACGGATTTATCAAGCATGGGGCGGCAAACACGGTTCATGAGATCCATGAAAGCCGCGGGAGCATTTGTAAGACCAAAGGGCATAACGACAAATTTAAAATGACCATAGTGAGTACGGAAAGCGGTCTTAGGAATGTCTTCATGACGCACCTTGAGTTGATGATAACCCGAACGAAGATCTATCTTGGAAAAATACGAAGCTCCTTGTAGTTGATCAAATAGATCATCGATTCTAGGTAACGGGTATTTATTCTTGATAGTTACTTTGTTAAGTTCCCGATAATCGATACACATGCGCATGCTTCCATCTTTCTTCTTAAAAAAGAGAACCGGTGCACCCCAAGGAGAATTACTAAGGCGAATGGACCCTTTTTCAAGTAACTCTTGGAGTTGCTTCATCATTTCTTGCATTTCCATTGGATCCAAACGATAGGGAGCTTTAGCAATGGGGGTAGCCCCCGGAATAAGATCAATAGAAAACTCAACTTGCCGTTCGGGAGGAATACCCGACAAGTCTTCGGGAAAGACATCAGCAAATTCACAAACGATGGGAATGTCTTCAATAGATAAAGGTTTCTTCTCAACATCAACGATGTGAGCAAGATAAGCTTGACATCCATGAGACAAGTAACGTTGGGCACGAGCAAAAGTACAAATGGATATAGGACGCTCTTTTCTATCACCATATACTACCAAGTCTTCACCCTTAGAAGTCTTCAAATATATTGCCTTTTCATCACACACAATTTTGGCATTACAAGAGCTCAACCAATCCATACCCAAGATTATTTCAAATTCTCCCATTGGGAAAGGAATTAAGTTAGCTTGAAAGACTTCCGTAGTGATCTTAATCTCACAATTTTTATACACATCTCTTACTAACTCCGTTCTACCATTCCCTACTTCAACTTGTAAAGTAGTATCTAAACTAGACTTAGACATTGGGATGACATGAATCATCCTAGATGCAACAAAAGATCTATTTGCTCCCGAATCGAAAAGAATTCGCATAGGCACATTATACACAAGAAAGGTACCTTTAACAACATCATCTGCATTCCTTGCTTGCTCCACCGTGAGTTGAAAAGATCTTCCCCGTTGGTTTCCATGAACTTGAGCATTCTTCCTTTCCGCTTCCTTCCTCTTTTCTTCTTGTCTTTCCTCTTCGGTCAACTTCGGACATGAACTCCTCATATGATCCTCTTCAAAAAATTTGAAACACATGATGGGTTTGTGGGGTTTTGACTTGCAATTCCAACTCATATGACCCGGTTTCCCACAATTGTAGCATGACCTACAAGGACCGGTATGACTTCTCTTACAATTCTTGCAAAATGGAACATTTTCTCTTGTGGAGTTACTACCGGAGCCACCATCTTGTTTGAATCTTTTGTTTGGAGAGTTATCTCCATCATACTTTCTCTTCAATTCACTCTCATCAACCTTGACTGCTCTATCTCATGATCTCGAGTCACATCGACCAACATGGAAAAGGACTCCATTTGGCGCAAGCTTATCTTTTCTCTCAAGTTCTTCCTCAACTTCAAGTAGAATTGTTCTTTCAACAATTGATCATTTTCTAGGAATTCCGGACAAAATTGTGCCTTATCGAGGAATTGGGCACGAAATTCTGTCAAACTAAGAGTTCCTTGATAATCGTTAAGGAATTCACTCCTTAACTTAGTTACCTCCGCCTCCTATCGGAATTCTTTATAGAACATGGTTTTGAACTCGGGCCATTCTACATGTGCCAAAGTAGCTTCACCTTTTATCGTTAACAAACCGTCCCACCAAATTTTGGCTCGGTCCCTAAGCATACTAACCGTAAACACAACCTTGAGGTCTTGAGGGAATTGACTAGTGTGAAACGCCCCTTAAATTTATGATACCCACCATGTGCAAACAATGGGATTAGTGTCACCATCGTATACGAGCGGGTGACATATCTCGAAGTCTTTGTAGGTAAACTTCTTCTTGTACGGCTTCTCACCCATAAACTCAACTTCTTTTTCACCGTTATCTTCCTTCTCACCTTTAGCCTTGCCATCACGTTTCTCAAACTCTCTTTGCACGTTGAGAGCCACCTCTTCTTTTATCATTAGAGCTATATGGTTGTTCATAGCTCCTTCTAAAGTATCATTGAGTTTCTTGAGTAAGACCGGGGAGTATTTCTCAAGTGCTCTCCCAATTTGGTCCGATATGTCCATGCTATCCTCGGGAAATAGGGGTCCTTCCTCGTTGTTGTGTTGTTCTTCCATACTATAATAAGAATAGATAAAAATATTTCAAACACATAACCTATCTATACTCTATGTACCATAAGCCAAAACCTACAACTTTATACTAGACCGTTCCAAAGTTTGATGCGATCGGATTATAAAGATGTTAGTACTTCAATCACAATAATGCCGGCCTTATTGTGCTTTCATACTAACAAGTTTATAAGATAACACTCCATCAAATACTCTTTCGGGTCCCATATAAAATTACCGAACACCTAAGGTCAAGTCATGTCTAAGGTTTAGGTCTCGGCATTCGCTCAACAAGGAAAGAGTTAGAAATTAGGTTTAAGATTTCAAATTCTTCTTCCTTTTCTCTTGAATATTTCAGCCACCACACACCACCAAAACCCCCCAAAATTTGGTGCTTCAAGAACCCTAATTCACAACAAGGAAATTGAAATTAGGTTAAGATAATTTCTTCCTTTTCTCTTTGAAATGCATTACCATTGGAAAGTAGACTCTAACACGTTTTCGTGAATAACTTGAACGTTAAAAACAGAGTTACGGATTGAAAGTTATGATCGTTTGAAGAATTGAGTTTTGTGCTGAACGGGAAAAAGTTGCGGTGAACCCCTTCAAAGTTGCGGCGAACCTAAGAGGTCAGAAAAATGGACAAGACCAAAGTTATGTCGAACCTATAAATAGTTGTGGCACAACTTTTTACCTGACAGCAAAAATCATCATTTTTGACACTTCAAATGACTTGCAACTCATTCCATTGATTTCCAACTTTCAAAACAGTTTACTAACATCCAAAATGAACCAAAGACACTGAATACAACATCAAATGAGTTACCAACCTTTACTTGAACATATCCATAGTTTACCAAACCAAATGGGTCATTTGCCCGAATTACCCAAGTTGTCAAAGCACCCATTTGACACAATGTCAACTACAAACTTACAAATTCAGGATTACAAGACTCAAAATGATGGCATTACAACACTTTCATACAAAAAGACACAAAATGTACCAAGAGCCATGTGAGGTGGGATGAACTAGGTTTCCATCAAACACCATTCTTCAAAGAATGGTCAAAATACCTTCGAATTCCTAGCAACGTCAATATGTCAACAACTTCAAATGACATGAACTAGTTCCTTCTTCCGAAACCACCTATCAAAATGGTAAACAACTAAAAAGTAAGCGAATGCTTAGTGAATATGCTTGCATACAATCATATAAACGAAGGAGGGCAATGCACAAAGGTCTATTGCATATAGACTATAGCACCGTCGTGCCATATCTATAATACTCACCTTTGTGCCAACGCATTACATGGATCCATATAAGCAAATGATTACACTCACAATCAAATTATAACAATAACAATGCTCCACATGAGCTATGGCCACTACTTAGGCCCGTAATCAAAGACGGCCCCTACTTAGGCTCAACGTCAAATCAATTACCACACACGGAATCCACCATCGTATGATAATTGACCCGACGAATATACAAAGGTATGCAAGTATACTCACCTCCTTCGCGACACAATAATCAAATCAATATAACCGCAATGTACAACAAGCTGTTAACCTATTTAAATCATCACAATACGCATATAAGACAATATTCACCATTTTGGCTACTCAACCTAGTCTTTCAATATTACACTAGGATTCCTAACCCAACCATCTTATTTTGCTATTGAATTGCATTTCTTTCAAAATTCACTTGATGAATTCAACTCATCAAGTTCATCATCATTCCATTCAACTAGCAAAAATCATCATTCTTTCATAATCAAAGTTTCAATGTCAATCATTCAAAATCTTAATTAAATTCATCATGCAACTCAATAAAAAACTATAATATACATGAATTTGGGGAAAATCATACCAAAACTCAATTCTAATAAAACCCCCAAAATTGGTGCTTCAAGAACCCTAATTCACAACAAGGAAATTGAAATTAGGTTAAGGGTAATCATTACCTCCAAGAAAGAGTTAGAAATTAGGTTTAGGATTTCAAATTCTTCTTCCTTTTCTCTTGAATATTTCAGCCACCACACACCACCAAAACCCCCCAAATTTTCTTATTGTTATGATTCTTGAATAATAGGATATTATTATTCTTGTTAGTAATGAAGAATTTCTTGATTTGGATTAGAGAAGGAATTGAATTGAGATGAGAAATTTGGAGAACTCAAAAGAAGAATGGAGAAGATGTAGTGGAAGGATGAGTAAGGGAGGGAAGGGTGGCTGGCACTCTCTTGAGATGCCACGCCCCTTTTTAATTTTTGTGGGTAATTTTTACCCGCTATCCGCCAAAGTTCCAACTAAATTAACCCCATAACCAAAAATAAAATACTAGGAACTTATTTTAATGTCAAAACTACAAAAGGGGTTAATTTATTACCTTAAAATTCTTGGGGTGTTACACTATCCCATTAACCACCTAAACACCTACTACCATAGTTGTTAAACTCTTACGAGTCGAGTCGATTTACACCCAAAACGAGGCGACTCGTTCAGTGACTCGTTTTTCTCCTGACTCTTACGAGTCGCGGTGTGAACTTGGACCGAGTCATTGCGAATCGCAAACTTATCATTGTTGTGGTTTGATACTATGGTTATATATTACATAATATATCTATGGTTACATATTATTTTGTATATTATACGTGTATTTCTAATCCTTTTAGTATGAGTTTGGAGATAAACTGAAGGTTTATGACTCAAAAGTATCGAATATGTAATATTTTGGTAAATATATTAAGATAATCAATTTATATTTTGTTTTAAATATGTCACATATTATAATTATACAATACTAGTCTTCAAGCCCGTCCGATGGACGGATAATCTCAAAATATATATATCAAAGGTAAATATCAAATTTAAAATATAAACCCTTTTGTAGTAGAAGAAGAAGCCATAATCAAACTATAATTGACAACAAACTAAATTAAAAGAAATGAAAAATAACAATAACATAACAAATATCAAATAATAAACAAACACGAACAAAATACCAAAAATAAAATTAAAGTGATATAAAAAAACCGTATGTTTCTTTTGTTGAGAAATTTACTTAACTTAATTTGTTTATTAAAGATAGGAAGAAGAAGAATAATATGAATGAGGATAATTAAAAAAAGATTAGCTTGTATATATAATAATTTATTGGGAGATGCTGTAACACCCGTCGTTTAAAAATATGTATTTCCAAAATGTTTTGCCTAACGGGGTCAAAAGATAGCGGAAAAAAACTTTAAAAGACTAAACCAAAAGGACCTGTTTGATTCATTTATCAAATGGTGTTACTAGCAATGTCATCATAAGTAGTTCAAATGGAAATCCAACGATTGCCCAATATAAAACAACCGACATCAAAGTAATTACAAGTCATCAATGTCTAAACAAAGTGCAAATGTCTAATATGAGAAGCAACTATGGGTAAACTAAAGCCAGCTTCATTTCAATCTACCCATGCCTCACACTTTATTCATCATCTAGCTCAAGCTTGCTAAACCTGAGGGAACAACACATTTCAAGAAACAAGTGTTAGCTAACGAATTAGCTAAGTAAGATAACACATAGTTTATAAAGCATTTATCCAATTAAACATTATGAAAAGTCACATTTTGTCATTAAGGTACATATCACAAGTCATCACAGCTATCATATCACATCTTTCATTAAACATCTTTCATATAGGATGGATCATCCTAAGTGTGCCTAGTCATCTTTTACATCTTACATATAACATCTATCATCTAGTAGTTGTGACATAGTCACGCATCTTAAGTAGGTGTAAGTTTATGTATAGGCGGTCATTAGACCTAGCAGGGAACCTCACACCCGACTGGATGGATAAGCCTTACGGCGGTCCATCAATGTCGTTAAGGAATGGCAAGCCAATCCCGGAGTAGTCCGTATGTTCAAGACAATGGGGCTGGTTAGGCCTCCCGGAGTTACTCAATCACATCTTACTATGTTGCAAGGTGCCCCAAGCAACCACATCTACGCACTAGCCGGGTGATGATATACCCTATACGGAGCTTTACCTCCGTAGTCGAAGAAGATACCTTCGAACAGGTAAAAATGCTTATACGGAGCACTACCTCCGTAGACAGAAATAATCCCGGAGCACCTGAGTTAAATTACTTAGCTCCGGAGGAATATACAAGGTCAAGACCGAGACAGGTCCCGCCAGGGTACAAGGTCAAGACCGAGACAGGTCCGCGCCAGGGTTACAAGGTCAAGACCGAGACAGGTCCGCGCCAGGGTTACAAGGTCAAGACCGAGACAGGTCCGCGCCAGGGTTACAAGGTCAAGACCGAGACAGGTCCGCGCCAGGGTACAAGGTCAAGACCGAGACAGGTCCGCGCCAGGGTTACAAGGTCAAGACCGAGACAGGTCCGCGCCAGGGTACAAGGTCAAGACCGAGACAGGTCCGCGCCAGGGTTACAAGGTCAAGACCGAGACAGGTCCGCGCCAGGGTTACAAGGTCAAGACCGAGACAGGTCCGCGCCAGGGTTACAAGGTCAAGACCGAGACAGGTCCGCGCCAGGGTTACAAGGTCAAGACCGAGACAGGTCCGCGCCAGGGTTACAAGGTCAAGACCGAGACAGGTCCGCGCCAGGGTACAAGGTCAAGACCGAGACAGGTCCGCGCCAGGGTTACAAGGTCAAGACCGAGACAGGTCCGCGCCAGGGTACAAGGCCAAGACCGAGACAGGTCCGCGCCAGGGTTACAAGGTCAAGACCGAGACAGGTCCGCGCCAGGGTACAAGGTCAAGACCGAGACAGGTCCGCGCCAGGGTTACAAGGTCAAGACCGAGACAGGTCCGCGCCAGGGTTACAAGGTCAAGACCGAGACAGGTCCGCGCCGAGGGTTACAAGGTCAAGACCGAGACAGGTCCGCGCCAGGGTTACAAGGTCAAGACCGAGACAGGTCCGCGCCAGGGTTACAAGGTCAAGACCGAGACAGGTCCGCGCCAGGGTACAAGGCAAGACCGAGACAGGTCCGCGCCAGGGTTACAAGGTCAAGACCGAGACAGGTCCGCGCCGAGGGTACAAGGTCAAGACCGAGACAGGTCCGCGCCAGGGTTACAAGGTCAAGACCGAGACAGGTCCGCGCCAGGGTTACAAGGTCAAGACCGAGACAGGTCCGCGCCAGGGTTACAAGGTCAAGACCGAGACAGGTCCGCGCCAGGGTTACAAGGTCAAGACCGAGACAGGTCCGCGCCAGGGTTACAAGGTCAAGACCGAGACAGGTCCGCGCCAGGGTTACAAGGTCAAGACCGAGACAGGTCCGCGCCAGGGTACAAGGTCAAGACCGAGACAGGTCCGCGCCAGGGTTACAAGGTCAAGACCGAGACAGGTCCGCGCCAGGGTTACAAGGTCAAGACCGAGACAGGTCCGCGCCAGGGTTACAAGGTCAAGACCGAGACAGGTCCGCGCCAGGGTTACAAGGTCAAGACCGAGACAGGTCCGCGCCAGGGTTACAAGGTCAAGACCGAGACAGGTCCGCGCCAGGGTTACAAGGTCAAGACCGAGACAGGTCCGCGCCAGGGTTACAAGGTCAAGACCGAGACAGGTCCGCGCCAGGGTTACAAGGTCAAGACCGAGACAGGTCCGCGCCAGGGTTACAAGGTCAAGACCGAGACAGGTCCGCGCCAGGGTACAAGGTCAAGACCGAGACAGGTCCGCGCCAGGGTTACAAGGTCAAGACCGAGACAGGTCCGCGCCAGGGTTACAAGGTCAAGACCGAGACAGGTCCGCGCCAGGGTTACAAGGTCAAGACCGAGACAGGTCCGCGCCAGGGTTACAAGGTCAAGACCGAGACAGGTCCGCGCCAGGGTTACAAGGTCAAGACCGAGACAGGTCCGCGCCAGGGTTACAAGGTCAAGACCGAGACAGGTCCGCGCCAGGGTACAAGGTCAAGACCGAGACAGGTCCGCGCCAGGGTTACAAGGTCAAGACCGAGACAGGTCCGCGCCAGGGTTACAAGGTCAAGACCGAGACAGGTCCGCGCCAGGGTTACAAGGTCAAGACCGAGACAGGTCCGCGCCAGGGTACAAGGTCAAGACCGAGACAGGTCCGCGCCAGGGTTACAAGGTCAAGACCGAGACAGGTCCGCGCCAGGGTACAAGGCAAGACCGAGACAGGTCCGCGCCAGGGTTACAAGGTCAAGACCGAGACAGGTCCGCGCCAGGGTACAAGGTCAAGACCGAGACAGGTCCGCGCCAGGGTTACAAGGTCAAGACCGAGACAGGTCCGCGCCAGGGTACAAGGCCAAGACCGAGACAGGTCCGCGCCAGGGTTACAAGGTCAAGACCGAGACAGGTCCGCGCCAGGGTTACAAGGTCAAGACCGAGACAGGTCCGCGCCAGGGTTACAAGGTCAAGACCGAGACAGGTCCGCGCCAGGGTTACAAGGTCAAGACCGAGACAGGTCCGCGCCAGGGTTACAAGGTCAAGACCGAGACAGGTCCGCGCCAGGGTTACAAGGTCAAGACCGAGACAGGTCCGCGCCAGGGTTACAAGGTCAAGACCGAGACAGGTCCGCGCCAGGGTTACAAGGTCAAGACCGAGACAGGTCCGCGCCAGGGTTACAAGGTCAAGACCGAGACAGGTCCGCGCCAGGGTTACAAGGTCAAGACCGAGACAGGTCCGCGCCAGGGTTACAAGGTCAAGACCGAGACAGGTCCGCGCCAGGGTTACAAGGTCAAGACCGAGACAGGTCCGCGCCAGGGTTACAAGGTCAAGACCGAGACAGGTCCGCGCCAGGGTTACAAGGTCAAGACCGAGACAGGTCCGCGCCAGGGTTACAAGGTCAAGACCGAGACAGGTCCGCGCCAGGGTTACAAGGTCAAGACCGAGACAGGTCCGCGCCAGGGTTACAAGGTCAAGACCGAGACAGGTCCGCGCCAGGGTTACAAGGTCAAGACCGAGACAGGTCCGCGCCAGGGTTACAAGGTCAAGACCGAGACAGGTCCGCGCCAGGGTTACAAGGTCAAGACCGAGACAGGTCCGCGCCAGGGTTACAAGGTCAAGACCGAGACAGGTCCGCGCCAGGGTTACAAGGTCAAGACCGAGACAGGTCCGCGCCAGGGTTACAAGGCCAAGACCGAGACAGGTCCGCGCCAGGGTTACAAGGTCAAGACCGAGACAGGTCCGCGCCAGGGTTACAAGGTCAAGACCGAGACAGGTCCGCGCCAGGGTTACAAGGTCAAGACCGAGACAGGTCCGCGCCAGGGTACAAGGTCAAGACCGAGACAGGTCCGCGCCAGGGTTACAAGGTCAAGACCGAGACAGGTCCGCGCCGAGTACCAAGGACAAGACCCAGACAGGTCCGCGCCAGGGTTACAAGGTCAAGACCGAGATGGCCCCGTGCCGATGCACTAAGGCCAAGACCGAGACAGGTCCGCGCCAGGGTTACAAGGTCAAGACCGAGATGGACCCGTGCCGAGGCACCAAGGCCAAGACCGAGACAGGTCCGCTCCAGGGTTACAAGGTCAAGACCGAGACAAACCCACACCGATGCACCAAACCCAAGACCGAGACAGGTCCGCGCCAGGGTTACAAGGTCAAGACCGAGATGGACCCGTGCCGAGGCACCAAGGCCAAGACCGAGACAGGTCCGCTCCAGGGTTACAAGGTCAAGACCGAGACAAACCCACACCGATGTACCAGGGCCAACACCAAGATAGATCCAAGTCAGGTCCACACGGTCAACACCAAGACGCTACGGACCCGGACAAGCAGGGGTCAGGTCGCACCCCTCCGGATCCAAAGAAGGCACAGTCACATAAGGATACCCTCCAGCCAGGCAAGCCACAAATAAAGATATCAAGGATATCGAAGCAACCCAGAAACACAAACCAGGTGCCAACATTAGTAGATAGGGAAATTACCGACGCATACGTGCAAGCAAACTATGACGTGTTGTGCGCAATAATCAGGCGTCTAAGGGAGACAGGCCAGGTGTACGAACCGGAAACAATAGCCCATTACATCTACAACGAATACCAAACAAGGGAGATACAAGAAGGACCCGAACAAAACATACTCACTGGACCATCAACCACGAAACACAGTTTTCCAAACACACGAGGGGACCCCTACAATGGAGAAGTACAGAATCCCCAAACGGGATCTGCGGAAGGCGGACCTGACCAAGGAAATCAGACTCAAAGCCAGCCCAGACGAAAAACAGGAACAGGAGGAACAGATGGAGACAACGATCATACATCCTCCTCACCCGAGTGGGAACCTATAGACACGTCATATCTAAAGAATGTAAACACCCCATTTACCAGTAACATACGAAACCACCCGATACCAGTAAATATGAAGTATCCTCAGCACTTAGGGTACTACGACGGAAAGGGAGATCCGGATGACTTCCTGAAGAAGTTTATCGGAGCTGCAATAATCCGAATATGGGACATGCCAACCACTTGTCAGGCTTTCTCCTACTCCTTAACGAACGATGCAAGATAATGGATCGATGGCTTACCAGCTAACTCAGTAGACAACTTCGAGACCGTAAAGAGCAAGTTTCGATCACAATTTAATATGCAGAAGAAACACCGAAAGACACATGTGTCGGCACATAACATAAAGCGATATAGCGAAGAAACACTTAGGATTTTATCACAAGATACACACATGAAACCCAGGAGATAAGTGGACTGCCTGTTAGAAATCCAAAAATAGTGATAAATTGTAATCTAGATTAGAAGAATTTTTTGTAGTTAAGTCATAGATAAATGATCACTAAGGTTGAGGGGCTAATAGTGACAATTAGCATAATTGTATAGTTAGACTATAAATAGCCCTCTCATACCTTAGAGATCATAACTTTTGATAGAAACTTTTCATACCTGCACAACTTTAATACCAATTTACACACAGTTAAACACAATTCTCTCTCAAAACACACACACAAACACGAAGAACACACACTCACCAACCGCAATTGATGAATCGAATTCAGTGGTAAAAATAGTGTTTTAACAAATGGTATCAGAGCAAAACATCGATCTGATGACGATCCATAACTGAATTCAATCACAAATTCATTAAAATCAAATTTATTCACCAATTCTGTTCGAACTTTTCACCGTCTGGTTCATCAAAATTCACACTTCAAATCACATAAAATCACAATTGTTTGTTCACCATTAGATTTGTGGTTGTTGAAAACATAATCCTGTCAAGTTTCAAGTTCCAATTCAATCTAAATCTCGAGATTGAATTTTGAGTTTTGGCGCGAATTTTGAGGGATTTGAATCTGTTGTGTTTTGTGTTGAATTTTGTTCATAAACTTGTTGCGGACATGAATTCAATCAGTTTGCCAGTGATTTCATGATTTAACTCCCAGTAATTCAAAAGTTATTGAAGCTTTCTGAAGTTGTTAATGGAGTTTTTTCTGGAAAACTGATAAGATGAAGAAGATGATCAAGACGATCTTCACTAGGACGATCTTCTCAAGATCGTCTTAGTCTTTGAAAACTAATTTTACATTCTTGTGCTTTGTGGCTTGTTGGATGATCTTCACAAGATCGTTTTAACCAAGAGTGTGTGGTGTAGTGTTTGTTTCTGGCTAATTAATCCGAAAGGATTGGTTGGGTCATTTCAAATACTTAGAAGTTTTTGGGAAAGAAACCTAAAACGATCTTCAATCAAGATCGTTTCATTTCTTAAAACCTAAGACGATCTTCACCAAGACCGTTTCATATCTTCGAAACTCAAGACGATCTTCACCAAAATCATCTCATTTCCTCTGAACTTAAGACGATCTTCAAAGATCTTCTCAAGATCGTTTCATTTCCTTCTTCTCAAGATCGTTTCATTTCCTGTTATTCTCAAGATCGTTTCATTTCCTGTTATTCTCAAGATCGTTTCATTTCCTATTCTTCTCAAGATCGTTTCATTTTCTTATTCTCAAGATCGTTTCATTTCCTTATTCTCAAGATCGTTTCATTTCCATTATTCTCAAGATCGTTTCATTTCCAATCTTCAATCAAGATCGTTTCATTTCTTAAAACCTAAGACGATCTTCACCAAGACCGTTTCATATCTTCGAAACTCAAGACGATCTTCACCAAAATCTTGTCAAAATCATTTCATTTCCTATTCTTCTCAAGATCGTTTCATTTCCTATTCTTCTCAAGATCGTTTCATTTCCAATTATTCTCAAGATCGTTTCATTTCCTGTTTCTTCAATTTTTTTTCAAAATCAAATCAAATTCAAATGGCTTCTCGTGAAGCATTGGCATTGGGTTCAGATACAAGACCTCCAGTTCTCTACCGTGGTTCCTATGGACTATGGAAGAAAAGATTTATGGACTACGTGGAAAGTCAAACAAATGGTCATATGATGAAAGATTCCATCCTTAATGGACTTGCCGTTCATCGCCATCCCACTACTGATGCAATAATTTTAACTCCTGATCTTTTGAATGCTGAACAAAAGGATCGAACAGCTGCAGATAACAGAGCAAGGTCATGCCAATACAAAGCTCTACCGGATGAAATCTATGGCTCTGTTGATTCTTATGATACAGCCAAGGAGATATGGGATGAGGTGGCTAGACAGATGGAAGGAGCTGACGTGACTTCGACAATAAGATTGACCAATGTTTTGACTGAGTTTGACAACTTCTCAAAAATGCCAAATGAATCTCTTGAAGCTGTCTACTACAGATTCTGCAATGTCATAAATGAGCTAAGGAAGAACAATGTCAAGAAAACAGAGATTGAGTTAAACATCAAATTCATCAAAGCTCTTGGTCCAGAATGGGAAGATTTTGGAACACAGATCAAGCAACATCAAAATCTGACCAAGTTCACCGTTCATACTCTTTATGAATCTTTCAAACTCAATGAAAACCAAGTCCTAAACAAAGCTTCATCAAACAAAATGCCAGAAGTTGTATCTTCTGATCCGTTGGCATTGATAGTTGAGAAGAAGATTTCTGAAGCTCTTAAGAGGCAAATGGTAATTGTTTCTTCGTCTGATGAGGAGGGAGATGATCTGATGGCTACAAGAGATGGTGTTTCAGATGAACTATATCAAGCTCTTGCCGCTGTAACAAAGCATTTCAAGAGGAAATTTTACAAAGCGAGGCCAACAAACAACAATCTCCGCACTTCTTCTACAAGTGCATTTCCCAAGAAGGAACACAATCATCCAAGGAGCAATGAGCAAGGTGAAGCTAATGGATCAAGGTATGGTGAAAAGAAGGAAGCCTATGAGAAACAAGCTGTTGAAAAGGGTAAGGAATCAGACAAAAAGTGCTACAATTGTGGTATTCCTGGACATTTTGCCGTTGATTGCAAACAACCTCGAAAGCGGGACTATGAGTATTACAAGCAGAAGATGCTGTTAGCCAAACAAGTTGAAGCAGGACATGCATTGCTTGCCGAAGATGACAAATGGTTGTTGCTCACTGATGATGAAGATCAAGATCTCTCTGCTAATGTTTGCTATATGGCGAGGTTGGCCAAGAACAAAGACTTTGAAGCAGAAAGCACTGATGATGAATTCCCAGATGATGAGGTAAATCTAGACTCTACTTTTTCTATGATTAAAGACAAAGAGTCATGTAGTTTAGCTTTATCAAATTTGACAACTCAAATCACATCCTTAGCCAACAAAAACAGAAAGTTGAAAAATAGTATTTCATTTTCTAAAAGTGAATTTTCAATACTTCTTGAAGAACATTCAAAATTACTTTTTGAACATGATGCTATTAAACAAGATTTTCAAGTATACAAAGAAAAAATGTTGGTTAAAGAATGTGAGTTGAATGTCTCGCCTGATTTTAAGTTATTACAAAAATGTCAAAATCTGGAAAAGACCATTCATGATCTTGAAAAGGTAAATCAAGATCTTGAAATTCAAAAGACCAATGAATGGCTTCGGGCAAATGCAAGACAAATGGATGTTGATATTCTTAATAAAAAGCTCCAAGAAGCTAAACCAAACAATGTTGAATTCAAAAGGAAGATTTCTGATTTAAATCACAATTGTTTTTTAAAAGACATTAAGATCGAGAATCTGGAAAAACAAGTTGAGGAATTTAAAAAGAATATACTTTTCTATCAAGAAAAGTTGTATAAAGTGGAACAAAATCCTCTCTTGGATTTCACTGCCTATTTCAACAAGTCAAAAATTGACAGAACGGAACTTCTTCTCGGGTTGGGATTTGAGAATATCACTCCATTACAAAAAGCCAAAGACGAAATTGAACCCTTGTATGATGAAAAATTCCTACGACTTGGTGTGATACAACAATTTATTCGTCCATTGGATGACGAATTTGAGACTGATGAAGTTGAGAGAATACCAAAACAAGAATTTCTGGTTAATTATGATGCAATAAATGATTCATACAAAACTAAGGAATCTTCAATCTTCAAAATGGAAGAAATTGAATCAAATTTTCAAAACCAAGCATCTGTCGGTACTCCACCTAAACCAACTAAAATGTACTTTCCAACCACATTTTTGGAAAAACAAATAGAAGGTTTACAACAAAAGGTGGAATCTCAACAAAAGGTTATTAATCACCTCAAGTCTCAAAGTCCGAACTCAGAGGATAAATGTATTGTTGCTGATATTAAGAAAGTTTGTGAGAATGTTTCTACTCAAACTGACCAAGGTGCATTAGTAGACCATTCTACCCAAACTACTTGTGATTCATCTACCAATACCTCTACCCAGACCTTGACTGACTTTCTTGAATGTACTTGTCAAAATACTGCTACATTTATAGCTGATGATTATGTGCAATCTGATTTAGCTAATGAAGAACTTGCACATAGTTTAGTTTTGATATGGTACTTCTATAGGTTTTTCACATGCAACACTATTGATGAGTTAGTTGTTGACCCTAAGCCTAGTACTAGTATAGGTGTTGCTACTTCCACTCAAATTTTTTGTGAGACCAAAGATGTGTCAGTTCAAGTTGACCTAATTTCCGAGACTACTCATGATGTGAAGTTGGACACCAAGATTCCTGATTTTTCAAAATTTTCAAATGAATCCGAAACTAATCAATCTCCATTGAAATTTTCTTTTTCAAAAGATTTCACAAAGGATGATTTTGATAAATTCATGGAGGGAGAATATGTTTTTAATTCAGAAACTGAGAAAAAGATTGAATCTACCAAAATCAAAGTTGAAACAAAAGTGGAATCTCAAAAACCATTTTCCAAAGCTCCAACTTCATATTACTCAAAGAAACGAGTTAAGACCAAACTCGTCAAGACTGAACCAAAGACCATTAAGATAGAAACCTTTGTTGTTACCCCAGTGAAACATGTCAAAGAGGAACAAGTTGAGACCCCACACAAGACAAAGTACACCAAAGTGAAACTTCCGAAAGACTATTCTAATGCTTCTCAATCTAGCTCTCAATCTAGCTTTATACCTAAGGTATCTAAGTCTAGCTCAGTTTTGCTAACTAAGGATGCATCAAATGGTACAACTAGATATAGGGATAGATATGGATGGTTTTCTCATGATAAACCAAAGAAGCAAGAAGTTTCCTCACCTCCAAAAGAGTCCAAAAAGATGAAAGTGTCTAAAACTCCTAGTTCTAATCTTCTTAGTTTCAATTCAACAGGTGGAAAGAGCTTAACTAGTGGTACTAAATGGGTTGCTAAGACATTAGTACCTAAGATCACTAGTAAACAAAAGGATGTTGAGAAAAAGAAGAAAAGAAGGAGGAGAAAGGCTGTCAATAGGAGAAAGGGTGTTTCTGTTAATCAAAACAATTTTTCTTTGTCAAATAATGTTGAAAATTCCAAGGCAAGACCTTGTGAGCTTGTAAACAATCTTAATTCTCGTACTTGTAAATCTGATGATGATGCTTGTAGACATATTACTTTTAATTCTCATATGAATGTTCGTACTTTGTATTCAAATGTGTTTGTTGATAATGTGCTTGTTAATGCTTATGTTGATTCGAAAACATGTTTGAATGCATATCCTAAGTTATATACCCTGCCTGGATTAACTAACCATAAAGGACCCGTCTTCAAGTGGGTACCTAAAAACGGTTAAATTTCTTTGATTGCAGGAAATAACCATCTGTGTTTGGATACTCGATTCCGGGTGTTCGAAGCACATGACTGGAAATAAATCTTTGCTCAAGAATTTTGTTGAAAGATTCATGGGAACAGTTCGCTTTGGAAACAACAATTTCGCTCCTATCTTAGGTTATGGAGACATTGAACGAAATGGAATTATTATCAAGAAAGTTCACTATGTTGAAGGATTAAGTCATAATTTGTTCAGTGTTGGACAATTCTGTGACAACAATCTTCAAGTTCTGTTTCGAAAATCTCTCTGCAAGGTCCAAACTCTAGATGAAGTTGATATTCTTTGTGGTGATCGTGATGATAATCTTTTTACTGTCAATCTCGATGATAACCAATCAACCGATAATATTTGTCTCATTTCAAAGGCTACTTCAAAGAATTCTTGGTTATGGCATAGAAGGCTTTCTCATCTGAATTTCCAAACCATCAATACTTTGGTCAACAAGCATCTTGTTGAAGGCTTACCTGACTATAAGTATGAAAGTGAGTATGTATGTCCTTCTTGTGCTGTTGGGAAGATTAAGAGAACTTCTCATAAACCGAAGAAATCTCCAAATTCTTTAGCACCTCTTTATTTGCTTCACATGGATCTTTGTGGGCCGATGAAAGTACAAAGCCGAAGTGGGAAGAAATACATCTTGGTTATTGTTGATGATTATTCAAGATATACTTGGGTCAAGTTCCTTGCATCTAAAGATGAAACAACTCAGATGTTGATAGATTTCATCACTACTACTCAAGTAAATCTTCAACTTCCAGTTCGTTACATCCGTTCGGATAACGGAACTGAGTTTAAGAATGCTGTTTTTGATGAATTCTGCAAATCCAAAGGCATTACTCATCAATTCTCAGCAGTTCGCACCCCACAACAAAACGGTGTTGTTGAAAGGAGAAATCGATCGCTTGTGGAAGCAGCAAGGACAATGCTTGCTTATTCCAAATTACCATCCAATATGTGGGCTGAAGCTGTTGACACTGCTTGTCACACTCAGAATCGGTCCATTATCAATCAGTGTTTCGAAAAGACTCCTTATGAGGTTGTTAACAAACGCAAACCCAACATCAACTACTTTCACATATTTGGGTGTGTTTGTTACACTTTGAATGATCGGGAAAATCTTGGAAAGTTCGAGAAGAAAGGTGATGAAGGATATTTTGTTGGTTATTCCAAAACATCAATTGCCTACCGAATCTACAATCGCCGAACAAACACAATTCAAGAAACAATGAATGTTTGGTTTGATGAGATGTCAGGCATGATTTTTGAGCAAGAAAGTTTGCTACCAACAAGTAATGATCCAAGTGCTTCAAGTACTCCTACAAGGAATTCTACCTTAGCTTATAAATTCAAGAAGTTTCCAACTCCAACAAGTGATGAATTAGATATTCTTTTTGAAGAATTCTATAATTCAAAACCGATTCATGATCAAGAACCTCAGGTCATCGTTGAACCAATTCAAACCAATGAACCTCTTCATAACAACAATCCAGTTCCTGACATCATTCATGAATCTTCATCAAGTTCTTCAGAGCAAGGATCCTCTTCTACTGATAACTCTCCACCATACTCTCAAGTGAATGTTCAAGAATAACCTTCTCGATTAACTCAGACAACAATCCAGTTCCTGACATCATTCATGAATCTTCATCAAGTTCTTCAGAGCAAGGATCCTCTTCTACTGATAACTCTCCACCATACTCTCAAGTGAATGTTCAAGAATAACCTTCTCGATTAACTCAGACAACAAATCCATTGAACACTCCAAATGTGTATGTACCACTTGACTTTGATCATCCAGCTTATGAGGAAAGAGTTATACCGAGTTATGATTCTATCTCTCAACAAAACTCAAGTTTCAATGATGATGATATTGATCTTCAACAACAAGATCCTCTTCCTCATGATCACAAGTGGACACGTATGCAGAAATACCATCCTACATATCAAATAATTGGAGATCCACAAGCAGGAGTAAATACTCGTACTTCAGTAAATGAGTGTCTTGTTGCACTTTCTCTTAGCAATATTGAACCCAAAACAGTATCTGAAGCTCTTCATGATCCAGAATGGGTTAAGGCAATGCAAGATGAACTCGCACAATTTGAAAGACTGAAGGTATGGAGATTAGTTCCAAATCCTAGAAAAGATGATCCAATCGGTACAAAGTGGATATTCAAAAACAAAAAGGATGAGAATGGAGTGGTAGTAAGGAACAAAGCTCGACTTGTTGCAAAGGGTTATTGCCAACAACCTGGTGTTGACTTCGACGAAACTTTCGCTCCAGTTGCAAGAATGGAGGCCATTCAAATATTCTTAGCCTATGCCGCATTCAGAAACTTTATTGTGTTTCAAATGGATGTAAAGACTGCTTTCTTGAATGGTGACCTCAAAGAAGAAGTTTACGTTGAACAACCAGAAGGTTTTGTTGATCCTCAAAGGCCAAACCATGTCTACAGGTTAGACAAAGCTCTCTATGGTCTTAAGCAAGCACCCCGAGCATGGTATGATTCTTTAACTACTTTCTTACTAAGAGGTGGCTTTACCAAAGGCACAATTGACCCTACCCTGTTCATTCGCAAACAAGGTAAGCATGTTTTACTTGTTCAAATATATGTTGATGACATTATATTTGGGTCGACCAGTCAAACATTTTGCCGAAACTTTTCATCTCTTATGGTTAATCATTTTGAAATGAGCATGATTGGGGAAATGAATTACTTTTTGGGTCTTCAAATCAAACAATTACCAACTGGTATTTTTATATCACAAGGTAAATACATAAATGACATGTTGAAAAAGTTTGATATGACTTCATGTTCTTCAATTTCTACCCCAATGGCTGCTCGAACAAACATAAATGCTGATACAAATGGGAAACCATTTGACCAAAAGAGATATCGAAGTATGATTGGTTCGTTGTTGTACCTAACAGCATCTCGCCCAGATATAATGTTTGCAACATGTATGTATGCTAGATATCAAGCTGCTCCAACTGATTTACATTATCAAGCTGTGAAACGAATCTTTCGTTATCTGAAGGGTACACCCGATTTAGGTCTCTGGTATCCAAGAGATACTGGATTCAATCTAACTGCATATTCAGATGCAGATCATGCAGGTTGTAAACTTGATCGCAAGAGCACTTCCGGTACTCTACAATTTTTAGGTGATAAAATTGTGAGTTGGTCTTCCAAGAAACAGAATTGTGTGTCACTATCAACGGCTGAAGCTGAATATGTGGCTGCGGCTAGTTGTTGTGCTCAGGTTTTATGGATGAAGACACAACTAACTGATTATGGTTTGAAATATGATCATATCCCTATCTATTGTGATTCTCAGAGTGCCATTGCCATTGCAGTCAACTCAGTAAACCACTCTCGATCAAAGCATATTGATGTTAGATATCATTTTCTCAAAGATCACATTGAGAAAGGTGACATCGAGCTCTACTTTGTGGGTACTGACTTTCAACTTTCAGATCTGTTCACAAAACCATTGGATGAGAAGAGATTTAACTTTCTTATCTCCAAGCTTGGTATGTTAAATCTTAAACCTTAACTCTTTATCCATTTAAAGGAATTCTTGACACATTTCAGAAAAACAAAATACAAAATTTGAAAAAAAAGAAAATCAAATAAAAAATTACAAATTTTCAAACACAAAGATATTTATTTCATAGTGGCTTGCATATACTATGTATGCAACCCGTTCTTAAATGATATATTTATTTTAGAGTGTTTATACATTCTAAGATATTGCTATTGTACATATAGATTGATATAAGATAACAAGGAATCGAACGCCTTTGTGTACTTCCAAGTGCTCTTATATGAATATGTATGTGTAATAGCAATCAAGTTTTCAAATAAAGTTTTCAAACTCTCAATTGTTGATATGAGAAGCGAAGGATCGAACGCCTTTGTGTACTCCCTTGTTGTCTCATCTTGAACAATTGATTGGATTTTCATTTGCTTAAATGTTTTTATTTGCCTCCAACTTGTTGTTGTAAGATGCGAAGGATCGAACGCCTTTGTGTACTCCCTAGCTGTCTTACTCTCAACATTGTTGTTGAAACAAAACTTTGTGTTTTTCGAATAAAAACTTGTTCACCATAGACTCTCAGATTTTTCCGAAAAATATCACAACAAAGATTTTACTCTTATTTGATCTCACAAAAACAATTTTTGCTCCACTTTCTATGGAAAACATTTTGATCTATTCTTGCATAGATTAAGGAGGAGTTTGTGATTTCAAAAAAAAAAACTTTCAAAACTTCAAATGTGTTTCAAATTATTTTTCATTCACGCATTTGATGCTTTTCAATGACTTTCAATCAAAGGAAGTTCGGTGATTAGTTTGCACATGAGTGATAAGTTTTTCTCAAAATTTACTCCATGAATTTCATCATCGCCGATGAGTTCTAACCCCGGAGTATTCACTTCTTTTATTAGATAGTGAGGGTATTTTGAGTGATGTTGTTTTTGTGCAAATAGGATGGAGGGTGTCAAGTCGAAAAGTGAGAGGTTACGGTGAAATAATGTTGTGCGAAAGGGCTAAAAGAAACAAAAGCCCTCCCGAAATTCTCAAAAAGCCGGGTCAACACGTCCCTATCGGATTTCATTTGTTGATCTCTCGATATTGAAGAAGTCTTCATGGACCCAGTGAAGCGATGCACATCTTTCCCTAACCACTCAAGTGTTTCTTAACAAATACTTGTTTCATTTCTCACGGAGATTTTCACATCTATATTAACTCTTCATTTGGAAGATGTTGATATTGAAAAAGGGCGACATTCTGCTCCAGTCCCCGACTTCATTTAATCACGTTGTGTCTAGAGCTATCTTGATTAATCATTAATTTGATCCTCCATTACTTCTTTAGGACACATTCGAGTCATATCTTTGTGATATTATTGCTTATCTTTGTGATATAGCCGGAACATTCGTAGTGATATCTTAATTGATATTCCACGATGATCGAATGGAAATCCTACCAATGCTAACATCATTTCCAACGTTGAACGTAGGTATCACATTTTCATTTTATGAATATTGTTGAGTAAACGAGTAATCTATGTGACCTCGGATGTTATTTCCTAAAAGTCTTTAAGGATAAAATTGTGGTTCTCAAATGCTTCGGTAGTGTTAACCATGATTTATATTCTTTGAAGCAATCTCGTGGTTGCAAAGCCGTAGATCGAACTATGTTAGAGAATTGTTTAGTGCATATCTCAATGATACATAGGAAATCCGAAAATGTTATACATTTCAATCGGTCATTTCATTAATCCTTTTGATTTTTGAACATGCTAACGGATCATTCTTATCCGGTTTCATTTCTCGTCACACAAACACAGAAAACACCAACACCATGATAAAACATTTGTCCCAACAACTTCAATCTTACATTTTAGTCACCTCTAGGATTTCTTGGGTTGGGCTAATGGTTTGGGTTGATGTTTTGATGGTTGACATTTCTTTATGTGCACATGTTATTCCTTTTAACATTTAATCAATCAATTGTATACATAATGACATTGGTTCCCGATTTTGTCATTATGAGGGGGAGAAAATATTATGATTGATTTACTGTTTGATAAGGAAACAAGGAGAAAAGTTTGTGTTTGGTTATTTCAATTGGTGTTAGGTTTGTCAAGATTAAGGGCTATTTCAAAGTTTGTGTACAGGGGGAGAAAATTCATGAGACTCTTGTGTTCAGATTTTCACTAGACTTTAGTTGTTTGAGATTTTGATTTTAAATAAGGGGGAATCTGAATTGACTTCAAAGACAAGAATGAAACCAAAGATGAAAGGATTTTCACTCAAGATGCTTCAAAAGTTCAAAGATGCTCCAAAATGTTGATACTCATAGATTGAGGGGGAGCATGATTACTTCATAAGAAATTTATTCAAACTTCATTCAAATGCTTACTCTCCAAAGTGCTCAAGTTGATGTGACAAAGATCAAAGCTTCAAAAAGGATCAAGGATTTGTTAGAAGATTCAAGTCAAAGAAGTAAAGCTTCAAAAGAGTCTTCATCAAACACACTTCATTCAAGATCTTCAAGTCATTCAACAACATTTTATCAAGAAACTCCAATGCATATATCAAGGGGGAGAGTTCATACTCATGAAATTCTATTCCAAGAAGATGAAATTCATTCGAGAATTAAAACTGAAGAATCGAAAAGTTAAATTTCACTCAAGAATCAAAGATTGAAACATTCGAAACCAAGATTCATACCTTCCGCATTTCAAAAGACAACTCTGATTCATAAGTCAACAATTCTCGAAGATTCAAGTCACACACATTTGTTCGACTTCATTATCCTCTTTATTCAAGACTCACACTCATTCATTATTCTCTGTTCTAAAAGAACATTGAGAATCCTCACATGATTTAACTTCAAGAAGTTCAAGACCAAGACTAAGACTGAATCAAGTTCTCCAAAGACAAAAGGAAAACTTTGAAGACTTGTTTCAACACCCCAATTGTCTTCATCACCGGGCTCATCAAATTCATTCCTACAAGACAATATAAGACGTACTTCATTCATTACAATATATCACTAAGGGGGAGAATGTTAGAAATCCAAAAATAGTGATAAATTGTAATCTAGATTAGAAGAATTTTTTGTAGTTAAGTCATAGATAAATGATCACTAAGGTTGAGGGGCTAATAGTGACAATTAGCATAATTGTATAGTTAGACTATAAATAGCCCTCTCATACCTTAGAGATCATAACTTTTGATAGAAACTTTTCATACCTGCACAACTTTAATACCAATTTACACACAGTTAAACACAATTCTCTCTCAAAACACACACACAAACACGAAGAACACACACTCACCAACCGCAATTGATGAATCGAATTCAGTGGTAAAGAATGGTGTTTTAACACTGCCGGAAAGCCAGGGGATATCAGGACTCATTCATGGGCTACGAGCAGTCGAGTTAGTCGAACACCTCACGACGAACCTGCCAGAAACATACAATGAGCTAACAATAAAGGCTCATGTTTGGATAGACGTCAAAGGGACGACCGGGACGGAGTACACCCTAGCAAAAAGGAAAAGAGATCCGACGGACAGCGGAACAGAAGGCCCTGTCGAAAATCCCAGGTGGGGAGGCAAAGTTAAATAGGGTAGGAGAATAATACTATTGAAACTAACAAAATCACCAAAGGACATCCTCGCAACAGAACGGGTAGCGCAAACATTTCCAGCCCCACCCAGATTAACAACCCGAAAAAGGGATCGAGGAAAATATTGCGCATTTCATAAAGATTATGGACATGACACGGATCTGTGTCGAAACCTCCAACAGGCCATAGAAGAAGCAATAACCGCAGGAAAATTGCAGCACCTCGAAAGGAAGATAGACGAAGCAACAATAAAAGCGGAAACAAAAAACATGTCGAGAGACATTTCGCAAGAACAAACCCCCACAATGAGAAAAGGATCGCCAATCGAAGAACGGAGCCACCATGATGGAAACTAACAAATGAGGTCAGGAAGAGGCCAGAGTCAAGAGAAGTACTGGCTTGGCCCCCAAAAGGGGAGCTACGGATGATAGTAGAGGATGAACTACAATCGTCCGACCATTTGAAAAAGATTCCAACGTGGCAAGGAAACGCGGCTGCACCAGCAGATGGGAAAACCGATATAGTTATACCAAGGTGACAACTCGCTCTGTAAGGAGATACACCCTCCGAAGAAGCAAGCAAATTCTTGCACGAGGCAGAAAAAGACTCCGAATAAATACGGAGCAACAAATGAAAGCTAGCAGTTAGGAACTTTACTATGTAATGTCCTCCTGCCAATTATTTTTACGAAAATAAAAGCTTTCAAAGATCGATCAAAAACAAAAACGCGCGTACTAATAAAATATACATGTATAACAAAAGACTTTATGAGAAGTTAAGGGGACGCCCGATAACACTTCCATAAAGCAACAACGTCATAAGACGACTGCCATGAGACATCCACGTCATAAGACGACTGTAATAAGACAAACAACAACAACGTCATAAGACGACTTCCATGAGACATCCACGTCATAAGGCGACTGTCATAAGACAAACAACAACAACGTCATAAGACGACTGCCATGAGACATCCATGTCATAAGGCGACTGTCATAAGACAACCACGTCATAAGACGACTGCCATAAGACAACAACGTCATAAGGCGACTGCCATAAGACAACTATAAGAAAATTTCACCAAAACAAAATAAGAGGCTGTCAGAAAAATAAAGGGAAGAATTTACAGAACCAAGTGATAGCAGCAATATCCAGCAAAGCAACAACCAAAGGTTTCAAAAGAAACAGTAAAGATTATATCCAATAAACAGAGAGATTCAAGAAACAATCTATGAAGTAGGAATTTGCATCAGCTGAGTAGGGGACGCATCATGATCTGAAGAAAGAGCGTGAAGATAAAAAGAATGCATATCCTCAAGCTCACTCATAGCTTTGTTCAGAGGACCCGCAGTATCCTTAACAAGCTCCTCCACCGCTAAGAGTAATACGACCCTCCGCAGCAAGGGTACGGATCAATTCCGACTCAGCATCAACCCGGTTAGCGTTACACAAATCTGAAATCCTTTTCCCAACCTCAGCACCGTTTAAAAAAGACTTACAAACATGGGGAATCACCTCAACAACGATCCGCCTATACTTCTCCTTCAGATCAACAAAAGCAGAACGATCCCCCCCACCCCCAACAATGCATTCTTGGCAGCCAACTCCTCCTTCAACACATTAACTTCATCACCTTTAGCTTGAACTACCTCCCGAGCAGACTTCAACTCCGCGGTCAAACCGCTCACATTAACCTCCAATTCCGACACTTTGAACTCTAAAGACAACTTCTCTGCTTTGAGCTTATCAATTTGCTTAGGTGACGGACCACCATTCTCTGAAAATTCGCGCAACTTCGAATCCAATACATTCCCAATTATAGAAGCACAAAAAGAAGACTGATTGAACAACTCGGAAAGCTTTGCCAAATCCATTCCCATCAACTTTGGTATCCACTCAGAAGGAGCAATAGATCCGACGCTATGATGACAAGATTAACCATCAGGAGCCTGGAGAAAAGGGTCAAACCCTACAAAAAAGCACATAAATAGATAAGAGGACAAACAAAAAATCTGGAGAACGGGCATATAAATGCATACCGATATTTTCCCCTGCATCCTCGGATCGTCTCGCTCTTTTCCTGGACGAGGGCACACCGGGCCTCTTTGCAGAAGTCTTCTTTCTGCTCCTAAGACAACCAGCAACGGTGCCCTCCTCATCAATAGCCTGATCGCAATTATCCCCACTGGTAGGGCAGTCAGACACTTCAACAACAGGATGAGAAGTTGGGTCATTTAGAATGGCCTCGCCTGCTTGGCAAATTGCCTCCAACCCGGCACGATCAACGGCCTGGGCATCAGAACCCCTGGCAGAGGCCTACGAACCTGAAGCCGCAACAGATGAAGTAGCTTTCACGATAAGATGAGTGATGATATACCCCATACGGATCTTTAGCTCCGTACCCGAAGCAGATACAAAGACACCTTCGTACAGGTAAAATTACTTATCCATATACCCAGAACGGAGCTCGACCTCCATTCAACATAACTATTCCGGAGCTCCCAAGGTAATAATACCCAGCTCCGAAGAAACATATCAAGAAGATCGGATATAGATACTTTCCATGATTATCCGGGTAAAATAATATACTTAAAGTCCGATGACCTCGAACACGGTTTGTAAAAAGATCATCATGAATCTCCTCAAAAGGAAATAGGATATTCTCAAAAGAAGGGAGAGATTTACCCTAATTCTCTTACCCTCCTCTCCAAGTTTCTACCCTCTATATAAAGAGGAGATATCATACAGCACATGGATATAAAAAGATCACCCTCAACGCACCGTTCACACACAACATTACGCCGGCCTCCCAAGACCGGTGACAATACTCAACGTAAACTAGGCGTAAAGCGGCCACAGCCCTATTACCGGTAGGGAATCGCCTACAAACCACCACCTAAACTCTCACACACCCTCGGTTGAGCCATAGTGCGATTATTTGATCAATCAAATTGGCGCCATCCGTGGGACGCCATCCTTAAAATAAAAAAAATAAAAAAACACAGCGATCCCACACACGATCAGAATAATCAATTACCATGGCCGACAGAGACACCAATTACTCCCCGCGAATACCTAACACACCCCCAAGAGGGTTAAATTTCCAGGAACAATTTTTCTTCGACACGCATGGGTCGAACTATCGTCCACCTATTATCACGATGGATGGCCATTGTACGGCTGTAGGCGAAACATCAAATGAGCGAGGAGTTTCGGATAGGCCCGAACCTCAGGGTCAGGACAGATCTGTGGTAACACCGCAGGGTCAGGGTCAGGACAGATCCGTGGTAACACCGCAGGGTCAGGGTTAGGACAGATCCGTGGTAACACCGCAGGGTCAGGGTCAGGACAGATCTGTGGTAACACCGCAGGGCCAAGGTTTGGACAGATCCGTAACAACATCACTTGGCCAGACCTCAGAAAGACCCGTCCCACAGAGCCAAGGCCCAGGTGGACCTATAACGACACCCCAGGGTCAAGTCCCATTCAGATCTGTGATAACTCCTCAGGGTCAGAATGCAGGTAGGTCAACAGTGACACCACCAGATCAAGTTTTACATGGGCCTGCATCAACGCCACCTCTAAGCCGGAGCGAATTCATACTCACGCCTCTCCAGGGACAGAATAGGCCGGGCTTTGCCCCCTCGAACCTAAGGACACCATAGGCCCACGGGAATGCTAATAGGGCATCAACGTCGGCAGAGCACGAAATAAATGATGCATATGTGCAAGCCAATTACGACACCCTAAGTGCAATCATGAACCGTCTAAGAGAAGCAGGTCAAAGCCGTAACATCACCAGGAACCTGGAATTTGATTACGATTCGGACTCAATTGATGAATACATCGAGATGGAGGCCCCTCTGGGGAGAACAAACGGAAGGGCACCATCACAACAAAGGAGGCGAATTCAAGCAATCACAACTCCCGCAACAAGAGCAACTAGCATACGAATAGAAGAAGGAAGAAACGTAGCGATCAGTAACGAAGAGACAGCCCTCCGGGGGTAACGGGGAAGGTATATACCTGGGTCCGACGGAGGTCCGAAGGACAACCGGACACCTCACCGCGACCAGGATAGACCAAGAGGAAACCTACAAAGGTTCCCACGCCCTAGAAGGAATGTAGTCCATCCGGATTATGATTCGTATGAATGGGAAGACCCTGAGCCGGTTGACCTATCCCACTTGGTGAACACTGATAGCCCTTTTTCCGCAGCTATACAAAGTCACCCATTACAGAACAAAGATGAAATACCCTCAACACTTGGGGTATTATGATGGAAAAAGCGGCCCAGACGACTTCTTAAAGAAGTTTGTCGGAGCAGCTTTAATCCAAAGATGGGATATGCCAACCACGTGCCACGCATTTTCCTACTCACTAACAGACGACGCTCGGGAATGGATCGATGGCTGATGTGTAAAATCGAGTTGAAAAATTAAAACAAGAAATACCCCTAAAACTGACTACTACACACTCTCGGGCAGTGGACCCGTTCGTATGCAGTATAGCTAAATTGGTAAATCCAGGATCGAACACAGGGACAAAATCTAAGTAATTGTTGACATTATGTAATTCAAGTAAAAGGGGGTTTTGTGACCGAATTGTCACGATGCAAAAGTTAGTAAATAATTAGTAATCCCGAGAGATTAGTCGAAATGAAATCCAAATGATTTTAAAGACAATAATATTGAAAGACACCTACTTGGATCAGCTTACATGTCAATCATCGGGTCTAAACATTACTTGCATTTGTTGAACGACTTAAAAGATAATCAAGATGAACTCCCGTTATACTTGATACTTTAATTGCTTTAAATATGATTATTGCTCCCGCACTTAATTTCTACTCAAAACAATTAAGCATTAAAACATAAGTTGATTTTATGATTTAATCTTTAAAAAGCTTTCTCCCGAACTGCTTATTCGCCTAATCAGATCCCTCTATCATAAGCGTTTACACACTCAAAATGGATTTAATTGTTTAAAATCTTTATCGCTAGTTTCTCCCGAACTTCAACGACTTTAGGTTAATTAAAGACCGATTAACCATTTCATAAACCAATTGACAATGACATAGATTTCTCCCGAACTTCTAATTACAATTATCAATTAATTAATATAAAAGATAAAAACAATATTTAAACCCAAGTAAATGTGGATCTACGATTAAACATAAAAATCTTGTTCAACACGTGCAAGCAACATTAAATCGACCCTATGACATGCTTACTACCCAAGCGGGTGCAAGAGAATTTAGCTACTCATAATTAAAAGACAAGAACAAACAAATAGAGAAGAAATCATATTATACCAATTGATTGAAGATAATCCGGTAGCAATGATGATTACAATCCAAAGTTGAAAAGCTGAAAAACCCTAACAAATCGTTTTGTTGCAAGAGGCTAAAAACTATGAGATAACTAAATAAAACTATGTCAAAATTCGTCCATAATGCAGAACCCTAATTGTCTATATATACCAAATACGCGTGTAATGCCCGTTACAAGTGTAACACCCGTTACATTTTAACTAGCCGTGTAACACCCGTTACATTTGTAACACCCGTTACAAGGGATTTTTTCTGAAACAACCCAAACAGCCGTTACAAGCCCGTTACAGAGATTCTCCAACTTTCCTTCATAACGCCCGTTACATATGTAACGGCCGTTACACCTTCCAGAATCCGTTTTCTTCATCTTTCACTTGATTTTGATCGAGTCCTTCTCCCGTTTCTTCCATATATCATCTAAATCAACCAATTCCTTCGTATAATTATTTTCCAACCTGAAAACACTTAACACTACCTCAAAGCATCGAAAGTTGGATATAAAGCTATAAAAATAACGAATAATTGGTACTAAAGTCACGTGGGAAATGGTATAAAATATGACACATCAATGGCCTACCCAAGAACAGCATCGATAACTTCGAAGTACTTAAAAACAAATTCAGATCCCAGTTCAGTATGCAGATGAAGCACAGGAAAACTCATATCTCTGTGCATAACATCAAACAAAAGGAAAGCGAAAAAACAAGGGACTTTATAGTCAGATATACCAACGAAACTCAACAAGTGCGGGGACTACCAGAAAGCCAGAGAATCTCAGGACTTATCCACGGACTCCGGACAATAGATCTCATTGAGCATCTGAGTACGGACCTACCCGAAACATACGATGGTCTGACGGATAAAGCCCATATATGGTTGGATGCAAGAGAAACGACGAATGTCGATTACTCCTCAGGAAGGAAAAGAAAGGAGTACGGAGGCAACAGAAGGTTTCCCCGGTATACCCGAGAAGAAAGCCAATGGGCAGGCAGAGATAGAGACAGTGGGATTGACATCCTGTCCAGTCTCACAAAAACCCCGAAACAGATTCTGGCTACGGAGCGAGTTGCGTCCACTTTCCCGATCCCAACCAAACTCGTGACCAAAAAGAAGAACATGGATAAATACTGTGAATATCACAGGGACCATGGCCATGACACAAACAACTGCAGAAATTTAAGAAGGGCCATAGAAGAAGCCGTGGAATCGGGGAAGTTGGACCACCTTGTCAAAGGAATCCGCCAAGCAACAAGAATAAAGAACGAAGCGGAAAAAACAGAAAAAACACCACCAGCACAGATCCTCATGATACGCTCCGAGGTACACAGAGATCACCCACAGGAGCAGAATTATCAATTCCCGCCACTTAGGGATATAATACCCTCCAACGGACCGATTGTCATCGAATCCGACATTGCGGGAATCAAAATGAGGAATGTTCAGATAGACGGAGGAAGCGAATGCGATATCCTCTATGAGAAATGCTTTTCCAAGTTACCAAGAAGTGTCAGAGAAAAGCTGAGAAAGGTGGAAAAACCACTAACAAGGTTCGCAGGGGAGCGAACATGGCCAATCGGAGAACTACGAACAGAAGTAACAATAGGGAAATACCCAAAATGGAAGACAGAAAAAATTAACTTTATGGTCATAACAGCAGACTCTGACAACAACGCAATACTTGGGAGAGAAGCAATGAGGAAGTTCGGGATCATAGCCTCAACAATCCACTCACAAATAAAATTCCAAAGTGAGTCGGGGATAGCAACACTGCTGTCTAACTCAATCGCCGAACGCAGGACACATGGGAGAAATCGAAGCTCAGCAAACGAGCAAAGAAAAAAGACCCTCATGCTGCCAGAAAAGAAAACACAAGCCCCAGAAACAGCAAAGTTCAAAAGAAGGACACGCAGAAGGAATAGAGGGGCCAGGAAGAATAACACATCAAGAAACTTCGGGGAAAAGGCGGAGGTCCAGAAAGACCTCCGTCAAAAAGTTAATTTCCTGAAGAGACAAAGGGATAAGTCCGATTAGCTACCGGATAAGTCCCAAGAAAGAAAGCTAGCAGCTAGGAACTTTACTATGTAATGTCCTCCTGCCAATTATTTTTTCAATAAAATAAAGCTTTCAACACATTTTAAGATCGATCAATATAATCTAAACGCGCGTAAAAATTAAACAAAAAAGACTTCATGTAAATGTTCAAGGGGACGCCCATTAAGACATTCATGGAGCAACGAAAAGAGCCTCCCCAATAAAAAGGGAACGGCCAAAAAACCACTCAAAGACGGACTCATTATTATGAAGAAGTCAAGGGTAAGGTTAACATAATAATTGCAGGTTTTAAAAAAAGTATATACAGAGACCCCCCCAACATAAAGGGAGGCCGGTCAAGTATCCATCAAATTGTTCAAAGGCACGAAGGCCCACCACAACAAAAATATTGTTTGAAGTACCACAATCCATCAACAAGTTTTAAAGATCACAAGGGGAGTCATGAAACAACCTGTAGCAAATCAGAGGGAGAGGCATGAGGATCAGAGGTTAGCTTGCGAAGGTAAGCAGAGTCAATATTGGCCAGCTCATCCAATGCAGAATCAAGACGACCGGCTGTGTCTTTAGGGATAACGCGCCCCTCTAGATCAACAATACCTTCATCAGCTAGAGCACGCATCAATCCTACCTCCGCATCAACTCTGTTCTCATTACAGATCTTTGACAGCAGCGTACCAACTTCAGGACCATGCAGGAACGACTTGCACACATGGGGAATAACCTCAGCAATCAGCCTCCCATACTTCCCAAATCGCTCTGCAAGCGCGTCCTGCGTTCCTTTCAGCAGTTCGTCCTTTTCCCAAATCTGTAAGAGCCTCCTTCTCCTTCTCAGCAATGACTCTCCGCACAGCTCCACGCACAGTATCCAGCTCCGACTGAAGAGCTCCACAGTCTACCTCCAACTCAGTCGCTTTCACCTCAATAGCATGTTTTTCTGTCATCAGCTTCTCATACTGTTCCTTCGATGGCCCGGACTCCTCAAAAACCTCTCACAATCTTGCATCCAGAGCACTCCCAACAACAGCACTACAGAAGATTGAGCGGTTAAAAAAGGCAGAGAGATCCGGAATCTCCATATTCATCAATTCATTGACCCATCCGGAAGGAGCGATGCTCTAGAGAGAGCGATGACATGAAGCAGCATCAAAAGCCTCCCCTAAAGGGTCGAAGGCTACAAAGAAAACAGGAAGTTAATAACAATAAAGAAACAAACAAGGGAAAGCAAGGAGGAGCTTACAAGTAGACTGCTTAGGCACTTCCACACTCCTGGTTTTCCACTTCTTAGGTTGGGCACTACCAACACTCTTGGATGACTTCTTCCGCTTCTTTAAACGGCTAGCAACAGTATTCTCCTGAGCAACATCCTCCACATCTTCACCAATGCCATCAGAAACATCTACCACAACCTGCTCTTCAATAACTCGTTCCGGAGCCAAAGGCATGGGTGTCTCAGCCAACACCTATGAAGAGGGACCCCCCTGGACGACAGAAGATGGGGTCGAAGGAGGAGAAAGAGCTACTGGCTTGAAAACAAGGCTGGATAACGCAGGTTTCCTATCAATCAACTGCTTGAAAGACATCTCTGCAAATGAAGACACCTTGAATCAATAACTGCAATATTTGGCAAACAAAGAAGAAGAACAGGAAAAGGGAACGATAACCTACGCTGACCATCACATTCAATGGTGAAATCCTTAACACCATGTTCCCAAAACGAAGTAACACGGGACTTAAACAACACAGCCTCCGGATATACACACAGCTTAATGCCATAAGAAGAAAGGCGATTGACATCAGACTGCCTCACACCACGGATACTAGGAACACCTATAGACTTATACTTCAACCTACTAGCATCTAACAAGCCACTACGCTCAGGAGGAATCAATGAATGATCAACAAAGACAAACGAGTCTTTCCAATCTCTAACCTCTGTACCACCAGCAATAAACAGTTCATGATCACCATTCTTGGAAACAGTAACCCAATCACCAGACTCTTTAAGTTTATAAAAAGAGTTAAACAACACTACCAAAGGCTCTATGCGATTAGCACTACAGAGAACTTGGAAAGCTATAATTTTTGCGATACCGGTCGGATGAATAGTGGAAATATGGCATCGGTAGTAATCTAAGACGGCCAGGAAGAAGGAAGAAAGGGGGATCCTAAGATTACCAATGGTAAAAGCCTTAACATACAGACCAACAAAGCCAGCAGGTGGATCGCAGATGGATTGCCCTCTTTCAGGGAAACAGACTAAATTAGGGTTTCATGAGAAGTAGATGGAAACAAAGTTCTGATAAGCAGAACGACTCAACACATTGGTAATACTTCTTATACCCCTCTTCGTCATCACTCAAAATATATGGAACAAAGGAAGAAGATGAGGAATGGCGAGTTTACCTGGAAAGGAGCGATGAAGAAGCAGCGGAAGAAGATCTCTTGAAGTAAAACAGAGGTAAAAAGCCCTTTTTTGGCAATAAGTTGGTATTTATATGGGTAATAATCACGGGTACCAACCAGTGAAAAGTTACATTGGGTTTTGGGCCAACAAGTTGCCACTTGATGGGATAAGCCGTAATTAACCTGAAACAAGTGTACTTAATGCCGGTTAAATAAATAACTGGCTGATTGAATGGGAAAGTTACGACACGGAGCAGCGAAGCAATGGAGCACATTTTTGAAGTCTAACCGGACACCCTGAAGACAGCCTCTCCAGTTAGACTGGGGGCTTGATGATATACCCCATACGGAGCTTTAGCTCCGTACCCGAAGCAGATACAAAGACACCTTGGTACAGGTAAAATTACTTATCCATATACCCAGAACGGAGCTTGACCTCCGTTCAACATAACTATTCCGGAGCTCCCAAGGTAATAATACCCAGCTCCGAAGAAACATATCAAGAAGATCGGATATAGATACTTTCCATGATTATCCGAGTAAAATAATATACTTAAAGTCCGACGACCTCGGACACGGTTTGTAAAAAGATTATCATGAATCTCCTCAAAAGGAAATAGGATATTCTCAAAAGAAGGAGAGATTTACCCTAATTCTCTTACCCTCCTCTCCAAGTTTCTACCCTCTATATAAAGAGGAGATATCATACGGCACAGGGATATAAAAAGATCACCCTCAACGCACCGTTCACACACAACATTACGCCGGCCTCCCAAGACCGGTGACAATACTCAACGTAAACTAGGCGTAAAGCGGCCACAGCCCTATTACCGGTAGGGAATCGCCTACAAACCACCACCTAAACTCTCACACCCCCTCGGTTGAGCCATAGTGCGATTATTTGATCAATCAATGAGCAAGTGATGATTGCCTATTGATCATCTGTTTGAACGCCATTACTGCAAAAGGAAGAACAACAGGTGACACACACAAAAAAGAAACAGGGGGAAAATGGAAGAGCCAACGGCACACAACGGGCAAAATCCTAAGAGTAGACAAATAACAATATCAGAAGGGGTAATGATCTAATCAGAAATATAGCCAAGAAGTCATCGCTACCCCCATTCCACAAAAATAATAATAATAACAAGGGGAAGAAGAGCAGGGCAACGCCAACTAAGGATTACAAAATCAGGCAACAAGACACAATCAAAGGAACAGTAAGATAGGGTTGAAAAGATAACAGAGAAACCTGGATCTAAAGATCCCCATTGGTCAAAGACAATACTAGGGTTTCAAGTTGTAAAACTCAAATACATCCCTATTCATCCTAAGATATGAGAAGAGGATTTGAAGAATAAATCAAGGTTGGAAGCACATACCTAAACAAAAGGATGACGTCAAAAGAAAGAAGGAAGCAATGCGAGAGCCGCCGGAGAAGATACTGCCTATAGGAAAGGTAACAATTTAATATTTTGAAAATATACAGTGATATGGAGTACTTATAGCTAAGGTTGGTAAACAAATCCTAACCGTCCAAGTAAAATCTGGAGATAAGGACTAAAAAGTCTCACAAAGTTAGCTTTGACTTAACGCATGTTGTTTCTGGCGGACCTCCAAAAGAACAATCTGGGAGCCGACCATTGTTTTTGAAGTCTAATAAGATAGTCTACAGATAGCCTCTCCAATTAGACTGGGGGGGCTTGATGATATACCCTATACGGAGCTTTACCTCCGTAGTCGAAGAAGATACCTTCGAACAGGTAAAAATGCTTATACGGAGCACTACCTCCGTAGACAGAAATAATCCCTGAGCACCTGAGTTAAATTACTTAGCTCCGGAGGAATATACATAAGAGGAAACATATATTTAGGTCCGACTACTCTGAACGCAGCTCATTATTATCATAAATCTTCCTAAAAGATAGAAGATATTCTTAAAAGAGGAAGAGATTTACCCTAATTCTCTTACCCTCCTCTCCAAGTTTTCACCCTCTATAAATAGAGGATGTGCCATATGGCAGGGCATCATCACGTTCTATATATAAAACCCTAACCATATTCAACACATTCGACCTCCGAACCCTCAACCTTCACAGATAAACCCCAAGCCTCACGAATCAGCGAAGGGTTAACAATCATAGGCGTAAAGATGCCTACGGCCCTCTGACCGGAAGGGAATCGCCAATAAAACACCTAAAACCTCACTCACACCTCCGGTTGAGCCATAGTGCGATTATTTGATCAATCACCGGGCAAGGGCAAGTACGGGTTAAGCTTAACACTTTCATCTTAAATTACGAGCTCGATTTACATCACATATAGTTTAGGTGTTTATATTACCTAAGCATTTATCATATAATTTCATCTTAATGTTTGGGCCCTCTAAACGTGCACGTGTCATGGCAACTTAATAAGTCTAGTGAACTAGATGAACAAGCCATACATTCATGCACATTCCAAATATCATCAACATATATTCACATATCAAACCATCTGAAAGCATTACATAACATTTCATCTCAAAACATATCATCTCATATCAATGGGGTAGCATTTCAGGCTTCATTAGTCATCTACATAGCCCATATTACCTCCCGTATAATCCCGAATACCCATAAGCAAACAAGATATCATTTGGGGAAGTTATTGTATGAAAACTATGTTTTTGTTGAACCCTCAGCGTGTCAAAGTCGTGTATCTTACCTTAAAGGAGTTCAACAACAATCAATTAACAAGTTACGGTGCTTGACAAGTATTCCCGGGAACCTAGAAATGAAACATAGGAAAGCTAAACATCAATAAGAATTTTCAGCATAAAATAGGCTAGGTGCGCCGCACCCCTATTCATGGTGCGCCGCACCCCTATTCATGGTGCGCCGCACCAACTGAAAGAATGTTAGGATGAAAGATAGAGTTGTGTCGCACTCTATAATGCACCTTTCGTCGCACCCCTTCTAGGCAACACGATGTGCGCCGCACCTATTTAGTGGTGTGCCGCACTGTCTGGCCATACCCTAGGTGTGTCGCACCTTCTCACCACACTCCCTCTCGGCCACAGTGAGTGCGTCGCACCTACTGAGAGGTGCGCCGCACCTACTGAACGAATCAGGAATCAAACTTGTTTTTTCATCCAAAACGAATTCCAAACCATTCAACACCCCATGAGCAGATTTTGATCATTAAAATGACACTTTTCAAGACCATTTGAAGACATGAAATCAACCATTGAATTATTAATTGCTTACAAACATTGTGGTGATATTTAATCACCCGAAAAACACGATTAATCAACAACACAACACTATTAATCCAACCCAAACCCTAAAACTCAAAAGGAATTGGTATGAATAAATCTATGAGTCATAAATCAAAGGGAAAATACTCACTATACCTGGAGATGACAAAAGGGGGTGCAAAACTTGATCAAAACACTCTCGAATCAACGAAACGATGATGAAATCGAACAAGGAATTGATTGTGGCAATGGGGGCGGTTAGGGCTCAAAGATCAAAGGATAATATGAGTAATTAGAAGCTAATGACCTGCTCCTAGACCCTAATCCCGTGTTTTAGTTTTCACCTATGTCAAAACTAGTCCCTAGACTTCCTTATGACTCATTTTAGGCTAAAATCACCTATTGGGAATACTTACAACACATTAAACACTTTAAGCACCTCTAAAGGCATATAAAATATACCTTTAACACATTAGCACATCAATCATTAAGGCATTAAAGTCTTACACATATAGCACATTAAACACATATAAGCATTAAATCATCAAAAGACTTAACAGACACGTAATGTTGACTTAACGGCTCAAGTCAACCGTTAAATAAAAGTTCGGGATGTTACAAATGCTTTAAGAATATTATATATCTTTAAAATCTAAAAAGATTTGTTTTAATAGAAATTGATTTGTGATAGAGTTTTAAGTATAATTATCTATTTAATTAGCAAATAAAAAATAGAAAATCTTGAAAAAATGAGAGCTCTAGAGTAATTAGAAAAGATCTTTAAGCTTAAAAAGAGCTTTAAGAGGTGCCAAGAATTAAAATATAAACATACTTGTGATCATGTACTTGACATTCAAGTATATGTCTTTGTTCATGATATGGGCCCATAACACGAATAAGATTATTTTCAGATAAATAGATAACATATAGGATTGTTTTCATATTCTTTGATAACAATTAAAACTCTTGATTTGAGTGACAATTGTAACTTTAAACATTAATACGCAAAACTAATCTTGTATAAAAAGGGAGAAAACTTTATACCTTTTTGATTTGAGAGATAAAATGAATCTTGAATGGAGTTCATATTGATTTGGATTTAATATTCAAGTAACCCTCTGTTGTAAATCGTATTTTGTTTAGTGATCGTCCCATGTTCTGTGAAACCTATTGTGTTTAGGATAAGATGTTGTATATCGTCATCTGTTATTGTGTTTGGGATAGGTATCTAGAGTTCATATTGTGTTTATATAAAATATTAAATTTATTAATATTTATAATTTATAAAAATATAATCTAATATATTATTAAATTGGACGACATTATCAAAATTGTATTGACATACCAATGTACGATATCTATAGGTATCAATTTATAATATTTTATAATGTTTACTTATAAGCTAATATTTATCTTTAGTCATGTTGTCGACATTGATATCTATATGTGTAAATCTATATTTATTTATAAGATAAAAAGTCAAGAAAAGTCAAAATTACATTGAATACATATATTGTATTTCATCTTTTGAAATAATTTTTTGTAGACAATATTTCATATGTTGAATTTTTTTTAATTAATTAATGATTAAAATCTTCTCAAGTTAATGGCTAAAAATATATATAAATTAAGTATCTTAATTTTAATATATACTAAAAGGCAACTGACTAACCTCAATTGACCAATCACAACTCTCAATTTCTCAAAATTAATTAAATCAGCACATGTCTAAATTAATTTACACTTTTTGATTTTCCATCACCAATTTACACTTTTAAACCTTTTTCATAAAATAATAATTTATTAAAATAAAATAGATAAAATATAAAACTCATGTTTATCCCAAATATCCTACTAATTAAATAATAAAAAAGATACCTTTTAATAAACTAAAAAACCAACTTTGTTTACAATTAGTCTTCATCCAGTTATAATTATAACTTATCAAATTATCAATGATTATATATAAAGAAAATAATATATCTAACAAATAAAAATTATATAATCCAAAACTTTCATCAAAACCAAATACACAACAAAATCTACAAAAAGCTTCTTTAGTTGTATTATTAAAAAAATTGTTACACTATTAAATTAAAATTCTAATAAGTCGACGTATTAGTAATTTGGATAAACTATAATCAATCAAATTATTTATAAAAACTAAGCCGACCAAACTCCACCATATGTATTAACTTGATATATAATATTTAATTAATTAACTATCGATCAATATAGGTATCATTATTATTATCATATCATTATATTTATTTTTATCTTTTCTTTATCTTTATCTTTATATATACTAAAAGATAACTGACTTAATTACTTATTGACCAATCATAACTCTCTATACTTTCAAATTAAAAATTGATATAGAAAGATTCAACACAAAAACTACTAAATCTTACTAAATATCTAATTTAAATATAATTAACATCGTTTTAGCTTTTCATTATTATAAATAATAAAACTACTAAAAACATATATCCACAAAAATATTTTAAAACTTGTCTACATCTTAAAAGATACGAACTATATAACTCGGTATATTAAAATATGTCAAAAAATTTTGTTTAATCTTCTTATATACTAAAGACAGCTGCTTTAATATTTATCGACTAATTACAGCTTTCAAATTTTTTAATTTGACTAATTACAAACCAACTGCTACTTTTATTGTTCTTAAAAACCATGGCTAACGAAAACAAAATAACTTTTTTGCAAGATATCAATGAGAATTTGGTCAATTGTGTAATCAAGGTTAAAATATTGCTTCTCTGAAAGAGTTTGTATAAAAGAAACTCTGCTACACCATCCAGCCTTGATATGATTTAGCATTCAGTATTTACATTTGAATATCTCAATTATTTTTAAATATATTTTACATTTTAACGTATAAGTATTTTTTTTGTTCCATATACTAATTTTTATATTGATAATGTTGTAAAACCCGTGTATTTGACACGGGTCTAAAATCTAGTTAAGGGCTAAAAAATGTAAATTATTGATGGAAAACAAAAAAGTGTAAATTAATGAGACTTTTTCTACAAATATTAATATAAATTCTAGAGTAATTAGAAGAGAGTATTAGACCTAAAAAGAGATTTTAGGGGTGCCAAGTGTACCCCCACCTCCTCTTTTAGTTATATTACTAGTGCTCAGGCCCGTCCGATGGACGGGTAGTCTCAAAATATATCAATCAAAGCTAAAAAATTAGAATTCAAGTATATTAAATAGATACCGAATAAAATTAAAATAACTAAAAATAAAACATAAAACGATTAAAATAAGGCAAAAAGTTGAAGAAGTAATGCGTAATAAACTAATCTTTCGGAGAAGACCTAAATAACTAAGGAAACGTTCATAATACTTTTATCCCCCACGTTGAATCAGCTCATGATCGTCAAGATTCATTACCAATTCTTTTCATAACGTATACATAATACATATATTGCGCAACGATTTCATTAAAAATAGCTTGTATATATGTCAAGTAATGAATAATGATAGCTTGATTGAAAAAAAAGAGATGCACAACTTAGACGATTTAAAAATTTACACATTAACAATATGATTCGAGCAACAATCAATATGACCAATATCACAACTTAATCAATACGAAAGCTAAAGAAGAAACATATGAAAATTAACTCCATATAAATATTGATTCCAGTTTACCTTTTTTTTTCAACTTTAGTTAAATAAAAAATTTGCAGTTTTTTTATATCTAAACTTACTACAAACACAAACAACAATTTTATACTAAACAAATTAGAGTTAAACTCAACAAAAAGTTCAACAAAAAGAGAAACAAAAAGTGTGAAGAAGCCATAATGAACCTATAATGGACAACAAAATAAATTAAAAGAGATAATAATAACAATAACATAAGAATTCAATGTTAAATAATAATAATAATGATTAAATATGAAGAAAGTATATAAATAAAAAACCCTTTTGGTAGTCGATCGTAGCTCTTTTTTTTGCCGTATTTTTTTTTGGGTTTAGAATATGTGAGGGTTTTTCTAGGTTGTATATATATATACTAGATTATTTTCCCGCGTAATACGCGAGATAAACATGTTATATATTTATAATAACAGAATTAATAGTTATAAAAAAGACAGTTTGTTTTTTATAAAATTCGATTAAAATTATATCAACGCAAATACATTTAAAGCTCCATCTATTCATATATTTTACATCAAATATTACTATAACACAAACAAAACGGTCAAATTTATAAAAAATCTAAAAGCTCAAATTATTATATATATAATTTGAAGGAGATAGGGGAATACAATTCTCAAAAAACATATTAGCTTTATATATTACAATTCTCAAAAAACATATTCTTCTTCTTGTGGCCTTCGTTCCTTTTCTTCAACAAGATTCTTCCAGTACTGCTTCAGCTTACGTTGATGCATCAAGATAATTTGCTGGTTCTTGATTTCATCTTTGCTTCTTGGGTTCTTATAGCTATCATAATAACCCACTGTTGGTTTACTGCTCTTCTTGTATCTTTCCATACATACCATACTTATCTTCATATCATTTAGCTTCCTTTTAGGCTCATAAACATTCCTTCTCTTACATATGATCCTTGCTTGTTTCGCCTCGATTTTCTCAATCAAAACCTTCCTGTTATTACTTTGCGTATCTACCAAACCAACCTCCATCAGCTGCAATGTGATTCCTGCCTTCAACGAATTGAACCCGAATTCACCAATATCTGAAACCCCACGGTACAATACCTTTTCTTGGATCAAAATCAATTCGTTCTTATAATCGTGTGCCTGAATGTTCCCAGTAGACAACGTGGAAGCCATGTCCTCTAGTACTGCCAAGATCGAATCATCATCTTCAAAACAAGTGTATCCTCCCACTTGTGTGCAAAATAGATAAGTTCCAAAAGGCTTGTACGCCCCACTTGATGAGAACAAGCAAGGAATAGGATCGGTATATGCAACCACATTTAGGAAACTGGATTTCCATTTTGGGCGTTCAAAGATGGCCTGTTGTAGAGCTTCATTACCAACAAGTGGTGAACCAAAAGTTATGCAAATTGGTCTTTTTGTTTTATAAGAATCATTTGATTCATTCTTATCTATGACATGATGTAACCATAACGTGAAAAGAATGGCGACATATCCTCCTACAGACTGTCCAGTGACAACCAATCGTTTCTTTATAAGCTGCAAAACAATAATTAAGCTTAAAGTTAAGGACAATTACCACACTTGGTCACGATCCTCTAGAGCTACTACAAAATACAAATTAAATACCTCAGTTATTTGCTCTAGACTGATTGAAAGATGTCCAAACAAGTCAACAGCAGCTTTGTTAATGCAGAATTTCGGGTTCACTATTGTGGAAATAAATTCAACGAGTTTATGGTTTTCTGATGAAACCAAATTAAACTCTCCGTGATGAAATTGTGTTATATCATCAAGGGAAGAGTTGAAAGCCAAAACTTGTTTACCCGACAGAATTGTGTGAAGTTTATAAGCTAACGGACTAGTCTTCAAAAGTGCATTATAAGTATTTTTAAGCAAATCTATGCTACCAAGAAATTTACCATTTTCGAGTTCACTGCTAAACCTGCAAGAATATATTTTTGGAATAAAAAACAAATCAAAATCTTTTAATATATGACATTATGTCATCAAGAAAATGAGCTTAATGGGATGTAAACGAAGCTTACATATCTTGATTCATGTCGTTTGTTGATTTGTTTTGACGAGTTAAAGAAGTTTATTTGTAGAATTATAAACACATTGAAGACAATGGAACAAAGTTTTAAATTGCTATGAAATTTCATGTTGATTGATGGACGGACATACATGAATTTCTTGGTTATTGTGACTAGTTCTTCGTCAACTATAAAGTTGTTGTCGAAGTCTTTTAATGTTTACCAGTCATATGCCCCGGCAATGTGGTTGTTCAGTGACGGTAGTGGTATCGGTGTGGTTATTAATGTAAAATTAATTGATGTAAAATGGGGTAGTGTAGTTATTAAAGAGTTAAAGATAAATGTTGTTAATTAAGTTTATCAATGGTATTATAAATATTTCAAGTAGATATTATAGGTATTTTTTTTTTGGAACAAACTATATTAACTATTAAGGTATCTTAAATGGAGATATCTAAAATAGTGAATAGAAAGGGAGAAAAATTTTAGGGTTATCAACAACTTAGTTAAAAACAATGGAAGGAACTAAGTTTTGTATAATGAGGAGCCTACAGCCATAAACCCATAAGGCGGTGAATTTTTCCCGGATCTTGTACACACTGCCCGTAACATTATGGGAGTTGGTCATGCCCAAAGTCGCTACCCGCAAGGAGGGGATACCAAATTGAAGGCCGGCTACACGCCTAACAGGCTTTTACCGCATGGAGCCATCTTCTTCTCCCGATATGCACAAGATTCAAGTAAACAAAACTAGCACGGTACCCGCGCAAATGCGGCGGTGGTCGTGGCGGCGACGGTGTGGTGGTGGGGCCGACTATTAGTGGTGAAGGCGGCGTCGAGTGCCGTAAAAGGTTAATGGAGATATTTCTAAAGATAAAGGATTGATAGTTGATCGTTTTCGTTGAGCCGATCAAAAATATAAACTAATTATCAATAACTAGTACGGATAAGTAGAGTATCGTATCCACAAGGAATCATGGGAAAGTGTTGAATAAGTCACAAAATTGTTTAAACTAGACATAAACATAAAATTGATTTGATTTGATTGATTTAATTAACAACTAAAAATGATTTTAAACTTAACAATGAAATTCAATAATAAAAAGGTAAGACCATTCTTATGATCCCAATTATGCTTTCAAAAGTATAACCTAACTTATATCCGTTGGAAATCACATAGACATGATTCGTTTTAATGTATGGAATGAATGAATTTCAAGAACCGATTGATTGAGTTGTGATGATTCACGATAATTAAACCAAGGAATTGACACAACTAGAATATCTATTCAAAAATCAGATTACAAGTGATAAGAGATTATTCCAATAATTAATGATTAACAATAATTTGAAACCAAAAGATAGATGGAAATCATTCAAGGTTAAAAACATGTAATCATTCATTCAAACCAACAAACATTAGATGCAAAACACAATCAAGAATTAAACATCTAATCCAACATAAATATAAGAAAGGTTGAATACAATTGTCTTACATAATTGTTCACATAAGAATGATCTAAAGAGAATTAGCCTTCCATGTTCATCAATGAATCTTCAATTTGGATTGTCATCTCCATGATCTTGTGATTGAATGATGATTTGATGATGATTTTGGGACTTGGGAGAAGTTGGTTGCTGCTCTAGATCTCAGAAATTAGGGCTTGTGTGTGTGTTAATTCGTGCATAATTAATTCCCTAACTAAAAGTTAAGAGATCCACAAAATCAGGATTCTGTTCAGCACTAGGCGTAAGGTACGCCCCAACTGGGCGTAAGCTACGCCCTTTGTATTTCTGTCCAGCGTAACCTACGCCAATTCTGGGCGTAAGGTACGCTCATTGTATCTTTGATCTTCTACTGGCGTAAGGTACGGCTGATGTCAGCGTAAGCTACGCCTATTGAACTTTTGCCTGGCGTAAGCTACGGTCATGGGCAGCGTAAGTTACGCCCTTTGTAACTTCAAATTTCCAGATTTCCAGATTTTGGTTATTAAATCACTTGACTTGTTTCTTGACTTTGCTTGACCCGTTTATGTTCCATTTAACGCCAAGTTATCACTAAACACCTGAAACACTTAAACAAACATAAAAACGCCATACTCGTCTATTAACAAGCACAAAGTGGTCCAATTTTATCCATTAAGATCATGTCTTTAGGCGTTTATCAATAGTGTAATTTAATCATTAATGTTAAGGATGTAGTGTATGTCAAAATATTTTTAAGGAGTGCTAAATAAAAATATTACATATTTTTCAACACTTCCCAAAATAAAATGTTATTCTTCTTGTAATAGATATATAGATAAACTCTATTAATATATGACGACATTGTGTTACCAAGAAAATAAACCCAAAGAGATATAGAGGGATCTCGTGTTACTTCACATTGACTTTACCTCGTTACTTTTAAAATCAATCTAAATTTAACACGATCCTAACAACTATACTTATTTGTTTTATCTATCACTTCTTTGTCATTTTATTATCGAACCATTTGTTAATTTTTCTTTTAAAAAAATCACTCTACATCCTCTCTCCTCTTCGTCCGATAACTGACGAGAGTCAAAGAAATTGAGAATCTACGAGGGCGTGTTTATGATTTCAATTACTTTTTAAACGAACTACATAGTAAAGCAAAACTAACAAAGAGGGCATGTTTAACACGTTCCTAACAACCATACTTATTTATGATTGCTATTGCTATGAAATTTCCATCAAGGACCCACCAATTATATTAATTGATTATAAAGGATTTTACCAATTAGGCTGCTTGATTGTACATCTTTATTAAAAGTTCAAATATATTTTGAAAAAATTATTAGTTGTTACTAACCATGGTATTTGTAAACAATGCTATTTCGTGAATTGGTGATTATGTGTGTGAGAGAGAGTAGAGAGAGAAAGGAAAGGGAAATAATATAAATTGGCAAAAGGTTAGATTATTATCATGGGAAAGGGTTTATATAGGCACTTAATTTGCACTAAACCCCCTCCATAATTACAAGTAAGTCCATGACTAATAACATTACAAGCCATTCATCTAAACATGATTAAATACAAGGACATAACAAATAATTAATTACAAAACAAGCACTAACATAAAATTAAAAGCTAACAATCTCCCCCTTTAGTGTTGTTTTGTGAACGATCATCGCTGAGTCCTTTTTGTTATAAAGAAACTAGAGCTTAATTAAAGCTTTAATGGTGGATTTAAGGTAGTGTGTGAAATGTGTGTAAGTGTGTGAATGGGAGGTTGAAGATGATCTTAGAGAGAGAAAGTAAATTAGAGAGAAGTAAGTGTGGGATTAATGTGAAGGCTTAGTTACAAATGATTAAGGAAGGGGTATTTATACCTATCATCTAATTAACACTAATACCCCTTATATAACTAGAAATATTACAATTTAACACCATTTATATTTCTAACAATCTCCCCCTTGGTGTTGAATTGTAAATGTTGCATCGTCTTCGGTCTTTAAATAACATGATGAGCCCATTTGTTGAAAATCTTCAATGTTGATTGGACTTTGAAGCTTTCTCATTGTCTTCAATGTCTTGTATCAACCTTGACTTTGAATCTTCTCAACAAACAAATATTCTTGACGATGACTTTCTTCAACTTGATCTTCTCTTGCAACTTTGAATACTTTGGAAGCACCTTTGAAATCTTTGTAGCTTTTAAGCTTTCACAACATGAACTTTTGAATGTTGATTTCAACTTGATGTTTCTTTGAGAAGTAAGTTGAACTTTTGAGTAACATGCGGAAGCTTGGTTTTGACTTTGAATTCTTTGAATTCTTTTGGATGCGGAAGCTTGGTAATCTTTAAATTCTCTTGGCAATGCGGAAGCTTGATTTTGGAATGTGGGAAATTGATTTGACTTTAAACTTCAAATCTTGATCGAACTTGTCTCTAAATCAATAAACATCTTGGAGCACTTGATTCTTTGATCAATTAACTTTTGCTCCCCCTCAATCAAACAACTATCTCGGAGCAAATTATTCAATAACAAATCTTTAATCTCTTGCTCCCCCTCGAACAAACAATCATTTCGGAGCATATTTAACATTTCATGAGTTTACTCTTGCTCCCCCTCAAATGAACAATCTCTTCAATTAAAGAACAAACTTAACTATCCAACTTAATTTTCTTTGTAGCATCAACAAACGACAATCTCTATTCAATCTCAAACTTTTCATTTCTTCTCAAACATTATTCAATCTCAAACTCTTGTGATCATCAACCACTGGTCAATTATCCAATAAATCTTTCAATTATCGACCATGTACATCATATTGAATATACTCGATCTCGAATCAATCTTTCTTTAACTTTCTCAAAACAATCTTTCAACTTAGCACAATAATTATTCACTCTCTTCACCTAAACTAACGATCCTTTAAACAACCAAACACTATGAATTATCCTCAATCAATATCTATCAATCAAATTCTACCTAAAACCTTGAATTCTATCTATCAATCATATAATCATTTCTCCCCCTTATGGTGTTCAATTGTAATATTTCTAGTTATATAAGGGGTATTAGTGTTAATTAGATGATAGGTATAAATACCCCTTCCTTAATCATTTGTAACTAAGCCTTCACATTAATCCCACACTTACTTCTCTCTAATTTACTTTCTCTCTCTAAGATCATCTTCAACCTCCCATTCACACACTTACACACATTTCACACACTACCTTAAATCCACCATTAAAGCTTTAATTAAGCTCTAGTTTCTTTAACAATTGGTATCAGAGCATAATCGGTGTATCCGAACGATCCGTATTCAAGTTTATAACCGATTTTGTTCAATTTTCTGGAATTTGAGCTTAATTTCTGGATTTTCTGAAAAGTTCTGTTTTCACGGAATTCGAGGCTGTTTCAGTGTGATAATCACAATTTAGAAGTGGATTATTGTTAAATATGATGGATATATGTTCAATTTCTACAATCTGTTTGGTTTCAAGATGTTAAAGTCTTATCTCGGCAAATAGATAAAATAAGAAAAGTCAATCAAGTTTTATTTCCTGCTGCTACAGTAATCTACAGTGAAATTCACGTGTTATTTCACATTGTTTTTATCGATTACATTTTACATTAATTAAAAAAAAAAAAATAAATAAAAAAATACAAAAGCAGAAAAACGAAAAGAAAAATATTAACATTTGTTTTTCTATCTTCTCTCTTCGATTGTGTCATTGTTTGTTGTCAAATCGATTGAAAAATCACGAGGTTTTGATCGCGATCATTTTCTGAACATAATGATATCTTCAATTTCTCGATTCGTGAACCTTTGATTTCAGTTGAATTTTCCGGCGAGATTTCACGTTTTCCGGCGAGCATCGAATCTAAAATTAATTGCTGAGGGTTTGTTCGCAACTTATTGGTGAGTATTTTGGTGGTAGTTTTGAGGTTCAATTCGAAGGATTAAAGGAAATATTGTGTTTTGAGTGTTTCCGGTGAGGTGGTTATTTTTCCAACCACCGTGATTGTTGTTGTAGTTTTTCCAGCCACTAACCTGTTGTTTGCCGAGGTCGTGAATCGATCATTTGCAGAGCTCATCGATTCATCCACATCGTGTTTGCAGAGATAGTCTCACGAGCTAATCTTGTTTACTCGTGTTGTTCGAGCTCAAATTCACGACCAAATCATCTAAATCATTGCATTTGCAGAGAAGAGAAGTTGAATTACAGTACTTGCCGAGATAAATTCTTGATCGTGTGCGAGCAGAAGTTCATTTCTCGTGTTTGCCGAGTTAACTCTCGGCCAAACCAGTCACACGTATCTCGTACTCGAATTTGCCGAGCTAACCAATCATAAAACTCGCATTTGCCGACTTACCTGATCACCCGAACCCGTGTTTGCAGAGCTAACCGATCAACCAAAACACCTTGTAACCAAGTCACTCCAAAACACCCATTTGCCGAGCTCCCAGCTCGGCACTCAATACAACTCGTGCAACACTTAGTATTTTTCAGTCGAATCACTCAAAAGCCGAGCTAATTGCTCTACAAATCCCAATTCGAGCATTCCTTAACCAAATTTTCATCAAAACCTCATTTGTAGAGATAATATCTCGGCACTCTTTACAACTCGAGTCATACTTAGACAAAATTTCTCCAAAACCCCATTTGCAGAGCTCTATTCTCTACAAATTGACCATTTGTCCTACACTTAACCGATTCTCGACCCGAAACACCTCATTTGCCGAGCTTATATCTCGGCAAATAGACCAAAATTTCAAAAACATTGTTCAAGTCTTTTCCAAATCATTTTTATCTCTTACCCATCCATTGTGTGAAATTTGAAGAAAGTTGTTTGTGAAAACCCCATTTACCGAGCTATTATCTCGGCAAATAGCACTTTCGACTTGAATCTTGGTTGTGTGTTTGTGTTGTCTTGAATCGCGTTTGGTGTGTCTCTTTGTATCTCTTAATCGGGCATAAATTTTGTTTAACCATAGTGTTAATTTAGTTGTGTTTGTGTTTGATTGTAAGGTACAAAGTCTTTCTTTGAATTGAAGTCAGAAAAAGAGAAAGGAGTTTGTGATAATAGAAAGAGTTAGAACAGAGAGAGTTCAAGAATTTTTTTTTTAGCTATGATAATATTGTTGTGATTTGTTGGGGGAGAGTGAAAGAAAGACAGAAAGAAGAGTGATTTGTGATTTTTTTTTTCTTTAAGAGAGACCGAAAGCAATATAACTTGGTGTAGTTGTGTGTATAGGAAAAGTCAACGTGTTGTCAAAAAGAGGGATAAAAGAAAATTTTCTTTGTGAAGAAGCACGTGAAAGTTTTTGGTCAATTGAGTGTTGTTGGTGAATTAGTAATACGCGTGGTATGTTGTAAAAGTGAATGTCATAGTATGGTGTCTCTTAGAAACGTGTGTCAGTCTTCAAATAGTTTAACGCGTGATTTTCTATTACAAATGTGACTGGTCACATTTGAACTTGTGTTGCTAGTGGACATAGTCACATGTGTTGTCGACATATTTTTTTTTGTGTTCTTACTTTTTCCAATTATGAAATCACATTTTTTTTTCTTTCACCATCGTAAATTTTGTTTTATTTTAGTTTGGGCTGAAGATTTTTGAGTTGTTGCTATAGTCTATTGTTATTAGTTAATTGGATTTGTGTGATATTCTATATATTTTACGCTTGAAATTGTGTTTAAAGTGTCACAATTTTTTTTTCTTTCATAGTCATTCACGTTTTTTTTATGTGTCATTTTTTTTTATGAGTCATTTTTTTAATTCTAGTTGTTTTGTTTTAAGTGAGTAGTCGTTTTCAAAGTTGCATCATTTGTTATTACGGTCTCTATTATTTTTTTTGTGTTTTTAGTTTTATTTGTAGTTATTTTGGGCTAAGTGGTTTATTTGGTCTTCAGTTTTTTTTGTTGTCATCATGAGTACGTTTCAAATGCCACTTGCATACAAGATGAAACCAAGCAAAGAGTCGTATCGTATTCATGAAAGTCAAAAGTGTTCATGTTTTCGAGATTGTCTATGTGTGGTTCAAATGTTCAGAGAGGTTAAAGATATTTGCCAGAAGTACAAATTTCTTTGGGAAGAACATGAGAGATTTAAATCTGCTGACCATCACTTTACTAATGAACTCATTTTGAAATCAAAGATTTTCAAGTTAACAAATGAGTTGGACAATTCTCTCCAAGAGCTCAATCAAAATATTTTGGACAGTCAAATTAAAGAACTTGTTTGGCAACAAAAGACTTCTGACCTTAACCAAGAGTTACAAAATAAGTTCACCAAGCTTGAATCAAGCTGTTTATGTGCTTAATTCTGGTATTTTTGAGTTTTTTTTGAAACTGCCATTTGCAGAGATCTAAGCTCGGCAAATCAACATTTCAAGAAAATTTTTCTAAGTGTTGGACGAACTGGCCATTTGCAGAGATCTAAGCTCGGCAAATCAACATTTCAAGAAAATTTTTCTAAGTGTTGGACGAACTGGCCATTTGCAGAGATCTAAGCTCGGCAAATCAACATTTCAAGGAAATTTTTCTAAGTGTTGGACGAACTGGCCATTTGCAGAGATCTAAGCTCGGCAAATCAACATTTCAAGGAAATTTTTCTAAGTGTTGGACGAACTGGCCATTTGCAGAGATCTAAGCTCGGCAAATCAACATTTCAAGAAAATTTTTCTAAGTGTTGGACGAACTGGCCATTTGCAGAGATCTAAGCTCGGCAAATCAACATTTCAAGAAAATTTTTCTAAGTGTTGGACGAACTGGCCATTTGCAGAGATCTAAGCTCGGCAAATCAACATTTCAAGAAAATTTTTCTAAGTGTTGGACGAACTGGCCATTTGCAGAGATCTAAGCTCGGCAAATCAACATTTCAAGAAAATTTTTCTAAGTGTTGGACGAACTGGCCATTTGCAGAGATCTAAGCTCGGCAAATCAACATTTCAAGGAAATTTTTCTAAGTGTTGGACGAACTGGCCATTTGCAGAGATCTAAGCTCGGCAAATCAACATTTCAAGAAAATTTTTCTAAGTGTTGGACGAACTGGCCATTTGCAGAGATCTAAGCTCGGCAAATCAACATTTCAAGGAAATTTTTCTAAGTGTTGGACGAACTGGCCATTTGCAGAGATCTAAGCTCGGCAAATCAACATTTCAAGAAAATTTTTCTAAGTATTGGTCGAATAGTGCTATTTGCAGAGATCTAAGCTCGGCAAATCAACATTTCAAGAAAATTTTTCTAAGTGTTGGACGAACTGGCCATTTGCAGAGATCTAAGCTCGGCAAATCAACATTTCAAGAAAATTTTTCTAAGTGTTGGACGAACTGGCCATTTGCAGAGATCTAAGCTCGGCAAATCAACATTTCAAGGAAATTTTTCTAAGTGTTGGACGAACTGGCCATTTGCAGAGATCTAAGCTCGGCAAATCAACATTTCAAGAAAATTTTTCTAAGTGTTGGACGAACTGGCCATTTGCAGAGATCTAAGCTCGGCAAATCAACATTTCAAGGAAATTTTTCTAAGTGTTGGACGAACTGGCCATTTGCAGAGATCTAAGCTCGGCAAATCAACATTTCAAGAAAATTTTTCTAAGTGTTGGACGAACTGGCCATTTGCAGAGATCTAAGCTCGGCAAATCAACATTTCAAGAAAATTTTTCTAAGTGTTGGACGAACTGGCCATTTGCAGAGATCTAAGCTCGGCAAATCAACATTTCAAGGAAATTTTTCTAAGTGTTGGACGAACTGGCCATTTGCAGAGATCTAAGCTCGGCAAATCAACATTTCAAGAAAATTTTTCTAAGTGTTGGACGAACTGGCCATTTGCAGAGATCTAAGCTCGGCAAATCAACATTTCAAGAAAATTTTTCTAAGTGTTGGACGAACTGGCCATTTGCAGAGATCTAAGCTCGGCAAATCAACATTTCAAGAAAATTTTTCTAAGTGTTGGACGAACTGGCCATTTGCAGAGATCTAAGCTCGGCAAATCAACATTTCAAGGAAATTTTTCTAAGTGTTGGACGAACTGGCCATTTGCAGAGATCTAAGCTCGGCAAATCAACATTTCAAGAAAATTTTTCTAAGTGTTGGACGAACTGGCCATTTGCAGAGATCTAAGCTCGGCAAATCAACATTTCAAGAAAATTTTTCTAAGTGTTGGACGAACTGGCCATTTGCAGAGATCTAAGCTCGGCAAATCAACATTTCAAGAAAATTTTTCTAAGTGTTGGACGAACTGGCCATTTGCAGAGATCTAAGCTCGGCAAATCAACATTTCAAGAAAATTTTTCTAAGTGTTGGACGAACTGGCCATTTGCAGAGATCTAAGCTCGGCAAATCAACATTTCAAGAAAATTTTTCTAAGTGTTGGACGAACTGGCCATTTGCAGAGATCTAAGCTCGGCAAATCAACATTTCAAGAAAATTTTTCTAAGTGTTGGACGAACTGGCCATTTGCAGAGATCTAAGCTCGGCAAATCAACATTTCAAGAAAATTTTTCTAAGTGTTGGACGAACTGGCCATTTGCAGAGATCTAAGCTCGGCAAATAGCACTTTGTGATCTTCAAGGATATATTTTGATTGGACTAAAATTTGTGTTGGACTTATATTTCATTTTGGACTAAAGTTTTTAGTCATTGTTTTTGGGCTTACATTCCTTAATTGATTGGACTAAAATTTGTGTTGGACTTATATTTCATTTTGGACTAAAGTTTTTAGTCATTGTTTTTGGGCTTACATTCCTTAATTGTTGGACTAAATTTTTTTAAGATCTTGTCTTGAGTTGTTCGTTTTTAAATTGTCATAAAGTTTTTTTTGAGTCAAAATGTCAACCATACCGATCAAATTTGAACCAAACATGGGTTCATATGGTTTTCATAATAGTCAAAAGTGTTCATGTTTTCAAGGAAATAATCATGCTTGTGTTGTTCGAGTGTATCAAGAATTTGAGGATGTGTCCAAGAGATTCAAAGCTCTTTGTGAGGAGCGTGTGTGTTTTGTGTCTGACATTAAAGACTTGAAATCGATTATTTCTTCGTACCAGACTTCAGAAAATTTTGAGTCAATAAAGTTCAATGTGCCAGACAAACTGACGACTATGTTCATTCAAGAACCCACAGGGGATGAAATTTGGGATCATAAAAATTGTCGTTGTACATGTAATTTACATCCTAAGACTTTCAACAACAAACATGTTCCATGTGCTGTCATTCGTTTTCAAGAAAAACGATACATGTATGAGACAAGTCAAAAACTCATGGAACAAAACAAAAATCTTCAGCTTGAAATTGACCAACTCATGTCCGAAAATAAAGAGCTCAAAACTGCTAATGATCTCATTTTTTCCAACGTGGAAAGTCTTCAACAAGAAAATGATCTTTCAAAGTCAAAGATTAGTAAGTTGTGTACTCAATTGCGAAAAGCTTACACACAAGTTACTGATGCATACTCGTCCAAACAGTCAAATGAACTTGCTTTGCAACAAAAGATTTCTAAGCTTGACCATGAGTTGCAAAATAAGTTCACCATTTTTGAGAGCAAAATTGAAGAAGAAAGAACAAAGTTTTATGCTCAAATCAAGTGTTTTGATGTCAAGTGTTTGCAACTTCAGTCAAATGAAACATTTTTGACCAAGAAAATTTCTGACCTTGAGATTGAATTGCAAACACAAACCAAATCTTTTCAGCATCAAACTCATTGTTCTGTCTCTCTTGACCTTCCTAAAGAAGTTGTTGAAGGTTGCACTGAACCTGGTTGTCCTGTATGTGGGGGGGGGGGGGGGGGGGGGGGGGGGGGGGGGGGGGGGGGGGGGGGGGGGGGGGGGGGGGGGGGGGGGGTTGTCCTGTATGTGAAGTTGTGGATTCTTCTGTAACAAGTGAATGTGATGTTGTTAAGATCGTTGAGAACTCAACTAAGACTGATGTTGATTGTGTTTGTACTCAAACTAATTGTCCTATTTTTGTGAACTCTTATGTGCAGACTGATTGTGATAAGGTTGAGACTGTTGAAACTTCTATTCAGACTGATCCTGATGTTCCAAAGAAGGTTTACACGGGTAAATTTTCTAAACCTTTTGGAAGAAAGGTGTCTCAGTTTACTAATTACTCCTTACAAAAGGGTAAGAAGTTTTCTAAGAAACCTATTTCAGATGGAACAACTACTTTTGTCTCTTTTCTATCATTTGAGGATAACTCTGGACATATTTCTCAAGCAAAATCTCAGTTGACTAAATCTAAATGGAAACCGATTTCAAAAGATAAGTCAATTGAGTCAAAATCATTCAAATATTCTTTTTCGGAACTTTTTGATCTTGCACCAAAACCTGTAAAAGCAGTTGTGCAAAAGATGAATGATTTTGCTTCGAAAAATCATTTTTCAACTCAATCTCACAAGATTGGAAGTTTTTCAAAGAAATCAAATGATTTTCACCGTTGCTTCCACGAAAACTCTTTTCAACTAAACCACCGGGTTTTAGTTCTCCGTGGAATGCAACTTCGATTCATCAAATCGATGAGACTTACATTTGGACTTTCAAGAATTCAAAACCCATTGGACCCAATCTCAAATGGGTTCCAAAAGTGATTTCGAAATGATTTGATGAAAAGTGGCTTATGCACACATCAGTGTATAACCCGTGCTAAAACCGTTTTCGTAATTTCATTACTTTTAGAAAAATCCAAAAAGATTTTCATTTTCTTATTTTTGAAAAATCCAAAAAGATTTTCTCTTTTAATCATTTTGTTTATTTACTTTGTCTTTAAGTTTCTCACAATGTTTTGGATGAGATGCAAGGCATCGAACGCCTTTGTGTACTGCCTTTGTTGTCTCATTTTTAATGTTTGTGAGCAACTTTTAAACCTTTTACTCACCCTTTATATGCAAAACCTTTGTTTATATCATGCATATATTTAGGGGGAGTTGTTTATAAAACCAAAACTTCCAAGTGTTTAAACTCATTTTCCATTTTAAAACACTTTGGAAGATTTTCAAACCATTTTCGATCAAATTCAAAGAAGTTCGGTGTTAGATTTGCACATGAGAGTTTAGGCCACTCATAAATACTCCATGATCTTGTCATCGCCGATGAGATCTAACCCCGGAGTTAAATTCTCAATTTAGATTGTGAGGGTTTATGAGCGTGGTGATGTTGTTTGTGCAAATAGGCCATGAGGGAGTAGTCGAAAAGTGAGAGGTTACGGTGAAAAGATGATGTGAGAAAGGGCTAAAAGAAATGAAAGCCCTCCCAAAATTCTCTAAACGCCGGGTCAACATGTTTCTATCGGATTTCATATGTTGATTTCTCGATATTGAAAAAGACTTCATGGACCCAGTGAAGCAATGCACATCTTTACCTAACCACTCAAGTGTTTCTTAACAAATACTTGTTTTATTCTCACGGAGATTTTCACATTTCTATTGACTCTTCTTTTGGAAGATGTTGATATTGAAAAAGGGAGACACTCTGCTCCGGTCCCCGACTTCAGTTGATCACTATTGAGTCTAGAGCGTACTTGATATATCTTTCATTTGCCTAGGACACATAGAGTCTTTATATGTCTTTGTGACATTGCATATCTTTGTGATATTGCCGGAACATTCGTAGTGATATCATATTATTGATATTCCACGATGATCGAATGGAAATCCTACCAATGCTAACATCTTTCCAACGTTGAACGTAGGTCTCACATTTTCATTTTATGAATTTGCTGAGTAAACGAGAAGTCTATGTGACCTCGGATTTTATTTCCCAAAAGTCTTTGAGGATAGTAAGACATGGTCATCGAACGCCTTTGTGACACTGACCATGAATTACATTCTTTAAAGCAATCTATCGGTTGAAAAGCCATAGACCGAACCATTTAGAGATAAGCTTTGTGCATTTCTCGATGATAATGGGAAGTCCTAAAATAGTAATCGTATTTTTAGGCCACACCATTAATCCTTTTGATTTTTGGTTGTGTCAACGGATTATTTTTATCCGGATTTCATTTCTCTTCACACAAACAAAAATAACACAAACACCATTATAACATACTTTTTCCAACAACGCAACCTCACATTCTAGTTCACCAATAGGTTCATTGGGAATTGCGAATTGGGTTGGGTTCATTTTCTTGCTTGTTGTTTGTTGCCATCTACCGTTTATGCTATCAATCATTATTGTATGATGAAACCGTTTCACATATTCATCATAAGGGGGAGAAATGATTATATGATTGATAGATAGAATTCAAGGTTTTAGGTAGAATTTGATTGATAGATATTGATTGAGGATAATTCATAGTGTTTGGTTGTTTAAAGGATCGTTAGTTTAGGTGAAGAGAGTGAATAATTATTGTGCTAAGTTGAAAGATTGTTTTGAGAAAGTTAAAGAAAGATTGATTCGAGATCGAGTATATTCAATATGATGTACATGGTCGATAATTGAAAGATTTATTGGATAATTGACCAGTGGTTGATGATCACAAGAGTTTGAGATTGAATAATGTTTAAGAAGAAATGAAAAGTTTGAGATTGAATAGAGATTGTCGTTTGTTGATGCTACAAAGAAAATTAAGTTGGATAGTTAAGTTTGTTCTTTAATTGAAGAGATTGTTCATTTGAGGGGGAGCAAGAGTAAACTCATGAAATGTTAAATATGCTCCGAAATGATTGTTTGTTCGAGGGGGAGCAAGAGATTAAAGATTTGTTATTGAATAATTTGCTCCGAGATAGTTGTTTGATTGAGGGGGAGCAAAAGTTAATTGATCAAAGAATCAAGTGCTCCAAGATGTTTATTGATTTAGAGACAAGTTCGATCAAGATTTGAAGTTTAAAGTCAAATCAATTTCCCACATTCCAAAATCAAGCTTCCGCATTGCCAAGAGAATTTAAAGATTACCAAGCTTCCGCATCCAAAAGAATTCAAAGAATTCAAAGTCAAAACCAAGCTTCCGCATGTTACTCAAAAGTTCAACTTACTTCTCAAAGAAACATCAAGTTGAAATCAACATTCAAAAGTTCATGTTGTGAAAGCTTAAAAGCTACAAAGATTTCAAAGGTGCTTCCAAAGTATTCAAAGTTGCAAGAGAAGATCAAGTTGAAGAAAGTCATCGTCAAGAATATTTGTTTGTTGAGAAGATTCAAAGTCAAGGTTGATACAAGACATTGAAGACAATGAGAAAGCTTCAAAGTCCAATCAACATTGAAGATTTCAACAAATGGGCTCATCATGTTATTTAAAGACCGAAGACGATGCAACATTTACAATTCAACACCAAGGGGGAGATTGTTAGAAATATAAATGGTGTTAAATTGTAATATTTCTAGTTATATAAGGGGTATTAGTGTTAATTAGATGATAGGTATAAATACCCCTTCCTTAATCATTTGTAACTAAGCCTTCACATTAATCCCACACTTACTTCTCTCTAATTTACTTTCTCTCTCTAAGATCATCTTCAACCTCCCATTCACACACTTACACACATTTCACACACTACCTTAAATCCACCATTAAAGCTTTAATTAAGCTCTAGTTTCTTTATAACACTTTTCTTCTTTCTTTGACGTCTATTTCGTTTCTTGGTTGATGACTCGGGCTTGTCTTGAAGAAATGTTTGATTTTTGAAAGATCTTTTCTTGTACTCGCTTTCCTTTTCCTTCCAATACTTCTTAGAAACAAAATGGTACTTTGGGTCTTCCGAGCGGTTTGGTGGTTCAATTATGTTATCGGCGAAGTTCACGGGAGGCATATTGTGCATCCCAGGCTCATTGTTAGGTGAATATCTGACCCAAGTGCCTAGAGGATGATGAATCACTCCAGAACGTTCTTTTGGTAGTCTGGCATTGATGATTAGCCTGGTTCTGTCTCGGTGATCCAACCTTGTTTTAATCTTTCTGATAACTCTTTCCAACCATTTCTTTTCCTTCTCCGAATCTTCGAACTCATGCAAGCTTTCAAACACACGTAAACATTGTTTCAATGTACCATCTGAGTATTTCTGGAGTTCGTCGAGTCGAATGAAGATCTTGTGCCCTTGATCACTTGCAAAAACAAACCCTCTAGGATTATCAAAAATGGTGCCAGTGTTGAAGTTTCTGAGATCAACACCGGTAATTCTCTGATTAGGTACGGTGAGATTCACTTTCTTTCTCTTCTTTTCAACCGCCAGTTGGAAGTCTCTCTGAGTTTGACTTAAAATGAGACTGTCCATGTATCTTTTGACAGCGTAGTAAGCTTCTTGGTTTTCAGGGTCTTGTTAAATGAGTTTGCTTGCAAAGTGATTGAGAAGAAAGATAAGGTCATCGGCTGAGAGTAGGTTGAATCTGGCTTCTCCAAACATGTATCAACGATCATCTTCACGTCTTACAATTAACCATATCAAGCCTGGGGTTCTAGCAAAACCAGGGTCACGCCATTCTTTAAAATGAATCTCGATCACTCACTAATCTTCAACTTAAACTGATTCTTCCAAGATTTGTTTACTTTGTGACTTTTAGCTTCACGAAGATCTTTTAAGTATTTTTCTCTTTGATGTTGAAGATCATATGCTCTTCTTGCACGAATCTCATCAATATCTATCTTGACCAATTCTTCCTCCTTCGAGAAAATCTTGTATGCCTTTTCTTCAAGGAATTTGGTAGCTCTGAAGAGGTGTGAAGGTATACGAAGATAGTCAATCTGTTTGACTCTGTTAATTCTGTAACCACCATCATGTATTGGAATGTTTTGGGTTGGAGGGTTTTGTTGGAGATGACGATTGTTGAGGTGATAAATAAGGTTATTAAAGTTTAAGTGGTTAAGAGAAGGATTTGGTTGCGGAATAGCTTGGTAGGAATCAAACCCTGGGGGAAAATCATCATCAGAGGAGTCATTATCATCATTTGGATCTGCATCGTTCCCTCTCAAATCTACATCATTGTTTCTAGGATCATTAGGGAAGTCCAAGTCCTCAAAATCTTCTCCAATGATATGAGACAGAGCATCATCTCGAAGATCCGAGCCTAAGATAACAACAGTTTCACCACTGGCTCGGATTTCAGTGTCGTCCACATTAACTTCTTCTGTGTGCTCTACTGCTTCTATCTCTTATTGAGGCTGATCTCTGGATTGAGCATCATCTGCAACATTTGTGACACTAACAACTGCAGTAGCAGCACTGGCTCTTGCTTCAGCCATATCAGCATCCCTGTTCTCCCCCTCGTGTTGATCCTGATCATCAGGATCATCACGTCTTTGTTGGACCACAGCAGCTTGACGACATGTTGCTTCTAACTCAGCAATTCGTTTTTGAACTGCTTCAAGTCTGCGTATTTAAGAAACTTTTCTTGTGCAGCCTGCTGTTGGAGAAGTGTAATTTGATGATGATGATCAAAGCGAGCTTGAAGAGTATCAAGTATGATTTTATCGAAGGGATCAGTTTGATCATCAAGTGCAATTAGTGTTGCATACAGATCCCCATATAGGTCATTAAGGCGAGAGCGAGGTGATTGAATATTTTTTGGTGAGGAATGGTGAGAGTTGTGATCGAAAGATGAAGAAGATGGAGAACCAGGTGGAGATGATGGTTCACCAGGGGCGACAGGTGGTTGAGATTGAGTTCTTTTGGTGTGAAGAAGGCCATATCTAGCAAGATCCATTACAGTTTCACGATCACCAGCAACAACTTTGATGTTGAGTCGTTCAGTACCAGAAGGAGGCATATAAATTTTTGTTGGTGAATCAGTGGCAACGGCTTTTCCTTTTTCACTTCGGAGCACTGCGGCTAGTGTTTCTGGGGATACAGGAATAGAAGGAACGTCCGACGTAGATGTCGTTGTCGCTACTGTAGGCTCCGAAGGATTACAGTGTGGCCTGAAGGTTGTGAACCAGCAGGGCTTCCCAATGATTTATGAAGCGTAAGCTCGACATTGGTTGTTTCAGAACTAATGTTCCGGTTGGTGGGACTACCGGGATCTTCAAGATTGCCCGTTGTCACAACTGTAGGTTCCCGAAGGATTACAGTGTGGCCTGAAGGTTGTGAACCAGCAGGGCTTCCCAATGATTTATGAAGCGTAAGCTCGACATTGGTTGTTTCAGAACTAATGTTCCGGTTGGTGGGACTACCGGGATCTTCAAGATTGCCCGTTGTCACAACTGTAGGTTCCCGAAGGATTACAGTGTGGCCTGAAGGTTGTGAACCAGCAGGGCTTCCCAATGATTTATGAAGCGTAAGCTCGACATTGGTTGTTTCAGAACTAATGTTCCGGTTGGTGGGACTACCGGGATCTTCAAGATTGCCCGTTGTCACAACTGTAGGTTCCCGAAGGATTACAGTGTGGCCTGAAGGTTGTGAACCAGCAGGGCTTCCCAATGATTTATGAAGCGTAAGCTCGACATTGGTTGTTTCAGAACTAATGTTCCGGTTGGTGGGACTACCGGGATCTTCAAGATTGCCCGTTGTCACAACTGTAGGTTCCCGAAGGATTACAGTGTGGCCTGAAGGTTGTGAACCAGCAGGGCTTCCCAATGATTTATGAAGCGTAAGCTCGACATTGGTTGTTTCAGAACTAATGTTCCGGTTGGTGGGACTACCGGGATCTTCAAGATTGCCCGTTGTCACAACTGTAGGTTCCCGAAGGATTACAGTGTGGCCTGAAGGTTGTGAACCAGCAGGGCTTCCCAATGATTTATGAAGCGTAAGCTCGACATTGGTTGTTTCAGAACTAATGTTCCGGTTGGTGGGACTACCGGGATCTTCAAGATTGCCCGTTGTCACAACTGTAGGTTCCCGAAGGATTACAGTGTGGCCTGAAGGTTGTGAACCAGCAGGGCTTCCCAATGATTTATGAAGCGTAAGCTCGACATTGGTTGTTTCAGAACTAATGTTCCGGTTGGTGGGACTACCGGGATCTTCAAGATTGCCCGTTGTCACAACTGTAGGTTCCCGAAGGATTACAGTGTGGCCTGAAGGTTGTGAACCAGCAGGGCTTCCCAATGATTTATGAAGCGTAAGCTCGACATTGGTTGTTTCAGAACTAATGTTCCGGTTGGTGGGACTACCGGGATCTTCAAGATTGCCCGTTGTCACAACTGTAGGTTCCCGAAGGATTACAGTGTGGCCTGAAGGTTGTGAACCAGCAGGGCTTCCCAATGATTTATGAAGCGTAAGCTCGACATTGGTTGTTTCAGAACTAATGTTCCGGTTGGTGGGACTACCGGGATCTTCAAGATTGCCCGTTGTCACAACTGTAGGTTCCCGAAGGATTACAGTGTGGCCTGAAGGTTGTGAACCAGCAGGGCTTCCCAATGATTTATGAAGCGTAAGCTCGACATTGGTTGTTTCAGAACTAATGTTCCGGTTGGTGGGACTACCGGGATCTTCAAGATTGCCCGTTGTCACAACTGTAGGTTCCCGAAGGATTACAGTGTGGCCTGAAGGTTGTGAACCAGCAGGGCTTCCCAATGATTTATGAAGCGTAAGCTCGACATTGGTTGTTTCAGAACTAATGTTCCGGTTGGTGGTACTTCCGGGATCTCCAAGATTGCCCGTTGGACTGGGAGAAGGACTAGGAGGAAGCCAGGCGAGCCTAACCTCCTCAAAGCTCCTCTTCGCATCTCCTGTACTTAGTGCTGCTTCAATGATGGCACCGACAGGTATTCCATACAGTTCCGAAAAAGGTTCACGAACCAATTCCCTGTAAGTTCTGGCAACGTCCAAAGGACGTGCGTGCTCATGATTCAGTGACCTAGGTGATCTAGACTCATTAGTGTTATCAAGAAAAGTCGAGAGAGAGGCAAGAGTCTCCGCTGCTTCAATATCGGCATCCTCCGAATGAGGAGTCGATAGTGGATGCGGCTGGTGCCTGTGCAATAATGCATCTGGATCCTGTAGAGAGGATCCAGAGCGGCGAGGAGGTGAAAAATGCGAGGTTAGGGAGTCCTCGGCTTCTATCCTAGTGGTGTCGTCCCGGCGAGAACTGGTTTCGACTATCGGAGGGCCAACGTTTTCTTTATGCCCTTGTCCTAACCCGGACCACACATCCTCTCCAATATGTTTTTCAACTCCTCCCTCAGGACCACCTTGTCTCTCGGGAGTATCAAAAGTTATATCATCAAATGGATTTTTATCATCATTAAGAGCAGATGGGTCTACTTCGGAGGATTCCTCAGGAATAGGTTGAAGAGGTGTTTTGAGTTTAAGTTTAAACTTCTTTATAGGTTGCGACACAATGTTTGAAGAGGAAGATGAAGATGATGGAGAGTGTGTTGCTTCAGATGATGATGAAGTGAGAGGAGACGGTGCAGTGAAAGTTGTTGTTTCAGATTTTGATTTCTTCTTTGATTTGGATTTGGATTTTGAGTGATGATTGGATTTGACTCGCTTTCTTGAAGGTTCAGAAGATTCTGGAAGTTCGGTAGATGGAACAGATGAAGAAGATGGAGGATTTGAAGAAGATGGAATTTCAGAGCCAGATGCCATATCTCCAGCTAACCCCTCATTTCTTTTCCTAGACCTACTAGGACCCTCACGAGGTGGCCTATGCGGGGGAGCGGCAGGCTGCTGTCGGCTTTGAGCAGCCATACCCCCAGCTAAATACACTCGATAATTCCTGAGATCAGGATCATCTATTGGCACCTGGCTTATCAAGGAATCAGGAATAGGCCTGAACGGTATATTAGCAAGACGAGGATTACTGTAAACTGAGCGATAGCTTGGAATTCGTACACAGCGAGAATTAGGAAAACGACGGATGTTATCATTATTGAGAAGAAAGTGTTGCATGATTACTGTCAAGAAGCGAAGAAATGCAATGTACTTCTTGTTGGTAGTATACTTTCCATTAACCTGTAGTCTAAGATGATTAAAGGCTACAGCAGCAAAATCAAGATGAAGGTTATATGCAATGCCAAATAAGTAAGTGAGTGTGGCAGAGGTGATGTCATCTTGTCCTTTTCTTGATGGCGAAAGACAGTAGTTGATGATTGAACACAACGTATACCACAAAGGATGGAAATTTTTCTTCTTGACATCTTTAAGAGCAGTAATTTGACCATCATAACCAAGTTCGTGCACTCGGCGAAGCATTTGACTCATGGGAGGTGTAGGTCCTTGAAGACCGATCGTCAACGAGAACGCTTATAGTTATGACGAGAGTGCGGAATCCTCTCGTGATAACCCGTTTGCTTAATTATATTATCGTCCTTCGTTGTTGAAACAACCTAAGACCTTAAACGCACGCGAGTTTACAACTTGACAGGGTTTCGATGTATTATCTAAATAAACTGTTATTAAATACGTATTTTGAATTTGTATTTATACTAAACTGTACTAAACGCGTGCTAAATATAGATCGTATATATCAAGGCCCATTATCCATTAACAAACGCGTGTTAATATTGTAAACACGTGATGGCCACGTGTTTAGACAAACTCGTGTTACTGTAGCACGAGTTTGTATACACTTTCTTTTGTCATCTTTTAAGTATACTTTAATACTCAAAACGTGACTATGTTTATCACTTGTATCTGTATGATATTTATAATTACACTCATACAAGTCGTAAACATTAAACAAGTCGTAAACATTAAACATATCAAAACTCTGATCAATATGTAATCATTCACATTACTTAAGTCCAAATAACAAGTTTAAACATACAATAAGTCTATGATTACATATTACAAAACACAAACATATACTGATCAAATCGCTGTTGCTGTTGTCAACAGAATCATGCACTTACAGTCTCCCCCTTGACATCAGCTACACGATTTCTTCAGTCTTGTACAAATACTATCCACCAAATAACAATCTCCTGCTATTTGCATGAATATTAGCATGTAAACAAATACGCAAAATCTTCCTATATCTGCTTTCCTCAGTGGTCCATGAAGGAATAAACAGACATTCAGTGTCGTATAACCTTCTTTGATCATCTCTGGAAAGGTTAACTATCTGCATAGGATCATATACACGCAACAAGGTAACTCTCTTATTTCTATCTCCATACATCATCGCTTCACCAGTGTTCTTGTGAATCTCCCAGTGATCAAGTGTACTCAAAACATCTTGAGGCCATTTCTTTACTGGGACCTTCAGTACACGCTTAATCGATCTTTGAACAAATTCTATAGTGCCATCATCCTTTGTAACTTTCTTTAAGGATCTTGGCGTTATGAACACACTGGTTTTATCAAAATCATCATAGAACCTTTTCCTATAATCTTCTTGCAACTTTCTACTAAAGTAATTTGCATAACCATTACCACTAGGATTAACAAGCCTTTTCCTTCCTAAATCCATTAAATCGGATTCACTAAGGCTTTTAAAATATCTTTTCCTAGGCTTTAAGTATTGACAACCATCATCTCTTTTAATAATAAACAATTTCAGCTCATTATCGAAAAACCAACTCAAAATAGTAGTAACATACATATGAGCATCTCTATCACTAACAAAATCCCAAAAGACAGATGGTTTCATACCTTCTCCTACCAATCCTCTTGCTGGTATTCTTCTATCAATTTGATGTAAATGATCTTCATTCCTACTTGGCACTGGATACTCTGTCACATCAAATTCCTTAGAATCTTCAATGCTCCAGCTTAGAGTAATTCCATCTTCATCATCTCCAACTTTGGTAAAAACCGTAAAGTGTAGAGTTCTTGAACTTGGAATATAAACTCGTTCATTTTGAAACTCTTGTTGATCATCTGGAACTTGTTGATCTTGAGCTTGTGCTTGTGGTTGCACAAAATCATCATTCTGTAAAACATGAGTCCAATCCAAATCAGGAATCATCTCACCTTCTTCCAAACTTTCATCATCTTCAGAATCATCATATTGAGCCTCAGATGTACCTGTACCAGCACCAGATGTGCTTGCAACATCCTTCTCTAACTCCCCCTGAGTTATTGCTTCTGTTTGAGCTTCAGTTCTTGGCTCACCATCAGCATTAGCCTCATCATCATGATCCTCATCTTCTTTCCTCTTCAACTCAGTCTCCCTACAACCATCTCCCCCTTGAGCCAACAACTGCCTAAGTCTTTCTCTTAGTTCAGCACTTTGACGCTTTTCTTTCTCTAAATCAGCAACTAGCTTGTCTACTAACCCGTGCATGGTCTTCGTTTGAGCTTCCAATGTAACAACTCGCATCTCCAAATGATTCACCTTGAATTGAGTCGACATTATCGGCGCAGGTTCAGAAGTAGACTCAACTGTTGGTCTAAAGAACGCAACTCCAGAAGGTCTAGTAGGAGGTCGTGGAGGAAATCGAGGAAGTCCGATCAACGGCGGTTGAAGTGGACGTAGAAGTGTCGTAAACGCAGTGCTTACAGGAACAACAGGTCTAATCAAAGCACTCTGCATATCTTCTTGACTTGATTCAGATTGGGTAGCTGCAACTGGAGATTGACGAAGTCTTCGTCTTCTATAAATCAGCGTACCCTGTGTAGATGACGCAGACACAGTAGCAACTACAGGTACCTCTGTCTGTAGTACTTTTCCCGATCTAGGAGCAGTCCTTCGTCTTTGTAGCTGTATTTCTTCTTCAAGCGGTTCATATGTTGGATCTGTCTCTTCCTCAGTACGAACCCTCTTTAAACCTCTTTCAACGGGAGAAGTATCACTTGCACGACCAGTCATATCAACATCTGAATCACTCTCTGTAGCCTCTAGATCAACATCCTTTCCTTTTGAACTTTTTGCGGCATCACCAGCAACATTAGCCCGAGCAGAGTTCAGAGGATCATCGACATCATCCCATAAGCTATTCAAATCTTGATTATTTTCAGCATCTGGATCTTTATACAACTCTAAGTTATCCAAAGCTTGAAAATTATCAACTTGCGCAATCACATCATTCGGATCTAACGCAGCATTCACGAAAGCTTCACCAATATTAGGATTAGCATCTGCAGCCCGATCTAACAAATCCTCCATTGCTTCATTATTTGCCCGAACTTCTTCAGCAGCAGCTTGTAATGGCTGGACTTCAGGTTGAGCCTGCGGTTGAACCTGTGGTTGTACACGCGGTTGAACTCGTGGTCGAACTCGTCATTGAACTTGTCATTGAACTTGTCTTGAACTTGTCGTTGAACTTGTCGTTGACTTTGAACCTGAATTGGAACTTGAACTTGAGGTCCGTGTGTTGGTGGAGATGGTGCATCATTATTTCCACCTCCTGCGACCTCATCTTCATCTTCCCATCCGACAGCTGGAGCTCTATAGTTTGGGTTTATCAAATGTCCAAACAATGGTACCATCTGTGGATTTGGATAATTGTCTTTAATTTTCATCATCATTGACCAAATTCTATTCGGTGGAGAAGCAATCACATACACGTCTTCCAATACCGGCAAATTCTGTACAAAATGATGAATAATCGCCATCGTTAGCCTTGGCAGAACCATAAACCTCTGCGACCCTGTCTGAGTGATCTGGGTCCTCAAAATATCGAAAAAGTAGTTCGAGAATGAGTATGGGGGGGTGGGGGGGGGGGGGGGGGGGGGGGGGGGGGGGGGGGGGGGGGGGGGGGGGGGGGGGGGGGGGGGGGGGGGGGGGGGGTGGCCTATTCAAGGTCAAAGCCACCATCTGCGAACCGACTTGTTTATTCAGCTGATCAAACCCTGCATGACGATTACTAATCGCCACAATCAAAACATGAGCCAGAAACCTCCATTGGCCATAGAATCCTGCCTTAGCAATCGGCCACTTTGCATCTGGCGTAGCATGTCCCATTCGTCCAAAACAACCTCTAACCAACGTTTCATCTAGCTCTATTGGACCATTTTCTTCTGCGACGGTCCCTAAATGCAGTATTTCCCTCAAATCAGCAGCAGTGAATGAAAACGTGTGATCAGCAACAGTCGTCTGAAATCTTCGAGGGACGGCAGGTCTATCTTGTTGTGCAGGCTGTGCTTGAACCACAATTATCGATGCATTAGTCCAGAATTGATGTAAATAGCTTTGAAAGAGTACTGGATTGTGAGTAAGAACAAAGTGAATACGAGACCGTTCCAGATAATCAAACAAAACATGAAAATCACTATTTCTTCCATCTCTCGTAAAATCAATCCACTGATTATGCGTCGAAAAGAAGTTCCTTGGATTGCCTGCCATTTCTGTAAAACAAAAAACAATGTAATAACAGAAATTAAATAAAAACACGTAAACGCGTGTATAAATCTCAAACGCGTGAAATCGGCAATAAAACCTAAACGCGTGGACCAATCTTCAAACGCGTGAGACTATAGTAAACACCTGTTATCAAAGGTAAACACGTGAAACAATGTAAACGCGTGGTAAAAACGCGTGACACCTAGGATTTTGTAAACGCGTTATAAGTAAACACGTGAAATTAGGGTTTGTAAACGCGTGTTTTCCCAAACGCGTGGAATATCAAAAAAAAAAACTTGTGTTTTGATTTCAAAATTTCTAAACACGCGTAAAATTCAAACACGCGACACTGTTCATCTTCTCAAAATCAGGTTTAACATGATAGCCAATCTCAAGATTTCTAACAAAAACTAATACGACTATCTAGTTATTGACATGATACAAAAAAAAGGTGAAAAATGAACGAGTTTGGTCATGGTATATATATACCCTTGACCCAAACGCGTGTAACTTAGGGCAAACACGTGGATGAAAGCCAAACGTGTGTAGACGGCCAAACACGTGAAAGAAACTTCAAACTCTTGGTGTAAGCCAAACGCATGAAATTTAACCAAACGCGTGGATTAGGTTACCACATGCTTAAACTCGTGTTCCCTGTAGCATCAAACACATTTTCAAAAACACTTAGATAAATTGCATACCCTTTACCTTCAAACCTGAATAACCAGCTAATACACAGGAAAGAGATAACCTGTATGAAACTCAATGATTTAACCCCCTGAAAATCAAGTCAATCAATGCATCAATATCGAAAGGCAAAATTCCAATATCGAAACTTTGGAAAAACAACAAATTCCAATATCAAACTTTGGAAAAACACAAAATTCCAATATCGAAAGTCCTGCACACTTAAAAGAAACTCATCAATGCATCAATATCAACAGATAACATTATTTTAAGCGTGCAAAGAAGGTAAATGATAATTTGAATGAAAAAATCTAATTAAAGACCTATGGTCAGTCAATTATCATCGTCAAGCATACCTTGTCACCAAAAACAAATTGAAATCTCAAAAATATATCAAACAAATCTTGACTATATTTTGACTTTTCCAGAATTTCAGAAAGATCATTTCCTAAACTTAAACAAATTAATGTCCATATCAGAAAACAAACTTTTAACATGATACTTCAAGCAATAAAGACGCATATAATCCAATTAAGGACCATATAGCTGACAATAGAATCATTAGATGCTCATCCACTCTCTCTTGCAAGAAGAACTAGTTTTGACACAACAACTTGACACACAAGATTGTAAGTACAAAAAATAAAAATAAAAATAAAAATAAAATAAAAATAAAAATAAAATGAAAGAAAAATAAAAATAAAAACTTTAAATCTAAACCACATTATTTATTTACAAGAAATTCTAAGTTTCTGCAGATTAGATCAGATTAGCAATTACATAAGCCTGCAAGTGAGAAATAATTCTCTTATTATTAGTTAGGAACAGTGACTCGACAACGATTACCGGTAAATTTGTCCTCGTAAACACTCGGTACTTCCAGTTTCCTTTGGTTTGTGACACTTTCGTATTACTTGAGTCAAGGACAGTCACCATGTAACCTAGTAAGTTACTCATGTCACATTATTATTAATGTAAATGTGTATCCCACAATCAAGCATACACTTAAGATCGACAGAGCATTAAAGTCCTTAACCAGATGTGTTTATAAGCGTTACAACTTCGAGGTCACCATGGTTAATAATCTTACGATCAAGGGTCAGAACAAACACATTTGATGCTTAGTGCATGATTCGAATTGGCTATTCTTCATTGCTTCTTTGAAATTAACTTCATTGATGTGCAGCAATTTGATACTTCAGAAATATTTGATGATACTTCTTGACTATTCTTCATTATTTCTTTATTCTTCAGTACTTTGTTTTAGCCAATCGAGATCATGATGGTTTTAATAGTTACTTTAGAAGCTAAAACCCATTTTGTTCTGTTTAGATTGACATACACGAATGCATGCGAATCCCCCCTATGGTTTACAAACACATCCAATCTCAAACCAAATGCTAAATCTTTCTTAAGTATTAAGGATGGCAAATCAATTCACGAAGAAGAGTCCATATTCAAAGCCATATGCTGACGTGTTACCCACAAATACGATTATTGAGCAGTTAAAATTCAGGGAAACCTTCGGTACTTTGTGTCTACCGATACATCCTTAGAAGTAGTCACCGAACTAAGTTATCATTATTAGCATTAGGTCAGGCTTAACAGCTAAAGTATCCTCACTTCTAATCGTCTTGAATGCATCAACTTAAATCTTTTTTTTTTTTTATTTTTTATGACACTAATTATATACAGACTTAAACTAGACACAAATAAAATAAAATATACAAAAATAGTTCTTTGAGAGATCTAATATGAATCAGCATTCTTCATACCATTGAGAAGAATCAGCTTTTCAAAGCGAGTCTTATCAAATGCTTTAGTATACAAATCAGCTAGATTATCATCAGTTATAACCTTTTCCAAATGAATTAACTTCTTTTGGGCGCAGTCACGCAAGAAATGATGTCTAATGTCAATATGCTTGGTGACCTTATGCAAGACAGGGTTATTAGTTATATCTATAGCTGACTTATTATCAATCTTAATAGGGGTATCAAGAAAATCCATACCATAGTCTCGAAGTTGTTGCTGAATCCATAATACCTGGGAACAGCAGCTTACAGCAGCCATGTACTCTGCCTCACAAGAAGACTGAGCTACCGATGTCTGCTTCTTACATTGCCACGATACAAGTCTCCCTCCTAAGAATTGACATCCGCCAGTTGTAGACTTCCTATCATTGTTACAACCTCCATAATCCGAATCAGTGTAAGCAACAAACTCAAACGTTCCTCCCAACGGATACCATAGACCAAGTCCTTGGTTTCCCTTTAAATATCTGAGGATCCGTTTTGCAGCAGTTTAATGTGACTCTTTCGGATTTGCTTAAAATCTAGCACACAGACAAACAGCAAACATGATATCTGGACGCGAAGCAGTCAAATACATCAATGAGCCAATTATCGCCCGATAATAAGTAGCATCCACAAATGTATCGTTAGAATTAAGAACTCCTAAACCATGATTCAACTGAATAGGAGTACCATAAGTCCTGGACTCTAACATTTGAAACCTTTCCAAGATGTCATCGACATACTTAGTCTGGTGAATGAAAAAACCATCTTTTCGTTGATCAACTTGCAGTCCGAGGAAAAATTTTAATTCCCCCATAGCACTCATTTCAAATTCCTTCTTCATACTCATTTCAAAATCCTTGCACATCTTAATGTTAGATGAACCAAAAATGATATCATCCACATAAACTTGCACAATTATATAATCTTGCTTCTGCCATTTGATAAACAACGTGTTGTCTATCGATCCTCTTGTAAATCCACTTGTCAACAAATGTGTTGACAATTTCTCATACCACACTCTTGGTGCTTGATGTAATCCATAAAGAGCCTTATCCAGTCGATATGCCCTTCTTGGATAATTTGGATCTTCAAATCCCGGTGGTTGATGAACGTACACTACTTCCTTAACTTCTCCATACAAGAAGGCACTCTTCACATCCAACTGATACACCTTTATTCCTTTGAAACTAGCATAAGCTAAAAATAGTCTTATAGCTTCAATCCGAGCAACTGGTGCAAAAGTTTCATTGTAGTCATAACCTACTCGCTGTGCAAAACCCTGAACAACTAGACGTGCCTTATTTCTTGTAACAATCCCTTTGTCATCTCGTTTGCATTTAAATACCCAACGAGTTCCAATCGGTTCCTTACCTCTAGGCACATCAACTAATTCCCATACTCCAAGTTTTTCGAATTGGGCCAATTCTTCTTGCATAGCCTCAACCCAAAATGGATCTTGAAGTGCCATCAGAACATTCTTGGGTTCTTCTTGTGAAATAAAGCATGAGTACAAACACTCAGTTATTAAACCTGTATCCTTCACTTCACTGAATAAACTAGTCATCTCCTTATTTAACTGATTCCTAGTTTGAACAGGTGTTGAAGCTTCACCAAGAATATTTTCAACTGGATGATCTTTAGTTGCTCTAAGTTGAGGAGTTTTGTGACTTGGAAAATCATCACCCATATTCGGAACAATTTGGGTGGGAGACTCTCCATCAGCTTCAGAAGATGAAGAAGAAGATGAGTCAAGCGGGTCATCATCTGGTAGTGGAATATTAGTTGGATCACTTGAATCACTGGATTGACCAAACTCAGTTGTAGGAACAACTCCGGTTGGTGGTACATCAGCAGTAGTAGGTGCAGCAGGAGCAGCCTCAGAATCATAATGCAAGTGATCTCGAACAATAACAACATCTTCATCAATAGGAGTTCCAGGAAAAGAAATTGGACCCTTAAGTGAAGTAAACACAATATCATAAGCAAAACTTGACTCAAAACCAGCATGAGTAGCCGGTTTATAACTGACAATCACGACATTAGTACCAAGATCGACTCTACCAGTCTGAGAATTGAAAACCCGACGAATGGATGTTCCTGGTTTATATCCAAGAAAGAAACCTTCTTCAACTTTAGAATTAAACTTTGGTTGAGGAGAAGTTTTCAGAAAAGTACATGGAACACCAAACGGTTCCAATCCAGACAGATCAGGTTTTCGTTTGTTGAGAAGTTCATAACAAGTTTTATTAAACCTTTTAACAGTTAACACCCGATTTAACACATGACAAGCTGTGTTAACAGCTTCCACCCAAAACATAGTCGGTAGCCCTGAATCAGCAAGCATAGTTCTGGCAGTCTCGATCAAGGTCCTATTCTTTCTCTCAGCAACTCCATTTTGCTGAGGTTCATACGGAGCACTAAATTGATGTTGGATTCCTTTAGACAAACAGAAAACATCCATCACCGAATTTTTAAACTCCGTGCCATTGTCACTCCTGATTCGTTTGATCTTTGTGTTGTAGAGATTCTCAGCCTCAGTGAAGAAGTTAATCAGAATCTCCGTAGTCTCATCTTTGGTAGCTAAGAAGAAAACCCATGAAAACCTTGAATAATCATCAGTGACAACCAAGCAGTAGTACATTCCCCCTCTACTCCTAACATTTACTGGACCAAAGAGATCCAAATGAAGTAACTCAAAAGTAGCGGCAATTGAATTTTGTGTCTTGGGCTTGTGAGGCTTTTTCTGTTGTTTGCCTTTCAAGCATGGAACACATCTATCTTCCAATTCAAACTTCTTTTTAGGAACACCTTGAACCAGATCATTCTTTACTATGTAATTCATCTTCCGGAAATGTAGATGTCCCATTCTTCTATGCCATAAGAGAGAATCAATTTCGCTTGCCTTGGACAACAAACAAACTTCCTTCTGAACATTCTTGGTTCCTAACATTAAACCATAAATATCCCTTTTACGAGGAGCAGTCAACAATATCCAATCATCTGGAATAACAAAACCCGGTTTCAAAACGAATGCAGCTTTGTCGTTGAAGAAAACTGAATTTCCTCGGTCACAAATTTGTGATACACTCATCAGATTATGAGTAAGTTCTTCCACGTAATTGACATTCTTTAAAGTAAGTTTTCCATCGACAACATCACCTTGTCCTGTGATTTGTCCGCCCTTGGAACCAGCAAAATTTACATGTGATCCTTTAATATTTACAAAATCAGACAGAAGTCTTCTGTCCCCTGTCATGTGCCTGGAGCAACCGCTATCAAGATACCAAATACTAATAGGAATTGGTGGTAGTCCCTGCACATGAAACAAAAACGGATCAGTTATCAAGGACTACCCAAGCCTTTATAGACTTGGGTTTACCATTCTCGTCCTTAACAAGCATTTCAGTCCAATATCCATTGCTCCCAGTAGGTGCCTTGGATATTTGCTGAGCATGCTGTAAAGATCTATTCACTTGTGGAGCATGAGACGTGTTATGATCATAGTAGTTCTGTCGATGATGCCCTGTGTATGCATTTTGTGATGATTGGCCATATCTATTTCTAGGAGAAATATATCTTGGTGAATCACTTCTTTTAGTCACCGGTGAAATAGGTTTAAAATTAGCTTGATTACCCATCCCATTAGAACTACTTGACACATTCTGTTGATTGCCATTTCTTGGCTTAAAAGAAACATGAGAATTAGGAGATGATCCTCTACTTTGATTTGACTTAGCAGGAGAAATCGACTGTCTAGAGGTCTTCCTAACTCTGTTGGGGCAACAACTATACACATGTCCCTTTTCATAACAAGCAAAACAAGATCGTTGTGCTGACTTTCTAGAAGATTGTTGAGCTAATGGTTTAGATGGAGGGGTTTTCAAGATATTCTTAATCTCATGAGTCGCTATCTCTTCCACAGTAGGAGCCTTAGACTCAGAAGTTGCTATCAATTCAGGTTCAGTAACATACTTAACCTCAGTTGAATCAGTCTGAATTCCTTTCTTGACAAACGTCTCACTTAGCTGTGGTATGTCATGGTTTTTGGTCCTCAGTTGTCTAGGAATGAATTTAGGTTTCTTAG
>CM067168.1:149661898-149746898 GCA_034093135.1 Erigeron breviscapus
TAAGTAGTGAAAACCGATATTAGTAAAGGATTTAAGAAAATGTATTATAATACCGGTATTCAAACTTGGTGGTAAAACATGAAAACCGGTATTAGTGAAGGATTTGAAGAACTGTGATCTAATACCGGTATTCAAACTGAGTAAATGAAAGGAAAGCCGGTATTAGTAAAGAATTTGAAAAATTATGTTCTAATACCGGTATTCAATTTGAACAGAAGATTTTAAGTTAAACTTTTGGAAAAATTTAACTAAAACCGGTTTTGAAAACCAATCTTTGCAAAGCATCAAGACACCAAGTATAAACTTTTGTGTCGATGCACTTGCGAATGATATCATCAATGCAACATACAGATATATCAAGAACACATAGGCAAAGAGAATCAAATAACAATACATAAGCAAACAAAGCATAGACATACATAAGTAAGCATAAGGTAAAGATATAAAGGAAATAGGTAAAGAATGATATACCCGAAAGTATGAATACTAAATCTATGAAATAAGGAAGCACAAAGACACAAGAAATCAACCCTGAAAGATAAATAGAATATTAAGAAACAAAAGCCGGTATTAATAAAGAATAAAACGAAAGCCGGTATTAGTAAACTATTATGAAAGCCGGTTTTAGTAAAGAAATTACCTGAAAGCCGGTTTTAGATAGATATATTAACAAATGCCGGTATTCGATTTTCCAATGAAGAATATATTAACTAATACCGGTAATCGATTTGTGGAAAGATTTGGTGAAAAGGAAAGCCGGTAAGGTTGAGAGAAAGCCGGTATTAGTAAAGAAATGAAAATACTTAGAAAAATTTTGAGAAAGTCAAAAGGTGGTCAAGGTAGGTATTTATAGGTGGTCAAAACCGGGTTTGGACCACCGGTTTTCGGGTTGACCCGGTTTGACCACCAGGTTTAACCCGGTCAAAATTTTTTTTTTTTTTTTTTGAATTGGAAGTATTTTAGGGACGTAAGGAAAAAATTTGAAAAAGGGCCTTAGGGATATAGAAAAAGAAATAAAAATAGATAGAGAAAATTTTGCAAACAAGGAAAGTAATCAAAGGACAAACAAAGGAGACAGCATAAAATGTACAAACTCCCCCTAGAAACATGCAGGCAGATAAACAGATGACATTACTACAAACTCCCCCTTAAATCATGCATTCTACCCTTGTTCTCCCCCTCAAACATTGCATGTAAAAGCACATAAGCATACATCAATTATTTGACCAAGAAAATAAACATAGAAAGCATGGCAAAGAAGCAATTAAGTTTGTAAATTCAGCATACCCAACTTGGTTTTCAAGAAATTAAACCTTTGTTCATCCAAAGGTTTTGTGAAAAGGTCTGCAAGTTGGTAGTCAGTTGGGACAAAGTAAAGTTCGATGTTACCTTTTTCAACATGGTCTTTGATAAAATGGTACCTGACATCGATATGCTTTTTCTTACTATGCTGAACAGGATTGCAAGAGATTGCAATGGCACTCTTGGAGTCACAGTAAATTGGGATTCGTTCATACTTGAAGCCATAGTCAGAAAGTTGGGTCTTCATCCACAAGACTTGAGAGCAACAACTAGCAGCTGCTACGTACTCAGCTTCAGCGGTGGAAGTAGAAACACAAGACTGTTTCTTTGAGGACCAGCCAACCAACTTATCTCCAAGGAATTGAACGCTTCCAGAAGTGCTTTTGCGGTCTAACTTACACCCTGCATGATCTGCATCTGAGTAGGCAGTTAGTTCAAATCCGGTATCTTTCGGATACCATAAACCGAGGTTCATAGTTCCCTTAAGATACCGAAAGATACGCTTGACTGCTTGTGCATGGCTTTCCATAGGGTTAGCCTGAAATCTGGCGCACATGAATGTAGAGAACATAATATCCGGGCGACTTGCAGTTAAGTACATAAGAGAACCAATCATACTGCGATAAAGCTTTTGATTGTAAGGTTTGCCATTAAGGTCAGCATTAATTTTAGTACGAGATTCCATGGGTGTTCCTATTGGTTGACAATTAAGCATATCAAACTTTTTTAACATGTCATTAATGTATTTATTTTGACAAATAAAGATACCAGTTGACATTTGTTTGACTTGAAGACCTAGGAAAAAATTCATTTCACCCATCATACTCATTTCAAAATGTTTGACCATTAATGCAGAAAAGTTCATGCAGTACTGAGGATTAGTCGACCCGAAGATGATGTCATCAACATATATTTGGATTAAAAGGATATGACTACCTTGACGTTTTATGAAAAGAGTAGTATCAATTGTACCTTTACTGAATCCTGATTGCAAAAGATAGGTAGAAAGAGCATCATACCAAGCACGAGGGGCTTGTTTAAGACCGTACAATGCCTTGTCTAACCTGTAGACATGGTTAGGATGCTTGGGATCCACAAAGCCTTCGGGTTGGCCAACATAAACTTCTTCTTTCATCACGCCATTCAGAAAAGCAGACTTGACATCCATTTGATAAACCGTAAGGTTTTTGAATGCCGCATAGGCAAGGAAGATTCGAATGGCCTCAATTCTTGCAACAGGAGCAAATGTTTCATCATAATCTACACCATCTTGCTGAGAAAATCCTTTTGCAACCAATCTAGCTTTGTTCCTGACAACTACCCCATTCTCATCCTTTTTGTTTTTGAAAATCCATTTAGTCTTGATAGGCTCTTTGTGAGAGTATGGATTAGGAACGAGTTCCCATACTTTCAGGTGCTCAAATTGTGACAATTCTTCTTGCATGGCTTTAACCCAATCAGGGTCCTGGAGGGCTTCACTGACATTACTAGGTTTAACCATGCTCAAAAAATTAACAAATAAACATTCATTTGCGGAAGCAGCGCGAGTAGTGAGGCCAGCCTTTGGATCTCCAATAATCTGGCTAGTAGGATGAGGAAGCATTGATCGGAAACACTTTCTTGAATGAGGCAGTGGTTCTGCTGGATAATTGTTCTCGTTAGGATTGACAAAGCCGGGATCAAGTTGCTCGGTCACTTGTTCAAAAGTGGGTTCAGTAGGTAGAACAAGATCTTCATATTCAAAGTCAGACTCAGTAGATGGATTAGATCCTTGAGAATGTTGCTCAGCAGGCACTAAAGGAGGATTCTGTGGAGCTGAAGACAAGTTAGAAGTGTTCGGGGAAGATGGTGACGAAGAATCATTAGAAGAGGTGGCAGGAGAAGAACTTTGTTGATCAGCAGATGAGCTCTCAGGTAGAGATGGATTTGAAAACGATTGTTGAGGAGAATCCAAGGGTTGGACCAAAGTAGGAGGACGATCATGATAGAATTCTTCAAACAAAATGTCTAATTCTCTAGCAGTTGGTTTGGAGAAACTTTGCTTATCAGAAGTTGTGTTCTGTGTCGCGGAAGCTTGTGGACATTGAAGATCGGGTCTTGAACCGTGTTGTTCAAGAACCATTCCAGAGAGTTCATCAAATTTAACATTCATACTCTCTATAATTTGTTTGGTTCTTCGAATATAAACCCGGTAAGCAATAGATTGTCTCGAGTAGCCAATGAAGTAAGCCTCATCACCCTTTGGTTTAAACTTTCCAAGATTGTCTCTATCATTTAGGACATAACAGACACACCCAAAAATATGGAAATAGTTCACATTGGGTCTTCTCTTGTTGATGACTTCATATGGAGTTTTGTCAAATCTCTTGTTGATGATCGATCTGTTTTGAGTAAAACATGCAGTAGCAATTGCTTCGGCCCATAGATTTGGAGGTAATCTAGAATGAGTAAGCATAGTACGGGCAGCTTCAATAAGAGTTCAATTTCTTCTTTCAACCACTCCATTTTGTTGAGGTGTTCGTGCAGCGGAAAATTGATGGGTGATACCGATAGAAGTGAAGAAAGATTCAAGAGAAGCATTCTTGAATTCGGTACCATTGTCAGAGCGAACACTACGAACTGTGGATTGAAGATTTACTTGTGTCCTTTTGATGAAGTCAATGATTACTTGAGGAGTCTCACTCTTTTCACGAATAAAGAAAACCCAAGTATAGCGAGAGTAATCATCAACAATGACAAGAATGTAGCGTTTGGCATGGATGCTTTGAACACGCATAGGACCACATAAATCCATATGGAGGAGATGAAGAGGACCCTCAGTGCTTAAATGTTTCTTCGGTCTATGGGACGCTCTTTTCAGTTTACCAATTGCACATGCAGAACAAACATGGTTGGTGTCATACTTGAAATCAGGTAGACCTTCGACAAGTTGTGTTGGAATTCGTCTGCCCAAGACACATATTAAATTGACGTGGCTAGTACGTGATGATCCAAGTCGGGTCATACCCAATAACAAGCTAGACAAACACTTATGGTATTTATTTTATATGATTTGATCTTTAAATAAATATCAATACTTGAAACATTTAGAAAGTGGTTTTCTAAATACTTGCACTTGAGCTATGTAAATAAATTATATGGATGATTTATTTTGAGAGAAATGTGAATATGTTTATTTGGTAAAATAAACATTTATGTGTGTTGTATATAATATGTAACATGTTACATAAGATATGTAACAAGCTATGTTACATTTTATCTATAAAATATATAAGGATATGTTTTATAAAAATTTTGCACATTTTTTGGGTTGCCACCTAGTGAGGCCGCCCCCCCCCCCATGTGCATCTTTGGTGTGTTGTCCAACATACAACATATATGGTCTTGCATTGTTGACAACACACACACAAGACACACATAGAGTGTATCACCACACTTACATGTTTTGTAAGACAATTTTCTCTCAAGACTCAAAAGCTTTTCCTCTTCCTTTTCTTCTATTGAATTCGGCCAAAGGGAGCAAAAGGGAAGGAAATTTCAAGGTCAAATCCTAGCATAGTTTGGGTGTTTGTTGGAAGCTTGGGGTATAATATCTTGAGGTTCTTCTAGGTTGAAGACTTGCCACTTCAAGATCATCATCTCCTTCATTCCACCTTCTCATAAGCTTGGAAGAAGGTAGTCTTCTAAAACACCCTATGGTTGTTGTTTTGTATGTATGCTATTCATATACATGGATCCTTATTGTTTGGGTTTTATTTTATAAGTTAACTTTGAATTTAACTATAACCAACATATTGAAATGGTTCAATTTTCCGCTGCGTTTTAATATTATAAGGATAATATTACTTTGATAAAACCCAAAAATCCCAACAATGGCATCTAGAGCCGGTTATATGGATACATACATCAAAAGTTGATATTTTGTTTGGACAAAATCCAATGTTTTGGCCATTTTGGCAATGGCCGAAATTAATACACAAAAGGAGGTTCCTTTTTCTTGTGTATTTTAGTGTCACAACTTAGCCAAGAGACCTTGTGAATGTTTGTGATGTGTGGATGTGTTTGTATTTATTTAATTATTCAATGGTTGTAATAGTTAAATAGGTTTTTCTTCATTCATTTGGTTATGTAATCTATTTATTTCATTTGGTATGTAATAAGTAGATTAGTTGCTTTTTTCTTGTAAATGTAATCTCCAAGAAGAAGCATCAAAAGGTTTGGGGCTGAAGTTGGAGGCCAAATGAAGAAACCAGTGAGTTCCCACTGCGGCGCAGTGGGAGTATGTCAAACCCACTGCGGCGCAGTGGGGTTATGCAGCCGAGGACAGTGACTTCCCACTGCGGCGCAGTGGAAGTATGTCAAACCCACTGCGGCGCAGTGGGGTTATGCAGCCGAGGACAGTGACTTCCCACTGCGGCGCAGTGGGAGTGTATTAGACCCACTGCGGCGCAGTGGGTTATCAAAATGAAGAAAATTGTACAAAACACATCACAAAAGGTTACTTGAAGCATTTGGATGCAAGATCAAGTGGGAGCTCAACTAACAAATATTTTGTGTTACTTTGTCCCTTAGGTTGAGACCTTTTGACCCACTTGTTTCGGCTAACAAGTGTGGTCAAAATAGTTGGCTAATGTTGTGCACTTATTATTATGTTTGTCTTGTTTGTTTGGTTGTTTATTATTTTGTCATGTGGATGCTTAAAAACCAACAAAAGACACACATAAAGATTAAAATTGGTTTTAATATTGACATTAACTTGGTAAAATAAAATGGGTTTTATTAAAAGTTAATGGTCACAATTATAAAATGGATTTTATAAAAGAACCTTGAAATTTGGATTTCAAAATTCATTATGGTACATAGTTTTTAACTAGAATATAAAAACTCAAACGACCCTTTAAAAACAAGTTAAACGCCATCCTTTTATACAACACTTAATTATTTGGGAACTCTTTGTAGGATAAAGGTCACCTAACTACTTTGAGGGAACTTATAAGTTAAGGTAAATTTATTGTACTTATGGGATAAAGGTCACCTAACCACTAGTATAGATAAATTTACATGTGTGTATAAGTAGGACAACTTGATTTGGAAGCCATGTGATTAGGGTCACCGAAGCATGGTAACCAAAGGCGTTGATGGGATTAAACATGCCAACTTAATATAAGATATTAAACCGGTCCCATACCACTAGAAATTGCAAAGTGTTGCAATTGTCAAACGTTGACTACCTTGTTAATTTAGATCATGGGATAAAGGTCACCTAACCATCATTTAAATGTAACGTTGGATTCTAGGTTTTAATTATTAATTGTCCATGGGACATAAAAGGGTATTAACAATTAAAATTTATATTTGATATCGAAAATACTAATAAAGAACTTTGTTAATCTTGTAGATGGCCGCTAACAATGCAATAAACCCCAACCCAAACGTCCATAACTTTTCACTAAGATCCATCCTTGAAAAGGATCGTCTTAACCAAAATAACTTTGTGGATTGGTTTCGTAACTTGAGAATTGTTCTCAGGCACGAAAAGAAATCCTATATTTTAGACGATCCTATTCCTGATGAGCCCGAAGAAACTGATGTTGAAGCCTATAATGATTGGGCTAAATATGTCGAGGACTCCGTGCAAGTTAGTTGCATAATGCTAGCGAGTATGACTCCCGAACTCCAAAAGGAGTTCGAGCACCATGGGGCATACGACATGATTACCCAACTCAAGGAAATGTTCCAACAAAAGGCAAGGGTTGAACGCTTCGAAACGGTTCGAGCGCTTCATGCATGTCGCATGGATGATTCACAACCCGTATCAACATATGTTCTTAAAATGAAAGCTACATTGATCGCCTCGAAAGGCTTAATTGTCCCGTCTCAAATGAGTTAGCTACGGATATGATCCTTAACTCATTATCTAAGAGATTTGAAACTTTCGTGTTAAATTATAACATGAATGGATGGGACAAGACCGTTTCCGAGCTCCATGGGATGCTCAAAACGGCCGAGGCTAGTATGGGAAGAAAAGTTCAACCCGTTCTCATGATCAATGAAGGCGGAAAGAAAAGGGCTTACTCCGGACCCAAGGCAAATGTTGCTAAGGAAAGGGTAACAACAAAGGGAATTTTAAAGGCAAAGGAAAGGGAAAAATGGATACCCAAAAAGCGAAGAAGCAAAAGGTTGCTGTCAATGACCCATGCTTTGAAGTGTGGGGAGGTAGGACATTGGAAACGTAATTGTCCAACCTATCTCAAAGAGTTAAAAGCTAAGAGGGATGCAGGGCAAACCTCAGGTACAATATTTATGATATATATTGAGCTTAATACTGTTTTTTCTTACATATGGGTATTGGATTCCGGATGTGGAACTCATATTTGTAATATGTTACAGGGGTTCATAAGAAAGAAGCACATCAAGAAGGGAGACATTAGTCTCTTTATGGGCAATGGTGCATTGTGCATGTTGAAGCCCAAGGAGACTATCTTTTGAAACTTCCAAATGGTTTGGAAATTGTATTGAACAATGTTTTGTATGCCCCTAGTTTGACTAGGAGTATTATTTCTGTTTCCCGTTTAAGACATGTTGGATATGATTTTAATTTTGTTAACAATGATATCCATGTTTCTATAAATGATGTATTTTATTTTAAAGCTATGCCTTTAAATGGTATTTATGAATTGGTTCATGAAAACACCACACATGATAACTCAATGTACCAAGCTACCACCAAGAAACTTAAATTAGATTTAAGTGAAACCTATATTTGGCATTGTCGTCTTGGCCATATAAATAAGAATCGCATACTAACACTTCAAAATAATGGTCTTTTGAAAACAAAATCAAATGATTCATTTAATGTATGTGAATCTTGTTTACAAGGCAAGATGACTAAAGCACCTTTCAAAGGCACTAATGAAAGGGCAAAAGATTTACTAGGTATCATACATTCGGATGTATGTGGTCCTTTTAAGCCAATGACTAGGAATGGTGAAAGATACTTCATTACATTCACCGATGACTATAGGCGTTACGGTTATGTATACTTATTAAAACATAAGAGTGAAGCTTTTGAAATGTTCAAAATTTTCAAGAATGAAGTAGAAAACCAACTCAGTAAGACAATAAAAATTCTTCGTTCTGATAGAGGAGGTGAATACCTAAGTGATACTTTTCAAGATCATCTTAGAAGTTGTGGGATTGTCTCACAACTAACTCCACCTGGAACACCACAACATAATGGTGTGTCTGAAAGGAGGAATCGAACTCTATTAGATATGGTTCGTTTCATGATGAGTAAAAGCTCACTACCTCTATCATTTTGGGGATATGCCATAATCTCTGCTGCCCGAATTTTAAATATGGCTCCCCCCAAGAAAGTGGAGAAAACACCTTTTGAAATATGGCATGGAAGAGTTCCATCTTTATCATATTTAAAGGTATGGGGTTGTGAGGCTTATGTAAGACATGATGCCTCAAACAAATTAGAGCCCCGATCCACTAAGTGTATCTTTGTAGGATATCCCAAATATGATTTGGGATATTATTTCTACAATCCTAATGAGCAAAATGTATTTGTTGCTCGAAAGGCTGAGTTCTTGGAAACTAAATTCCTTATGGAAGGAACTAGTTCCAGAACAGTGGAACTTGAAGAAGATCAAGAACCACTGACAGATACACACTTGGGTGACACTAGCATTCAACAAAAGGATGTTGAAGATGATCAAAGGGTTGATCAAGACACACAAAACGTTCGTAGATCTGGTAGAGCTACTTATCCACCTGAGAGATATGGATTTCTCGTGGATGAATGCTACATGGTAGTTTCTGATGAACCTACCACCTACCATGATGCTATGTCCAAATCAGATTCGGACAAATGGCTAGAGGCCATGAACGCTGAGATGCAATCCATGTATGACAACCAAGTTTGGGAATTGGTTGTTGAACCTCCTAATTCCAAAGTAGTTGGAAGTAAGTGGGTGTTCAAATTGAAACACGATATGCATGGAAACTTGAGTACTTATAAAGCTAGACTTGTAGCAAAAGGTTTCACTCAAACTCGAGGGGTCGATTATGATGAAACTTTTTCGCCTGTGGCAATGCTAAAGTCTATTAGGATATTATTTGCCATAACCGCACATTATGACTATGAGATATGGCAAATGGATGTCAAAACCGCTTTTCTAAATGGATATCTTGAGGAAGATGTCTATATGGATCAGCCTGAAGGTTTTGTCGATCCAAAACATCCTAATAAAGTATGCAAGTTAAAGAAATCAATCTATGGATTGAAACAAGCATCAAGAAGCTTGAATCGTCGTTTTGATGAAGAAGTCAAGAAATTTGGCTTCATCAAAAACGCTGATGAAGCTTGTGTGTACAAGAAGGCTAGTGGGAGCATCATTACTTTTCTAGTATTATATGTCGATGACATTCTACTATTTGGAAATGACATTCCAACCTTGGAAGGTGTAAAAGCCTGGCTTGGAAGTTGCTTTTCCATTAAGGATCTTGGTGAAGCCGCCTATATTTTGGGAATAAGGATCTATAGGGATAGATCAAGGCGCTTAATAGGTTTGAATCAAAGTGCATACATAGACAAGATCTTGAAAAGGTTCAAGATGGAAAACTCCAAAAAGGGTTTGGTGCCTATTCAAAGAGGAACTATATTGAGTACTTCTCAATCTCCCAGCTCAAAAGTTAAGCAAGAGAGAATGAGTGGAATCCCATATGCATCTGCTATAGGATCCATCATGTATGCTATGATATGCACGAGACCGGACGTGTCATGCGCTTTAAGCATGACAAGTAGATACCAGCAAATCCAGGAGATAGTCATTGGATGGCTGTCAAATATATATTGAAATATCTTAGAAACACTAAAGATATGTTCTTAATATATGGATCTGGTGAGGAGGAACTCGTTGTAAAGGGTTACACGGATGCGAGTTTCTAAACTGATCGAGATGATTCTCGATCACAATCGGGGTATATCTTCATTCTAAATGGAGGAGCTGTTTCTTGGAAAAGCTCAAAGCAAGATGTGGTTGCATTGTCCACTACAGAATCGGAATACATCGCCGCTTCTTTAGCAGCACAAGAAGCTGCATGGTTGAAGAAATTCATTGCCGATCTAGGGGTTGTTCCTTCCATTCAAGGACCCCTAGAAATTCTTTATGATAACGAGGGTGCGATTGCTCAAATCAAGGAACCTCGTGCACATCAAAAGACTAGGCACATTGAGCGGAGATTCAACTACATAAGGGATGAAGTTGAAAAGGGAAAGATATGTATTCACAAAGTTCACACCGATCAAAATGTTGCGGACCCACTCACGAAGCTCCTTGAAAGGCCTAAGCATGAGAGTCATACTTGTGCCATGGGACTTCGATATTCTAGTGATTGGATTTGATCTATTTTATGTATTTGGATATCGGAACACTTGTATTTTAACACATTTATATGAATATTGGTATTTTGCATTTAAATTGTGTTATGTTCCATTTTTGCATGTTTAAATCCATGAATAAGTTAATTATTCTAATTCCGTAGTCGATCATATTTGTGGGAACAAATATAAATGTAAGATTATTATGAACTTGGATTGGTAGATATTCAAAAGGTTTTGAATATAGAGCAAAGTGTTGCTACCAAGGTTCATAGATATTTGTGGGATACAAATATTGGACTGACCTGCAATCAAGCATTACTACATGGAATCTCTGTGATTAATCATAAGTAATCTTGAGTTAAAAGGCGAATATCATTGTATCCTCAGACCTGAGATACATATTGGGTCTTGATATTCACTGAATATTATACTTTGACTTAGCTCTTCGCTGTTCTGAAACATGGCAGTACATAAGACTAAGCTCAGGTATGATATAAGGTGATTGTGAAGGACGTATGTAGTCGAGATGGAATTTGTCCCTCTTATTCGTTGAGAGTAAGATGTCTAAGGCCTGCTACAAAGTTAAATCAATAGAGAATGATCCCTCTATGTCTCTAGGATTTAACATGACATCTGTGACAAAAGGATAAATGATCGATTCACCTAAATCATTTCAAGTAAGGACTTGAAGAGGATGATGTTATTGAATGGCACTTCGTCATACGTATTAGGGGTAGCAAACCGTTGTTAGGCTGTATTTGCTGCTTGCGTCAATCTTCTATGAATCTTGTGCAAGTGGGAGATTGTTGGAATTCGTCTGCCCAAGACACATATTAAATTGACGTGGCTAGTACGTGATGATCCAAGTCGGGTCATACCCAATAACAAGCTAGACAAACACTTATGGTATTTATTTATATGATTTGATCTTTAAATAAATATCAATACTTGAAACATTTAGAAAGTGGTTTTCTAAATACTTGCACTTGAGCTATGTAAATAAATTATATGGATGATTTATTTTGAGAGAAATGTGAATATGTTTATTTGGTAAAATAAACATTTATGTGTGTTGTATATAATATGTAACATGTTACATAAGATATGTAACAAGCTATGTTACATTTTATCTATAAAATATATAAGGATATGTTTTATAAAAATTTTGCACATTTTTTTGGGTTGCCACCTAGTGAGGCCGGCCCCCCCCCCCATGTGCATCTTTGGTGTGTTGTCCAACATACAACATATATGGTCTTGCATTGTTGACAACACACACACAAGACACACATAGAGTGTATCACCACACTTACATGTTTTGTAAGACAATTTTCTCTCAAGACTCAAAAGCTTTTCCTCTTCCTTTTCTTCTATTGAATTCGGCCAAAGGGAGCAAAAGGGAAGGAAATTTCAAGGTCAAATCCTAGCATAGTTTGGGTGTTTGTTGGAAGCTTGGGGTATAATAGCTTGAGGTTCTTCTAGGTTGAAGACTTGCCACTTCAAGATCATCATCTCCTTCATTCCACCTTCTCATAAGCTTGGAAGAAGGTAGTCTTCTAAAACACCCTATGGTTGTTGTTTTGTATGTATGCTATTCATATACATGGATCCTTATTGTTTGGGTTTTATTTTATAAGTTAAACTTTGAATTTAACTATACCAACATATTGAAATGGTTCAATTTTCCGCTGCGTTTTAATATTATAAGGATAATATTACTTTGATAAAAACCCAAAAATCCCAACAAGTTGTTTGTCAACAAGAGCATTAATTGTATGAAAGTTGAGATGAGAGAGACGACGATGCCATAGCCAAGATTGTTGAGCTGAAGCTTTAGAAAAGAGACAAATATTCGAAGACTGAGGAGTCATGTTATTGAGATCTATGGTGAGCAAGTTGTTATCTCTAGAACCGTTGAGAATGTCAACACCATCCTCAGTTTGGACTTTACATTCGTATCTTCGAAATAGCACTTGTAGATCATTATCACAAAATTGGCCAACACTGAATAGATTATGCGCAAGACCTTCAACATAGGAAACACGTTTGATGGTGATGCCATTTTGAACAATATCACCATAGCCGAGTATTGGTGCAATATGATCATTTCCAAATCGAACAGTTCCCATAAACTTTTCAACAAAGTTCTTTAGTAATGATTTGTTGCCAGTCATGTGTCTGGAACATCCGGAATCGACATACCAGACACAAATGAGAAACTCCTGTAAAGACAGGGAATAATGGTTTAGGTACCCACATAAACTGGGTCCATTGAAGGTTAGGAGATTTTAACATGCAAGCACATTTATTGACAGGACACGAAAAATTAAGCTAAATAGAAACAAAATAATCATTCATCATGAAACAATCACATGAATAAACACACAATCCATACAAGGTAAATTGAAAGCAAGTAAACACACACAGAAGTTCAGAATTTAAAAGTACGAATTACAAACCAAACAGAAAATAAGAAGTTTAATGAGAACAAGAAGGACTAGTCCTATAAGCATTTGAACTATCTAAAGCATTATGCCTACGAACTATCCACCCTTGTTTCACAGAAGAAGAAGTCCCATCAATCTTGACTGTCCTAGAAGAATGCAAGAATCTATCCTTAGGAAGCCATTTACTTCGACTATTTAAGCACACGTCACCTGAAAAACGAACATTTTTAGAGTTAGAAATAGATGGTATATTAATGTTCTTCACAGGTTGCTTTCTGATTGTCTTTTTGGCAGGAGAAGCCTTCTTCTTGGAAGTGGATGAGAACCAACCATATTGATCTTGATATCTAACAATTCCTACAGCATCATCTCTAAAAACCTTCAAGGAGCTCTTAGGTGTTTCAAAAGACTGCTTAGGTGAGTTAGAATTCCTTTGATATTTAGGTTGTTGAGGTAGCTTCATCTTTGTAAGTTTGGGTTTTGGGGACTGGGTCTTTGATGTTGGGATGGACTTCGGTCTTTGAAGTTTATTATAAAAAGGGTTGGCCTTTAAAGAGTGTGATTTTGGAATCCTTTTTAATGAAAAACCCACATTTTCTTCCTTTAAAGTAAATTGTTTTTCAAAAGCAGGATCAAATTTAAGATCTTCTTCTAAGTATTCATTAAGATTTGGAAGAGTTGATAAATCTATTTCAGAAGTTTTGATCTTTGAGGTAGATTCCAAGTTCACACTGGGGGTAATGTTCCTTAAAGAACAGGAAGGCTCTTCGAATGAGGTTGATGCATTACCTTTCTTTAAATCATCATTATAACACATAAGTTCTCGAATGATTTTGCAATACCGCCATTCTTTTGTGACAAAGAGAGTTGATTTGATTTGAAATTCCTTTTTGTCCTTTTGATGCGAATCATATATGGTCATTTTAACTTTCTTTTCTTTTGCCAGAGCAAGTTTTAATGCATCAATCTCATCCAAATAGGCTTGGATATCCATTGGTGTCTCAGAAGGGGTAGAGGGACAAGTGGTTTCTTTGGACAAGTTCGAAACATTCAGAACATTCGAAAAATGACAAGCCTTAAGTAAATGTGATGCCTTCTCATTGTTGTTTTCCACAAAAGCTTGAAGTACAATATTCTTGTACTCCATTTCCATTTTTAGTTTATTGAAATCAACAAGTAATTGCAATCTCTGATCTCTTTCTTTTTCAAACTTCTTTCGTAAAGTGTCAAATTCACAAAAATAAGTTTGTGTTTCTTTAGAAAACTCAATGGGTGTGTTATCAAAAATGTTTGAAACATCTTCTTTGACACTACAATCATTTTCTAAATCTACCTCATCCAAAGAAACTTGAGCAGCAATTGGGAAGGCATTGGTATCACTGTCAAAGTCTGTTTGGGTTGACACATTTATGGTGATAACAGAGGTGCAGTCAGTTTGCACATAGACATCAACAAGTTCACATGCAGAGACATATGAAGTAGAAGTGGATGAAGGAGAAGAAGATTGCATAACATCACACACTGGGCAATTAGGATCAGAACAATCATTTATAACACCAATTGGTGCAGAAGAAACATCTGGCCTAATCTTGTTGCAATGATTTTGAGACATTAGAGTATCTAGCATAAGTTGTTGTGCATCAATTGTGTGTTTAAGATCTTCAATTTGTTTTTCCAAAACACTTTGTGGTATATATGGTCGAACAGGGGCAGGTTTTGGAACAGAAGTTTTCCTCTTGTTTGGGCTCATTAGAGAAAACAACAAGTTGTAAATCATTGGACTCATTTGATTCTTCCTCAATTTCAACAATTTTGGCAGAATGAGTTTTTCTTTTTGGGACCAGAGGAAGATTGAAAAGATCATAAAAATCATTGATTGGATCATAATTGCATTTAAGAGCACACTTAGCTAAATTGTAACACCCGTTTCGTAAAAATATGGATTTCCAAAAATTTCGCCTAACGGCGCTAAATCATGCGGAAACGATTTAGGAAAATACTCAACTAAGGAAAACAGTTGAGAAAACATTGGTGGTGTTACTAATAGCATCAAATCTGTAATAAAAGAAATCCATAAGATTGCCCAACATAAAGCAATCATAACATCGTCATTACATAAGTTCCATAAAGGAAATCAATAACATAAGGTCTATGCGAAGCTATTGGGTAAACTAAAGCCAGCTTGATCATCTACCCATCTCTCGCCAAAGCTTCACACGTCATCTCACTGCCTAACCTGAGGGGTGTCAACACATTAAAAGAAACAAGTGTTAGCTATAAAGCTAAGTAAGATAACACCAGGTTTAAGCAAAACATTTCATCCATTTAAATCTTCACTTTAAAGCATTACGTCATTTTAATTAGGCATTCATACCACCGTATAAACATATCCACATCACATATAAGCATAGAGTTCATGACCTAAGCGTGCCTAATCAATTTGATCACTTTGATTCACCTCGTTAAGTTGTAACCGAAGTTACCGTTTTTAAGGAAAGACAATGTCGATCCATGAGTAGCACGCTATGTTCATGACATTAGGTGGGTCATCAGGCCACCCGAAACTACTCGCCACATATGACTTGTTGCCAGGAACCACCCGAGCAACCATTTTAACACACCTATAACCACCGTCAGGCATGACGTACCTATTACCACCGTAAGGCACGATTTATACGTACCTATTACCACCGTAAGGCACGATTTATACGTACCTATTACCACCGTAAGGCACGATTTGTACGTACCTATTACCACCGTAAGGCACAGGTTATGCATAACACTTAACATCTAATTAGCTCGAGCATTTATCATATTTAGTTTAGATTTCCACCTTTAACCTAAACTAATCCATACTATCATCTTTTCACGTTAGGGCCCTTAAAACGTGCACGTGTCATGGCAACCTAAAAAGGTCTAGTGTTCTAGATGAACAAGCCACATATACATGCACATAACAACATTACAACATATCATTAACCACCGTTCATCATAACATATCATATCATAACATATCATTAACCACCGTTCATCATAACATTTCATATCGTAACCACATGTACGGGGAGCATTTTAGGCATAAACATCGTCATCATTAATCCCCGAGTACCTCCCATATCAACCCAACCACCTATGAGTTATACATTACTGTTATGGAGGTTATAGTTTACGAACCATTTTCGTTGCACCCTCAGCGTGACAAAAGTAGTGTATCTTACCTGTTGGGAGCGTGCGCGCGTAATGAAAGGCTAAAAGTGCTTAACAATAATCCCCGACACCTAAGATACATTAATATACAAAATATAAGTCATTTGGGACCCAAACGAACCTTACAGACCTCACGAAATTAGTCTGGAAAATCCTTCTTACGAACTTAGCTACAGTTCTTACGAAGATAGCCAGAACGAAGATAACCAGAACGAAGATAACCAGAACGAAGATAACCAGAACGAAGATAACCAGAACGAAGATAACCAGAACGAAGATAACCAGAACGAAGATAACCAGAACGAAGATTATCTTCGCTAGTACAAAATCAGACTCAGCTAACGAATTTAAAGTAATTTCGTCCAGATTTCAAATATGGCCAAGTTCTTCGATTTTTCCAAAAACGAACGACTAAATCTTCTCCCAAAACATGTTTTTGACATAAATAAACATCTTTTGATCATCAAGATCGACCTTAGACTCATTTAACACCGTTTTGATCATTAATTAACCAAAACATAATATAAACCCTAATTCTTTAAGAATCTCTTTTAAAATCAGATTTGAATCAATATATAACATCTTTAGATCTGAAAATATAGACAACGAATCATGGATTACCTGTAGCAAATGATGGCCGATCCAATTCAATACAAAACACTCGATTCAATTGACCAAAACTTGAAGATTTTGCTTAAGAATTCAAGAGAGAATTGAAGGAACTTTTGTATTTGTTTTAATTATGATTAATGGCTGCAAAATTAACCTAGATTAGGCTAATCCCATGCCAAACCCGTTTTTAACTTTTCAACTTTGGCAAAATTGGTCCCTGGACTTCATATCGACTTTATTTCGCTTAAAAACACTTATTGGGGATACATATAACACACTAAAGCACTTTCACACACTACAAAGGCCTTTTACACATCATTTAATCCACTTTATTGTCACTCATTAAAGATAAATAAATCTCACATATAGGGCACATAAACATATAAACACACATTTTATCACATATCAAATCACGGACTTAGAATTTGACCTAACGACGTTAGTCAACATGAACGATTAAGTTTTGGGATGTTACAGTTCATCTGTCTCAAAGTCACCATAACTTGGTCTCACAAATTGAGTGGTCATGCCATATCGCATCAAATTGGCATCATAAAGAGGTGGAACAAAAAGTTGTGCTTTGAGCAAATTCTCTGGATTTTCGAACCCTAAACCTTGATTAAACCCTTCCTCAAAATTTCTGGGCTTGTTTAAAAAGATTTGTTTATTTGATCGACCGATCCTATAAACTTTTACTTGATAAAACTTGATTTCTTCTTTAAGTTCATCAATTTGCTTGTCAAGTTTTTGATTAAAGGAATCTTTTATGCAACAAGCATAATTTAAATCAGAAATTTTGTCTTCTAATTCTTTTAAAGCAGGGTTTGACTCTTCAAGTTTATTTTTCAAGGATTCAAGGTCTTCAGCCAGAGCATTTGCTTGAAACATTTCATTTGACTTAGCAATTTGCTCCTCCTTGATGGTTTTGGTAAGTTCAAAAACTTTGGTCTCAAGTTCTTGATTTGCAAGGAGTAATTCAGACGAGGGGGTAAAAGAAGCAGAAGCTTGACTCGCAAGCATTTCATCAAAATCTTGTCGAAGTTTGATAAAATTGTTTTTAGACTCAAGGAAAAGATTTTCTTTTTCTTTCAAAGACTCATTTAATTTGAAAACCTCGTTTTTTAAAGACTCATTTGTTGCATTTGCATTATTTATGAAAGCATCAAGTTCACGTTGAGGAATTTGGCAAACCTCATCATCTTCAGATTCTGAACTGGGTCCATCGTCATCAAGTTCCTTGGATCTCTTAATCTTTGTCATGAAACAAACATTTGCAGCGAGCTCTTCAGTCTCTTCATCAGATAGATGAAGCCATTTGTCATCTTCAGCCAATAGAGCAATACCACTTTCTTGTTGTTTCACTAGAAGGAGCTTGTTCTGATAATATGTGGAATTCTTCTGACGAGGTTGTGGACAACGGAGAGCAAAATGACCAATCTGACCACAATTGTAGCATTTTTTGTCTTCGGTCTTCTTCTCAAGGACTAACTTCTCAAACTTCTTTGGAGCTTCATACTTCCTTTCAGTACCAGCATTGTTGTATGGTGTGTCAAACTTTGGAGCTTGAAACTTCTTTGCATAGGAGGACACAGACGAAGTACGAAGTTGATTGTTAGTTGGCTTCTTGTTGAAGTACTTCTTCTTAAATGAGCGAGTGAAGCAAGCCAGATCATTGTACATCTCTTTGTCTTTATCATCAATCTCTGGGTCACTTAGATCACTTGAATCAAAATCAGGGACACTTTCTTCAACCTTCATCTTTGTGGAAGTGTATGATTTCCTGTTAGCAACAAGAGCTAGAGGATCAGAAGAGGAGCTCCCAGAGTGCTTCAACTTTTCTTTGTTCACTGCTTCAACATTGAGTCTCAGTTTTTCATACAGAGTGTGAATTGTTAATTTGTCGAAGTCGGCCTGTTGGTTGAGTTGAATCCCAAATGGTTGCCACACATCATCAAGTTGTCGGAGAAATTTGATGTTCAGTTCCATGGTGGTCTTCGTAACCTTCTCTTTCCTTAACTCATTTATCACAGTGCAGAAACGAGTATACACTTCTTCCAGAGATTCACCCGATTGTTGTTTGAATGTTTCATACTGATTAAGAACATTGGACAGTCGAATGGTATAAGAGACATCTGAACCTTGTAGTTGCTTCTCGAGTTCATCCCAAATCTCTTTTGCAGTCTCATACGAGTCAACGTTACAGTAGATCTCATTTGGAAGAGCATAATAAAGATGATTGACGGCAAGATTGTCACCTTGAGATCGATTTCTCTGAGTAGTGTTCCAACTTTCAGGAGGAAGAACTTCTTTGGTAACTGGATTGATGTGTTCAACGGGACCTTTCTCGATTGAAGCAAGAATGTCATTACCGAGAGGTTGTTTCTTAATCCAATTCAGAAATCTGCTTCTCCATTGAGGATAACAATCGCGATACAAAACAGGTGGTCTAGTCTCGGATCCAAGAATCAAGGAGTCGTTCGAATTCATAATTGAAAATACAGCACAAATACCGGTATTCAAAATGATGAAGTATTACCGGTATTCAGAAAATGAGAACTAATACCGGTATTGGTAAATGTAGTACTAATACCGGTTTTCGTCTTGAAAATTGGGCAGAGTGACTTTTTCTCAAAATGAAGAATTAAAGAACTAATACCGGTTTTGGGATAAACCAGGTATTATTTGATCAAACTAACACAACCACACAGCAATACACAACAAATACCGATATTGGATAAATACTTAACTAATACCGGTTTTGGTAAAATGTTAAGTAATACCGGTATTCAGAAAATAGTACTAATACCGGTATTCAGAAAATGAGTAACTAAAGCCGGTATTCAGAAAATGAGTACTAATACCGGTATTCAGAATATAAGAACAAATACCGGTTTTGGGGTAAACCAGGTATTTTTCACTATTAAATTACAAATCCCAAGAAATGATTAACTAATACCGGTATTCGTAAAATCTTCACAAATACCGGTTTTCGAGAAGAAAGTTGAAAATTATAACGAGTTGGAAAGTGATGAATATGTGAACTAATACCGGTTTTGGCGTAAACCAGGTATTATTTAGGATAATGAAGTAAAATTTGATTTTCACACGAAAGAGAAAACCGGTAAGAAAACCGGTAGGAATACCGGTAGGAAAGCCGGTATTACAACAGATATTCTGAAAATGAAAACCGGTATGAAAGCCGGTATTACAACTGATATTCTTGAGAAATGAAAACCGGTATGAAAGCCGGTATTCAGACCAGAAAGCTAAAAATCCAAATTCAAGCCATTTCGTTTGGAGTTAAGATTTGAAACTTTTCAAGTGATATTATAGGAAGGTAATGAGTGGAAAAATACTAAAAAGAAGATAACTTTAACATGTTAAGTGGGTAAAGATTGGAACTTTTGGAAAAGTGGGAAAAACACAAAATAGCACAAATATGAACAAAATCAAGCCATGGATCACTCACAAGTTGTGATTTTGCTCTGATACCAAGTGTAATCAATGCTATTTCGTGATAATGTGTTTATGTGTGTGAGAGAGAGTAGAGAGAGAAAGGAAAGGGAAATAATATAAATTGGCAAAAGGTTAGATTATTATCATGGGAAAGGGTTTATATAGGCACTTAATTTGCACTAAACCCCCTCCATAATTACAAGTAAGTCCATGACTAATAACATTACAAGCCATTCATCTAAACATGATTAAATACAAGGACATAACAAATAATTAATTACAAAACAAGCACTAACATAAAATTAAAAGCTAACAGTATTCCGTAGCACCAAACTAGTAATGTTTTGGGAAACTAGTTGGCAAAATCCTCTCAAAATTTCATAGGCGTACGTAAATCAACTTATTGAGACCGGTTCTTTGTCAACTGTAATGTTGTTGTGGAAGTCTTTCCTTATTAAGATTTAATCGCGTTTGGTTCACAGAATTTGATGGAATCTGATGGAATTGAATTTCATTCCTTAATGTGATTGGTTGTTTAAAGATGTAAGAATTTCATTCCATCATTTGATGGAATCTCCATTCCTTTACAATCCTAATTTCTTTGATAGATTCCATTCCTTTCAAAAACATTATGTGATCCAAACACGCTAACATTACAATTCCTGTAACTTTAGTGAATGTTACCTTTAAATCCAGCCAGGACTACATTCTCCTGATCTTCACGGGATATAACCATAGAGTTACCTTTCATAGATGTAGCTTAGTGAATTTCGAATGAATTTGTTTAACGAAAATAGTCATTTCTTTAAAAGGTTTATTAATGGACAACTAAATTAGACCATGTACTATGGTATCCAAAAGCATACATAAACAAAATCCAAGATATGCGTGTTAACGGGTTGATTTGTAAATGAACACATACGCGAGTCTTTTTCATATAAATTACAAACCTATCAAGTAATAAACACGTCAATTAGAAAACGAAAGTCCCAAAACATCCGATAAAATGGAACTATATAAAGAATATTAGCATATGGCCCTGTGCAAGGATACGCATAAATCAAGAAATGGCCCATATTAGCAAAACGAAAACACAATCTTATTATAGTTAAACTAAAATCATAGTGACGAGTTTACTGATAGGATTTGTAGCCCTTAGTGTTCATGTATGCCGCTAATTCAGAAGCATATGAAGTTCCTTTGTATACCTTATACTTTTCCCACCATTTCATCAAACTGCTTTCTTCCAAAAATATATCCGGCACCACCGTGCAATCTCTAATGGCACACATCACATATGCCTCAAACTCCTCCAATCGTTTCTCTATAACGTCTCTATTGGTTCCATCCTTCAATTCGTTCAATGAAATCCGTGCCTCCTCCACGTGTGCCCAAAAGCAAGAGTCCTCGGTAAGACTAGAAGCCTTGGTCCTTTTTGCTTCTCTTGGATTCAAATCTTTCTTTTCTTCATTCGACCACTTCTCTAACAATTTATAATGTTCAGGACGTGTAGCTAGATAGTTTGTCTTGCCCTTTTTGTAATGATCGGCTATGTCTAATGGTTCAACGATCCTTCTATAGTTGGTTCCACCATAGAGCCAACGTTTACGCAACTTTGCACCTTCTTTTTGAGGCAAGACATCCTTTTCGTCAACTATTTTCTTCCAATACTGGTTTAGAAAACTTTGATGTGTCACAATTACTTGATGGCTCTCAATTTCTTCTCTACTTTGTGGATTTTGCTTGTGCGAATCATAGTAACCCCTTTTTTCTTTCCTCTTTTTCATGTACCATTCCATGTATGTAAGACTTATCTTCATATCATTTAGCTTCTTTGTAGGCTCATAAGCATACTTCTTCCTTTTGATCATATTTGTTTGTTTTTTCTCTATTTTCTCAATCACATCATTTGGAATATTATCCAACATGCCAACTTGCTTGAATTGCAATGCAATTCCAGCCTTTAACGAATTCATCTTGAATTCGCCCATTTCTAACACCCCACGATACAATACATTCCTTCTCATAGAATTTACTACATTCTCATAATTAAAAATTTCCACCTTTTCAATATTAGATGACGCTATGGCGTCTAGAACTGCTAGGATTGCTTCTTGATCTTCAAAAGCCGAGTGTCCACCTACTTTGGTACAAAACAGGAATGTACCAAAAGGCTTGTAAGAACTATTTGATGAGAAAAAACTAGCAACATGGTCCATCTTTGAGACCACATTAACGAAACCAGATTTCCACAGGGGGCGTTCCAAGAAAGCTTGTTGTAGAGAGACATCGCCAATAAGGGGAGAACCGAATGTTATGCAAATGGGTCTTTTGGTTTTCTTAGCACCATTTGCTTCTTCAACATCCACAGCTTTTTGTAACCGTAGGGAAGAAAGAATGGCAAGGTATCCCCCAAGACCCGATCCAGTAATGATCAATGGATTATATATATGCTGAAAAACAAATATCAACCCAATGAGAACAATTATAAAATTAGGATGACTTTGATAAAATATTCTAAATGTAAGAGGAGTTGCTTTATCTATTCTAAAACTAGGATTTGTACATTATTCATATGTCATATTTTTCTTCTTCTTTGACCTATGAACATTATTTATAATGCCAAAGCACTCCTTACCATACAAAAACTTTTTAAACATTGGAAAGTCCGTTATTTAAACTAGATCTCGTTATATCCAAATTGAATTGACTGTCAAGAAAAAAACTACCCAGACTTCCCTTAACCACTTGAAAATATATATACAGAGGTCAAGTTTACGCTTGACAAAGATAAGGAAAATGTTAAATGCAGCCTTTAGGACTGGACTTAACGTAATAAAAAGTTTATACCTAAAAGCTCACCCGTAAATTAATTTTATGGAAGTGTGCAACTATTTAATGACTTTGTTTAGTAAAATCCTAAAGATAAAAGAAAGATATTTTAAAACATTTTGACGAAAACCAAATAACCATTGATATCAGGGGTTGGATCGGTCAAGCTTTTTGACTCTTTTTTTTATTCCTTGATAATGAGTGGCTATGAATAAAAATAAAGTATTGATACTAATTTTATCACTAGAAAAGATACCCATCCTTCATTGAAAAAAACCTTTTTTTTTAAGAATTTTCTCCAAACGATGAATGCATAAGAAATTATGCTACATTTGATATTAAAACATAATACCTTCTTTTCGATCTCTTTAAGATCATCAGAGAGAAGCTCAAACAACTCAACAGCAGCCCTATTGACGGAGAACAAAGGGTTGACTTTAGTCGAAATGAAGTCAACGACTCGGAAGTCTTTTGATGAAACCAACTCGAACTCACGTTTAAGAAACCGAGTTGTATAAGAATCAGCTGGACAGTTGAAAACCAAAATTTGGATTCCAGAAGGACTAGTATGAAGCTCATAACTCAAAGAAGTTTTTGAAATTGCTTGATAAGCATGTGTAATGATATCTAAACTGCCTAGAAATTTGCCTAGTTCTACTTCACTGCTAAACCTGCAAGTAATTTTTTTTGGATCAAAATTAAGCACAACTATACATATAAAATATATCTATACACACATTAGTGACTATATATTCAAGAAAACTAACAAACAAATTTGAAATTACCCATTTGTTTAAGTTAGAAAAATGTAACTTACATGGTGTGGCTCATCTAGTTTAATTCAAAAGCTTTTGGAGTGTTGGATGTTTGTTTCGTTGATTTTCTCTATATATAATATCGATTTAGAAAGATTTTTAAGATTCGTTTTTGTATGGATAATTAATTTCTAGGAAGTTTCCAATTTCAAATCATGAGTATATATAATTAATAAGAACACTATTATTATATAAACGGGCTTTCGGCTGAAACTTCTTCTACTCGTTTTCAACTTGTTTTAGTCGTTTACTTTTGTATTTATTCCACTTCAATTTGTTTCGAAGTCACGTTGCATGAATTTCCTACTAGTTTAAGTTCTTTTTATGGAAAATGTTAAGAAAGTCACATAATTTCAGAACTATGATCATTTATCTATACTAGCTCCTAAATAAAACATTTATCTTTCCCACTTGAATTTATAAAGTTAAAAACAATTTTATTGGTAAAGTTGAAGGATAACTCATGGATTTATAAATAAGTGTAAAAAAGTCATAATAAGTTGTTTGTGGCCGAAGAAGTAAAAACGATAGTAGATAAATCACCTATGTAGTAACGATCTATTTTAGCTAAGCGAATACATCTCCATCAGCAACATGATCGATGTTGTTGGACCGATCAAAAATAAAACTAAATACCACTAATTAGTAAGGGTAAGTCGAGTATAGTTTCCACAGGGAATCATGGGAAAGTGTTAAACAATTTGACGAATTAATTAAACTAGACATAAAGTTAAAACCGATTGTTTGATTGATTGAATTAAAACTACAATTGATGATTTGATTAACAAACTTAAACAATAATAATAAAGGGGACCATTCTCATGCTTCTAATTATGTTTTCAAATGTATAACCTAACTTATATTCGTTGGAAATCACATAGACATGATTCGTTATAAAGTTTGGATTGAATGAATGTTAAGAATTAATCAATTAGGTTGTGATGATTCACGATAACGAAAACCGGGGAATTGACACAACTAAATTATTTATTCCTTAACTAGATTACAAGTTCATAAGATATTCTTTCAATAATCCATGATTAACAAGAATTTGAAACCAAAAGATAGATGAAATTTATTCAAAGTCATAAACAAGTAATCATTCATTCAAACCAAACAACATTAGATGCAAAACACTAATTAAGAATTAAACATCTAATCCAACTTGAATATAAGAAAGGTTGAATACAATTGTCTTACATAATTGTTCACATGAGAATGATCAAAAGAGAATTAGCCTAATATCTTCATCATTAATTCTTCAATAAAGGCTTTAATCTCCATGGAATTGTGAATTGATGATGAAATTGGGGTGTTGAGAGGGTTAGGAACTGCTCCAGGTATGTGAAAATATGAGTGGTAACTTCCAAAATTCGTGTTTGAATTAGATATAAACTGAAAAATAATAATTCCACAAAATTCGGATTTTTGCACATGTGGTGGCGTAAGGTACGCCAGTATTGGGTGTAAGGTACGGTGGCTTGTTTCTTCACTTTTGATTTTAAGCTTCAAATGCTGAAAACATGTGTTCCAGACCACCGTAATGTACGGTGGTCTCTGGCGTAAGATACGCTGCTTCAGAAACATTACTTTAGCTTTACGCCATGCTTGATTCACTTTACGCCCATGCTTGTTGCCCAGCGTAAGTTACGCTGCACTCCAGCGTAAGCTACGCCACTCCAGAAATGGAGTTTTCCAGTTTTCATATTTTGACTTGTTTCTCGATCAGTTTAGCTCCAATTCGCAACTTAAGACCTGAAACACTTAACAAACATAAACGCGCCCTAATTGTCTATTAACATTCACAAAACAATCCAGTTTTACCCATTAATATCATACAATTTAGGCGTTTATCACATTCCCCAACTTAACTCTTTTTCGTCCCGAAAAAGACATTCATCATGTGACAAAGTTAATATACAATCCTATAATACTTCCTATCACCAAAGAAACACCATATAAGAGTTATACCAACTATATATACTTGTAAAACTCAACTCTCAAGCAATCTTTAAAGTACACTTGGGCGAAACTAAATAGATGCAAACCAAATCACATAACACAATCAACTCATGAGACTTACAACTATCAAAAGATTTACGACAAGCAAATAGAAATATATAAATGTGCAATTAAACCTAATAAACCTCAAGTTTGCCACAATACATGCATCACACTCTCACATAGGCTAGTACACAAATCGAACCAAGACCTCATAACACCAAACTATCACTTCGGCATTCATACATGATTGATGGAAATAATGGAATGAAAAACGGTAATGATTCTCTTTTGGGCAATTTACTAGAATGATTTTGGGAACATTTCACTTTAGGTTCTTTTTTGATCAACTTACATGGATAATTGAAGTAACTTTCGCTTATGACCATATACTTTGACTTTCTTAACCGGATATTGCAATTTTGACTTTGACTTTGTTCTTTCTTTCGATTCATCATCATAAACAACACAACTTTGAACAATTACACGGATTTCATGACGAGGTGAGGTGGAATATGGATCGAATTGTATGATTGTTTTATCATTTTAAGCACATAATCCGGGTTAGAGGTCTCGACACGGTAAGTGCACTAGTTCTAACCTAATGTACAATAATGGGTTCACACACTATAATCATCACGAGAAATCATGCTACGCTAACAATCTAAATAAATCGTTAACGAGGCGTTTTCTCTCATGAAATTGAAGGATATAAAGGATATAAGTGTGATACATGCATTGGACTCACAATTGGCATATTACCCTTAATTGTACATTTCTATGTTTTTACTTGCTAGCAACTCTATCAAGATGCTCATAAGTCAACCATGTCATGCAACCTAGCCTACACTACCAAGCCCCACTTACATGTACAAATCCAATCACAAGAGAACCTCGCTTTACAAGCATGCATAATCAATATAACTCAAATATTTTGCCCCTAAGGGTCAATTCCATACTACAAGAAAGTAAATTGACATCTAAACTAAGTACATAAAGGAAATTAACTAGAAATTGAAATCTACCTACGAAAATAAAAATGCAAAAACATAAAATAAACACATAAAATCACATAGTCACACAAGAAGTACGGAAAAATAAAAAGAAGGTACCAATCACTGTCGTGGACCCTGAGGTCCAAAGATCGACTCCATTAGGCCATTGTACAAAGAACGGGCCTCAAATGGATCAGCAACTGATGGTGGAGCATCTGAGTTATCTTCAACTCGCCCGGCACATGAGTGCCTAGGAAACCACTCAGAATCGTGGCCCTGAGGATAATATGGATGAGCTGTGGATACATAGGGCTGGCTGTAATCATATGGAGGAGGAGTCTCTCTATACTCAAGACCTGCAATATGGTCCTGATGATGGCGCACTCGCTCTGAATACTCAAACTGCACCCTCAACTGTTGCTCCTGAGCATATTCCATGGCTAGCTCATAACTCCTCCGCTGCACACCATGGCTAGCAGTCATGTCCCACATACTCCTCTCATAAGATGTCCACTCATTATAACTCCCTAGGCCGCTCAAAACCAAAACTCGGCCCACTACCTCCTATTCCAACACCTAACAAACCATCCCTCCTTCCTTCAAAACCCTCTCTAGCAGTACTAGACTCACCTCTCTCATTAGCACCCATTGATTCCATCAGTGCTATCGCCTCCTCCCGAGTAACCCCCTGCTTAGGAGCTATTAAATAACCATGAGATTTCAGATCCTTAAGGAGTTTAAACTATGGGTGATCCTTAAACTCCCACTCATTCCCTTTCAACAACTGTTTCATAGAATAAGGAGTATGACCCAAATTTTGCAAATTGATCTCCTTTGGAACTACCTTGTGGATGTGAAGAAGGCGGGAGATGAGTCTAGGATGGGGAATGATGAGCTTGTTCCTTTTGTTGTGTGCCTCCCAAATATTAGACATTATAAGTTGCCTAAATGATAAAGCTAGATTTCCCGTTACTAAAGCATACAACACAATAACATCTTGAAACCTAATCATGCCTTTATCACTAGTTCGAGGACACACATTCCAACTAAGAATTGACATAATCAACCGGGGCAATGGCTTCAAGTGAGCACGCTCTAACTTAAAATTTGCACTTAAAGCGTCTCGAGGAACAACAAAAACTTCAGAAAGCATATCAAGCCAATTATCACTCGTTTTCGCCCCCGTTATTACCCTCTCAGTCAAGTAATCAAAATCCCTCCCTAAAGTGGCACATGTATCAAACTTAGCTATTTTATCTAAGGTAGCAAAAGACATTGTTACCTTTTTTCCATTCACAGTGCCAACTAGCTTAGTGGTCACTGGAGGGTTATTACCAGGAGTCATCTCTAGAGTACCCATCCAATTAATAATACCATCCAAATAAACTTCAGAATCATCATTATTATTCCAAATCAAAGCTTGTTTCCAACCCATATTCTCAAACGCTTCAACAAACCCAAACCCCCTAAATCCTCCAAAACAAGTGTTCGTTCACCCACTAATTGGCTCATAATATTATTAGCCTCAGTCATCTTTTCTTTAAACAATATCAATTGCCATACAGCGGGTAAAGTATGTAAGGTTGTACCTTGCCTCCAGTCGGGTTTTTCAGCTTCAATATCAACCTCCATCTCTTCACTTCTTGGTGGTGAAACTTCTTCTTCTTCATCATGAATGACCAACTACCTTTTCTTCTTCTTTTGTTGACTTGAAGAGGTATCACTTTTCTTGCTAAAGCCCTTCACCATCTTTCCTGCTTTCTTGATAGCATCCATGTCAACAAAACTAACCACAAGTAACAAACTTTAGTAATGGTTAGTAAATAAAAGCAAAATTAAGAAGAAATTTGCAAAAACCCGTTTTTTAACTCACTTGTATCTCGAAAAATAGGCTGAAATTAAGCAAACAATTATAGGGGTTTTGTAGCCCTTGAAAAGTTATGCAATTTAGCCTCAAGAATTGTTTGAATTGATTGAGAATTGAAAAAGATATGGAGAAATTAAGGTTAGGGTTTTGTGAAGAACTTTTAGAATTATTGGAGAAGATGATAGAATGCAGAGAAATATGGGGTGAAATAATGTGGGTGGATCGATATAAGTGGCTGTGGTTAAAAAGGTTTTTCAATTTTTGATTCTTATTAAAATAAAATAAAAATCGACAGCTGGCACCGCCGTAAAGTACGCCTCACACCGGAGTAAGGTACGCCGCACCACTTTTGACCTAGCGTAACGTACGCCTCCGGTCACTGTAACATACGCTAGATCAAACCATCCTTACCGTAAGCCAAGCCGCTCTAGAAAAACTCTTTTTGGCGTCTGGTGAAAAGTTTTTGCCGTAAACATTCCAGGACAGCGTAACCTACGCCGTACGTGGCGTAATTACGCCAAAACTGAGGTTTCCATTTTCCTTTTCACCGTAAGCTACGCCAGATGTGCCGTGGCCTACGCCCCTTCAGAATTCGACTTTTTTTTTTTTAACTACAGCCACAAAATTGATTTCAAAACTTGCAATTACATCAAAATTAAACTCCCTTCCCCAACTTAAAGGTACATTGTCCCCAATGTACACCATAAACTAGAGATAAGTTAAACGGCTCGAAAAATTGCAAAAATTTTTTCCTTTTTCACCTAATTCATCCTTCCCCAACTTAAAGGTACATTGTCCCCAATGTACACCATAAACTAGAGATAAGTTAAACGGCTCGAAAAATTGCAAAAATTTTTTCCTTTTTCACCTAATTCATCCTTCCCCAACTTAAAGGTACATTGTCCCCAATGTACACCATAAACTAGAGATAAGTTAAACGGCTCGAAAAATTGCAAAAATTTTTTCCTTTTTCACCTAATTCATCCTTCCCCAACTTAATTCACATGTCTAGGTGCTGGAAATTAAGTTTCATGTGTGATCATGCAATCAAAACATTAAAATAACTAAACAAAAGTAACGAAAATGAAACATACCGAAATGAAGCTAGAAAACAAACAAACAAACAACGGGTTGCCTCCCGTTTAGCGCTAGATTTATTGTCCTCATCCCGAAATTACCTCAAATGATTCAAGCAACCTCATAAGATGGTGGACTTGAGATGAAGTTCACCATTTCCTTCGTAGCTCCATTTATGTCGGTTGCATCCAAGTAAGGTTTCAACCGGTGTCCATTGACCATTTGCTTCACACCATCCTTTGGATCTTCAATCTCAATCTCCCCAAAGTTCCCAACTCTTGTAATGACATATGGACCCATCCATTTGCTTTTGAGCTTCCAGGGAAAGAACTTAAGTCTTGAGTTATAAAGCCAAACCTTTTGGCCAACTTCGAACACCTTCTTCTTTAACTTGGCATCATGAACCGCTTTCATCTTGTCCATGTAAGTCGATGCGCATTCATATGCTTCATTCCTCAATTCTTCCAATTCACATAGTTGCAATTTCCTTTCCTTGCCTGCGATCTCAAAATCCATGTTAACGGCCTTAACGGCCCACAATGCCCTATGTGCTAATTCAATTGGAAGATGACAACCCTTCCCATAAACCAACCGGTAAGGAGTAGTGCCAATAGGTGTCTTAAAAGCGGTACGGTAAGCCCATAAAGCATCATTCAATTTTGTTGACCAATCTTTTCTATCGGGTCTTACCGTCTTTTGCAAAATCTCTTTTATTTGCCTATTTGACACTTCTACTTGCCCACTTGTTTGTGGGTGATATGGGGTGGCAATCCGGTGGTTTATGCCATACCGTTTGAGAAGTTTGCCAAACTGAAAATTTTTGAAATGAGATCCCCCATCGCTTATGATCACATGAGGGATTCCAAATCTTGAGAAAATGTTGCTTTCAACAAACTTGCACACAACGGTATGGTCATTGGTTCTGGTGCCAATGGCTTCTACCCATTTAGACACATAATCTACGGTCACTAAAATGTAGTAATTACCAAAAGAGTTTGGAAAAGGACCCATAAAATCAATACCCCAAACATCAAAAATGTTGACAACTAAAATGGGCTGCATGGGCATCTCATTTCTCTTAGTAATACTACCCAATTGTTGACACCTAACACACTTCTTGACAAATTCAGCGGCATCCTTAAAAATACTAGGCCAAAACAAACCACACATTAAAACCTTATAACCTGTCTTTTGACCGCTGAAATGACCTCCACATGCAAATGAATGTGCATGAGTCAACACATCTTGAATTTCCTCTTCCGGAACACATCTTCTCACCAATTGATCCGGGCCAACCTTGAACAAATCCGGCTCATCCCAAATGTATTGCTTGGCTTGTGCAAGGAATTGTTGCTCCTTCCCTTTGGCCCAATGCTCCGGTAGCTTACCTGCGGACAGAAAATTCACAATATTTGCATACCAAGGGACAACAGAAATGGTTAGTAAATGTTGATCCGGAAAAGTTTCATTGATCTCCTTGGTTGAATCATCCTCCAAAGCTTGAATTCTTGACAAATTCAGCGGCATCCTTAAAAATACTAGGCCAAAACAAACCACACATTAAAACCTTATAACCTGTCTTTTGACCGCTGAAATGACCTCCACATGCAAATGAATGTGCATGAGTCAACACATCTTGAATTTCCTTTTCCGGAACACATCTTCTCACCAATTGATCCGGGTCAACCTTGAACAAATCCGGCTCATCCCAAATGTATTGCTTGGCTTGTGCAAGGAATTGTTGCTCCTTCCCTTTGGCCCAATGCTCCGGTAGCTTACCTGCGGACAGAAAATTCACAATATTTGCATACCAAGGGACAACAGAAATGGTTAGTAAATGTTGATCCGGAAAAGTTTCATTGATCTCCTTGGTTGAATCATCCTCCAAAGCTTGAATTCTTGACAAATGGTCCGCCACAACGTTCTCACAACCTTTCTTGTCTCGGATTTCTAAGTCAAATTCTTGTAGTAACAAGACCCATCTAATTAGCCTCGGTTTTGCATCTTTCTTCTCCATCAAATGCTTAACCGCGCTATGATCAGTGTACACAATCACTTTGCTACCACAAATATAAGAACGAAACTTGTCAAGAGCATAAACAACCGCAAGCCATTCTTTTTCGGTGGTGGTATAATTCAGTTGGGCATCCGATAAAGTCTTGCTTGCATAATAAATCACAACGGGTTTCTTATCCACCCGTTGTCCCAAAACAGCCCCAATGGCAAAGTCACTTGCATCACACATGTTAGGTCCAGATTTACTGGACTCGCTCCAGACTCGACTACTGGAGCCTTACTGAAGATCTGTCCAGAAATGATAATTACTGGACCTACTCCAGACTTGGAATCTGGAGTCCCTCTGAAGATTTGTTCAGAAATAATGGAAGACCAGTGAGCAAATACTTGTATAGGAAATCTGGAGTATTCCAGATAAGCTCACTGGACTTCACCCCAGTCCAGATCTATTCTACTGAAGACGTTCTCACTGAAGTCGAAGACTGAAGTCGGAATAAAGAAGACTGACAAATGGCGGAGTCCACTGGAAGTCTTACCAGATCTACGACTGGAGGATTGTCAGTGTTCTAGACCTTACAAGTCTGAACACTGATATCGAGGAATTGACTTTTTGCCTTTACACACTTTCCAAAGAACGTTCCACTTGTTCTTTACCAAAGTGCTTACGTGTGTAAAGGTGGTTGGTTAAAAGGATAATAAGTCATTTGATGTGACTTTATCCTTGTACCTTAACCAATGTATTTAATGATCTTGTCGGTTCATTAAATGCATGCAACCATATTTGTACGGCACAAATTCACTGGTGAATTTGATGGCCTATAAATACAAAGTCATATTCTTCGTTAAAATTACTTTTAGCATTAAAGGTGAATTTGTCTAAATACTCTCGATCTTAAACAGGGATACTTCACAACTTTAAGTATCTCGATCCAAAGAGTTTATTTGGAAAATATAGATCATTTGTAATTCATAGGTTGTTAGGATATTTACATACTTGTATTATCTTGATTCCGCACAACCTTGTATTTTATTTAACATCATAAATAAAATACACTTAAAAAATTACATTGTGTTCCACCTTTATTTTATTGCTTTTAGTCTTGTATTACTTTGTTTATATTCTTGCATTTATATTCAAGTAATACTAGTCCATTCTACTGATTATTAGACTTGTTGTATTTTACACTTCTGAGATAACCATCGAGTTTGGGACTTACAATTGGTATCAGAGCAGAAGGCTAAACATTGCCTAGATCTGTTTCTATGATGGCCAACTCAGAAAATACTCAAGGAAATTTTAATTTTGGTCCTGATCCTAATGCTAATGCTAATGATCAAAATAATCAAAATAATGAACCACCTGTTAACACTAATCCACCACCTCCTCCTCCTCCTCCTGCTTCTCCACATGTGCATGTGCACTATTCAAATAATCATGTTCCTAAATTCAGTGGGAATAGCGATGAATTTGGTACGTGGAAGGCTAGGATGATAATGCATATCACTAGTATTGAGAGAAACATGATGAAAATTTTAAATGAAGGACCTTATGTGCCCACATCACCTCTCAATGCTCTCCTTGATCCAACTGGATCTAGAAGAGGTCAGGAAAAGAGGGAGGAACATTGGTCTGAAGAGGAGAGAAGATTGGTAAATCTAGATACCCTTCTCAAAAACATGATCCTCGGGGCTGTTCCAGAAACCCTAATTCCTACACTAGTTCTTTTTCCCAGTGCTAAAACCATGTGGGATGAACTAGTAAACCAGTTTGAAGGAGGAGATGACACCATTGTCACCAGAAAAGTCTCCTTAAACAAGAGGTATGAGTCATTTTTTGCTCAGCCCAATGAGTCTCTCACTGGTACTTACACCAGATTTATGAGTATCATAAACCAGTTGAGAGGTCTCAGGGTTGAAAAAGACAAGGATATACTTCTGGAGAAATTTTATGATATTTTACCCACCAAATGGTCTCACATGATCCTGGTCTTACGACAAGGTAAAACTCTGCACACACACACTTTCAACTTTATATGGAGCTTTCAGGTACACTGAAGAAAATCAAGCTCAGAGAGTTGTGGCAGAACAAGATGCTTATAACCATGCCTCCAGTAGTCCTACTGTGGTTAGTCATACTGAACCACAAAGTACAGCACTGATATCTTCTGAGAATGTATTTTCTATGAAGAAGATGGTGTCTGAACTCATGGATTCTGGAGAAGCCAGTCAAATCTCTCCAGACTGTGATGAAGCTGAAGATGATGACCTGGTTGCTATGATTGCTAAAACGTTTAACCATTTCAAAGCAAGAGCAAATAGGCCATCTGGACAATTTGCATCTAGTTCTTCAACTGATAAGACCAATTTGACATGCTTTAAGTGTGGCAAAAAGGGTCATTTCATGAAAGATTGCAGGTCCAGTCAGTTTGTATCCCAGCCTGGTCCATTTAATGCAAATAAAAAGCCTGATGATAGCTACAAATTGAAATATAAAAAGTTTAAGGCTCAGATTGCTCTCATGGCACAGCAAATGGAAAATAACAATAAGTGCATGATCGCAACAACTGAAGAGAAATGGGTTTCTTCTGATGATTCATCTGCTGATGAAGAAGAAGAAAGAGATTGCTGTTACATGGCTCTGGCAGACGAAGAGCACCTGGTGAAGGAAGATGTCACATCTGGACGATGGGTGGACATTGTTATCAAGAAGGTTAGTGATTATGATTCTGAAACTGACCAAGAATTAAAACTGGACATAGCTGAAGCTCTTAATGCTAATTTAATTTTTGTTGAAACTGTTAGATCTGACTGTGTAAATGGTCTAGAAACAGATTTTTCTGAAATAACTGTTTTAAAATCAAAATTAAAAGAACTTCAAGACATTGAACTGGCATTTCAAGCTCAGGTTCTGGTAACTGAACAATTGATTCAAGAAAAACAAGATCTTGAAGTCATTTTAGAGAAGGAAAAACTGGTGATTAAATCATGGCTTGAAACCAGAAAGCCATATGATGCAGGAGTAAATCAATTTCCCACACAAAAACGTGCTTATTTAGATGGAAATACTCATGTTGCATCATTAATCCCAGTAATTGACCGTTTACCAGAGGGGTTCAGGCCCAGTACTGTTTATGATGAGCCTGTAACTCCCAAGGCCAATATTTTCCCAGTTCAATCCCCAGAGGTTAAGACTGGAGCATTCCAGATGACTGCTCCAGTTCAAAAGGTCAATCTGAAAAAACCTTTTTCCAAGAAAGATAAATATATTTCTCCAGTAGAGAAAAAGAAAAAGGTTTCAAAACTATCAACCCCAGTGGTCTTTTCAACTAAGACTACTGTTGAAGAAAGTGAACTCAACCAGATAGCACCAGGGACCTATAAGGGAGGGTACAATGAACCCATCAGTCGATGGGTTCCCAAATCTAACTGATAATATCTGGTGGATGTGCAGGGCGATCGAAAGAAATATATCTGGTATCTTGACAGTGCAGCTGGTAGGACGATGACCGGATGTAAGACCCTGCTGGAGGAGTTCGTAATTTCTGACGGACCCTCCATTACTTTTGGAAATGATGGTTGTGGAAAAACTGAGGGATACGGTGTTTTGAACAATGGACAAGTCAAGTTCAGACGTGTTGCATTTGTGAATGGTTTGAAATATAACCTGATCAGTGTAAGTCAACTGTGTAATGATGGCTATCAAATTTTATTCAATATTGCTCACGGTATCGTATTCAACAAGGACTGGAAGGTAGTATTGATTGCTCCCAGAAAAGGGAATGTGTACGTAATGGATATGGAAAGCTCTCCTTCAGAGCAGTGTTTCTATACTTAAGCTGATGAAGACATAAACTGGTTATGGCATAAAAGGTTATCCCATTTAAATTTCAAAAATATTAATAAGTTGTCTAGAAAACAACTTGCAGATGGGATACCTTCAGTTTCCTTCAAAAAAGGAAAGGCCATGTCCAGGATGTGAGATGGGTAAGCAGAAAAGTACCAGTTTCAAGACAAGACAGAATTTTAGCATATCTGAACCACTTCACATGCTTCATATGGACCTCTTTGGTCCAGTGAATGTTCAGACTCGTGCTGGTAAAAGATACACCCTGGTGATCGTAGATGAATTCTCCAGATATTGTTGGGTTATCTTTCTCAGGTCCAAAAGTGAAGCTGCTGCTGAAATCATCAGTCTTATCAAGCAAATTGAGCTCAAGTACAGTCGAAAGGTGTGTCAATTAAGAAGTGACAATGGAACAGAATTCCAGAATGCAACTCTGGAGTCATTCTGTACTGACACTGGCATCTCCCAGAACTTCTCATCAGCCCGCTCTCCAGAACAAAATGGAGTGGTGGAAAGGAAAAATTGAACGCTGATAGAAGCTGCCAGGAGTATGCTTGCTGAATCTGGTCTGTCTACCAGTTTCTGGGCGGAAGCAATTGCTACTGCTTGCCACACCCAGAACCGATCAGTGTACATCAAAAGACACAAAAAGACAGCCTATGAAGTCTTAAGAAATAGAAAACCAAATATTGGTTATTTTCACGTTTTTGGATGTCCAGTTTACATCCTGAACGACTCCAGTCAGTTAGGCAAATTTGATGCCAAAGCTGATGAAGGGTATTTCTTAGGCTATTCAGCCATTCGCAAGGCCTTCAGAGTCTACAACAAGAGACTGGAGAAGGTCCATGAGTCGATTCATGTCACATTCGATGAATCAAATGCTGCAATCAATAAACAGCCAATCCTTGGTACTCCCCCAGTAACTCCAATTGTCTTCTGTGAATCTGATCCTATCAACTACAATAAAGATTCAGAAGACACAGTTTCCAGTCATCCTAATCTGGAACTTGTTCAGAAAAAGAAACCCTCCAGTGGTACTCCATTCTATCCTTCTATTGTTTTCAAGCTACCTTCTGAAATTAATATTGGATCAGATGTTCGTACTACTCCCCCAGTATCAGTATCAGTTGAGAGCATACCAGAAATATGTTCAAATGAAGAATTTCAAACTGAACCAGTACTTCAAGAAATGTCTTTAAATGATGAATTTCATGATGCAAATCGTGATTTAAATGATTCAGATGAAGATGTTGAAGTAGTCTCGCAGGATCCTCATCCTGAAACTCAACTAATCACTTGCACTGATATTGTTGTCAGTAACAATCCTGGTCAGTACTCCAGATGGACAAAAGCTCATCCTATCGATCAGATCATAGGTGACTCCAGTAGAGGAGTTCAGACCAGAAGAGCCTCCAGTGATCAATGCTTATATGTCAGTTTCTTATCACTGAATGAACCAATGAAGATTGACGAGGCTATGGAAGATCCAAGCTGGGTGACTGCTATGCAAGAAGAGCTTCACCAGTTTGAAAGGAACAAGGTTTGGTACCTGGTTCCTTTCCCAGTTGGAAAGAAAGAACCAATTGGAACCAGATGGGTCTTCAGGAACAAGGTAGATGAAGATGGCCACATAATCAGAAACAAGGCCAGACTGGTAGCACAAGGCTACTGCCAGTCAGATGTCGACTTTGATGAATCATTTGCTTCAGTGGCTAGACTTGAAGGGATCAGAATATTTTTAGCATTTGCTGCTCATCATCAGTTCAAGGTCTACCAGATGGACGTAAAAGTGCATTTTTGAATGGAAAACTTGAAGAAGAAGTTTATGTCAGACAACCACTAGGTTTCGTTGATGAAAAGCATCCACATTGGGTATATCGTCTGGACAAAGCGCTTTATGGCCTCAGACAAGCCCCACGTGCCTGGTATGATACTCTGACTAAACATTTATTGAAAAATGGTTTCAAACGAGGTGCAATTGACAATACCTTATTTATTCTTCATGAAAAAGGTAATCTGTTAATGGTACAAATTTATGTTGATGATATTATTTTTGGCTCTACTGATGATAAAATGTGCAAGAAATTTTCGAAAATAATGTCAACTGAATATGAAATGAGTTTGATGGGTGAATTAACGTATTTTCTTGGACTCCAGATTAAACAGACCAGAGATGGTATTTTTATTAATCAGGAAAAATATGTCAGAGATCTTTTAAAGAAATATGATATGAACTCTTCACCATCTAAACCCACTCCAATTTCTGCACCATTAACACTGGACTCAGATCCAGATGGTAAACCAGTGAACACCACTGTCTATAGAGGCATGGTTGGTTCACTGATGTATTTAACTGCCAGTAGACTATATATTATGTTTTCAACATGTTTATGTGCCATATATCAGTCTAATCCAAAGGAATCTCATATGTTTGCTGTAAAGCGCATACTGAAGTACCTTAAGGGTGTCCCCAGTTTGGGTCTTTGGTACCCCAAAGGCTCAGGCATGGATCTAATGGGTTATTCAGATTCAAATCATGCAGGTTGTAAGATAGACATGAAATCCACTACTGGTGGATGTCATTTCCTTGGTGGCAAACTGGTCAGCTGGACCAGTAAGAAGCAAACTTCAGTTTCATTGTCCACTGCTGAAGCTGAATATGTGTATGCAGCCAGTTGTTGTGCTCAGATACTCTGGATGAAGAACCAGTTGCTTGATTATGGTATTAAGTATTCAAAGACCCCAATCTTTTGTGACAATACCAGTGCCATTGCTATCTCGAACAATCCAGTCATGCACTCCAAGACGAAGCACATTGATCTCAGGTATCACTTCATTCGTGATAATATTGTGAAAGGTAACATTGAACTCCATTTTATTCCCACTGACAAACAACTCGCTGACATTTTTACTAAACCTCTGGATGTCAAAACTTTTGAATATCTTGTTGGTGAGTTGGAAATGTTAAACCCTTAAATCTGGAACCTTGGTATTGAACGCCATTGTGTACTACTGAGGATCCTTGATTTAAAGATTTATAAATCTATGACTGCTTAGATATCGAACGCCATTGTGTACTACTGAGGATCCTTGATTTAAAGATTTATAAATCTATGACTGCTTAGATATCGAACGCCATTGTGTACTACTGAGGATCCTTGATTTAAAGATTTATAAATCTATGACTGCTTAGATATCGAACGCCATTGTGTACTACTGAGGATCCTTGATTTAAAGATTTATAAATCTATGACTGCTTAGATATCGAACGCCATTGTGTACTACTGAGGATCCTTGATTTAAAGATTTATAAATCTATGACTGCTTAGATATCGAACGCCATTGTGTACTACTGAGGATCCTTGATTTAAAGATTTATAAATCTATGACTGCTTAGATATCGAACGCCATTGTGTACTACTGAGGATCCTTGATTTAAAGATTTATAAATCTATGACTGCTTAGATATCGAACGCCATTGTGTACTACTGAGGATCCTTGATTTAAAGATTTATAAATCTATGACTGCTTAGATATCGAACGCCATTGTGTACTACTGAGGATCCTTGATTTAAAGATTTATAAATCTATGACTGCTTAGATATCGAACGCCATTGTGTACTACTGAGGATCCTTGATTTAAAGATTTATAAATCTATGACTGCTTAGATATCGAACGCCATTGTGTACTACTGAGGATCCTTGATTTAAAGATTTATAAATCTATGACTGCTTAGATATCGAACGCCATTGTGTACTACTGAGGATCCTTGATTTAAAGATTTATAAATCTATGACTGCTTAGATATCGAACGCCATTGTGTACTACTGAGGATCCTTGATTTAAAGATTTATAAATCTATGACTGCTTAGATATCGAACGCCATTGTGTACTACTGAGGATCCTTGATTTAAAGATTTATAAATCTATGACTGCTTAGATATCGAACGCCATTGTGTACTACTGAGGATCCTTGATTTAAAGATTTATAAATCTATGACTGCTTAGATATCGAACGCCATTGTGTACTACTGAGGATCCTTGATTTAAAGATTTATAAATCTATGACTGCTTAGATATCGAACGCCATTGTGTACTACTGAGGATCCTTGATTTAAAGATTTATAAATCTATGACTGCTTAGATATCGAACGCCATTGTGTACTACTGAGGATCCTTGATTTAAAGATTTATAAATCTATGACTGCTTAGATATCGAACGCCATTGTGTACTACTGAGGATCCTTGATTTAAAGATTTATAAATCTATGACTGCTTAGATATCGAACGCCATTGTGTACTACTGAGGATCCTTGATTTAAAGATTTATAAATCTATGACTGCTTAGATATCGAACGCCATTGTGTACTACTGAGGATCCTTGATTTAAAGATTTATAAATCTATGACTGCTTAGATATCGAACGCCATTGTGTACTACTGAGGATCCTTGATTTAAAGATTTATAAATCTATGACTGCTTAGATATCGAACGCCATTGTGTACTACTGAGGATCCTTGATTTAAAGATTTATAAATCTATGACTGCTTAGATATCGAACGCCATTGTGTACTACTGAGGATCCTTGATTTAAAGATTTATAAATCTATGACTGCTTAGATATCGAACGCCATTGTGTACTACTGAGGATCCTTGATTTAAAGATTTATAAATCTATGACTGCTTAGATATCGAACGCCATTGTGTACTACTGAGGATCCTTGATTTAAAGATTTATAAATCTATGACTGCTTAGATATCGAACGCCATTGTGTACTACTGAGGATCCTTGATTTAAAGATTTATAAATCTATGACTGCTTAGATATCGAACGCCATTGTGTACTACTGAGGATCCTTGATTTAAAGATTTATAAATCTATGACTGCTTAGATATCGAACGCCATTGTGTACTACTGAGGATCCTTGATTTAAAGATTTATAAATCTATGACTGCTTAGATATCGAACGCCATTGTGTACTACTGAGGATCCTTGATTTAAAGATTTATAAATCTATGACTGCTTAGATATCGAACGCCATTGTGTACTACTGAGGATCCTTGATTTAAAGATTTATAAATCTATGACTGCTTAGATATCGAACGCCATTGTGTACTACTGAGGATCCTTGATTTAAAGATTTATAAATCTATGACTGCTTAGATATCGAACGCCATTGTGTACTACTGAGGATCCTTGATTTAAAGATTTATAAATCTATGACTGCTTAGATATCGAACGCCATTGTGTACTACTGAGGATCCTTGATTTAAAGATTTATAAATCTATGACTGCTTAGATATCGAACGCCATTGTGTACTACTGAGGATCCTTGATTTAAAGATTTATAAATCTATGACTGCTTAGATATCGAACGCCATTGTGTACTACTGAGGATCCTTGATTTAAAGATTTATAAATCTATGACTGCTTAGATATCGAACGCCATTGTGTACTACTGAGGATCCTTGATTTAAAGATTTATAAATCTATGACTGCTTAGATATCGAACGCCATTGTGTACTACTGAGGATCCTTGATTTAAAGATTTATAAATCTATGACTGCTTAGATATCGAACGCCATTGTGTACTACTGAGGATCCTTGATTTAAAGATTTATAAATCTATGACTGCTTAGATATCGAACGCCATTGTGTACTACTGAGGATCCTTGATTTAAAGATTTATAAATCTATGACTGCTTAGATATCGAACGCCATTGTGTACTACTGAGGATCCTTGATTTAAAGATTTATAAATCTATGACTGCTTAGATATCGAACGCCATTGTGTACTACTGAGGATCCTTGATTTAAAGATTTATAAATCTATGACTGCTTAGATATCGAACGCCATTGTGTACTACTGAGGATCCTTGATTTAAAGATTTATAAATCTATGACTGCTTAGATATCGAACGCCATTGTGTACTACTGAGGATCCTTGATTTAAAGATTTATAAATCTATGACTGCTTAGATATCGAACGCCATTGTGTACTACTGAGGATCCTTGATTTAAAGATTTATAAATCTATGACTGCTTAGATATCGAACGCCATTGTGTACTACTGAGGATCCTTGATTTAAAGATTTATAAATCTATGACTGCTTAGATATCGAACGCCATTGTGTACTACTGAGGATCCTTGATTTAAAGATTTATAAATCTATGACTGCTTAGATATCGAACGCCATTGTGTACTACTGAGGATCCTTGATTTAAAGATTTATAAATCTATGACTGCTTAGATATCGAACGCCATTGTGTACTACTGAGGATCCTTGATTTAAAGATTTATAAATCTATGACTGCTTAGATATCGAACGCCATTGTGTACTACTGAGGATCCTTGATTTAAAGATTTATAAATCTATGACTGCTTAGATATCGAACGCCATTGTGTACTACTGAGGATCCTTGATTTAAAGATTTATAAATCTATGACTGCTTAGATATCGAACGCCATTGTGTACTACTGAGGATCCTTGATTTAAAGATTTATAAATCTATGACTGCTTAGATATCGAACGCCATTGTGTACTACTGAGGATCCTTGATTTAAAGATTTATAAATCTATGACTGCTTAGATATCGAACGCCATTGTGTACTACTGAGGATCCTTGATTTAAAGATTTATAAATCTATGACTGCTTAGATATCGAACGCCATTGTGTACTACTGAGGATCCTTGATTTAAAGATTTATAAATCTATGACTGCTTAGATATCGAACGCCATTGTGTACTATCTTTGCATTAATAGATTTCTGGATCAACATTCCAGGGGGAAGACTTGAAAGATATTTTTGTTCTTAAAAATGTTTTAAGTTCACGGGGAATTTATTAATTTATTTTCTCACTGGACAAAATTTTCCAGAAAATATTACTGGTACCTTGTAAATGTATCCCTCTCACTGGTAATTAGATAGGTTGAAGTGCATGTTTGAGGTGACTTTTGTCTCCTTGTAAATGTGTCCCTCTCACTGGTAATTAGATAGGTTGAAGTGCATGTTTGAGGTGACTTTTGTCTCCTTGTAAATGTGTCCCTCTCATTTGTCTGTATTAGTTGACGTGCATGTTTGAGGTTACTAGTCTCTTTCAAATGGTTTTCACTGGTACTTTACTGGAGTGTCCCTCCAGTGTACCATCAGTACATGCTTCACTGGACTAATCCACCAGTGATACTGGAGTGTCCAGTCAACCTCCAGATGCACTGAAATGAGTCATAATATTTTTAAATACTTGGTCATTGTGCGTGCCACGTATGCAAAATCTTTTGAAAAGATATTTATCTTGATATTTATCTTATTATCCTACGTGGCATGTAAATTTTTCAAAGAAATGATGGTATTTTTACCTTGGGAAGACAAAAAGTGCAACTTGATACTGTTTGTGGGCTGTAAACCGTCACACATTTATGTGTGATGTGATATAATTAATGCGGATCTCAGAACCCGATCAAAATTATATTTGATAATTTCAAATTAACCGTTTGAGTTCCACATTCTCTCTCCTATATAATACCCACTTTCACTTTCATTTGCATTTACTTCGAACATATTTACTCCCAAATTCTTCAAATTCCTTCATTTAATTCTCCCATTCAATTTCCAATCATAAATCTATATCTCATATTTATTTCATCAAATCTTCATCAAAACCCTAAATTCTTCAATTTCATCTTCATATATCTATCATATTCAATGGCATCAAGACAATCCAATTCTCCTAAAAATCTGCTCGCCGCTGAATATGCTCCTGTTCCAAATATTGTTAAGGCACCCCATATTACTCTTGAGGCAAAAGCCATAAGGATTAATATGAACAATTGGTTGGCTAGACTCACTAGCACCACTCATGCTCCCACCTCTCTCATCGGATGACTGAATGCTTTTTTCCTCAGTTGTCCACTCTATGGTGCTCTCACACGTAATCCTGGTAAAATGTATCATGATTATTTGTGTGAATTTTGGTATTCTGCTGTGTATGTTGATAACACTAAATTCATCAACTACACATTGCAACAAGGCGCCAGGTCGTTCACTCTCACTGTCGATTCTCTCAGAGATGTTCTTCAATTAAATTATTTGGCTGAGAATGAAATGGCAATTCCTCTACCTACTGGTATCAATTTCAGAGATGTGTGCAGATTGATGGGGCACACTGAAATATTGGATGAACATGGCCAGTTGTTAAGGAAAGGCACAATCTACATGAGCAAACTGACAGACTCATGGAGATATTTCTTCACTCATTTGGTTGAGTGTTTAGGTGGCAGTTCTGGAGGGTTGGATCAGATTAATCAAATGCAACTCCAGATTGCCTACTGTTTGTGGTTTGGATATAGGGTTGATTTCGATCAGATCTTCTTTGATGATCTGGTTGACCGTCTGAAGGTGAAAGGTAGAAAACCACATATTCCATACATTCGTTTTCTTTCACTTGTGTTTTTAAGAGCCCTAGGTGCTGAGTATGATTATGATACAAATCACTTCTCCATGTGTGAATATCTGAGGGAGTTGAGTTCCCTAAAATCAAGAGTTGGTGAGGTTGAAATTCCTGCAAATATGTTGAATAATTTTGGAAATGATGCACCTGAAGAGCAAGAAGAGGCTCCAGATAGGGGTCAGATTGTTGTAAGACCCACTGGAGTCATTGATGTTGAAAATGTGAAACCAGTAACCCAGGTGGCTCCTGTCACTGGACCTAGAACTGCCAGACGTCTAAGAAGAGGTGGAGTTCAGGTCAATCCGAATAGAGCTGAAACGAGCCATCCTGGTGATATTATGAACATAGATGGGTCTCCTATTTTTGAGGAAGAAAATGTTGTTCAGGTTGATGAGCAAGAAAATGTTGAGCAGGAAGAAAACATTGTACAAGATGCTGAGCAAGCAGAAAATGTACAGATGGTTGGGCAGGTGACTGATGAACAAGTAGAAAATGTTGCTCAGAATGTTGAGCAGGCTGGTCAATTGGACTTGAATGTAGAAGTTAGTGAACAGGCTGGTGATGAAATAGTTGGTGAAACATTTGTCTGGGATGAGGCTGATTCACCCATGTCAGAAGGTAATATCTTTGATACTGACATGAGTTTTCTGGGTGAAGAAGTAGAAAATGTGGTTTCTTCTGTTATTGCTTCAGTCACCCAACCACTTACTGAAATGCCACCACCTCCAGAATCAAATATTCCACCACCAGAATCTGAAATGCCACCACCACCACCAGAATCCACTATGCCACCACCACCACCACCTTCAATTCCACAATCCACTCCTTACTTCAATCCTCCCTCACTTCAAATTTCACAAACTCAACCACCACCACTTGAAACTCCAATCGACTTATCTGAACAACGTGTGCTGGACTCAACAGTTGTATCTGCTGAAACTTCCTCTGAAGAGGTCTGGACACAAGTACCTTTCATGACCAGAATGACTTCAAATCTTGAACCTCCCAGTGGTCCCTCCTCTTCTTCTTCAGCCGAGGTCCAAGGCCTTTTAAGTAAGGTGGCGGACCTGGAGAGATCACTCCAGTCTTCATCACAGGTTGTTTCTGATTTCAAATCTTTATTGTCAAATAATCTTTCATCAGAAATGAATGTGTTTGCTGAAAATGAGAAGCTGGTAGTCGAGAAGTTGAATGAGCTGGTACTGGTCACAAATAACAATTCTGAAAATATAAAAGTGGCAGTCCAGGGTTTAGAGACTAGACTGGTTAATTCTGTTCAGACTGCAGTGAAAGGTGAACTTGTTCAACCACTGACAGGTCTGACAGAAGAAGTTCAGAAGTTGACAACCAGGATAAGTAGTTTGGAAAGTAGGCCAACACTTGATCAGAATGTCGTTGTTAGCACTATCAGTGATGAGTGTGCTCAGAAGTTCAGACATGGTATGTTAAAAGAAATATCTGAAGAAATTTCTGGGTCTGTTCTTCGAACAATTCAAGATGGTTTGTTGCCACAAGTTGTGAAGATGATAGAAAATGAAATGCCAAAGCACTTGTCTTCAGAAATTGATTTTATCAAGAAGGAAGTGACAAAGCTAAGGCACACTGTGAACATCACAACTCCAACTGCTGGAAGAACTTTTGGTGAGACAGACAGGTATATGCTTGAACAATTATGGAATGCCCACAAGTCTCAAACTGGTGGACATTCCAAGGGGGAAAAATCATCTGTTCCAGAAGGTTTGGTTAGGAAAAAGAAAGAAGTTGTGATCAGTGCTATTGAAAAGGCCTTTGCTACTGAAAGCATCGTGCAACAAGAACAAGTGACTGGTACTGATGCCAGTGCACAAGAAGCACAGAAGGCACTTGGCACTGAAGCCGTTGTGCAGGTTGAAGAGGCTGCTGGTACTGATGCCAGTGAGCCCCAGTTCGAAGCCTTCCCATATATCTCAACAACTCTGAAGTCTGTAAAAGGAAAGAAACATATGGTATCTGGAGAAGAAAGTGAAATTGCTGAAGGTTCATCAGAATTTCCAACTACTGATGATGACACCTCGAAGAGACTGGAGAAAGAATGCATTATGATAGAAATATTCAAGAAAAATCAAAGAGATGAATTGCTGGCCCACCAAAGGGAGATGGCAAATATGGGGACTCTGGATTCATACAATGCTGGCAGGTTGGGCATTCATATTGATGTGTACAAAAAGATGAAGGATGACCCCAGAGTTCATCAATGTTTGAATGCATTGGATGATGTACACATTCGCTCCAGGTACTCTGAAGAAGAACAAGTTTATGATGCAGTTACGTATGGTGTCAGTGTTGTTGAACTGATCAGACAGAGAAAGGAGGAACTGGTGAACCTCCAGAGAAAGATTAGGAAGAATGTTGGTGCTCTGGAGATAGAGTACAGGAAGAAGATTAAAGGCTTGCCTAAACTTACTGCCAAACAGCTCAAAGCAATTAAAGATGCAGATCTGAGCACATTCATTCCTTTGGATACTTCACTCAAAATTAATCATGAACAACTCCAGTCTGCCATGGAACAGCAGAGAGTATCCAAGGAAACTGAATATATGATCCAGATGGCTAAGCAGAAAGCCAAGTATGAAGATATGTTGAAATTCAGGGCTGATGCCAGAAGGATCATAGGTGCTGAAATCAAATTAGCTGAACACCATGAAGGCATGACCAGGTTTAATATAAAGTTGACCAGAGAGGGTAACTTTACTGATGAAAGGAAGAATGCATCAGTCCAAGCTTTTGGATGGACTGAACTGAAGGAGATAGGATTAACTTTCAAAGGAAAAACTGATTTGTCTCCTGATGTTAAGGCATTTATGAAGAGGATTGAAAAGGTTTGGAAAAGAATACAACAGATGGAAGTTTTCTGGGTATAAGACCACCTGTTTCAGTACCATCCTCTCCATCACCCAAGAGAAAGGCTTCTGAAGATGCTCCTGGACAGACGTCGAAAAAAAGGGCCTGACTCTTATATAATTTACTTGTACTTGTATTTATTTTCACAAAATTGTAACTTATTTTCTGTTGATGGCTGTAAATATAGTTGCATATTTTGTTTCACAAAGTAAATGATCAGATTTAGTCTAAGTTAGAATTAAAAGATGAAACTTGAACACTGATGATCTATAAAGTGTTTCCCAGTAACAATAAATTTTTAGACTAAGTCAAAACAAGTGTTTTTCAAGCATACAAAGTTGTATAGATATAAGCTTGAAAAACACTTGCATTATTTCTAAACAAATAGGGGGAATTTGTTAGGTCCAGATTTACTGGACTCGCTCCAGACTCGACTACTGGAGCCTTACTGAAGATCTGTCCAGAAATGATAATTACTGGACCTACTCCAGACTTGAAATCTGGAGTCCCTCTGAAGATTTGTTCAGAAATAATGGAAGACCAATGAGCAAATACTTGTATAGGAAATCTGGAGTATTCCAGATAAGCTCACTGGACTTCACCCCAGTCCAGATCTATTCTACTGAAGACGTTCTTACTGAAGTCAAAGACTGAAGTCAGAATAAAGAAGACTGACAAATGGCGGAGTCCACTGGAAGTCTTACCAGATCTACGACTGGAGGATTTTCAGTGTTCTAGACCTTACAAGTCTGAACATTGATATCGAGGAATTGACTTTTTGCCTTTACACACTTTCCAAAGAACGTTCCACTTGTTCTTTACCAAAGTGCTTACGTGTGTAAAGGTGGTTGGTTAAAAGGATAATAAGTCATTTGATGTGACTTTATCCTTGTACCTTAACCAATGCATTTAATGATCTTGTCGTTTCATTAAATGCATGCAACCATATTTGTACGGCACAAATTCACTAGTGAATTTGCTTGCCTATAAATACAAAGTCATATTCTTCGTTAAAATTACTTTTAGCATTAAAGGTGATTTTGTCTAAATACTCTCGATCTTAAACAGGGATACTTCACAACTTTAAGTATCTCGATCCAAAGAGTTTATTTGGCAAATATAGATCATTTGTAATTCATAGGTTGTTAGGATATTTACATACTTGTATTATCTTGATTCCGCACAACCTTGTATTTTATTTAACATCATAAATAAAATACACTTAAAAAATTACATTGTGTTCCACCTTTATTTTATTGCTTTTAGTCTTGTATTACTTTGTTTATATTCTTGCATTTATATTCAAGTAATACTAGTCCATTCTAGTGATTATTAGACTTGTTGTATTTTACACTTCTGAGTTAACCATCGAGTTTGGGACTTACAACACATGATTTCAAATGGCATAGACCAATTAGGTGATTGCAAAATGGGGGCTTCAACCAATTTTTCCTTCAAAGTTTCAAAGGCTTTTAAACACTCATCATTGAACACAAAAGGTACATCTTTTAGTAACAAATTACACAAAGGTTTTGTAATGACACTAAATCCCTTGATGAACCTTCTATAAAACCCGGCATGTCCAAGAAAAGAACGGACACCCTTTACATTGGTCGGGGGAGGTAAAGTGGAAATGACTTTGATTTTGGCTCGGTCAACTTCCATGCCTTTCTTTGAAATCACATGTCCCAAAACCGTCCCCTATTGAACCATGAAGTGGCTCTTTTCCCAACTTAAAACCAAATTTGTCTCAACACATCTTTTCAAGACTTTAGTTAGCTCATTAAGACAATTATCAAAGGTTTGACCAAAAATTGAAAAATCATCCATGAAAATTTCTAGGGAATCACCAACCATATCCGAGAAGATACTCATCATGCACCTTTGAAAGGTGGCTGGTGCATTACATAACCCGAATGGCATTCGCCTAAAAGCAAAAGTTCCATAGGGACATGTAAATGTGGTCTTGTGTTGGTCATCGGGATGAATAGCAATTTGATTATAACCCGAGTAACCATCTAGAAAACAATAAAACTTCTGACCTGCAAGCTTTTCGATGATTTGATCAATGAATGGCAATGGGAAATGATCTTTTGAAGTAGCGGTGTTCAACTTTCGGTAGTCAATGCATACCCTCCACCCGGTAATGGGTCGGGTAGCAATTTGCTCATCACTATCTCCTTTCACCACTTGAATTCCAGCTTTCTTAGGTACCGTTTGTGTTGGACTTACCCATGTACTATCCAAAATTGGGTAAATAATTCCAGCATCCAACCACTTAAGTACCTCTTTCTTCACCACTTCACGCATATGGGGATTCAATCTCCTTTGAGCATCACGTGAAGGTTTTGCTTAAGCATCGGTGATAATCTTGTGTATCACAATTGATGGACTAATCCCTTTCAAATCGGCAATTGTCCATCCAATGGCGGCCTTGTATTCCTTGAGCACCTTTAGTAATGCCCTTTCTTGAACTTCTTCCAAGTTTGATGCAATGATCACCGGCAAAGTTTGCTCATCTCCCAAAAATGCATACTTCAAATGTGATGGGAGCTCTTTCAAATCAACTTGTGGTGGACTTTCAATGGATCGTTTAAGATGAGAATCAATGTGATCCGGTAAACTCTCCACTAAATGAGTCCATGGTGGTCTACCTTCTTGAATGGCCATGATTTCCCATTCTTTCTCTTCCGCTTTCAATGCCTCACTATGCTCCAACACTAACCTGTCAACCAAAGCACAAGTCTCCCGTGTGTCTTCCTCATTTTCATGAGGAATACACTCATCAATGACGTCCGCCATAAAGCATTCGTCACTAACTACGGGGTTAGGCACACTAGCAAAAACATTCAATCTTAACTTACGGTTGCCAAAAGTCATTTCAACCGTACCCCTCCTACAATCAATTAATGCATTAGCGGTGGCCAAAAAAGGTCTACCCATGATAACATTGGGCTGCCTAACATTACCACTTGATGCAAAATCAAGTACCAAAAAGTCTACCCATGATAACATTGGGCTGCCTAACATTACCACTTGATGCAAAATCAAGTACCAAAAAGTCTACGGGTTAATAGAAGTCCTCAACCTTCACAATAACATCTTGGACAATTCCTCTAGGAAGTTTTAGTGACAAATCAGCCATCACCAAGGTGGTGTCTACTTTTTCCAAGGGTCCAAAGTCATATTGGTCATACAAACTTCCCGAAAGAATACTCACACCCGCCCCCAAATCCAAAAGTGCCTTGTTCATTTTAAAATCACCAACTTGAATTGTAATTAAAGGCGCTCCCGGATCTTGGAGTTTATGTGGGAGTATGCCCATCACAACGGCACTAACTTCTTCATTTAAAACAATTTTATTTGAAAGTTTATGGTGCCGTTTTTGGGTACACAACTCCTTAAGTTATTTAGCATAAGTCGGAACTTGTTTGATTATGTCAATAAGAGGTATATTGATTTTGACTTGCTTAAAAATTTCCCACATTTCTTCCTCATGGGGACCTCTTTTCTTGTGTTGGTCATCGGGATGAATAGCAATTTGATTATAACCCGAGTAACCATCTAGAAAACAATAAAACTTCTGACCTGCAAGCTTTTCGATGATTTGATCAATGAATGGCAATGGGAAATGATCTTTTGAAGTAGCGGTGTTCAACTTTCGGTAGTCAATGCATACCCTCCACCCGGTAATGGGTCGGGTAGCAATTTGCTCATCACTATCTCCTTTCACCACTTGAATTCCAGCTTTCTTAGGTACCGTTTGTGTTGGACTTACCCATGTACTATCCAAAATTGGGTAAATAATTCCAGCATCCAACCACTTAAGTACCTCTTTCTTCACCACTTCACGCATATGGGGATTCAATCTCCTTTGAGCATCACGTGAAGGTTTTGCTTAAGCATCGGTGATAATCTTGTGTATCACAATTGATGGACTAATCCCTTTCAAATCGGCAATTGTCCATCCAATGGCGGCCTTGTATTCCTTGAGCACCTTTAGTAATGCCCTTTCTTGAACTTCTTCCAAGTTTGATGCAATGATCACCGGCAAAGTTTGCTCATCTCCCAAAAATGCATACTTCAAATGTGATGGGAGCTCTTTCAAATCAACTTGTGGTGGACTTTCAATGGATCGTTTAAGATGAGAATCAATGTGATCCGGTAAACTCTCCACTAAATGAGTCCATGGTGGTCTACCTTCTTGAATGGCCATGATTTCCCATTCTTTCTCTTCCGCTTTCAATGCCTCACTATGCTCCAACACTAACCTGTCAACCAAAGCACAAGTCTCCCGTGTGTCTTCCTCATTTTCATGAGGAATACACTCATCAATGACGTCCGCCATAAAGCATTCGTCACTAACTACGGGGTTAGGCACACTAGCAAAAACATTCAATCTTAACTTACGGTTGCCAAAAGTCATTTCAACCGTACCCCTCCTACAATCAATTAATGCATTAGCGGTGGCCAAAAAAGGTCTACCCATGATAACATTGGGCTGCCTAACATTACCACTTGATGCAAAATCAAGTACCAAAAAGTCTACGGGTTAATAGAAGTCCTCAACCTTCACAATAACATCTTGGACAATTCCTCTAGGAAGTTTTAGTGACAAATCAGCCATCACCAAGGTGGTGTCTACTTTTTCCAAGGGTCCAAAGTCATATTGGTCATACAAACTTCCCGAAAGAATACTCACACCCGCCCCCAAATCCAAAAGTGCCTTGTTCATTTTAAAATCACCAACTTGAATTGTAATTAAAGGCGCTCCCGGATCTTGGAGTTTATGTGGGAGTATGCCCATCACAACGGCACTAACTTCTTCATTTAAAACAATTTTATTTGAAAGTTTATGGTGCCGTTTTTGGGTACACAACTCCTTAAGTTATTTAGCATAAGTCGGAACTTGTTTGATTATGTCAATAAGAGGTATATTGATTTTGACTTGCTTAAAAATTTCCCACATTTCTTCCTCATGGGGACCTCTTTTCTTGAGTGTAGGTCTAAGTTTTGGATCAATCAAAGCCAAAGGAAAAGGAATGGTATTACCCTCCATATCCTTTCCTTGTTTTTCAGAAAATTTTCCATTAGACCTACTGTTTTCTACCTCTTTAAAAGACACTTTTTTAGTTGATTTAGGTAGAACAAATTCCGGTTCATGCTCACTATCTTGATCCTCATCAACATCCTCCACCACACCATCAACAAGTGATGATGGAGGCACAACTTTATTATCATAAATCCTACCACTACGAAGAGTACTTACATTGTTGATCTCCACGTTTTTGACATTCTTGGAGTTGCCACTTTGATGTTGTGGATTGATCTTTGTATCACTCGGTAGCTTTCCCGGATTCTTCCTCAATTCCGATACATCCTCCGCCAATTGACCAACTTGTTTTTGCAAGGACTCAACCGTCTTGTCCCAAATCTCATTCTTCCTATCCATTTCTTTCAAGTACTCCATGATTTCCCGGGTTGACACATCATTACCTCCCGAAGGTCCAACTTGATCATTACTTTGTTGATAATTCCTTGGATAGCCTCTATTGAATCCTCCCTGATTTTGGCCACCTTGGTAATTCCCTTGGTTGTAATTTCGACCTTGGAATGGTTGAGATGGTGCTCCACTATTTTGATTGTTTCCTTGAAAGTTTGGGTTGAGTTGATTTGAAGAATTCCCATATCTAAGATTGGGATGATTTCTCATTCCCGGATGATAAGTGTTGGAGTTCATGTCAAATTGCCTCTTTTCTCCATACATTTGATTCACTTCTTCAACTTGTTCCGGGACCAATGGACATTGCAAAGCTGTATGTCCAAGCTCATCACAACTTTCACAAATAGGATATTCTTGAGAAACTTGAGCAACACCCCTATTTTCAGTTTTCCCCAACGTGGCAAATTTTCGTTCCAATGCCTCAAGTCGATCTTTGGTGGCTTGATCACTTGTTGATGAAGTAGAATCTATTGGATGCCTTGCTCTCCTATTCGATTGTAACATCCGCGAGTTTTGACCGTTTGACTTTACGTGCAATTTGACTAACAATTTGAGTTAATGAAGTTTTGGGTCGTTTTGTGATTAAATGACTATGTGGTATGTTCGTCGGGTCGTTAGTGTGACTTAATCGTTGATTAAATGTGAAACGGTATGTGAAATGGCTTGTAAATGGAGACGGGTCGACCCATGGGCTAAACCCATGACCCATGAGCCTACTAGTGAACCATCCCCCCCCCCCTTATCTCTCCATTTACCACACAATCTCTATCTCTTCTCTTTTCTCTCTAGCAAGAACTCCATCTCCCTCATTTCATGGATTGCGCATGCATGGCTTAAAGTATAATAAGGAACCGATATGCTTAATGGAAGTTGATTAGGTGGAGGGTTAGACCGTTGGTACACCCTGTATACATACCTGGTCAATAACTAGAGAGCATATCGAATTCAGATTATACTTAACCCATTTTTGATTTTATGATGTATTGAGCATGATTACTTGAGTTAATGATAGACAATTGTAATGAATTTGACATGATGATATGCTAAGTAACAATCCCATAGGATTCTAGCACTCTTGCCTTAGCATAATGATATGAAATGAGTATGTGGTATCGGTATGAGGGCATTGACTACTTGTGTGACTAACATGTGAGCATTTGAGACTAACTCTCGGGCCAACGTGTCACTTGTTTTATAGAAATGGTGAGACCAAGGAGAGCCGGAATGAACTATAGGGCTGAATCGGAAGAACCTCAACAGGAAGCTCAACCGGAGGTACAAGGAGGTAGAGGTAGAGGCCGTGGTAGGGGCCGTGGTAGAGGTCGTGGTAGAGGCCAAGGAAGGGGTCGTGGTGAAGCCCCTGAGCCAAACATGGCTGAGGTGATCGCTCAAACGATCACCAATATCATGCCGACCATTATTGCTCAAGTCACGGCAAGTCTTGGGCAGAACAATGCGGCTCAAAACAATGAAGCCCCAGAAAATGTGAATAATGAAAATGCTCAACCTCATGCTGTGGACGAGGAAGAAGAGGAACCAGTGGGAGTTGATAACCGTATGCCCATGTATAATCAACATGGAGGATACCGACAGGGGTGCATATTTAAAGACTTCAAAAGTTGTGGGGCACCGGAGTTTGATGGAAGAGGCGGTCCCACAGAGTGTATAAGGTGGTTTGAGGAGATCGAGGCAGTGATTGAAAGAAGTCATTGCACTTATGACGACCGAATTTCTTATGCATCCGGCATGTTTAAAAATGACGCCTTGAGTTGGTGGAACCAAAAGATAACTTTGGGGCGGACTTATAACTTGGAATGGATCGATTTCAAGAACAAGATGAAGACGAAGTTTTGTCCTCCCTATGAACTACAAAACTTGACCATTGAGTTTGTTAATCTCAACATGGACGGAGCCGATTACAAGAGCTATGTTAGGCGATTTCAAGAGTTGTCTACCCTCATTCCTCACTTGGTGGATTCCGAGGCCCGAGCTACCGAAAAGTTTGTGTTGGGCTTGAATCCTCAAGTCCGATCTTATGTGAATTCCAACATGCCTACCACTTTGGCTGATGCTGTTAACCGAGCCGGTAGTGTGACTGAAGACTTGTTGAGGAGCGGTGTTTTGGGTAAGTCCTCAACAAACAAGAGGAAGGAGGTGGGAGAGTCAAGTGGAGTGAATAAAATGGGAAGGTTTGACCCCAATGTTGCTAATAGGGGTATGGTCATGGCGGCGGTGAAGCCGGCGAAGAAAACTTACTTGGGACCTCACCCCTTTTGTGCAAGGTGTAATCGTCATCACTCTCCCACTATCCAATGTGGGACTTGCTTTAATTGTAATCGACCAGGGCACGAGGCTAAGAATTGTAGGGCATCGAAAGCGCCACCATTGAATGTAGTACCCATTCAAACCATTCGTCCTCAAGGTAACTTCCCATGGGGTACATGCTTTGGGTGTGGAAGCCCTGATCACTACCGAAATAATTGTCCGCAATGGGTTGGACAACAAGTTGAAGTGGCGGTCCATCCGAATCAACTCCAAATTACTGGGCCGAACCAAAACCGTGGTCAACAGGGTCAACAAGTTCAACCTCGAGGCCGAGCTTTTGCAGGAAGTGGCAATGGAGGCCAAAATGATCCGAACGTTGGTTAAGGTACATTCCTCTTAACGGTCGTTATATTATGGCACTATTCGATATGGGAACAGACTATGATCTCGATTATCCTAACGTCACTCCTTTGAATTACGTTCGTTCGTGTGTTTTGGAATTATATGTTTAAAAATTTTGGATATTTAGCGACTCCCTAACTAGATTGGGTCAAATACCCCGTGTATGCACCTTGACTCTAGAAGACGACAAACTCTTCACGTACTTTGTGCTCTATGATATTAAGGTTCTTGACGATAAAGTGAGTACAATCTGAATACCAACGGTTAATACGGTTCTTATTTGTGTAGTAGGGTTTGCTAGTGTAAAAATATCTAACGGTAGGGTTCTTAGGGTCCCATGTACATCTTCCAACTCAAAGGTCCTTAGAGCTACCATCTCAAGAATCTGAAAACTAACGTCGTCTCTGCTAATCTTGAGTCTCCCGAGGCTTTTCAGGGTGACTTACCGGGCTTGTCCCATCTCAATAACTGAATTTCGTATATGCCTAACTTCCTAACATCGCGCGCGTAGTCAAAACCCTTATAGACTTCTGAGATGTAAATAAGCGTGTAGTAAAAGACCGGAGAGAGATTTGAAGGAAAACAAATTGTAATGGACTTCGCCATGAAGTCGCCGACGACAAGAAGTGATCACGATACGACGAAACCGGTAAAAATTTGACAACTTGGCACATTAGTACGTAGAAGAAATGGGTTAGGTGCACGAAGATTCAATTTCTATCATTTCAGATAAAGAAAGTCGCTTAACCCCTAATCAGGGAGGCATCCAATGAGCAACGGGTACTCAAACCGACTTGAGACCGGATCACATGTGAAGAAAATGTGCTTATGACCATGGCGGAAATCTTGTGCAATAACAGGTGTTACACGAGTATTCGAATGTCACCGACCGAAGCACTGAGTAGTAGAGGTGTTACTCTCCACTGGATGAGCCGAGAACCGAAGGAAGCCAATGTAGCGGGCCGGAGATAGTGATTAGAATGACAAGAACAACTTCTCAAGCTAAGAGAATAGCCCAACTAGCTCGCATGCTACGAAGGAAGTGGGTCGATGTGTGGTGGAGACCGCTAGATTTGAAACCTAAGTATCCACATTTGCCTAACAATTGGTGATTTGTTGAATTTCGGGACGAAATTCTTTTGACGGGGGAATAATGTAACATCCGCGAGTTTTGACCGTTTGACTTTACGTGCAATTTGACTAACAATTTGAGTTAATGAAGTTTTGGGTCGTTTTGTGATTAAATGACTATGTGGTATGTTCGTCGGGTCGTTAGTGTGACTTAATCGTTGATTAAATGTGAAACGGTATGTGAAATGGCTTGTAAATGGAGACGGGTCGACCCATGGGCTAAACCCATGACCCATGAGCCTACTAGTGAACCATCCCCCCCCCCCTTATCTCTCCATTTACCACACAATCTCTATCTCTTCTCTTTTCTCTCTAGCAAGAACTCCATCTCCCTCATTTCTTTCATTTCTCTAGCATCATTTGGCGTTTAGGAACTAGTTTAACTCGAGAATCATCATTGTCTTCATCTCCTTGTCGCCATATCGAAGGATCAAAAGTCTTAGTGCAAGGTTTTACCCATTTTGACCTAATTTCGGGTTTGAGCTCAAGAAGGAGTTTTGGTAAGTAAAATTCATCCCATAATCATCATTTTATGTTTATTAACTTGCTTCTAGTTGATTACAAGTAAATTCGGGTCACGAATCGGGTCAAAACGCGATTAGGGTTAAATTAGGGTTTTGAAATGGGTCAAATGATTTGGGCATGAATTTGATGTTATGATTCGAGTTTATGAGGTGGGTTATGTTTGTTTATGTCCAAATATGTGGATTTAGGCTTGAAATTGGGTCCTAGATCATCCATGGTCAATTATGGGGTCAAAAATGGGGTTTTGGGTTGTTTTGGATCGTTTTTGGCTAAGTTTCTGCAGCAGATTTGGCTGACTGCGGCGCAGTGGGAGGTGCCAGACCCCACTACGGCGCAGTGAAAAGCTGCTGAACCAGTGACTCTTTGTCAACTTCAAACGCTTATAACTTTTGATCCGTAAGTCCAATTGAGTTATATGACCTATCGTTGGAATCGTGAGAGAGTTTACTTTCTCATGGTAAAGTCCTTTTGATCTGAATCCTTGTCCATTTCCAAAAATGTCGTGTTAAAGTGTCCTTGCTTATGTCGGTAGGACCATAATGACGTTTGAGTGTTGTGGCATGACCAAGTCGAGTCCCGATTGTCATTCATAGTTGATTTACCCTCCTAAAACCAAATTAGGGTTTGACTCGTGATTTGTAATGTATATGTTAATAGGTGACGAACGCTAAGCGATTGTTGGACGTTATAACTCGATTATAACTTGTACTTAGCTCGCATATCCAATCAAGGTGAGTTCCATAGTTCCCTACTCATTTGAGATTCGGGCTGAAAAGTGTAAACATACGTGCTTTATTGTTTGAGTGATTAGTTGATTTGCTTGAGTTACCGTCCGTCTTATTGTTTGATTTGTTTGTTAACAAATTGATAGATATAATGACACGTTTGATTGATTCGTATATGATTGTGATATGGTGAGTTAATTTAGGATAGTAGTGCATATATGGAAGTCGGTTATGCTTTCAAAGGGTTTTAGATGTGGTGGGAAGGCTGCGGGTGACCCTATATATAAACATCTATGATTCCTTAAATGTAAAGCCGTATGAAATGTATGTGCATTGTAGTTTGATTGATTTGTGATTGAGATTGGGAATGTGTTTGGAATGGACATATACGCTTGTTATACTTGACTTGTACGGTACACACTCAAACATACTTTTATTGTTGCATTGATGACGTTATTGACACGCATTTGATATACGTTGTGGTCTCACATACGTATGATACATGATTTGATGTTAATATTTCGCGTGCTCATTTATTATACGCAATTACTTTGCCCTTATGATCTTTTAATGATTTGATATTGTGATTAGGATAGTTGTACATACATGGAAGACGATGATACATTTAATGAGTTGTAGATGTGGTGGGAAGGCTGCGGGTGACCCTATATATAAACATCTATGATTCCTTAAATGTAAAGCCGTATGAAATGTATGTGCATTGTAGTTTGATTGATTTGTGATATGATGGATTTGTGATTGAGATTGGTTAGGTTTGTACTTGATGTTTGGTTCGATGTACTCCCAAGTATTCGTACTTGATGAGTCGTACTATGTACTTCCAAGTGTTTTACACTTGAGAACATGCTTTTGTACTTATTGATTGGTTGATGTACTTCCAAGTATACTTACTTGATGAATGGTTCCACGTACTTCCAAGTGTCATACACTTGAGATCGCGCAATGTACGATGTACTACCAAGTTGTTAGACTTGAGAATATTGTGTTGGTAGTGGTTTTGTTGTTGTCATGGTACACTTAGGATGCGTTATCTGATGCCAAATTATTGGACGTACCTTTCATGCATTTGGACATGATTATGCGTGTAGTACATATCTTGATATAGACATCACTTGTGCTTATTTATCATACGCATTACTTATATTGTGTTTTGTTGTGATTTGAGATTGAGACGCATAAAGGCTATTCTTATGTTATGTTTTGCCTTTACTTACACTTGTTATGATTTAGGACAATGGTTCCTTGTGAACCATTCCTACGAACTCACCAACCTTGTGTTGACTATGCTTAGTACACTTTTCAGGTAACCAAGTTATTCCAAGGCAACGAGTTTGATTGTTGCTTGCTGTTGAACCCAGACTTGGACTTATATGGATCAAGGATCCATTTGCCTTCTTTTGCATTGTACTTAGGACTGTTAGCCATCTTTTAAATGTTCTCTTGTAAACCTTGATGGTGACTTGCCCCTTATGTATTTTGGTACTTGTTTATTTTAATGTATGGATTCACTGAATCCTTTGCTTGCATATAGTTCATGTTCTACATTAATTCCACCTTGTGCTATATGATTTCCGTAATATTTCGAGCCTTGGATTGGGGTGTTACATCGATTGTGCTTGCCTTTTAGAGTTCACACTCATTTTCTCCAAGAATTCCCAATCAACATCTTCGGGATTTGTCAAGAAAGTTCCATTGCTAATTGAATTCACATCTCTTTTCTCTTCCGGTAACAAACCATCATAAAAAGCCGTGATCAATTCCCATTTAGCAATTCCATGGTGAGGACATGTTCTCAACAACTCATTAAACCTCTTAAAAGCTTCATAAAATGTTTCACCCGATTGTTGCTGAAAAGTTCTTATCGAATTCCTTGCATCACTAGTCTTTTGCATGGTGTAATATTCATCCAAGAATTGTTGTTGCATTTCAGCCCATGTAAAGATACTACCCGAAGACAATGCTAAGAATAATTGCTTTGCTTTATCCTTCAAAGTGAACTGAAATAAGACTAACTTGACTTCATCCGGTGAAAATCCGTGACCTCCTATAGTTCCACAAATCGCCTCAAACTCCGACAAAAGCAAATAAGGCTCCTCCGACGCCTTCCCATAAAAACTCGGCAAAATGCTCAAACATTGAGGTCTAACTTCAAAAGCTCTACCCCTCAACACCGGTGGTACTATAGGTGAAGCATTAATGGCTATGGCGGGTCGGAAATGACTATCAACTCCTTGTGGTGGAGGTTGATAGTTCATGTTTGGAATGGCACGGTTATGTGGTTGGTGATTGGGTGGAACTCCACGACGGTATTGGCGTGGTGGTGGACCATGAGGAACTCTTGGTCCTTGGTTGATGTATTGAGGTTGGTTATATTGGGGGTATTGATAGTTTTGTGGTTGCACATAGTCTTCCCCATCATTCCAATCATACCCATCCGAACGATCATCAAATCTCCCATCATCCCAATTATCAACCCTATCATACACCGACTCCTCCGTATGCCGTGATGCATATCCAACATAGGTTGGTGTTCTAGGTCGGTTGGGGTTTGTGTAACCACTCCTTATTGATCGGGGTAGATGTTGTGGTTGACGTTGGTTTTGAAGTTGGGCATTTTGTTCATGGTTGGGTTCTTGTTGAATTCCGGCAGGTTGGATGACTGGTGGTACATTTCCGGGATCACTCATGGTTGCACGGTGAAGTACTCGATTCCTTCTAGCTGTTTTCTCAATTTCCGGATCAAACAACAAAGGTGACTTCTTCTTTGAATACCCCGTATGCATACACTACCTGTAATCTGCACACAATCAACACACCTAGCGTAATACTGAACTACAAGAATGAAAAAGGAAATAAACAAACTACTAACAAAACTAAACAAATTCTTTTTGATTTTTCTGAAAATTTTTAACTAAACTAGTTGAAAGCACACTTTAACACTTTGCACACCGATTCCCCGGCAACGGCGCCAAAATTTGATCGATGTCGTTGGACCGATCAAAAATAAAACTAAATACCACTAATTAGTAAGGGTAAGTCGAGTATCGTTTCCACAGGGAATCATGGGAAAGTGTTAAACAATTTGACGAATTAATTAAACTAGACATAAAGTTAAAACCGATTGTTTGATTGATTGAATTAAAACTACAATTGATGATTTGATTAACAAACTTAAACAATAATAATAAAGGGGACCATTCTCATGCTTCTAATTATGTTTTCAAATGTATAACCTAACTTATATTCGTTGGAAATCACATAGACATGATTCGTTATAAAGTTTGGATTGAATGAATGTTAAGAATTAATCAATTAGGTTGTGATGATTCACGATAACGAAAACCGGGGAATTGACACAACTAAATTATTTATTCCTTAACTAGATTACAAGTTCATAAGATATTCTTTCAATAATCCATGATTAACAAGAATTTGAAACCAAAAGATAGATGAAATTTATTCAAAGTCATAAACAAGTAATCATTCATTCAAACCAAACAACATTAGATGCAAAACACTAATTAAGAATTAAACATCTAATCCAACTTGAATATAAGAAAGGTTGAATACAATTGTCTTACATAATTGTTCACATGAGAATGATCAAAAGAGAATTAGCCTAATATCTTCATCATTAATTCTTCAATAAAGGCTTTAATCTCCATGGAATTGTGAATTGATGATGAAATTGGGGTGTTGAGAGGGTTAGGAACTGCTCCAGGTATGTGAAAATATGAGTGGTAACTTCCAAAATTCGTGTTTGAATTAGATATAAACTGAAAAATAATAATTCCACAAAATTCGGATTTTTGCACAGGTGGTGGCGTAAGGTACGCCAGTATTGGGCGTAAGGTACGGTGGCTTGTTTCTTCACTTTTGATTTTAAGCTTCAAATGCTGAAAACATGTGTTCCAGACCACCGTAATGTACGGTGGTCTCTGGCGTAAGATACGCTGCTTCAGAAACATTACTTTAGCTTTACGCCATGCTTGATTCACTTTACGCCCATGCTTGTTGCCCAGCGTAAGTTACGCTGCACTCTAGCGTAAGCTACGCCACTCCAGAAATGGAGTTTTCCAGTTTTCATATTTTGACTTGTTTCTCGATCAGTTTAGCTCTAATTCGCAACTTAAGACCTGAAACACTTAACAAACATAAACGCGCCCTAATTATCTATTAACATTCACAAAACAATCCAGTTTTACCCATTAATATCATACAATTTAGGCGTTTATCACAACACGTACAAACTCTTAAGCACAACATATTACTTTTATTTTCTCCCCTAGGGTAGGGTTAATGTGAGAACCAAAACATGGGAGAGAACCGTGAGAACCACTAGTTTCCCTCCCTCTTTCTCTTTTTTGGTGTGGTTTTTTAATTTTTAATTTTATTTTTTAATTTTTGAATTTTTTTTTATTTTTTTATTTTCTTTTAACAAAAACCCATTCCAAAAAAAAAAATATTTTTTTTGTAAAAAATCATATGGGTTACGTGTTGAAAACGTATGGATACGGTACGGGCGTTGCCCTTATCCGTTCTAAAGGGGTTGTCACCGGACGCATATGGGAATGATATGGATTTAATAGGCGGCGATCCAAGAGATGGTGGCAGTTGGATACGGTACGGATGTAACCCTTAACTCTAAAGGCTAAGCCCTTAGCTATGGTTTTTTAGTGGTTCTCACCATTATTTTTGTTCTCACATGATCACTTCACTTCTCCTCTAATCCCCCCTACCTTTCTTTCTCTACCCTTTTCCCCTGCTTTTTCATCTTCTTAACAAGAGATTTTACCTTAAACACTATTGCTAATTAATTAACGTCTTATCTCGGTTTAGCTTATGCGAGTGAATGGTCTCACCGATGATGAAGTAAAAAGCCATTTGCAAATGATTATGAACTAAATTATCTAACCTCTTTGGATTAGGATAAAGAGATGTCAACATTTGGATGTCAAGATTCAAAAAAATTTCATAAATCTTGATCTTTGATTTTGCGGGTTGAGATTTCTCTAGTCAAGTCAAGTTAAACTTACCTACTGAAAATCCAAAAGTTTGTCATTAAGTAGTTAGGATGATAGGTTAAAAGAGTATGTCAATGACCATTGTTAATGGTAGGTGAAGTTAGTGAATGGTTAAGGGGTGTGGGTAAAAGGAATAGGTGATGGAAGAAAGGAGAATGTGTTCACCTAGGTAGTGGGTCATTCTTTTTGTTTATATATTTGTTTTATTTGATTGGATATTGTGATGCATTGTGGGATATATATTAAAATATTAAATTTGAAGTTAATGGTTTTATTAAAAAAAAGGTGATGGTGATGAGTACGTGAAGCCGACATGTTATGTAAAAATATATGTGAAAAAGGTGAGCAGTTAGAATGATAATTTGAAATTTGTTTCATAAAGGAATTAACATGTGAACATTATACGTACTGTAGTAGTAGGTAACCTTTTTCTTTCTTTTCTGAGTAACTACGAATGAGTATCATAAGACCATTTTTAACTCACCACACTGAAACTCAGTGTGTTGGTGCCACATCAGCAATATATCGACTCACCACACTGAATCATTTTTATCCATTAATCCTCACACTGAACTATATGTTTATTGGTTCCACATCATCGTTTATTATTAAAATTAAAAACAACGTTACATTAAGTTAAAACACATTTTATCAACAATAAATAATCTAAAACTAAATAATACTACGTAAATAATATTGAAAATAATATAATAAATTTATGCATACTTTAAAGGTAATTTGCAACTTAAATTTAAATACTCTAAAACTTCAGGGCCAAAGATGAAAGTTGTAGATATTTAACTAAAAGTAACTTCAAGGGGGTAAATTGAGTTTTACATATAATTGGTTATATTCAGATCTACTGATCTACATAGTCTTCTTCCTTGGGTACCTGCAAATTTGAAACACACAGATAACGATTTTTTTTAAAACTCCTTGGGATACCATCTGTCATCAGAAAACAAAAATATAAAAACTCATAAAAAACCCAATGCACCAACTCTTTCACCACGGTGGTGAATACTTTGGGCCTATTAGAGTGATGTAATTACATTATAATTGAGGGGTCTTGTTGTATTTATTTGTTTTATATATTCTTGTAACTCTGACATTGTAATCAAGAAAGCAAAGAGTCTTTACATGTATTTATTTGTTTTATATATTCTTCTAACTCTGACATTGTAATCAAGAAAGCAAAGAGCCTTTACAGGGCCAATACGCCGATGAATACGCCGGCATCTTTAACCCAAAACGCCGGAAGCCCTGCATATTCATCCTAATACATTGAATACACTAACTGTTAAAGACGGTCTAATATAATTTAAAAGTTTTCTTTTAGGGTTTTCTTTTTGTTTTTTACTATGGATTTGGTCATTGGATATTGAAATGCATATTTTGCTTAATTGGGTTTGTGTCTTTTATATTATTTTTTTTGAACGTTCGATTTTGGTCAGAGCCTGTTCACCCCATATGTGGTCTCTACACCCACCGGGCAGGATGTCATCGCGGTAGTTCACAGGGAAAACCCCCGGATAGATCGCCAAACGGCACGACATCTACGGCATTGAATGCCATTTGGGGTAAAACTGCGCCCCCTTGGATTCGAACCCTGGTTGCCCAAGGAACAAGCCTTCATTGGAGGTCTGGGATGTCATTGGGCTATCAACCCATTGACTGTCTTTTATATTGTTTTTCGGAGTTGAGTGTTTTTAATGCATGTATTGTCGAAGTATCGCATCATTAATTTGTTTGAATAAGTCACTTAAAAATAGTTTGCTTGAGTTAGTGCTTGATGTTTTGTCATCTAAAGTGTTACTTTCTACTTCATAAGTTCAGCGGGTTTCAATTAGTTGAAACCCAAAATCACGAGGAATTAGACTCATGATTGAATCAATGAGGCCTTTTTCAAGGTCTGTCTTTCAATGATTAGATTTTGTTTTCCTCAATTATTGGACATCGTTATTCAAATATCTGATTCACTTGATCCCATCAGGAAGCGCGGGTTGAAAATAACTAGTGATAATAAGAGCATCCACAATGGTCAAGTCATCCAATGACTTTTTTTTAATTCCACCTCATATTTTCATTTCCTTTTTTTATTAATCTAATAAGAATAGTAATTAAGATGTACTTTTTCAATAAATTAAAAGGTGATAAAATTATAATAAATTTAGGCTCATTAGATTCGTTTTGACGAGATGTTTTCGATTATATTTTCAAGTTTTTATGGCAGCTTAATTTCCTATCCAAGTCTCTTAGTTCAAATCCCTTATACATCGTTATTCAAATATCTGATTCACTTGATCCCATCAGGAAGCGCGGGTTGAAAATAACTAGTGATAATAAGAGCATCCACAATGGTCAAGTCATCCAATGACTTTTTTTTAATTCCACCTCATATTTTCATTTCCTTTTTTTATTAATCTAATAAGAATAGTAATTAAGATGTACTTTTTCAATAAATTAAAAGGTGATAAAATTATAATAAATTTAGGCTCATTAGATTCGTTTTGACGAGATGTTTTCGATTATAAATTTTGTTTTTAAAAATATAAATATTAAGTGTGATTATCAAACAAACTAGATTATTATGCAATTTTAATTAGGGTAGAAAACAAAAATATAGAAAAGCAAGGTTACAAATGAAAGTTTTAAGGGGATAAAATGAAACTTTCTATAAAAAAAAGTCTTCCTTCAAAAGCTTGAAGATCTTCAACCTTTTGCCCAAAAAAGTTTTTACTCACAATGGTATCAACCTTTTACAATAGCTTTTTTTCTCAAAAAAAGCTATCCTTCAAACATCATTGGAGATGCTCTAATAACTAGTTATACCCCGGGCGTTGCTCCAGGAAACTTAACGATGCTTAAAATCTGCAACGTAGATAAGACCGACGATCGATACATAATGATAAACGCACATTACAAAAAGTTTGTCATAAACGTAACAAAGTCTTGTAAAAAAGTATTTAGAAGATAATGTTTTTGTCATAGTAGAAATATTGCACTATATGTTATACTCATCCATTGGTGTGTGATTAACTAGTCGTTGACCATGGGTATGCAACACCCTTCAAGTTAAGATGCTTAAAAGTTGAATTACAAGTAATATACTTAAAATTTTATTTTAAAAAGTTATGTAGGAAAAATAAATTCAAGATTGTTAAAAAAAACATTAAAGATTAGGTTAAAACACATTTGTGGCAAAAATAGAAAAACTAAAAGTTTAGTGGTTTTGTGACAAAAATAGAAAAACTAAAAGTTTTGTGGCAAAAATAGAAAAACTAAAAGTTTAGTGGTTTTGTGGCAAAAGTATAAAAACTAAAAGTGGTTTTGTGGCAAAAATAGAAAAACTAAGTTAAGTGGTTTTGTGGCAAAAATAGAAAAACTAAGTTAAGTGGTTTTGTGGCAAAAATAGAAAAACTAAGTTAAGTGGTTTTGTGGCAAAAATAGAAAAACTAAAAGTTAAGTGGTTGTGGCGAAAATAGAAATACTAAAGTTTAGTGGCGAAAATAAAAAAAAAACATTAAAGATTAGGTTAAAACACATTTGTGGCAAAAATAGAAAAACTAAAAGTTTAGTGGCGAAAATAAAAAAAAAACATTAAAGATTAGGTTAAAACACATTTGTGGCAAAAATAGAAAAACTAAAAGTTTAGTGGTTTTGTGACAAAAATAGAAAAACTAAAAGTGTTTTGTGGCGAAAATAGAAATACTAAAGTTTAGTGGCGAAAATAAAAAAAAAACATTAAAGATTAGGTTAAAACACATTTGTGGCAAAAATAGAAAAACTAAAAGTTTAGTGGTTTTGTGGCAAAAATAGAAAAACTAAAAGTTTTGTGGCAAAAATAGAAAAACTAAAAGTTAGTGGTTAAAATGAAAAAAAATTACTTTAGATTAGAATGAAGCAATTTTTTCAACATTTCGTTGCGAAATAGAAATACTAAAAGTTTAGTGGCGAAAATAAATCAACATTAAAACGAAAATAGAAATACTAAAGTTTAGTGGCGAAAATTAAAAAAAAAACATTAAAGATTAGGTTAAAACACATTTGTGGCAAAAATAGAAAAACTAAAAGTTTAGTGGTCTTGTGGCAAAAATAGAAAAACTAAAAGTTTTGTGGGAAAAATAGAAAAACTAAGACTTAAGTGGTTTTGTGGCAAAAATAGAAAAACTAAAAGTTAGTGGTTAAAATAAAAAAAAATTAAAGTCTTCTGTAGCTAAGAAGACTTTAATTGCTATTATATATTATACTAACAAAAAACTTTATGGAAAACACATTTATTTCAGGGTAGTTTTTAAAAAGACATGAAAGTATAGGCTTAGAGTGAAAACAACAATAAAAAATATTATATTTAAATAATAAAAAAAATGAATTATCGCCAAGTCATCTTCTTCGTTAACACGCATGTCACCGAATTAATTCAATCAATCAACATAAACGAGGGTAAACTATTTTCTAGCTTACCGCTGCCACTACCACTTTAACCGTGGCTCTGTCGGTGGTGGTCGTCCTGATGATTACCAGACTGACCCTGGGGAGGAGTACGCATCTCCTCAACCCGGTGACGCTACCGGGTCTCCTGAACCATATCGATACATTAATCGCAACAACGGCGACTGTACTGTGGAGTCGGACTATTCCGAGTGTTAGTATTATGTTTTATAACTATTAGGTAATGTTGTAGTATTATGTGTTTTATTATTATTAAGTGTGTCTGTTAGTCTTTATTAATATTCTAGTATGTATGTTTTAGTTTGTAAAATAAAGTGAAGTATGTGTTTTATTAGATTTTGTTATTAATGAAGTATGTGTTTTATATAGATTTTGTTATAATTTTAGAGGGTTAAAAGTGTAAAGTTTAGATAAAATGGTAGAATTAAATAATTGGTGGGTCCAAGACTAGTCCTTGAGAGATGAGTGTATTGAGTATGTTTTGGGGGGATTAGTCCTTGAAGTGTTTTTTGCTGATGTGACGCTGAATATGACTAGTCCTTGAGGGATGAGTGATTTGTATTGGGGAGCCTCTAATGGAAGTATAAGGTTCGGTGGGAGAAGGGGTTAAAAAAGCCACTACTTTTTATGTAACCTCATTTTTGTTCGGCTAAAGTCTTTTCAACTGCTGTTTGTTATGTTTTAATAAAAATTTTCTACTGTTTAAAATAAATAAATTGTAGATTAAAGAGGACACCCTGATCCCTAATATCACATTCGTACCGACATGTTCAATGGATATTGATATTGGTTAGTGTTTCATAATGATATACATATTACTTCAAGTACATAATGTACAACACCTTTAAGGCTTATTGCATACGTATAATGCATACGTATAAATTAATTTCATGTGCATATCGTTTTGTTTTTAAATTTCGACTTTGCAATTTTGGCGAATTAATATTTTTTAGCTTTTTATTCATGATTCTTAAGTCTAACATGATTTGCATTTGGTAGAGTATTATACCTTATAGAATAAAGATGTTACGTTCAACCCTAAGTATAAAGTAGTCTTAGAATATTTTGTGTAATAGATTAGTAATAGGGGAAAATAAAGATAACGCTGTTACACAAGTTGGGTAAAAATTTTCCCCTAATTTTTTAATCCATATAAATATATATATTCATTATACATTAAGGATTATAAAAAAAATAAGGATGTGAATGACATTTCACCCAACTTAGATGTGTGATAACTGATAACATGCCTTCACTTTTGAAATATGATATTCGTACCATTGTTTTTGATGTATGTAGCACAAGGTATAAGTTTTATAGCTGTCTCATAGTAATAAGTTAGTTGTTAAAAAAAACATTTCCTAATAAACTGGTTAGTACGTAATCCGGTAATTATGTAAATGATAAACATTCACTGAATGTTTAAAGTAAGTGTAAATTTATTATTTATGTGGAGGGTTGGGGCCTGGTGTTGTGTATTACAGATAATGGCAATAAGCAAATAACCCATATAGATAGTTTTATGCACTTCATCTTCTCCCGGAAATTGCGTTATCGAGGCCGTTGTCAGCACTCCATTACCACCCCCACAACCGGCGCCATTTGTGGTGGGCCTAAACTTTTCCGGCGATAAGAATAATAATAATATTCGATACCCTATCCATCCAAATCAAAAACTAATAAAGTTTAGCAAAATGATAAATCTCTTGAACAATGAGCTATTGGAGTTGGTAAATAAAGGGTGTCGGTGTCCAAAGCAAAAACTCTTGAACAATGAGGTTGACTCTTTTTGAAAAGTAAACACTTCATCATCATTCATATATAATAGGAGTAATAAAAAAAATATTAATAATAATAATGGCTTCTGGGTCATGGAAATACGATGTGTTTCTTAGTTTTAGAGGTGAAGATACTCGCAAGAACTTTGTTGACCATCTCTACTCTGCTCTTGAGCAACACGGAATCCTTACTTACAAGGACGATGTAAGCCTTAATCGAGGTGATACCATTGGCCTATCCCTCTTGAATGCTATAGAAGAATCACACATTTTGGTGATCATATTTTCAGAAAACTATGCCGATTCTTCCTGGTGTTTGGATGAGCTTTCACATATTATGAAATGCAAGGATAGTAAGACAGGGCAAATCGTTTTGCCCGTATTCTATCACGTGGATCCATCTGATGTCAGAAAACAGAAAAGGAAATACGGAGAAGCATTTGCCAAACACGAGTTGTTAGAAGATAACAAGAAGAAAGTGGAATCATGGAAAAAGGCACTCGTTGATGCAACTAGTATTTCCGGATGGGAATCCAAACACGTTGCTAATGGGTAATCTTTTCTTAATTGTATATATATATGTATGCTTATATATAGTGAATGAATATTGTAGTACTATGTTACTCAACTATATTTTTAATGTGTAGGCACGAAGCAAAATGTATCCAAGAGATTGTTGCTTCAATTTTAGGTAGATTGTCATCCCTAAATCCAGTAGTTGAGGATAAAGAGCTTGTTGGAATGGGAACTCGATTAAAAGATTTGAAATCCAAGTTAAGAATTGGGTCAGGGGTGTGCGAATGGTTGGGATATGGGGGATTGGGGGTGGTGGTAAGACCACTCTCGCTACTTCTCTTTACATGGATCTGAAAACCTCTGATCATTTTAATGGTTGTTGCTTTGTTGGAAATATTCGAGAGGAATCCAGACAACAAAATGGTTTACAAAGTATGCAAGAAAAAATTCTGTCATCTGTTTTTGACAATGTAGAACCGGTTGAAAGTGTTGGTTTAGCAAAATACTTGATTAAAGTTACGTTATCTCGTAGGAATGTATTGATTGTTCTTGATGATGTCGATCATCTTGACCAACTTAGGGCCTTAGCCGGATGTCATAAATGGTTTGGTGATGGGAGCCGAATTATAATTACAACTAGGGACAAACATTTGCTGACAACTCACAGGGTAGACGATGTCTCTCATGTCAGTTTATTATCACATGACGAGGCTATTCAGCTCTTTAATAAACATGCATATCATGAAGATAAACCTCTACAAGATTATGACATGTGTTCACTGCAGATTGTTACTTATGCTGCTGGCCTCCCATTAGCCCTGATTGTTTTGGGTTCTTTCCTATATGACAAAGACAAGGATGAGTGGCTTAGTACGCTTGCTAGACTTAAAGATCATCCAGAAATGGATATTGTGGAGAAGCTTAAAATCAGCTACGATGGACTTAAACCTGTGGAGAAAGAGTTATTCTTGGATATTGCATGTTTCTTGAGGGGAACGAAGGAAGATAAGGCAATGGCGATACTTGATGCTTGCGGTCTTTACCCTCTTATAGGGGTAAAGGTGTTGATACAAAAGGCTCTCATAAGCATTTCTGCTGATGGTAAGCTTGATATGCACGATATGGTTCAAGAAATGGGACACTACATTGTTAGAGGGGAACATCCCAACAATCCTGAAAAATATAGCAGGGTTTGGCGAGAAGATGATATTGAAGACATTTGTTTCAGGAATGCAACAACGGTAACTATTACACAGTCTTTTCAAGTTCCACACTGTATGATACACGCACACGTACACACATACAAATAAGATACTTCAACTCCATTTCTGTATTATTGTTTCTCTGTTTTTCCAGGATTCAACAATGGTAACTACTACACTAGCTTTTCAAAATCTACAATGAATGATACACACTCACACACATACATTTATACGCATACCGATATGATACTCTAACTCAACTTTATATTTGTTTTTCTTTTATTGCAGGAAAATGATAAGATTGAAGCCATAGAATGTGATGTTGATGGTTGCTCATCCAACTTCATTATACTTGTATCAAACATGAAAAAACTAAGATACCTTAGAGTGACATATTCATTTGATGAAGGGCCTACTTTTCTTTCAAATGAGTTGAGGTATATAGAGTGGGAAAAGTACCCTGCAAGTTTATTCCCTGAAAGTTTTGCACCACCGAAGCTTGCTGTTTTAAAAATGGATGGAAGCTTGCAAAAAGAACATTGGAAGGGTTACAAGGTACAAATTTACACCTTAAATGTGTATTTTTTATACACACACACACAAATATATATATATAGACAACTGTTTAGTCGTGACAATAAATATGGGTGTGGCTTAAAACTACTACATTACTGCATAATGAACGCAAATATGTGATAGGCCATTCTTGTTCTTTTTCACCCTTCAATTTACTAGTTATATGACTTATATCATGTAAATTAGGAAGGTTTAGCCAAAAACTGTTGTATTGCTGTTTTTTTAACCTTTGATTAAGTTCAGAGATCATTATATAACAAGCCCACAAGTTCGGGTAATTATACACAAATAAGCAGAGTTGTTTGTTCAACCACTATCCCCTGTATAAAATGTAAGACTCACCTGATGCATGGGCATGAAAATATGTGTACCAATCATCAATAGATAGATTGGTATATGGTGGAGCCTGAGACTGAGAGGTCTTGGGTTCAAATCTTGGTGTGAGCAAAATGCTCCTAGGAATGGAGACAGGGGTTTCCCAGCATGGGTTTCCTCTAGAATTGGAGTTGGGTATATGAAGAGGCATGCCGCTGAGCCCAAATTTGCCGTTCAAAAAAAAAATGTGTTTAATGTAATGTATTAGGATGTCCTTCCATCTAGCCCTGGAAAAATGGCAGGTTCGGTGGGTAACGGGTCAAAACCGGTACGGGTCAAAATTGGTATTGGTCATCTCGGAAAAACAGGTCAAAACAGGTTGTGTACGGGTTGGGTCGTTATTTTTTTTTTTTAATAGCCGCAAACCATTGCAGGTCTTGTCTCATTTCTTGTGTCCACATCGAGAAGTAACAGTAAGTAATATTTAGCAAACAAAAACTAATGTTTTTAGCAATTACATAATGTAAATGTGCTCCAATTGCAATCACCAAAAGCTCCCATTGCAAACACCAATAAATAAATAAAGTTATACAATGAAGCCTAATTTGATTGATTTGGGTATGATTGCCAGGCATTATTCCATCCGTCTATCGGCATAGTTATTATAAGGTTACTCTGGTATTAATTAATAATTGCCTAATTGGGTAAATTTGACTTACATATGCCTCAGTATCTACCATGTTTGAAAGACCTCCAACTTGTTGATGCAAGTGAACTAGTTAGGACTCCTGATTTTGGTGGACTCCCATGTCTTCAGAAGTTGATACTCAGCAAATGTGAAAGCTTGGAACAGATCCATCAATCGCTTGGAAATCATGCAAGTCTTGTTCACTTATCTGTAACTTCTTGTAACAAGATTACAAGGTTCCCAGCCATTGTTCAGATGGACAAACTTATGATTCTTAAAATTGGATATTGCAAAGCTCTTGTTGAGTTTCCAAAGATTGAAGCAAAGATGGATAACTTGATGAAGTTGTCTTTGAAAGGTGTTGGGATAGAAGTCCTACCCTCGTCAGTCGGAGAATTTTGTACCAACCTTATTTCATTAAAGTTGAATATGTGTTCAAGGTTAAAGAGTATTGAAGGGAACTTCTATGCATTGAAGCGTCTACAGAAGTTTTATTTAATTCTTTGCGGAAAACTTAAGAAGGTGCCAGAAGATCTATTTGATGAAAAATGTCATCTAGAGAAGCTTAGATTGTATCTGTGTGATTTGGTGAGTAGTAGCAATAAACAACTTACGGTTTCTCGGTTGCCACATTTCTTAAAAAAGTTGGATCTCAGTTTGTGTGAATTGAAAGATGGAGAAATACCTAGTAAGATTGGTGAATTAATGAACTTACAAGAGCTACATCTACGTTATAATTATTTTACTCGATTAAATTTCAGCCTCTCGCAACTTACTCGACTCAAACTTCTTGGACTGAATGGCTGCAACAATCTTGTTGAATTACCTGAGCTCCCATCAAGTCTAGCTATTCTCAGAGCAGACTGTTGCTTGTCACTTAACGCCATCATCAGAGATGAAATTCACATAAATTGTAAATGGTTATATAAAGTCTCAATCGTGAAAGGGAGAGAGAGTATAATTGGTGGGGAGAGATTACTAGAAACCATGCTTCAGGTATGTATGCATGTATGTATGTATTTGTGGTTCTCCCTTTTTATGTTGTTGAACTTCAATCATATTGTAATACTAGAACAGTTAATTAACTAATTAAATGATTATATTTGTTTTGACTAAAATAGTGGGTTTCTCTCTCTCTCTCCACTCTCTGCTCTCCTCAACGGCTCTTTCTCCTGGATCTTAGATCGGAGATTAAGCCTATGTTTTTGAGATCCAGATCGAATTTTTGAGATTGAGAGTCTGAGATCGAGATTAGTCCCATCCGGTTAAGGCTTCCACTCCGGTGGATCTAACCATATTTTTTTCATTCTTGGGCCGGAGGTCCCTTCCACCTCGGTGGATCTGGAAACAGCCTCTCTACCTTTGTGTGTAGGGGTAAGGTCTGTCTACATCTTACCTCCCCGTACCTCGGCTTTTGCCGGGATTGGGTACCGTTGCCGTATTTGTTTTTACTAAATTAAAGATTGAAGTTCAACAGCATACAGTTGTCATTCAAACTTGGTTGTTTAGATGGATGTCACACACATGGCTTTTCATGTGTATACACATAGTCTTTTTATGCCAAGTAATTTTAATGATTATCTTTTGTGATATAAATTTGCCTGGTAATTTTTCCCCTATATCATAAAAATGATTACTTGTTTTAACTTTTATTAGGGAAAAGCTGTTGAAAGCCGGTGTATGAGCCTTAGACTTGGGGGCTTTGAGATCGCCAATGGGTTTGAACCTCGTCTGGCCAGAGGGAGTTGTTGTAGAATGCAACTTCCAGATAATTGGTACGATCACTTTTCTGGATTCTTAATTTGTGCGGTTTTTGAAGCCTATGGTATTCCATTGATAACTATGACGCATGTGGAGAAGGGTGGTTCGATGGGAATGGGAGATTATTGGGACAGGAGTGGTGTTGATAAAAATAAATGCACATGGGTGGGATATGTTTCATTTGGTGTATTGAAAAACACTTTATGGTGGGACCAAACATCTCCTGCCATTGAGATTGAGATTCGAACAGGTGATTCAAGTATAAGTGGGTGTGGATTTAAACTCATTCCCAAGTTAAGTGAAAATGGTCAAAGAGAAACAAGGGCAACAAATTCCTCTTCCGAGTATCCTGATGATGAATATAAATGTCCATTTAAGATCCAAGATGATTCAAAACATTATTTGCAGTGTATTATTTAGATCCCGCGTAAAACGCGGGTCTCTTGAATAAATTTGTTTTCAATATAATTAACATTATATCCGATAAGGTGAAATAATTAACATTTTAGTAAAATGTATTTATTTTTGTAACCACATTATAAATAAAGCACGGTACCCGCACAATGCGGCGGTGGTCGTGGCGACGACGATGTGGTTGCGGGAGCAACTGTTGGTGGTGGAGACGTCGAGTGGTGTAGATAATTGATGTAAAAGTAATTCATGTAAAAGATTAATGGAGATATTTTAAAAGATAAATGATTGATTGTGTAATTTAATCATTAATGTTAAGGGGGTAGTGTATGTGAAAATATTTTAAAGGGTTTATTACATATTTTCAACACTTCAAAAAATAATGCTTTTTTTATAATATATATACATATGTTTTATACATGAATTACCTTTTAGTTAGGGCTGTAAACGATTCGGTTCGGTTCGGTTAGCTAGAAATTTCGAACCGTTTTTTCATGTTCGGTTCGGTTCGGTTAGCTAAAAATTTTGAACTGCTTTTTTCGGTTACCCGCAAATCGGTTACCCGAAAAAATATGTATAATAGTCATTTAACTACATTAATATTTTGTTTTATAAATAAAATATACATTACATCTAATTTTGAAATACTTTTTTCTGTTATTATATTTATGCAATTCAAGTTTCTATCTACGAGTATCATTACTTACAATGTCCTCTATATGATATTACTAATATTTTTGATAAATATTTTAAACAAAGTTAACAACTTTTCTTAAAAAGATGTTATATATATAAGAAAATTACTTAGAATACCCAAAGCTAATCATAAATTGTGAAAGAAAGTTAGTAAAATTGTTAGAGTTTTAGGTAGCAAATATAATAGTTAAATAGTATGTAAATGATGTATTTATGTAATACATATATATGTAAATCCATATATCTTATATTAAATAAAACAAGATTGTGATGACATAAACATTTTATAGAAATTGCTTACATGGCACCTACAAATCTTCTTTCAAAATTTATTTCTTTTTCATTTATTTAATTATGATGTCATAACATTTAAAATTTTTAAAAATGAAGATACTTCCCTAATAAAGTAATAAAAAATCAAAGTTTAATTAAATATGATCTCATTAATTAATTAAATAAAAAAATGATTCCATTTCTCCAGTTTGATTCTCCAGTCTGATTCCATTTATCCAGTTTGATTCTCCAGTTTGATTCTCCAGTTTGATTCTCCAGTCTGATTCCATTTCTCCAGTTTGATTCTCCAGTTTGATTCCATTTCTCCAGTCTGATTCCATTTATCCAGTTTGATTCTCCAGTTTGATTCTCCAGTCTGATTCCATTTCTCTAGTTTGATTCCATTTCTCCAGTTTGATTCTCCAGTTTGATTCTCCAGGCTGATTCCATTTCTCCAGTTTGATTCCATTTCTCCAGTTTGATTCCATTTCTCCAGTTTTATTCTCCAGTCTGATTCCATTTCTCCAGTTTGATTCTCCAGTTTGATTCCATTTTTCCAGTTTATTCTCCAGTCTGATTCCATTTCTCCAGTTTGATTCTCCAGTTTGATTCCATTTTTCCAGTTTGATTCTCCAGTCTGATTCCATTTATCCAGTTTGATTCCATTTCTCCAGTTTGATTCTCCAGTCTGATTCCATTTCTCCAGTTTGATTCCATTTTCCAGTTTGATTCTCCAGTCTGATTCCATTTATCCAGTTTGATTCTCCAGTCTGATTCCATTTATCCAGTTTGATTCTCCAGTCTGATTCCATTTATCCAGTTTGATTCTCCAGTCTGATTCCATTTATCCAGTTTGATTCCATTTCTCCAGTTTGATTCCATTTCTCTAGTTTGATTCCATTTCTCCAGTTTGATTCTCCAGTTTGATTCTCCAGTCTGATTCCATTTCTCCAGTTTGATTCCATTTCTCCAGTTTGATTCTCCAGTCTGATTCCATTTCTCCAGTTTGATTCTCCAGTTTGATTTTCCATTTCTCCAGTTTGATTCTCCAGTTTGATTCCATTTCTCCAGTCTGATTCCATTTCTCCAGTTTGATTCTCCAGTTTGATTCCATTTCTCCAGTTTGTTATTCTCCAGTTTGATTCCATTTCTCCAGTTTTATTCTCCAGTTTGATTCTCCAGTCTGATTCCATTTCTCCAGTTTCATTCCATTTCTCCAGTTTGATTCTGGGACCATGGTTTTTTTTTTTAGATAATCAGTTTTGATGTACTTGATTTGATTATTTTTATTATGGGGACCATGGTTTTTTTTTTTACATATCACTTTTGATGTACTTGATTTGATTATTTTTATTATGGGGACCATGGTTTTTTTTTTTTACATATCACTTTTGATGTACTTGATTTGATTATTTTTATTATGGGGACCATGGTTTTTTTTTTTACATATCACTTTTGATGTACTTGATTTGATTATTTTTATTATGGGGACCATGGTTTTTTTTTTTACATATCACTTTTGATGTACTTGATTTGATTATTTTTATTATGGGGACCATGGTTTTTTTTTTTACATATCACTTTTGATGTACTTGATTTGATTATTTTTATTATGGGGACCATGGTTTTTTTTTTTTACATATCACTTTTGATGTACTTGATTTGATTATTTTTATTATGGGGACCATGGTTTTTTTTTTTTACATATCACTTTTGATGTACTTGATTTGATTATTTTTATTATGGGGACCATGGTTTTTTTTTTTACATATCACTTTTGATGTACTTGATTTGATTATTTTTATTATGGGGACCATGGTTTTTTTTTTTTACATATCACTTTTGATGTACTTGATTTGATTATTTTTATTATGGGGACCATGGTTTTTTTTTTTTACATATCACTTTTGATGTACTTGATTTGATTATTTTTATTATGGGGACCATGGTTTTTTTTTTTACATATCACTTTTGATGTACTTTTTTTTTATTTTTGTTACATATCAGTTTTGATGTACTTGATTTGATTATTTTTATTATGGGGACCATGGTTTTTTTTTTTTACATATCACTTTTGATGTACTTGATTTGATTATTTTTATTATGGGGACCATGGTTTTTTTTTTTACATATCACTTTTGATGTACTTGATTTGATTATTTTTATTATGGGGACCATGGTTTTTTTTTTTTACATATCACTTTTGATGTACTTGATTTGATTATTTTTATTATGGGGACCATGGTTTTTTTTTTTACATATCACTTTTGATGTACTTGATTTGATTATTTTTATTATGGGGACCATGGTTTTTTTTTTTACATATCACTTTTGATGTACTTGATTTGATTATTTTTATTATGGGGACCATGGTTTTTTTTTTTTACATATCAGTTTTGATGTACTTGATTTGATTATTTTTATTATGGGGACCATGGTTTTTTTTTTTTACATATCACTTTTGATGTACTTGATTTGTAAGCATGTATACATATATGGTAGGTCTTTGTTGTCCAGTTTGATTCTCCAGTTTGATTCCATTTCTCCAGTTTGATTCTCCAGTCTGATTCCATTTCTCCAGTTTGATTCCATTTCTCCAGTTTGATTCTCCAGTCTGATTCCATTTCTCCAGTTTGATTCTCCAGTCTGATTCCATTTCTCCAGTTTGATTCCATTTCTCCAGTTTGATTCCATTTCTCCAGTTCGATTCCATTTCTCCAGTTTGATTCCATTTCTCCAGTTTGATTCTCCAGTCTGATTCCATTTCTCCAGTTTGATTCCATTTCTCCAGTTTGATTCTCCAGTCTGATTCCATTTCTCCAGTTTGATTCTCCAGTCTGATTCCATTTCTCCAGTTTGATTCTCCAGTCTGATTCCATTTCTCCAGTTTGATTCCATTTCTCCAGTTTGATTCCATTTCTCCAGTTTTATTCTCCAGTCTGATTCCATTTCTCCAGTTTGATTCTCCAGTCTGATTCCATTTCTCCAGTTTGATTCTCCAGTTTGATTCTCCAGTCTGATTCCATTTCTCCAGTTTGATTCCATTTCTCCAGTTTGATTCTCCAGTCTGATTCCATTTCTCCAGTTTGATTCTCCAGCTGATTCCATTTCTCCAGTTTGATTCCATTTCTCCAGTTTGATTCCATTTCTCCAGTTTGATTCTCCAGTCTGATTCCATTTCTCCAGTTTGATTCCATTTCTCCAGTTTGATTCCATTTCTCCAGTTTGATTCCATTTCTCCAGTTTGATTCCATTTCTCCAGTTTGATTCTCCAGTCTGATTCCATTTCTCCAGTTTGATTCCATTTCTCCAGTTTGATTCTCCAGTCTGATTCCATTTCTCCAGTTTGATTCTCCAGTCTGATTCCATTTCTCCAGTTTGATTCTCCAGTCTGATTCCATTTCTCCAGTTTGATTCCATTTCTCCAGTTTGATTCCATTTCTCCAGTTTGATTCTCCAGTCTGATTCCATTTCTCCAGTTTGATTCCATTTCTCCAGTTTGATTCCATTTCTCCAGTTTGATTCTCCAGTCTGATTCCATTTCTCCAGTTTGATTCCATTTCTCCAGTTTGATTCTCCAGTCTGATTCCATTTCTCCAGTTTGATTCCATTTCTCCAGTTTGATTCCATTTCTCCAGTTTGATTCTCCAGTCTGATTCCATTTCTCCAGTTTGATTCCATTTCTCCAGTTTGATTCCATTTCTCCAGTTTGATTCTCCAGTCTGATTCCATTTCTCCAGTTTGATTCTCCAGCTGATTCCATTTCTCCAGTTTGATTCCATTTCTCCAGTTTGATTCCATTTCTCCAGTTTGATTCTCCAGTCTGATTCCATTTCTCCAGTTTGATTCTCCAGTCTGATTCCATTTCTCCAGTTTGATTCTCCAGTCTGATTCCATTTCTCCAGTTTGATTCCATTTCTCCAGTTTGATTCCATTTCTCCAGTTTGATTCCATTTCTCCAGTTTGATTCCATTTCTCCAGTTTGATTCTCCAGTCTGATTCCATTTCTCCAGTTTGATTCTCCAGTCTGATTCCATTTCTCCAGTTTGATTCCATTTCTCCAGTTTGATTCTCCAGTCTGATTCCATTTCTCCAGTTTGATTCTCCAGCTGATTCCATTTCTCCAGTTTGATTCCATTTCTCCAGTTTGATTCCATTTCTCCAGTTTGATTCTCCAGTCTGATTCCATTTCTCCAGTTTGATTCTCCAGCTGATTCCATTTCTCCAGTTTGATTCCATTTCTCCAGTTTGATTCCATTTCTCCAGTTTGATTCTCCAGTCTGATTCCATTTCTCCAGTTTGATTCTCCAGTCTGATTCCATTTCTCCAGTTTGATTCTCCAGTCTGATTCCATTTCTCCAGTTTGATTCCATTTCTCCAGTTTGATTCTCCAGTCTGATTCCATTTCTCCAGTTTGATTCCATTTCTCCAGTTTGATTCTCCAGTCTGATTCCATTTCTCCAGTTTGATTCTCCAGTCTGATTCCATTTCTCCAGTTTGATTCCATTTCTCCAGTTTGATTCTCCAGTCTGATTCCATTTCTCCAGTTTGATTCCATTTCTCCAGTTTGATTCTCCAGTCTGATTCCATTTCTCCAGTTTGATTCTCCAGTCTGATTCCATTTCTCCAGTTTGATTCCATTTCTCCAGTTTGATTCCATTTCTCCAGTTTGATTCCATTTCTCCAGTTTGATTCCATTTCTCCAGTTTGATTCTCCAGTCTGATTCCATTTCTCCAGTTTGATTCCATTTCTCCAGTTTGATTCTCCAGTCTGATTCCATTTCTCCAGTTTGATTCTCCAGTCTGATTCCATTTCTCCAGTTTGATTCCATTTCTCCAGTTTGATTCCATTTCTCCAGTTTGATTCCATTTCTCCAGTTTGATTCCATTTCTCCAGTTTGATTCCATTTCTCCAGTTTGATTCCATTTCTCCAGTTTGATTCCATTTCTCCAGTTTGATTCCATTTCTCCAGTTTGATTCTCCAGTCTGATTCCATTTCTCCAGTTTGATTCCATTTCTCCAGTTTGATTCCATTTCTCCAGTTTGATTCTCCAGTCTGATTCCATTTCTCCAGTTTGATTCCATTTCTCCAGTTTGATTCTCCAGTCTGATTCCATTTCTCCAGTTTGATTCTCCAGTCTGATTCCATTTCTCCAGTTTGATTCCATTTCTCCAGTTTTATTCGTGCCTTGATGTTCCAAAAGTCGTTCGCCACACTAAGATCTTCAACAAAAAAATTATTTTAAAACCAACCAAATGTATTTATAAATGAAAACTTAAGGTTCAATTTCACAAAGTATTGAAAATATGTAAAACATATATTAACCCGAAAACCCCACCTAACTTATCCCCTTAATCCCTTAATCTCCTTTATATATACAACCATTTTATATATACAATCATAGTTGTAGACCCGTGTGAAAACACGGATTATTGATAGACATTTTATAAAATAAAATTTTATATAAAAAGTTCTATATTACAAAAATATCTAAGTATACAACCATTTTATATATACAACCATTTTATATATACAACCATTTTATATATACAACCATTTTATATATACAACCATTTTATATATACAACCATTTTATATATACAACCATTTTATATATACAACCATTTTATATATACAACCATTTTATATATACAACCATTTTATATATACAACCATTTTATATATACAACCATTTTATATATACAACCATTTTATATATACAACCATTTTATATATACAACCATTTTATATATACAACCATTTTATATATACAACCATTTTATATATACAACCATTTTATATATACAACCATTTTATATATACAACCATTTTATATATACAACCATTTTATATATACAACCATTTTATATATACAACCATTTTATATATACAACCATTTTATATATACAACCATTTTATATATACAACCATTTTATATATACAACCATTTTATATATACAACCATTTTATATATACAACCATTTTATATATACAACCATTTTATATATACAACCATTTTATATATACAACCATTTTATATATACAACCATTTTATATATACAACCATTTTATATATACAACCATTTTATATATACAACCATTTTATATATACAACCATTTTATATATACAACCATTTTATATATACAACCATTTTATATATACAACCATTTTATATATACAACCATTTTATATATACAACCATTTTATATATACAACCATTTTATATATACAACCATTTTATATATACAACCATTTTATATATACAACCATTTTATATATACAACCATTTTATATATACAACCATTTTATATATACAACCATTTTATATATACAACCATTTTATATATACAACCATTTTATATATACAACCATTTTATATATACAACCATTTTATATATACAACCATTTTATATATACAACCATTTTATATATACAACCATTTTATATATACAACCATTTTATATATACAACCATTTTATATATACAACCATTTTATATATACAACCATTTTATATATACAACCATTTTATATATACAACCATTTTATATATACAACCATTTTATATATACAACCATTTTATATATACAACCATTTTATATATACAACCATTTTATATATACAACCATTTTATATATACAACCATTTTATATATACAACCATTTTATATATACAACCATTTTATATATACAACCATTTTATATATACAACCATTTTATATATACAACCATTTTATATATACAACCATTTTATATATACAACCATTTTATATATACAACCATTTTATATATACAACCATTTTATATATACAACCATTTTATATATACAACCATTTTATATATACAACCATTTTATATATACAACCATTTTATATATACAACCATTTTATATATACAACCATTTTATATATACAACCATTTTATATATACAACCATTTTATATATACAACCATTTTATATATACAACCATTTTATATATACAACCATTTTATATATACAACCATTTTATATATACAACCGTTTCATTCCATTTCTCCAGTTTCATTCCATTTCTCCTTTATATATACAACCATTTTATATATACAATCATAGTTGTAGACCCGTGTGAAAACACGGATTATTGATAGACATTTTATAAAATAAATATTTTATAAAAAGTTCTATATTGACAAAAATATCTAAGTCAAAGACATGTCTCATTGAATAACCCGGAGAAAACCTTTACTTGTTTAGTCGTTCTTATGAATACATTTTTTAAGCAACTTTCAATATCAAGTTAAAAGTCTCATGCTAAACCCATGGGTTATTTTAGAATTTTCTATTCTAAGCATAAAATGCAAATCCCAATTTATATAGTCATCTACAAATATAATAAAGCATAATAAACTACGAAATCAAATACTTAAAAATCATGTCGTATATTAATGATAAAAAATGATAAAGTTGAGTTGCATGTTTGATTCTCCAGTCTGATTCCATATCTTGCTATATAAAATAATTGGACAAGAACACATTAAGCAACTAAAAATGAAGAAACTTATAGAGTGGAAAAATCTAGCTACTTTGTCCCTTCATGGGACTAAAAAACAAACACTTAGTGAATCAAAGATGTAATCTTTCCATTTGAGCAAATCAATTAATGATGTATATGTTAAAATGGTTTAAATAAGATACAAAAGCATTTTATTTCAAGCTGATTATACTTTTGATGCGGAAATGACCCCGGACCATTTCCCCAAAAAAAGTGCTCCAGTTGTATCCTCCAGATGTATCATCCAGTTGGATCCTCCAGATGCATCATCCAGTTGGATCGTCCAGATGCATCATCCAGTTGGATCCTCCAGATGTATCATCCAGTTGGATCCTCCAGATGTATCATCCAGTTGGATCCTCCAGATGTATCATCCAGTTGGATCCTCCAGATGTATCATCCAGTTGGATCCTCCAGATGTATCATCCAGTTGGATCCTCCAGATGTATCATCCAGTTGGATCCTCCAGATGTATCATCCAGTTGGATCCTCCAGATGTATCATCCAGTTGGATCCTCCAGATGTATCATCCAGTTGGATCCTCCAGATGTATCATCCAGTTGGATCCTCCAGATGTATCATCCAGTTGGATCCTCCAGATGTATCATCCAGTTGGATCCTCCAGATGTATCATCCAGTTGGATCCTCCAGATGTATCATCCAGTTGGATCCTCCAGATGTATCATCCAGTTGGATCCTCCAGATGTATCATCCAGTTGGATCCTCCAGATGTATCATCCAGTTGGATCCTCCAGATGTATCATCCAGTTGGATCCTCCAGATGTATCATCCAGTTGGATCCTCCAGATGTATCATCCAGTTGGATCCTCCAGATGTATCATCCAGTTGGATCCTCCAGATGTATCATCCAGTTGGATCCTCCAGATGTATCATCCAGTTGGATCCTCCAGATGTATCATCCAGTTGGATCCTCCAGATGTATCATCCAGTTGGATCCTCCAGATGTATCATCCAGTTGGATCCTCCAGATGTATCATCCAGTTGGATCCTCCAGATGTATCATCCAGTTGGATCCTCCAGATGTATCATCCAGTTGGATCCTCCAGATGTATCATCCAGTTGGATCCTCCAGATGTATCATCCAGTTGGATCCTCCAGATGTATCATCCAGTTGGATCCTCCAGATGTATCATCCAGTTGGATCCTCCAGATGTATCATCCAGTTGGATCCTCCAGATGTATCATCCAGTTGGATCCTCCAGATGTATCATCCAGTTGGATCCTCCAGATGTATCATCCAGTTGGATCCTCCAGATGTATCATCCAGTTGGATCCTCCAGATGTATCATCCAGTTGGATCCTCCAGATGTATCATCCAGTTGGATCCTCCAGATGTATCATCCAGTTGGATCCTCCAGATGTATCATCCAGTTGGATCCTCCAGATGTATCATCCAGTTGGATCCTCCAGATGTATCATCCAGTTGGATCCTCCAGATGTATCATCCAGTTGGATCCTCCAGATGTATCATCCAGTTGGATCCTCCAGATGTATCATCCAGTTGGATCCTCCAGATGTATCATCCAGTTGGATCCTCCAGATGTATCATCCAGTTGGATCCTCCAGATGTATCATCCAGTTGGATCCTCCAGATGTATCATCCAGTTGGATCCTCCAGATGTATCATCCAGTTGGATCCTCCAGATGTATCATCCAGTTGGATCCTCCAGATGTATCATCCAGTTGGATCCTCCAGATGTATCATCCAGTTGGATCCTCCAGATGTATCATCCAGTTGGATCCTCCAGATGTATCATCCAGTTGGATCCTCCAGATGTATCATCCAGTTGGATCCTCCAGATGTATCATCCAGTTGGATCCTCCAGATGTATCATCCAGTTGGATCCTCCAGATGTATCATCCAGTTGGATCCTCCAGATGTATCATCCAGTTGGATCCTCCAGATGTATCATCCAGTTGGATCCTCCAGATGTATCATCCAGTTGGATCCTCCAGATGTATCATCCAGTTGGATCCTCCAGATGTATCA
>CM067168.1:149751898-149771898 GCA_034093135.1 Erigeron breviscapus
CTATATACATACATACCTACATGTATCATCGACCAAAAACTTTGCCAAACAAATCATAGTCTTCATCCCATGGTAGGTGCTGCAGCTCTATGGTTTCTTTCCTTCCTCTAATTCTTTCATTGGTATGTGTTGTTGTTGCTACTGTAGAATCGTGAAAACCCCGACCACCGCTGCCATAAACCATAATAACCCCCTGCCACCCGCCACCGTGATGAGAAACCCACCATCGCCACCGTATGCCCATAAGTGAAATAAAGACCCCTTTTAATTGCAACAAACTGCTGCCGCCTTCTGAAATAACCCACTCTTTTTGGTTCAAAACCATCGGGAACCGATCTCAATATGGCCGAGAGTGGTGGTGGTGGTCAGAAGTACTGGTCATCAGGAACCGATCTATAAATCCGAGACTGGTGGTGGTGGTCAGAAGTACTGGTCGGAAGTGATGGTGCCCGAGAGTGGTGGTGGTCGGGAGACAACATCAAATCGAACCACCATTATCATGCCGCCTTACATATTTGATGGGTCACGGCGAGTTTGATGGTTTCATCTTTCTTGTTCTTCTTTTTCAATTTGGGGTTGTTGGCTGTGGTGGTCTGGTGATGGCGTAACAGTGGCGGCGGCCTGGTGGTGGATTGGTGGTGAACTGAAACAGGAAGATGATGAATATGGGTTTTTTTATCAATCCTAAAAAATGATGTGTATACATGTTTTTTCTTTTATTAAGTTTTGATTAGGGTTTGTTGTTTGTGATTTGACGATGATGAATATATTGAGGTTTTTTTTTATAAAAAAAATTTTGTTATTTGATTTTGATGATAGATTTTATTTAGTGTAGAAAAGTTGATTTTGATTTTGATGGTGATTTGATCTCCTGGTGGGAGTTTTTGTTGGACAAAAAATGAAAAAATATATGGTATTAGAATTAAGAAGAGGAAAGATGAAGAAGAAAGGAGTAAGAAAAAAAAATCATGTTTAGTCCTTTAAAGGTGGAAATGTCAAAAGTACCCCTCACGTGGATGGCACGTGGGGGTTTAACGGAGGATAGATGACGGTCAATTGGTCAAAGGACTATACGTGAACCTTATCCTCTTATAAAGGACTACCAGTGATGTTTTGAATTAGAAAGGACGAAACGTGATTGTTTTGATAAACCACAGGGACGATCTATGTCGTTTACTCGAGAAACTAAAAAGCGGGCTTGATATGATTTTCCTTCAACTTTTGGTTTGTTTACATTAATTTCAAAGCACCTATTCTTTGTACACCAGAATGATTCACAATTGACTTTTCATATATTTTAATATAAAAAGCATCATAAGATTAAATTTTACTGTATTTCATTTGTATCTCAATTGACTCTTCAAGCTGTAGTACAATTTATCTAAAGAAAAACACCACTCTCTTTCATGATAGACTGTACCACATTCGTCCTCTTTTAAATAAAAAGAAAACCACCAACATAACTGATTGATTTAAATTGAAAAAGCAATCATTTGCATCAAATGTAAATTGGTTTCCATAATGATTTGGATTGAAATAAGAACAAAAAAAATTTGATTTACAGGTCTTAATCTTTAAGTATATCGAAGGTAATATTCATTTTTTTGGCTGGAAGTAAAGTTAAAAATTGGCTCCATTATAATAAAGATTGAAACAACGAAGTAAGTAACCAGAAGAGATTTGTGGTGATTCAAAAGAGTTTAATTGATCGAGTCAAATATAGAGATATAGAGTTATACATATAAAGAAAAACTTTAAAGAAATAAAATAGAGCAACCTATAGGCACCTGTGACTATTGGGCTTTACATGAATTGGAGTAGTTACTAGGCTGCACCAGGGAGTAGCTAATATATATATATATAGAGTAAACGACATAAATCGTCCCTGTGGTTTACTTAAATAGTCATCTTTCGTCCCTGAGAATCAAAAACCTCATGGATCGTCCTTATTTGGAAAATAAGCTTCGCCTTTCGTCCTTTGACTATTTGACCGTTAACCTCAATCCGTTAACCCCCCACGTGCCTACCACGTGAGGGGTATTCTTGTCTTTGCGCCCACTATAAATAGAGTAAACGACATAAATCGTCCTTGTGGTTTACTTAAATAGTCACATTTCGTCCCTGAGAATCAAAAACCTCATGGATCGTACATAAAGCTGGTTGAATAAAGTTGTTTTATGCTGCAACTTTACACAGCATTTTAAGGAATTAAATGCTATTCCTTAAATGTTCTCAACCATATTTGTACGGCCAAAGTTAACATCTCAATGTTAACTTTGCCTATAAATACAAGTCATTGCACAACAAGAATAACACTTCTTCACTTCGAAAGATTTCACACTTTGCATACCTGCAATATTCTTGGTGAACTTGTGCAATATTCTCTCAATCACAAAAAGGAACATTTCACAACTTTAAGTGTTTCGATTTTTTAGAGAAATTCCAAGTGTAGATCAATTGTAGTTCATAGGTTGTTAGGATATTTACATACTTTGTATTATCTTGGTTCCGCAACAACCTTGTAATTTATTTAAAGTTAATAAATAAATTACACTTGAAAGACCATGCAATAATAGAAAGTACTTGTAAAGTAAATTGGTGAGACAATATGTATTTTTCAAGTGTAATTTATTTATTAACTTTAAATAAATTACAAGGTTGTTGCGGAACCAAGATAATGCAAAGTATGTAAATATCCTAACAACCTATGAAATACAATTGATCTATACTTGGAAATTCTCTAAACAATCGAAACACTTAAGTTGTGAAATGTTCCTTTTTGCGATTGAGAGAATATTGCACAAGTTCACCAAGAATATTGCAGGTTTGCAAAGTTATTTTCTTGTTGTGCAAAGACCTCTATTTATAGGCAAAGTTGACATTGGGATGTCAACTTTGGCCGTACAAATATGGTTGAGAACATTTAAGGAATAACATTTAATTCCTTAAAATGCTGTGTAAAGTTGCAGCATAAAGCAACTTTATTCAACCAGCTTTATGTACGATCCATGAGGTTTTTGATTCTCAGGGACGAAAGGTGACTATTTAAGTAAACCACAGGGACGATTTATGTCGTTTACTCTATTTATAGTGGGCGCAAAGACAAGAATACCCCTCACGTGGTAGGCACGTGGGGGGTTAACGGATTGAGGTTAACGGTCAAATAGTCAAAGGACGAAAGGCGAAGCTTATTTTCCAAATAAGGACGATCCATGAGGTTTTTGATTCTCAGGGACGAAAGGTGACTATTTAAGTAAACCACAGGGACGATTTATGTCGTTTACTCCTATATATATAATATATATATATTATATAATATATATATATATATATATATATAGGGTAGGGTTAACGTGAGAACAACAAATATGGAGAGAACCGTGAGAACCACTAGTTTCCCTCCCTTTTTCTCCTTTTTTGTGTGGTTTTTTATTTTTTTTATTTTTATTTTTCATTTTTTGAAACTTTTTTTTGTTTTTTATTTTCTTTTAACAAAAACCCATTCCAAAAAAAAAATAAAAAAAAAAATTTTTTTTTGTAAAAAATCATATGGGTTACGCGTTGAAAACGTATGGATACGGTACGGGCGTTGCCCTCATCCGTTCTAAAGGGGTTGTCACTGGACGCATATGGGAATGGTATGGATTTGATGGGCGGCGATCCAAGAGATGCGACGGTTGTATACGGTACGGGCGTAGCCCTTAACTCTAAGGGCAAAGCCCTTAGAGATGGTTTTTTAGTGGTTCTCACGGTTCTCACCATATATGTTGGTTCTCATTTGATAGCCACCCTATATATATAGGGTAACACTCCGGTGAGAACACTTTTAAAATAAGAACGGTGAGAACACTTAAAAACATCATTTTGATGCATTAAAAGTCCATAAAACTAACATAGTGCATAACTAATTATCATTATTTAAGTGTTTAACAACACATTGATCCGTCAAAATCGAAAAAATCACGTTTTTTGTTTTGTGCATCCATCTTGGATGCATATTCAACAAAATAATGCATCCAACAAAAAACGTGATTTTTTCGATTTTGACAGATCAATGTGTTGTTAAACACTTAAATAATGATAATTAGTTATGCACTATGTCAGTTTTATGGACTTTTAATGCATCAAAATGTAGTTTTTAAGTGTTCTCATTTGTTCTCATTTTAATTTGGTTCTCATTTGATAGCCACCCTATATATATATATATGGGTGAGATAATTTGAGTCCAATAAATAAAAAAAAGTGACAAAATCTGGACCGTCTGATCAACCAGATCCAAAATAAACACGGAAGGGTAAGAACGTAATTTGACATAAACATATATAAATGTTTAATCCTTTTTCTTAAAAGGTTTAATATTATAATTAGAGTTAATTACATTTTTCGTCCCTGTGGTTTGTACCAACTTTCACAGACCGTCCCTGAGTATCCGAAATTACACGTTTCGTCCCTATGTATGGAATTCTGTTAACAAGTTTGGTCCACGACCCAAACGTCCGTTAAAAAAGGGGTCACGTGAGTTGCACGCAAAGGGTAAAATGGTCAGAAATTTTTACAGGGACCAAAAGTGTAACCAACAAAAAAAGGTTAATATATGTATATGTGTATTCAGTCTATATATATATATATATATATATATATATTAGATATATAGATATATGTGTGTATATATATAGAGAGAGAGTGAGTGAGAGAGAAAGTAAAGGCGGGGGAGGTTACGGTGCTTATGGCGGTGGTGATGGCAGGGGTTGCGGTGGTGGTGATGGCTATGTAAATGTGCTGGTGGTGGGTTTCGATGGGGTGGGGCAAACCACGACCAAAACAAATACATGTCTCGTCTCTTATCTCTTCTTCTTCTTCAATCTCAATCACAGATTCAGATCTCGCCGTCACCGTTGCTCACTATCGCCGGAAAATCGTCGCCGGAAAAACTCGCAGCACCTTAACACCATCGACATCGCATGATCTGGACGGAAAAAATTGGTTTTTCTCTTCCTTATTTTCATCAACGGATCTGTAAGTGTTTCAATTTCGTTTAATTTTTTGATTTTTAGTTTAATTTCGTGTTTAATTTTGCTCTTAATTTTGTGTTTATTGGCCTGATCTTGTTATCATCAGTTTGATTTTAAAATTTTCGGATATGTGCGTGTTTCTCTTTATATGTATATAATATAATATGTATATATGATGAGATTTAATTCATAGTTTCATGGAGGTGTTTATGTAGTTCAGTTATACTGGTAGTTTGTGATAATATCCATAAATACGAGTATATATGGATAGATATTGCTATGTATAGGTTGGTTTTGATGATTTCTAGTTTATGATATGTTTATATATCAGATGATCTGGGTATATGGTTCATATTTGTATGCATTTGTAATTTTGTATGTGTATGGTTTTGGATCTGACGGATTTGGAGGTCTTTGATTTTTGATTTAGGATTTTGGAAGAAAATGAATAAGAGAGGAGGAAGGAGATGAATAAGAGGAAGAAGGAGGAGAGAGCCTGGTTAAGTAGAAAAGAGTTAATTACATTTTTGGTCCTATGAGTTTGAAATGACCATTTTACCCTCGGCATGCAACTCACGTGACCCCCCCCCCCCCCCCCCCCCCCCCCCCCCCCCCCCCCCCCCCCCCCCCCCCCCCCCCCCCCCCCCCCCCCCCCCCCCCCCCCCCCCCCCCCCCCCCCCCCCCCCCCCCCCCCCCCCCCCCCCCCCCCCCCCCCCCCCCCCCCCCCCCCCCCCCCCCCCCCCCCCCCCCCCCCCCCCCCCCCCCCCCCCCCCCCCCCCCCCCCCCCCCCCCCCCCCCCCCCCCCCCCCCCCCCCCCCCCCCCCCCCCCCCCCCCCCCCCCCCCCCCCCCCCCCCCCCCCCCCCCCCCCCCCCCCCCCCCCCCCCCCCCCCCCCCCCCCCCCCCCCCCCCCCCCCCCCCCCCCCCCCCCCCCCCCCCCCCCCCCCCCCCCCCCCCCCCCCCCCCCCCCCCCCCCCCCCCCCCCCCCCCCCCCCCCCCCCCCCCCCCCCCCCCCCCCCCCCCCCCCCCCCCCCCCCCCCCCCCCCCCCCCCCCCCCCCCCCCCCCCCCCCCCCCCCCCCCCCCCCCCCCCCCCCCCCCCCCCCCCCCCCCCCCCCCCCCCCCCCCCCCCCCCCCCCCCCCCCCCCCCCCCCCCCCCCCCCCCCCCCCCCCCCCCCCCCCCCCCCCCCCCCCCCCCCCCCCCCCCCCCCCCCCCCCCCCCCCCCCCCCCCCCCCCCCCCCCCCCCCCCCCCCCCCCCCCCCCCCCCCCCCCCCCCCCCCCCCCCCCCCCCCCCCCCCCCCCCCCCCCCCCCCCCCCCCCCCCCCCCCCCCCCCCCCCCCCCCCCCCCCCCCCCCCCCCCCCCCCCCCCCCCCCCCCCCCCCCCCCCCCCCCCCCCCCCCCCCCCCCCCCCCCCCCCCCCCCCCCCCCCCCCCCCCCCCCCCCCCCCCCCCCCCCCCCCCCCCCCCCCCCCCCCCCCCCCCCCCCCCCCCCCCCCCCCCCCCCCCCCCCCCCCCCCCCCCCCCCCCCCCCCCCCCCCCCCCCCCCCCCCCCCCCCCCCCCCCCCCCCCCCCCCCCCCCCCCCCCCCCCCCCCCCCCCCCCCCCCCCCCCCCCCCCCCCCCCCCCCCCCCCCCCCCCCCCCCCCCCCCCCCCCCCCCCCCCCCCCCCCCCCCCCCCCCCCCCCCCCCCCCCCCCCCCCCCCCCCCCCCCCCCCCCCCCCCCCCCCCCCCCCCCCCCCCCCCCCCCCCCCCCCCCCCCCCCCCCCCCCCCCCCCCCCCCCCCCCCCCCCCCCCCCCCCCCCCCCCCCCCCCCCCCCCCCCCCCCCCCCCCCCCCCCCCCCCCCCCCCCCCCCCCCCCCCCCCCCCCCCCCCCCCCCCCCCCCCCCCCCCCCCCCCCCCCCCCCCCCCCCCCCCCCCCCCCCCCCCCCCCCCCCCCCCCCCCCCCCCCCCCCCCCCCCCCCCCCCCCCCCCCCCCCCCCCCCCCCCCCCCCCCCCCCCCCCCCCCCCCCCCCCCCCCCCCCCCCCCCCCCCCCCCCCCCCCCCCCCCCCCCCCCCCCCCCCCCCCCCCCCCCCCCCCCCCCCCCCCCCCCCCCCCCCCCCCCCCCCCCCCCCCCCCCCCCCCCCCCCCCCCCCCCCCCCCCCCCCCCCCCCCCCCCCCCCCCCCCCCCCCCCCCCCCCCCCCCCCCCCCCCCCCCCCCCCCCCCCCCCCCCCCCCCCCCCCCCCCCCCCCCCCCCCCCCCCCCCCCCCCCCCCCCCCCCCCCCCCCCCTTACTCGCTTGTTACCGATAAACCCTTGCAGTAGTGTACAAAGTATACAAATTTTATTTAAAACAAAAAAGATTCTACATTGCAAGTGGTTTTTAATTTGATATTATTTATAAACAGAAAGTCCCTTCAGGAAAGAAGGAAAGCCCAGGAGTTCCTGGGAATTTTGTTGGACTCACGTGTCTCTTGGACCAACCAAGGCATGATAGTGTAGAGACGATTAAAAGGGATGCGATTCTTGAAGTAAGCGTTAAAATGATAACAGGTATAGATTTCTCGATTATAAAAGGTCTAAAAAGTATCATGAAAATGCCACCCATGTAAAGAGATTACATTGAATTGATGATAACGGTGCAGGGGTGTGATGGTTCGTTTCTACTGCACATCTTTAATACATTTAACGACTTAATTTCTGTGGCTAGCTATTTGAACCCCCAATGCTTTCCTTTCCGTTGACATGCTCTAACCTTTTTTTTGTAAAAGAATGCTTGAAAAAACACTTTAGTTTACATAAAATGAACAATTCTAAATTATATAATTCTGAGCGCAAAGTAGAATCATTATTTTAGATAGTTTCTGTCAAGTTTACAGTTCATATTGCATTTTTACACACAATTGATCAAGGTTCGTTTGGAACAAAAAGTCTTTTCTAGTACTTGTTAAGGATAAGAACTAGATTTATTCTATATATTTTTAGGTACTGTAATTCTTAGGATTCCGGTAACCACTTAGTTAGTAAGTCATCATACTTCTCCGAGTATATCTCTCGGATAGTTTATCATGTATCTATACATTGTAACCATTAACGTGAATCTAGTTAACATCTAAAAAATATACGCTTTTTACAAAGTTGCGATTTTGAATTCATTATGAATACGTAGTTTGAAGTAAATAAATTAATAGTGATTGTTTTACCTTGAATTAAAGCAAACACCTTGATTTATCGGAGCACTCGGAGTTTAGATTAGAAACTAGGAAGATACGTAGATGTCTTCATTGAGGTGATTTGGAGTACTTGTTGATACTGTTTGGAACACTATAAGTTTACATCAGAGAGTAGTAGGCTGATACCTTTTTTTCCCTTATTTATGGATTGGTGGTTATTACATTATAGATTATATGCTTTGTTAAGTAATTTATGATGTTATTATAGGTTAAAATGTTAGTATGTTGCAACTTTTGTCCCTTTTGTTTGCTTTTGTAGTTTTTTGTTTTTATTGATTCTTCCTACATTCTGAAAGTTAATCAGTTGTTCTAATTATGTTTTTGTTTTTAGTTGACGGGTAATTTGTAATGTGGTCTCTATATTTTTTGAAATACAATTTTTTTTTTTGATTTTGTAGAGTATAAACTTAACGAACTATAAAATAATTGAAGAAGTATAGGTTGTTTAACATATTCCTAGATAAATCTGTGATATACGAACCTGGATACATCATACATACTTGAGTGGTCTATAAAATAGTTTCAGTATTTTGGCTAGGAAAAACTTAGTATGGTTTGGTGGGTTCCTTGTACATTATCCCTTGTATTTATATCTTGCCACTATAGTCTTTTCTTCTACCATTTTTATATATAGGTGTACGTCTTCTTATAACAAGAAGATTTCAAGGGTTGACCAGCTTGTCACTAGAGTATGCAATAAGTTGACCATGGTTTTAGTTTATGCGTTGTACTATTTAAACAAACCTGATACATTTTTATTATTATGTATCTTTGATTCCTTGGTGGTGTAGTTGGACTTGTACTTTTGATTAGTGTTGATGCTGATGGAGGTCCCCCAGTAATATCATTTGGTTTTTCAGTTTCCAATGTTTAAATAGGTGTGTTTTTAGATATTACAACTCATCCCACTAGTAGAAACGCTAAAATAGTTTAGCTATGTTTTCAAAGATCTTTTCAAAGCTAAAAGAATCCTTGTCTAATTTAAAGCTAATGGAAGGTGCTCTTGTGAATAGGTGCTTACATACTCTAATGATTTCTCGTCAAAATACAAGTGTGAGGAAGACATGATTCAGCCTACTGCACACAAAAGCATTTTAAGCATTAGAAATGCAGGAGAACAAGCGAGTGGCACCGAAAATAGGAGGTGGTTTGCAACTTGCATGGAGGGCTTAAAAAGATCTATTTGCACCAAGAAATAGGCGCTGATATGCCTGCAGACAGTGACTGCTTTGAGGCTGCAGCCTTGGTGAGTCAGCCTGCACTTTACTCCAAGGACCTCATGGACAAGAACCCGGTTGGACCAGCTATGGTTCACCTAGCCGAAGCAACAAAGAGTCCAAGCTAGTATGATCATTTTGAACCAGGAGTCAAGCATGCATTGTTTGTGGGATTGGTCTTCAGATACTTCAGCATGTAGCTAAAATGGAACATTTTGATTCGACTGTGAATGACTGGATCGTTGGTAATCTTTTCTTGGTTTCTTATGAAGTTTTTTGGTGGTACAAGTTATGCAGCAACTCATATATGTCCTTATTGACATATCGTTGACAGTGGTAAAGTCTCTCGATTGCTATGAATGATAAATCTTATACCTCATTGAGGACCCTGAGTTTTTCTTTATCAGTTACTTGACTCGACTTTCATGTCATTTTCAGAAAGTTGACACAACGTACCGAGTTGGGTATGCTTATAGAGCTTCTATCTGATGCTAAAAACTTACGTGTAGAGTGAGTGTCTTCCAACTTCTTCCTAATCGACACCTTAAATATATGTTTTCTGTTTGCTAAGGTTAATTCTCCAAGATCGACTTCCATGCCCCTAGTTGCTTTGCTAGGTTACTAAATTTCGAGTCTATATGGTATTTCCTGTTAATGATATGTTTGTGTATTTGATAAGTTTCTCCACATGCTATATGTAGATGTGGCAAGATGGGTGGGTAAGGTGGGTTGGGTAACTGGTCAATCAGGTGACTTTCTGGTATAGTTTCCAAGGGTCATGTATGCTCTTTCATAATTGTAACTTATCTTTAAATTAATTATAGGCGTGTCAAGTATGATTATTGATTACACTAGTATTGAAATAATATACGAAGTTTTGTGCATTAGGACTACACTTTGGGCGACTTTTGACTTCTTTGGCTCATTTGACTTGTTTTATTTTAAGGGATGCTTTTGGTTCTTGATGCTGAGTTTTTATTATATTTCTCATCAGTTAGCTAATATCTAAGCAATATAACTAGCAAAAGTTTGGTTGCTCTTGTCTGATAAAATATACGATGTTTGTTGTACAGGCAATAGAGGTGGCTGGAGTCTATGAGCGGTAAACTAAATGCAAATTTGAGCTTGCATTAGCAAGAAATTCATGGAGAGTCCGGGCATCTAAAGTTATTAGACAGTCAACAAAAGCCTTCAATACAACAGATCCAACGTCTTTTAAAAGATGTATTTGCTTGTAAATTGTAGAGTTTAGGATTCATAATCCTGACAACTGCACCACTACCCGCCTTCCTTATATTTATGAGAAATGAATATTTAAATTTCTTGAGTCTTATTTGCTTTCACATGTGTAAATCAATTCATTTGTTTTTGATATCTAACTTACACATGGAACATATACAACTTACACATGTGTAACGTTACAACTTACACATGTGTAACGTATACAACTTACGTATACAGCTTACCAAATTAATCATTTGATTTTGATAATTAACTTACATATGTGTAATTTATACAACTTACACATGTGTAACGTATACAACTTACGTATACAGCTTACCAAATTAATCATTTGATTTTGATAATTAACTTACATATGTGTAATTTATACAACTTACACATGTGTAACGTATACAGCTTACCAAATTAATCATTTGGTTTTGATAATTAACTTACATATGTGTAAGTTATACAACTTACACATGTGTAAGGTATACAACTTACACATGTGTAAGGTATACAACTTACAAGTTCTCAATAATCATTTGATTTTGATATATATCTTACACATGTGTAAGTTATACTACTTACACATGTGTAATGTAAAAAAGGTAAATGAGCGAGAACCTTTTAGTCTCATGTAACGTCTTGGTACCCAAAGCGCGCACCGCATAAAACTAATGTCAGGTGAATCACCATTTTCACACCGCATAGAACTCGTCCCCGATGCTTTGTGTATGTAAGTGGGCTTTTCCTATACACTGAACTTGAGATTGAAATGAGGATACAACAAGTGATACCGATCAACATATGTCATTCTTACTCAACTTGATATCGATGATGAGGATACCACAAGTGATACCGATCACTCTTCAGGTTTAAATTTTTCATTTTTCATTTTTCTTTTTGTATTATGTAAAATGTATGATATAAGATATTATTGTATAAACATTAGTTTTTTATTTTGTTATTAATGTTAAGATATTGATATGACAACGATTTTTTTATATATATCTCTATATAATTTTACATGGATACACAAATCAAATGATACATTTTTAAAAATTATTAAAAAAGAATAAGAGATCCTAAATATGCATCGGATGTTTTATAAAAAATTTAATGATTGTCAAAAATTTTCACATCACATAATGAAAGTTAAAATTACCAAAATTTATCAAGTCCAAGTTTTTTTTTAACCATAATATTATAAATCTCAATACACATTAGAATTAAAAACAACAAATATCTAGGCCACTTATGAATCGGTTATGCCATTCATTGTCATACCAGATCCCTAAATATGCATCAGGCTGTTTGAATTCATATCTTTTGGCATATGCATCAGGCTGTTTGGATTCATATCTTTAGGCATGCCAAAGAAGACTATATGTATTCATACGTTGAGAATGTGACATTTTGGAGCATATCAAGAAGTTTATTACATTAACTTAGGCTAAAAGCTTCTAATTAGTCTTTAGACATTGCATTTGGTTTATATCAGCCCCTAAAATTGGCAATATTTGTGCTACCTATAACCCATAAACGATTATCCACAGCTCAGTAGTGACAATCAACAAAATAGTCCACCTGCGTTTTTGAACAATAAGATGATGAGTTTGCAAGCCAAAAGTAAAGTTTTATGTATCAAATCAACTATTAAACCACTATACCGTCGTAAAATATTGCAACATTAAGACTGAAGGCTGCAAACTTTAATAATATATACCATTGTAGATTTGTAGCCAGACAAGACACATGGATTCTCTGAAATTTTTTTAAGTCTTTAAAATCTCAGCTCGAGCAACTAATAATCCGTAGTGCAAGTAGCTGACAGATATACAGATGTCCTAATGAGGAAATTAATTGGTGTTTTGATAAAGAAGCATCCAACATTAGTGGTTGAAAGATAATGGATAGAGCGAAGTACCTCAACGGTTTAATGTGAGTCAAACACCAACCTTAGCTCACGACAAACCCACAATCGTCAAACACCATGTCATATGAATGCATTATATCTTGCTCTACGCTCTCTGAGCTTCCACCAAGATAGTACATATTTCGGTTATCATATTTGATAAAACCAAAACCAAATTACAAAAAAAAAAAAGTATCATCATGGCGTTCCCAGTCGATGTTCGCACATTGATCACCTTCATAATGCCCATTATGGCAGCATAATCACATGAAAATTAGAAACGGTAAAAGTAAAACTAAAAAGGCTGCAAAAAGTCTCGTATCATTAAACAAACCAAAACAACAACATTAAAAGAAAGCCACAAAACTTGTGAAGATCTAATGGTGTCAGACTTACCGATTCTAAATGATCATCATGTTTGACTTCTCTGCTTCTATTTCTTCAAGTATCTCATGAGCAAAGCAAAAAAATGGGCTTGAGATTAAACAAATGACTGCCATATCCTTTTAACGACCATTGCGATTTTTCTAAACTGATTGCCGTTAGAAGGACTGGTTCAGTGTCTCGCTACGCTCTATAAACAATACATCAGGTTGCACATAAGAAACAAACGGCAGAAGGAAAAAGATAATAAGAATGTTAGATAACTAATGCATACAGCATATCCAAATGCTGGTGTCTCACTCGCGTGTTGTTCAGTCACAAATGAGCCTGCAGATGGTAACTTATCTGGTACCGGTGTACTGCTCTTCAACACTGCAAGGAGAACACAAATTAATTTGCAAGTTTTAGGTAAGACTCAAATTAACTTATCTAAAGTTGAATTTCATTATGAAAAAAAAAAGAAAAAAAATTCTATATAATAGGTAGATATAATAGCAAGGCATTAGGACAATAACGTATCAGATTTTCAAAAAAAAATGTATCAGATCGTTATATAAAAAAGTATCATAATTTTCATTAAATCATAATAAGCCATTGATTTTAACATGTGTGAGATTGTCCACAAATTTTCATTAATTATAATTAGCCGAACTTTTGGAAGTTGTGTATAGGATCTCGTGTTAAAGTGTCGAAAGACAGCATACTATTCTTTCCTGCTACCTTAAAGTAGTGTACCAACCTCAATAATGATATCATCCACATGAACATGGTATATAAGAAACCACCTTCCAACTATTTCACAGTGTGGAATTGCTCTCATTACCCGCAAAGAGCAAAGATTGTCAGAAACACTTTCATTTTCAGAACTCTCAACAATAAATCCATCCAAGCTTTCCCCTTCACTCTCTGACTCCTCCTCACTCGAAACATTTCCATGAAGACAAACAGTTTCATTCAGATCAAAACCACTTTTATCTTGTATATCTAAAAGAACACAATTCTTTGAAAGCAAATATGATAAACACTACGTATCCTCACCAGTTTCTGCAGGTTGTCAAGCATTGGTTCCCACTATATATCCCAAGGCTAAAACTCGGATTTGATCATGTGGTTATATTATGACCTTATGAAACATTATCTTAACTAAATCCATTACCTAACCCATTGGATATCCGTTTTGCCACTTCTGCAACTATCATTGGGCATTCACATACCTGGATAGACAACTGTAAAAAGTGTCTGAGATCAGCAAACATGGCTTTTAAGCTGGAAGTAGCACAGTTTTTAAAAATGAGAACTTTACCTCTAGAAGATAAAGTAAATGATTTTGAAGACCTAATGTGCATAGGTAGTACATGAAATAAGGTTCTTAGCTAGCACCCTATCTTAAACTATATATAAATCTATATCGAGCTTGTTTTTTAACCTTTGGATTGCCAAAACCATGAAAAGCTTCTAGGACTTATGCAAAGTATGAAAGAAGAAATGACATATGAAATTATAGCTTCTTCATGTTTGCTCAAACTGTACAATGAAGAACAAATTCAAACGCAAAATCTAAATTCTACCCCTTTTAGAACACCTTATCATCTATTAACTTGTAGAATGCAGTTCCAAGTATCCAATACTTTTTTTTTTATCAAATACGAATACCTTTTTATATAAATTTAATATTTTTATATAAAATCAGATAAATATATTGACCAACTTGTAATTATACAAAATACAAAATAAAAATGCAGTAGTTACTTGAGAATCATGCTGATTAAATCCACTAAACTGGGTGAAAACCGAGCAACTTTTGCTTTAAAAGCACGATGTGGAACCGGTACGACCAGAAGACCAAAGTTTCCTCAATAGCTCACCAAATGCAACTGCAAGTTCACCCTAAGTAGCAAATATCAGAAATTTTATTTTATAAAGCACTTTAAAATATCATAAAATTCTAAGTAGCCACATACATGCATTCCTAGAGGATTTTGCTTGTTGATCTCGTCAGTATAATCCTGCAAAAAGTAGTCCGCGAGAGGTGGAGTATGGACTAGATATTGAAGTGCATTATTTATGAAACAAGTGTTTCCTAAATTCTGCAGTCCCGTTAAACCTCTGTCTCCCCGGGGACCAGTCTTCAAAGAATTACCTAGATCTTCATATCCGTAAGTACAAAAATAGGATACTTCCATGTTACAAACATGGGCCACCAGTTATAATCCGAGATGATCTTTGTGGTTCCATGGGAACCAAACCATTCTCGAACCAGAAGGTATAAACCCATCAGCTTGCACATCAAAAAGAATCTGCAAAAACACACAAATTAGGAATGATGTAGAGAAATTACAAGATTAATCAACTCTGAACATACAGTTCTTGAGCTACATCAAATTACTCACAGATTGATCAATCTGCAGGTTGGACTCCTCCTGTTTTTGATTTGCAAAAATTAAAATAGTCCCAAATACGTACCTATTCAATCTCGACAACAATTGATATAATGATAAGAAAGAAAATTTTTCAGTACAATAACCTATAATTATATGAAATCACAAGGCTTAAGGTTCCATACAAATTGTAGCATTTTGCTTTCATTTTGCCGATTTTCTAATGAAGTCAGCTTCAACGTTGTCATTGTAGAAAATGTTTCCTATCTCTTACAAAGCTTAAAGAAATAAATTCGAGAGACTTGATTTGTGGCCAATATTCCCAAATATTTGACACTCATTTATTGTATATGCATTCAATTTGAAATCATATATTCAAACTGACGAGCATGTAAAAGTACAAAAGACTAAGCCTAAGAAAACTACCCTCGATATTCATTCCCTTGACTATATACAAAGATGATACTATCTTAAGAAAATCTAATACATATATAAGTCTACCCCAAGTATGAATTCACTTGACTATAAACAATATTTGATACTTTTTTATACAATATTGATACTTTTTTGCCTCTTTACTCAAAGGTGACAATTTCGATCTGTTTGTTTATAAAATGACCGAATCAACTTGGCTATGCACCTAAAAGGCTAACGGCAAAGTTCCTAACGACTAATATAAACATAACTTCTTGTGCACATAAGCATCAAAACACAAGATTCTTCAACAAAAAGTGACACTCATTCAGGAATTTCATCAAACAGTTACAAGACACAAAATTTAATATCAAAACAAACTAAAAGATAAATACCTGGATTAAAAGTATTTAAAAAACCCCAAATTTCAAAATTTATAAATAAACTTAATAAATAGCATAAATCTAAAAACTGAAATAAATTAATAATAATAATATATACATACCAGAATTATGTAACTTAATTAGGGTTTATGGAAGTGATAAATTGATTGTGGCATCAATTTAGCGGAAATTAATGTTTGTAAAAATCAAATATATGTAGTTGTCGCCATCGCTATTGATTTGATCTGAAATCCGCCATGGATGATATTTCGTTTATGCGTGTGTGTTGATTGGAACAGAGTAAATGAGAATGGTTTTGGGGAAGAAGAACAGAAACACTTTCGCGGGCTAAACAAAAAATAAAAAGACTAAAAAACCCTTACCAGTGTTGTCGCTATTTATCTGATAAGTCCCCCTTCCTAATCTGAGCCGCACAAATTTCTTGATCGGACGGTCAGGAATTGGACCCTATACTTTTTTTTAAGGGGTAGACTCATTTTATCTTTTCCTATATATATATATATATATATATATAATAATATATTATTATATATAGATATAACGTAATATATATAAGGAAAAGATAAAATGAGTCGCTCTTAAAAAAAGTCGATCTACATATATATATATATATTATATGTAGGCATATATCAAAATTCGGTTCGGTTCGGTTAACTGCGGGTAATGAATATTAAAAACCGTAACCGAACCGTTATACATCGGTTTTTTGGTTTTCGGTTTTTCAGGTTTCGGTTTTTTTCGGTTTCGGATCACGCAGTTCGGACCGGTTTTACGGTTCACTTTTTACACCCCTACTTTTAATACTAATTAATTATATATTTTGTTAGTGGATCATGACATCATGATACATAAGAAAAGCATTGTTGGTCAGCTTAGATAGCTGACATTAAGTTTTTCTTATATCATGACTACTTCTCCTTTAGTAGTATAGTAAGATAAGATAAGATAGTAAAATAAGATTGTAAGTAATTAAAGATGGCGTATGGCTTTTTATTTATTTTGTACTAATAATTTGATTGTTCAAGATGACGAGGGGGAAAAGCTCGTCCTACGGACGTCTTTGATAAATGTACACTCTTTATCATGGCGTTGATTTGTTGGGTGTCGTATTACGTGTTTGTTTAGCATGATAAATACTTTAGCAATGTCGTTGGCTATATATATTCAATATTATTGGCAGAGAGTAGGAGAATGAAATTTTATTAAGAGAAAAACACATGCCATATTATTTAAACGACTTGGTTTGAAACCAAATAAGACGATAGCATAACGACAACATTAGTAGTAGATACGGTAACTCCCATTTGTGTATGTGCGAGTTACATTATTTTTTGGAGTTTCGTTCACGGATGCACCAGCTCGTCTTGATTCTCCAACTCGTTAACACCTTCAGTAGTTATTATGTTTAGACAATCAAATGTTTCATAGTCGCCAAAGTTAGAGTAAGTGTTGGAATTGAGTTCCAAAATGTGGTTTGTCCCCGCAAGAGAAACCAACCATTTTAGGAGGGTAGTAAAGCCACCTCCAGCCTTCTTGACTATTACGGAAGTGTATATATCTCCAAAGTAGTTGTTGTAACAATTTACCAGACTCATTACTCAACCGGAACTACTATATGTCTATACCTATCTATTTTATATCCAAAAATACATATAATTTACCGTTCATCAAGAAAAAAAAGTTTCCTTTTATTTCCTCTTCAAATATTGAACTCGACTCTATATCCCAAACTCGTAAGTTTGAAAAGGGTATACATATTATTATATATTTAAACATAATACCTTATTATCATTAATATGATTATCTATATTATGTTAATTAGTTTGTTTTCATTCTGACTTTTTGGCTTTCATCGAGAGAAGACGGTTTTGGAATGCCATCAGTGTCATGGTATGTTTGATACAACGGTTTTTTGGAATTTTCGGTGATGATATTGAATCTATATATTTACCTTTGATATCTATAATAATATAACTAAAAGAGGAGGTTGGGGGTACACATTGGCGGATCCAATGTATAATGAGGGTGGTCACCACCCCACCCTCAATCTATATTTGCTAGTAATTTTTTTTTTTTAAGTTTATTAAGATCTAGGTCTCCAGAGTTATATATACAACCAAGAAAAGAGTAGTGGGTTTCAAAGAAGAAAGAAAGAAACCTTCTAAAGTTGTGGTGGTGGACTGGTGGTGGTGAAATGAACAGGTAAAATGGTGGTGGTGGGTAGGATATAATTTACAGGAAGTTGGAAGAAGATGACCAAAAGTATTTAACCTTTTCTCAATTTAAGTCCTTGTTGTATGTTAAAGTTTCAATTTATTCCCTAAACTTTTAAAGTCATTATTTATTTAAATAAATTGCACAGTATCAGTTGGCATTTTGAAGGGGTGAAGAAAGAAAGGTTGCTTCTTGTGTCGGATCACCATTTTTTGGCCACACATTCTTATCAAACACACACCATTTTACGGGTGCTAACAAGTAGATATATTTTTAATCTCTCTTCATCAACATAAAAATGCGTCCTAAATTCATAAATTATGATTTTTGCTAGTTTTATTTAATTTGGGTATAATCTTCTTAAGTTGTAAGTTTATTTAATTCTGACTAGTTTAACTAGACTATAACCCCTGAAAACTAGCTTGTTGTTTGTCTAAAAATTTATTAAGAAATAATTTTCTCGTCTCATCGATCCTGAGCATACAAAACTCAGGACCAACCCATATAATAAGTTGATAGATTTCATGTGTAAATCATATAAATTTTGAAAGAATGTAGTGATAAAAAAAAAAAAATTAGGCCCCCGACATTATAAATGTCTGGATCCGCCACTGGGGGTACACTTGGCACCCTAATTCCTCTCTTTTAGCCTAATACTCCCTCCTTATTAATCCTTATTTTTTTAATATTTATTTAATAAATAAATGGCCGACCTTTAATAAAAAAATCTTTATTATTATTATTATTATTATTATTATTATTATTATTATTATTATTATTATATTATTATTATTATCTATATATATACCACCTAGAAAAAACCCTCACATATTCTCAACAAAAAAAAAACCTACGGCCAAAAAAAAAACCTACGATCGACTACCAAAAAGGTTTTTTTATTATATACTTTGTTCATATTTAATCATTATTATTATTATTTAACAATGAATTCTTATGTTATTGTTATTATTATCTCTTTTAATTTAGATTGTTGTCCCTTATAGGTTACTTATGACTTCTTCTTCAACAACAAAAAATAAGACCACATTAGTTCATCTTGAAGATCTTAAGCCAACACATGTTAACCATCATCTACGACTCCGTGTTGTGCATGTACGGACTGTTTCGGAGTGGAACAACCCGAAGAAAATCAAACGTTTGAGATGGTCTTTGTTGATGAATTGGTATGTTTCTTCTTTAGTTATATACTGTACACTTTTTGTTTCTCTTTTTATTTAACTAAAGTTGAAAAAAAAGGGTAAAGTCGAATCAATATTTATATGAAGTTAATTTTCATATGTTTCTTCTTTAGCTTTCGTATTGATTAAGTTGTGATATTGGTCATATTGATGGTTGCTCGAATCATACCGTTACTGTGTAAATTTTTAATTTGTCGATATTTGATGGAAACCAAAAGAAATTATTGTTTGCTCGCTAGCTTTTCGTTGCATAAGAAAAGCACTCTTGAATTAGCTTTGACTAAAAAAACATCAAAAGTTGTCATCAAGAATCAATTTACTAAGAATATATATAGAGATTTATGAAGCAGAAACTTACCATCAAGAATTAGTACTTGATCTTCGTACGCAATGCAACTTCTTTATTTTTTAATTATTAATATATGTTTATGTTTA
>CM067168.1:149774398-149831898 GCA_034093135.1 Erigeron breviscapus
TTGATGGGCCTGAGCACTAGTATGTATATATATAATGTTATTAATATTATGAGTTAATGACATAAATCGTCCTTGTGGTTTACCTAAATAGTCACCTTTCGTCCTTTAAAATCAAAAACCTCAAGGACAATCCTTTATAGGAGGATAAGGTTCACGTTTGGTCCTTTGACTATTTGACCGTCACCTTCTCTCCGTTAAACCCCTCACGTGCCTCCCACGTGAGGGGTATTCTAGTCATTTTCACTCTAAAGGACGATACGTGACTATTTAGGTAAACCACAGGGACGATTTATGTCATTAACTCTTTACAAAAATCTGATATTTTTTCATCTTTTTGTTTCACTTACTTAAAGCCTAGATATTCTAAAATTAAATACATTTATACACATACATAAACACAATAATACATATATCTCTATTTGAAGATCAATCTATCCAATTTCATTCATCCATTCAAATGAAATGGTTGCCATTAATCAAAGGCAGAGAACACAACAAAAAAAGAATGAATGAAGATGGGGATACCACCACTTTCCTGCCAACCACCGCTGGGCTTTTTCAGGCAATCAGACCGTCGAATCTTTCAGGCCATCTGCTATATATATCTAAATGGTGACGACGGAGATGGGGAGGCCGTCGTTATGGTGATCGGATTTTATAGATATAGGTATAGATCTGGATATAAATATCGATCGGAGGTGGGGTGCGGTGGTCGGATTAGATATATATGGATCCAGATATAAATGGTGACAACAGATTTTATAGCTTTAGATACAGGCCGGCGGTGTGGTGCCCGACGGATATGCGAGCACAACAACATGTGGGTCTCCGTTTGCGGCTGCCAGATGTAGTGTGGAGGGTCGAGTGGGGGGTGACGTTGGTGGTGGTGATGAATGGGTCTGACGGAGTTGGTGATGAGCAGGGCTGACGGCGACGGTGAATTGTGAGGTGCTGGCGGTTTTTGGTGGTGTGGTGATTAGCGGTGGCGGTAGTGTGGGTCTTATATGGCAGGTGGTTTTCTGATGGGGTGATGGAGGTGTGGGGTGGGTGTTGTTGATGTTGATGTCCGGCGTGTGGTTTTCCGGTGAGGTAGCCGGAAACTCCAAAAACAGTTTCAGAAAAAGGTACAAACTGTAACTTAGAGAGAGAGAACGATAGAGAGAAAGGGTGACAGAATGAGATATATGAAAAATTTAGAGATATATGTATAGATTTATACTTAGAAAGAGATAGATGCAGATGTATAGATATATCCATGTATATGTATAAGAAGATGTGTTATAAAGGTTTAAAGGGATCCTGAAAAAGAAGAGGATGACTTTTTTTTTGTTATTATTAAAAGAATTAATTACACATTTTGGTTTTTGTAAAGAGTTAATGACATAAATCGTCCTTGTGGTTTACCTAAATAGTCACGTATCGTCCTTTAGAGTGGAAATGACTATAATACCCCTCACGTGGGAGGCACGTGAGGGGTTTAACGGAGAGAAGTTGACGGTCAAATAGTCAAAGGACCAAACGTGAACCTTATCCTCCTATAAAGGACTGTCCTTGATGTTTTTGATTTTAAAGGACGAAAGGTGACTATTTAGGTAAACCACAGGGACGATTTATGTCATTAACTCTAATATTATTGAGCATGGGAAGCTAAAAAATTAGAATGTGAAAGAGGCTCACAATTCATTTATTATGAACTAGCGGAAAGAACCGTGCTTCGCCGCGGATAAAAGTAATAATTGTCGATTATTTAGAAAGTAACGTACATAACATTTTTTTTATATAGACCTGTTACATGATGTATTGTAAATGCATCTATTAATTCATAAGTTTTACATGTTTGAAGTTAGCTGGTATGAAATTAATACGCAAACATGTTGTTTTAAATGAATATATTAAAACATATGTTACATTTGAGAGACAAAGTATGTTTCAATTTAAAAAAGCTTAGATTTTTTATTTTCGGATAGTGATCTTTATACAACATATTTTTACCATACACAAAAATATATGTATTATATGGTTGTACAATTTCTGATTCATATACTTTTATGTATTAGTAAAAAGTAATTGTATAAAGATCACTTCTTTTTACCCACTTATTATGTTTTACTTCATACCCGTATATTGTAGCACGGTACTCTTTTTTTTGTTTGTTATAATTATATGCAGCCAATTGATTGCTATTTGAGATACGGTGAATCATGAGATTTTTACACTATTTCTGGAGAAACAAAATTAATGTGTTTGTAATTATATGTAGCTTTGTAATGTTAATTATTTTTATAGATGTATAATTGTATGGTATAGATGTATGGATATGGTCAATAAATAATCCATAATCCATACATACAAACACAATAATGTATTCAAAGCTTACCGTTAACCTAAAACTTAAGATTGAATTCACTTTTAGACTATGTGGAGCAAGGCCTCCCTTTAAGGCTTTTCATAGGGGCATCTCGCGACACGTGACAATACAATCAGCAAAGGGCTTTCCTTACTTTTTATGAGAGCAAGGCTTCTCAATTTAATTATTTATATACTATTAATTAAATAAAATAATTAAAAAAGTGGGGAAAAGTAAAAGAAAGTGGGAAAGTGGCAGGTGGGCCCCATGAAAAGTAAGGTAGAAAGAGGCGTCCAAAATCTCAAGCCCTCCCTCCTTTCTCTCTCCAGAACGCCCCTTCGGGGCAATGTGCGGGGCGTCCGGGGCGTTTTCGCGGGTGAAAAGTGCAAATTAACGCCTTGCTCCTCATAGTCTTAGACCCCACGTGGTTTTGCTCGCGTTTCGGACTTCAAACCTCTATTTAAATGAATTAATTTTGACCAAAAGGCTTATACTCTCCTTGGTGAAAACCGGCAACCTCCTATTCCAGTTAGGCTAGGCGGAGCGCCCTGGGGAGGGAACCGGTACCGGATAGGTACCGGATGGAACACCGCGCCGACCCCCCGGTACCGGAAGGGTGGGGAGCGAATTGGTGACCATGGTGCCGGTTTGGCTGCCGCTCCTTTTGACCGTTACCTGATTAAAAAAAAAAAAAAAGAAACCACAGGGACCCACAATGCAACGGCTACATCCTCCTTCTTCTTCTTTTCTTTCTTCTTTCTCTTTTCTTTTTTGGTTCATTCATTCTGTTCTATTTTTTTCCCTTCAAACAGAGCAGTAGCAACACACATACAACAATCATGAACCCTTTCTTCAACAATCCTATATTTTTTGAAAACGGCCCAACACCCCCAAATATGCAATCGGACTCGAGTTCATCCGACGAGACGGAACGATATATTAATCTCTTCACAATGGCGCATTATGCGATTGATCAAGAGGTCCGCGATACTGCCTCCTCTTCAAGAAAGTATACAAACAGAGACAATCGTATTGAGTCGCACGACCGTCTTGTTCGAGATTACTTTGCCGAGGAACCGAAATTTGATGAAGATTTTTTTAGAACACGGTTTCGGATGAGTAGACGGTTGTTTGTGAAGATAGCTACAGATTTGGAAAGCAATTTTGTTTTTATTTTAATATTGTATTAGTTTTAATTTATTAAATAAAAATTTTAGTTATTAAAAATAAATAGAAATTAAATTAAATTGAAAAGGATGGGGAGGGGAGGGGAGGGGGTGAGGCATTCCTAGCATTAGGCAGCGGCCGGGGAGGAGAAGCAAAACCGGGGAGGGGAGGGGTGGCGAGGCGCTCCCCCCACCCTTACCACCGACTCTTACCTACACCTTTTTACCTATTCCTTTTTGTATCTAATTTGATTTTTCATTCTCTCTCTCTCTCATTCTCTCATTCTTTCCCTCTATAGAGCATAGATATATGTGACTCAACCAAACACCTTCCTCATCCAACAACATCCCGGTCACCGTCGGTTCATCGTGCCGACGACAACAGTTAAAACACTCAAGACGTTGTTGGATAGGGGCATTATAATGTTCTATTACGAAGCAACCGAAAGACCCATCGACTATAAGCAACACCGACATCACCGTGGGGATTATAAGTGCGACGATGGTTGCGGGTACACGTCTAGGCTACCACGTCAGTTACCTCCGGCGAACATGTCTTTTCTTTTATGATGATACTATTTTTGTTTTCATTTTTACCATTTTTTCCATTGAAGGATTTTTTATTCTTATACCAGATTTGATGTGCTGCATGTAAGTTTTTGAATAGAATTTGAAACAAAGAAAGGATTTCTCTAAAGTTTTGTCTGAAGTTGGGTTGGATCTGTTATTGTGGTGGGCGGAGGTTGCCGCTGCGGGCGGAGGTCGGTGTTTGTAACAAATGTACGTCTATGGGGTTGTATACTTGTATGTCATGCTTAATAAGAATGGAATTTGAAAACACTGGCCGGACGGTGATGGCGATGATGAACGATGGTTGCCGAAACCTGCAACCAGTTGTCGGCAGTTGGTGGTGGTGGCTTGTTTTTTTGTTTGTTGCTGTTGTTGTAACTGATGCATACCTTTTTGTACATTTAAGGGCCAAATTTGAACAAAACTAAAATATGTGGGAAAAGCAAAAAAGCCTTAAAGCTATGTTTTTGTTTTTTTTTTGAAAAGTGAGTTTCATTAACACTATACCTCCAAATTAGGCAGGTGGAAAACTTACACTATCGAGTCTTTGCAAGCCTTCTTGTTTGAGAATCTTTTGTCATTCCTCGCTTTCCATATGACCCAACATGTAACCATTACAATACCTTTCAATACCTTTTTCTCCTCTTTGATCTACCCCACGTATCTATGAATGTCAATAAAGTCCTTAACTTCAAAAATAAACAATCTAGTTACTTTGACCCACTTACTTATTTCCTCCCATACCCCCACTGCCAACTCACAGTGGCAAAGTAAATGATCAATTGTCTCCTCCCCAATATTGCAAAAAACACACCTGAGGTTGCCAAACACACCTACGATCTAAAACCGCACGCCACATGAATATGTTACACTTTTTCGGTACCCATTTTACCCATTTGAGAACAACACAGTTACTGATCTCAAGATTTTTAATCAAAGCTTCCTTGACAAATTTAACCGTCAACTCCTTGTTTACTCCTCCCATCCAAGACCATCTATCTTCTTTATTAGTTAAACTTGCAGTTTCTAACAGTTTTATCAACTCCAACCATTCCGCCAATTCCCCGTCCTCAAACGAACTTCTGCCCCAATTCCAGCACCCAACGAAACCTTGTTCTCTAATATTGTACCTTTCACTTACACTACATCTTTTGTCCAGCTCCAGTTTAAATAAAAGCTGGAATCTTTCCTTTAGAGTAATATCAGTAACCCATATGTCCAGCCAAAACTTAATCTGGTTACCCTTCCCAACCTCCCCTTTAAGTGTCTGGCACAACCTTTTATCCATGACTTTGGCCTTTTCAATAGTATTGACAATCGAAGACCAAACACCAGAAACATACCTATTGCAAGGCAGAGAACCCCAGCTTCTTTTTGTTTCATGCATCGCCTTGACGACCTTCCTCCAAATGCTATTAGTTTCATTCTTAAACCGCCACAACCACTTCGCGAGCAAAGCTATATTAGAGTTTTTCAACTTGCTTAAACCCAGACCCCCAATTTTAACAGGAAGAGTGATCTTATCCCAAGCCACCCAATTGATCTTTTTAACCGTGTCCGAACCACCCCACAGAAACCGTCTAGTTATTGACTCCAACCCATCAATGACTTTACCAGGAGCTTTGAAGAGCGAAAAATAATACGTTGGGAGACTCTCCAATACAGACTTTATCAATGTAAGTCGACCCCCGATTGAAAGACAATTACTTTTCCATTTAGATAATCTAGATTCAAAATTATCGAAAATGAAATTCCAACTCGCCACTCGATTCATATTTGATCCCACCCGAATACCCAAATGTACAAAAGGTAACACCCCTGGTTTACAGTTGATCAGTGCTGCCATTCTGCCCACCTCAGAGCTTTCAACCCCAATGCCAAAAAGATTCGACTTGTTCAAATTAATTTTAAGCCCGGAACAAATATAAAAACATCTAAGAATCCGAGCCACACTTCTAACATTCTCCTCTGACCACTCCCCCAAAAACACACAGTCATCTGCGTAGACGAGGTGAGACACACTAGTACCACAATTATTCAAACTGACACCTTTCAGCAAACCTGCATTACAAGCTTCATTAACCATCACAGTCAGCGCCTCCATATATAACAATTAGGAAAAGGAAAGGCGACATAGGATCGCCTTGCCTCATCCCCTTGGAGCATTGAAATTCGAATGTTGGTGACCCATTGACTAAAATCGAAGAACGGGCTGATGAAATAATTCCAAAAATCCATTGACACCACTTTTCCGGAAATCCCATCAACGACATAACGGAGATCAGAAAACACCCGTTGACGTTGTCATAAGCCTTCGCAAAATCTACTTTGAAAATAAATGCATTCTTCTTTTTCTTCTTCGTCCATGATATAACCTCATTTAAGACCAGAGGCCCATCAAGAATAAACCGATCTTTAAGATACGCAGTTTGGTTATCTGAAATAACAGAGCCTACTACCAATTTTAATCTATTGGCCAAGACCTTGGAAATAACCTTATTGATAACCCCCACCAAATTGATTGGTCTGTAGTCATTCAACTCCACCGGGTCTTTCACCTTAGGAATAAGAGCTATAAATGATGACCCGCATCCCAAATTGATCCGCCCATTACTATAAAATTCCTTAAAAATACCCACGAAATCATGTTCAAAAAACTCCCAGTACCTTTTAATGAACTTGAAAGTAAAACCGTCCGGTCCAGGTGCACGATCGTCACTACACTGAAATACAGCAGCTTTGATCTCATCAGTCGAGAACTTCAAGACCAGATTCTTTGCTTCATCTTCATTCAGCTTCGCCCCCAACCAATCTGTCAGTTTTGGTCTCTCTTTACACTCTTCACTGAATTTCTTTTTGAAAAAATCCATCACATGTTTTTTAACTAAAGTTGGCTTGTCGATCCACTTATTATCCATCATGATACCCGTAATTGCGTTACTTGTTTTTCTCGCATTAATCATACCATGAAAAAACTTAGTATTTTCATCACCGTCCATAGCCCATCTAACTCTTGATAATTGTTTCAGATCTTTCACTCTTAATTCTTCCAACTCAAGAAGTCTTTTTTTACACTCCAAACGCACCCAAGCTTCTTCGTCGCTCAATTCTTTTTCTTCCATCAGCATGTCTAACTCTTCTAATTCGTACTGGCAACTTTTTTTTTCATCCTCTTCCTTATCACGCATCTGATCCCTCCACGCACAAATAGCAACACGCAGGTGTTTGAGCTTCATAGTCAATTTCACATCAGCAGAACCCAAAATGTTAAATGACTCTAAAGCTTTTTTAACCACTTCATCCAAATATTTTCTTTCTAACCAAAATTGAACATCCTAAACGGTCTGGGTCCAAAGTTAATCTCTTTCACATTAAGTAAAAGGGGATTATGATCCGAAAGAAACCTAGGCAGCGCCCTCAAACACGCTAATGGCCATCTGTCCATCACATTTTTATTTACTAACATCCTATCAATCTTACTAAATTTCATCCCCCTCCCATCATCAAACATAAACGTGAACTTGTTTCCTTTCATCTCATACTCCAGAAGATCGGCATCATGAATAAACTGGTTAAACACCCGTGCGCACCCTGAGTTGAATTTTGACCCCTTTCTATCCTCGGGAAATCTAACCGAATTAAAGTCTCCAATCACCATCCACATACCTTGTTTTAACTCACAAATACTACCCCACAAATTTCTTTTTTTCGCCAACCTTTGAGGCGCATAAACATTAACCACGTGCACCACCTCCTCAATCCCCTTGATGAAACCCGTTACAGCTAAAAAGTGTCTATTCTTTACAGAATCAATTTTTTTGAAAATCAAAGGATCCCAAACACACGCTAGACCCCCTGACCTCCCCTCAGGCTCAACTATTTCCCATTCAAACTTTGACCCACCCCAATAATTTCTAATCAAAACCTCATTTACCCCCGAACATTTGAGCTCTTGTAAAGCTAAAAAAGAGACCTTTTCCGCAGTTTTAATGCCTTTAACCACCCAACCTGCCTTGCCATCCTCTCCCATGCCCCTAATATTCATCGATAGAAAATTCATTAAGGATCAGCCTTCATTGACCAAAGCTGATTCAATAGCTTTAGTATGACCCTGTAGATTTACCTTCATCACTTTTCCTGCCTTAATTGTCTCTTGCACTTCATCACAATCCATCTTCGATAAAGGATCCGCCTCTCTTCGATTACAGGAGCGTCACCCAACCCTTCACCATCGCTTTTAGAGACATGACTATTATTTAGATCGACCCAATTTCTTTGACTTTCTTCCACACCCCCTTTTCTATATTTACATTGGATTCTTTTTCATTGTAATATTCCTTATTTAGGCCCAACAGCCCAAATTGGTCATCCTCCCTTAACCTTTTCCTGGGGCTTAGTAAACCCCCTTCAATACTTTTAGCCCATATTTCTTGAAAATCCAAATTGGAGTCCCTCCTTTCTGTTGAGCACAACACATTTAGCACGTTTGATTTTAGTAATTTGAATGTTTCTTTGTTACTGTTAATAAAGTACTAGTATGTAGGAGGATCCCGATTAATTATCTAGACGTAGTCATCTATTAGTTGCTATTTTTCAGTTTATTGTACTGGCTATATATATGGCCTTAGTTTTATCAATCAAAGTGAGTTTTTAGTTGTGCAAACACAAAACAAATATCGATTAGTTTTTCTGTGAAACAACATTTGGTATCAGAGCCTCCGCTTCGAGATCTGATATATAAGAGTGAAACTCCAAAAGTAAACACGAGAGAAATTGTGAGGAAACCTATAAGAGAAACTCAAGAGTGAGTATGGCTGAGAGTAGTAACAATAGTACGTTTGTCCAGCCTGCCATCCCAAGATTCGATGGCTTCTATGAGCACTGGGCAAAGTTGATGGAAAATCTTTTGAGAGCAAAAGAACTCTGGAGCTTGGTTGAAGAAGGAATTACTGCGGCTCCAGAAGGAAGGGATGCAACAGAAGCGGAGGCAAAGGTGATTGCAGATCAACAATTGAAGGATAACAAGGCAAAGAATTACCTTTATCAAGCCATTGATAGAGAAATCATGGATACGATTCTCAATGATGAGACCTCGAAGCAGATCTGGGATTCCATGAAGCAAAAGTACAAAGGTTCAACGAGAGTGAAGAGAGCACAACTCCAGGCGCTGAAGACCGAAATGGAGATGCTGAGAATGAAAGAAGGAGACACAATTAATGGCTATTTTGGAAAAGTGTTGTCCATAGCCAAACGAATCAAGGCATATGGAGATAGTATTAAAGAAAGTGAGATTACTGGAAAAATCATGAGGTCTCTTGTTCCAAGATTCAACTATGTTGTCTGCTCCATAGAAGAATCGAGTAACACTGAAACCTTAACAGTGGATGAACTTCAAAGTAGTCTTCTGGTTCAAGAACAAAAAATGAAGGGTTTAGTTGAGGAAGAACAAGCATTGAAAGTATCATATGAAGAACGTTCTGAAAGAGGCAGAGGAAGAGGTTTTCGTGGACGAGGAAGAGGTAGGGGAAGACAACAATTTAACAAAGCATTAGTTGAATGCTACAAGTGTCATAATTTGGGACATTTTCAATACAAGTGTCCAAGTTAGGAGAAGAATGCAAACTATGCTGAATTTAATGAAAAAGAAGAAGTGTTGCTGATGGCACAAGTCGATGTAGGTCAGAAGATGAAAGGAATGTGGTTTCTCGATTCTGGTTGCTCAAATCACATGAGTGGTAACAAAGATTGGTTTGCGTAACTCGATGAAAGCTTCAGGCAAACAGTAAAACTTGGGAATGACTCCAGATTAAACGTAATGGGAAAAGGGAACATCACAATTAAACTCGAAGGTCAGACTCATACAGTTACTGATGTATTTTTTGTTCCTGAGTTGCGCAATAATTTATAGGGCTGTAAACGGTTCGGTTCGGTTAGCTAGAAATTTCGAACCGTTTTTCGGGTTTCGGTTCGGTTCGGTTAGTTAGAAATTTTGAACCGTTAATTTCGGTTACCCGCAAATCGGTTACCCGAAAAAGTCGGTTAATTTCGGTTTTATTTTCGGTTAACCATTTATTAAAGTTATGCTAATATAAAGTTTAAATTTTCAATTATAATAGTCAATTTACATTGTATTAATTAATTTTTCTATGTATAATAGTTATTTAACTACATTAATATTTTGTTTTATAAATAAATATACATTACATCTAATTTTGAATTACTTTTTTCTAACGTTATATTTATGCAATGCAAGTTTCTATTTAAAATATCATGATTTACTACTTAAAATGTCTTCTATATGATATTACTAATATTTTTGATAAATATTTAAACAAAGTTAACAACTTTTCTTAAAAAGAGTATATATATATATATATAAGAAAATTACTTAGAATATCCAAAATTAATCATAGATTGTGAAAGAAAGTTAGTAAAATTGTTAAAATTTTAGACAACAAATACAAAAGAGTTCATATTTGTTCTATTCTGTTGGTAATAATGGAACAATTTTGTTCGTAGGAAAAAAGAGAAGCAGATTTATTCTATACTCGATAAGTACCAATACGCAATGGGAGGGTTAATGCCATTTTATATGAGCAAATGTGCCCATACTTGTTTATCATTAGAGGACACTATTTGTCATATTTTTACCGTATTTTTTTCTGACTTTCTCTATTTCTCTTATTTAAGAATAAAGTAAAATATGATTAGGATAAAGTACTAAAGCATATCGTTCCCGCAACCACTTTGGTACTTTGTTTATAGCTTTTTTAGGTTATGCAATAGAAGGGGGCTTGCGCTTGAATTGAAGTAGCGCCTTTGGAATATGAGTAGGGCTCCTAGGTGGCGCGTTCGTGGAGGCAACCCGAAGGAAGAGCAAAAAGAAGGTTGGGTGCTTGTGGGGCAAGGCCACCCGGCCTCGAATAGGAGGGGGCTTCGCTCTGGATCCTCCCTGCTTGCAGAAATGAAATTAGCTAAATAGATATGTAAATGATGTATTCATGTAATACATATATGTGTAAATATACATATATATGATGGTTTTAGGTAAAATAAAACAAGTATTAAAGTAAAACAAATAAAACAATAGGTTTCTCTTCACTGAAGATCACCGTGCATCATGAAAATCATCGTGCATCAATTGATTCGTGAATCTTCGTGCATCAATTTAACCATGATCTAAGGGTCAAGATCTTGTCTTATTTGTTTTACTTTAATACTTTTTTTACAATACCCAAATCCTATATATGATTATATGTAGGTATATATCAAAATTCGGTTCGGTTCGGTTAACCGCGGGTAATGAATATTGAAAACCGTAACCGAACCGTTACACATCGGTTTTTTTGTTTTCGGTTTTTTCGGGTTTCGGTTTTTTCCGGTTTTGGTTTTTTCGGTTTCGGATCACGCGGTTCGGACCGGTTTTTCGGTTTTCCGGTTCATTTCTTACACCCCTAATAATTTACTTAGCATGGGTCAATTTCAAGAAAAAGATATAGCTATTTTGATTCAAAAAGGGGTTTGTAAGCTGTATCATCCAAGAAGAGGCTGTATCATAGAAAGCAAAATGACAGCAAAAAAAATTTTCATCATCAACACAAATATCATCAAGAATGAATCAGTATGTTTCAATACCAATACTGAGGTTGTAAGTGATCTTTGGCATAAAAGATTTGGGCATCTAAGTTATAAGAAGTTATCACTTCTTTGTAACAAGGATATGGTGTGTGGAATGCCGGAGATTAAGATGATCAAAAAGGTATGTTCTGGCTGCATGGTTGGAAAACAAAGTCGAGCACCCATTTCAAGAAAAAGCACCTGGAGAGCAGCAAGACAACTACAATTGGTACACTCCGATCTGTGTGGGCCGATATCTCCAGAATCACATGGAAATAAAAGGTACATCTTAACGTTTACAGATGATTTTAGTCGAAAAGTATGGGTCTATTTTCTAAGAGAAAAGAGTGAAACTTTTGAAATTTTTAAAGATTTCAAAGTTATGGTTGAAAAGGAATCTGGCTTTCAATTATGTGGTCTAAGAACTGATAGGGGGGAGAGTTTAATTCTAAGGAATTTTCAGAATTTTGTTCTAGGCATGGCATTAGAGGCAACTAACCACAACCTATACTCCGCAACAAAACGGGGTAGCTGAACGCAAAAACCGTACAATTCTTAATACGGTGCGTTGCCTTCTTGAAGAAAAGGGAATGCCAAAGGCATTTTGGCCAAAAGCTGCTAAATGGACATGCCATGTCCTTAATAGAAGTCATACATCAGCAGTGAAAGACAAGACCCCAGAAGAGAGTTGGAGTGGCTCAAAACCTAATGTTGAACATTTTCGGGTTTTTGGTTGTCTAGCTAATGTACATGTACCAGCAGAAAAGAGACTCAAATTAGATGCCAGAAGTCAAAAATTAGTGATGATAGGATACAATCACGAGTCTAAAGCTTATAAATTGATAAATCCCTTGGATATGACAATCACAACTAGTCGTGATGTTGTATTTGAGGAAGAAAAGGCTTGGGATTGGGGGAGGACAGCAATAAAAGAAGTGAATGTTACTCTTGATTTAGGACTAACATATGAAGAAATTGATGATGAGGACGGGGCTGATGAAGATAATGATAATGATGATGGGCCTGAAAGTGATACTAACTCAGAAGATGCAGATCAAGAAAGAGATGAAGAAGGTAGGAGTTCATCTTCTAATGATGAAACAAATCATCAACTGTCCAACAAAAGAGAAAAGAGAGCACCAACTTATCTTAAAGATTACTCAACTGGAGAAGGTCTATCAGATGAAGAGGTAACAAATTTTCTCATGTTTATGACAGCAGATGACCCAATTCATTATGTAGATGCAGTAAAACACAAAAAATGGAGGGATGCTATGAAGGCAGAAATAGAAGCTATAGAGAAAAATTACACATGGCAGTTGGTTCAACCACCTCAGGGGACTAAAGTGATAGGTGTTAAGTGGGTGTACCGAACTAAATTGAATGAAAATGGGGAAGTTGACAAATGCAAAGCAAGACTAGTGGCGAAAGGTTATGCACAAGAAAAGGGAATTGACTTCAATGAAGTCTTTGCTCCGGTTTCTAGATGGGATACCATTCGAATGATTATTGCAGTGGCTGCAAGAAACGGCTGGAAACTTCATCAACTTGATGTCAAAAGTGCATTTTTGCACGGTAAACTTGAAGAGGATGTGTATGTTGATCAACCACAAGGTTTTGAAGTCAAAGGTGAAGAAAATAAGGTCTACAAACTACATAAGGCATTATACGGTTTGAAGCAGGCCCCTCGAGCGTGGTATAGTAGAATTGAAAGTTACTTCATCACCAAAGGATTCAAGAAAAGTCATCTTGAACATACTCTGTTTATTAAGAAGGAAGAAGACTAAATCCTTACTGTAAGTCTTTATGTTGATGATCTTGTATTTACTAGTAATGATTCAGTAATGTTGCAGACTTTCAAAAGTTCTATGAAAAAGGAATTTGAAATGTGTGACTTGGTAGAAATGAGGTATTTCTTGGGAGTCGAGGTTCACCAAACTGAGAAAGGAATTCATATTAGTCAAAAGAAGTATGCTGGTGAAATTCTTGAAAGGTTTGGCTTAGGTGATTGTAATGCAGTGAAAAATCCTATGGTTCCTGGAAGTGTGAAGCTGTCAAAATATGATGGAGGGGAGCAGGTTAATGAAACTCTTTTTAAGCAAATGGTAGGAAGTTTGATGTATTTGACTGTTACTAGGCCAGACTTGATGTATTGTGTCTGTCTCATAAGTAGATTTATGTCAGCTCCAAAAGAAGCACACATGATGGCAGCTAAGCGAATACTGAGGTATATTAAGGGGACGACTGATATGGGAATATTTTATAAGAGAGGATGCAATGATGAATTATCAAGTTTTACAGACAGTGATTATGCAAGCAATATTGATGACCGCAAAAGCACCTCAGGTTACGTGTTTATGCTAAGTGGTGGAGCTGTTGCTTGGGCGTCCAAGAAGCAACCTGTGGTCACTCTCTCAACTACAGAGGCTGAATATGTGGCGGCGACTCTTTGTGCAAGTCAATGTATTTGGATGAAGCAGGTCTTGGAGCAAATTGAAGGTACACAATCCAAAGGAATTAAAGTATTTTGTGACAACACTTCTACGATCAAGCTGGCAAAGAATCCTGTCTTTCATGGAAGGAGCAAACATATCGATGTAAGGTTTCATTTTTTGAGGGACCTAACAAATGATGGGACTTTGATTATAGAGCATTGCAGTACAGACGATCAAAAGGCAGACATCATGACTAAGCCACTCAAATTGGAGCAGTTTGTAAAGCTTAGAAGGCTGCTTGGGGTTCAAGTTGTTGAATAAACCAGATGCAATAAGCATATCTAGTTTAGGGGAGGAATTTTTGAGCACAACACATTTAGCACATTTGATTTTAGTAATTTGAATGTTTCTTTGTTACTGTTAATAAAGTACTAGTCTTTAGGAGGATCCCGATTAATTAGCTAGTACTAGTTATCTAGACGTAGTCATCTATTAGTTGCTATTTTTCAGTTTATTGTACTGGCTATATATATGGCCTTAGTTTTATCAATCAAAGTGAGTTTTTAGTTGTGCAAACACAAAACAAATATCGATTAGTTTTCCTGTGAAACAACACTTTCCACGTCTGCTACTTTATTTTTCTTTTTGGTTTTAAATTCAAATTTGTCCTTGGGTCTCACATTCTCATGCACAGTATTATTCCCCTCGTTTTCAAAATTAGAAATGGGATCGCGTGACATAGTGGAGAAAATAAAGTCTGACATTTTTCTCCTTTCCCCATGCATCGTCTGTTCGTTTTCTACCGTCTGTTCATCTATTCCGATTCCCACTTCTACCGGACCACCGTCGTGATCCTCCTTTTGCACATCATCATCATATTCCTTAGAAACCTTTGACTCGGACGAACCTTTGTATTCGATAGTACATTTTGGACACCAATTCATAGCCTTTTCGACCACCCAAAGTCTATATTTTTTGTTTCTCCATTTTAGAGATACAACCCCTCTAACTTCCTCCCTCTCCTTCCCCAACCATTATACCCACACCATCTACTGCTTTATTCTTATCTCCGAAATCTGCAGTGGAAGGCTGTACCAATTTGCCAAATCGCTCTCCAATCTGGTTATACAACCCGACCTTAGCTAAGTGTAGGGGAACACCGTAAATCGTCACCCATGCAATCCTCTCGAAAGGAAACGACTGCCCATTCCAAATTTCTAGTTTGGAGAACCAATTTTGCCACTTATCTTTCGAGTATAAAAATTTAGTAGCACCTTCATCGTTTGGAAAAATCAACAGCATAGTAAAGCCTCCAAGATATTTCATCTCCATGCCATCCTCCCCTATTTCGCTCAGTAGCTTACTAAGTGAAAATAGTATCAATGTTAACACATTCTGCCACCAAAGCTCTATCGTGGTAATCCGCCAACATTTGGATACTGTCATCGACCCAAATTTCTTTTTCTTTTTCTTTATTTCCTATCCCACCTTGCCCCTTAATAAAATCAGAGTAGGACATACCTGCCCTGACCCCAATGTTGAATCCACTTACATTAGATCTAGGAAAAACACGTTGAGCGTGATTGTTCCTTGACTTCCTCACTCCAGAATTTATACCGGCTTCATCGTTTTCCACCGCGTGTCTTGCGATATTGATCCTCACCGAGTGTCTCCCCAACTTGACAATCTTCAACCTTTCTTCGAGTGCCCTCCAATCCCTCACCCCCTTGAAGCTCACAAAACCAAACTTGGAGCCTTCCTTGTTTTTCTTCCTAGCGATGTACACCCCTGCAATCTCCCCGTAATCTCTAAGGACTGTTGCAAGATCCCATGGCCGACATCCATCTGGGATATCGGAAATGAAAAACTTGATAATAGGAATCCCCCGGCCGCCACCTTTTCTTCGGTTATTCTCTTGTTTCGAGTATTTTTTTCTGTATGAAACCTTTTGCCATTCCTTTTCTCTCTCCCCGGTTTCTCTCTCACACATTTTTAACAACTAATTAAAGCTATGTGGTGGCAGTTAAAAAAGAAGTTGTACTTTGTGCAGTACAAATTGTAATAACTAAACCGGCTACTGTACACATTGAACCGGGTGGTGTAACTAAGCCGGCTACAGTACCAATTGAACCGGTTCTATTGTTATATATATATATATACTAGATTTAGACCCGTGTAGAAACACGGACAATCGATAGACCTTTGTATAAATTTTTTTGACGCTACAAATTTCATATGGCTACGTATAAAAGCAACTTCATCAATTACATGTCTGTTTACGTTAATGGTTATATTAATCATTAAATTTGATTAGTGTTTATTTTTAATTACTATTTGGCAATCCATAGAATGTTTTGTTTAAATTAGTGTTCATTTGTTCTCAAATAATTTGTTTTGTAATGGTTTAGCATTTTATGTAGTTAACTCAATTTTCATAAAAATAAATCAACACGGATAATCAATAGACCTTCTATAAGTTAAAGTGTTTTTGACGTTACATATTTCATCTAAGTACGTACAGAGGCAACTTCATCAGTTAAATGTCCTTTTACATTAATCATTTATTGTGATAAGTCTTTGCTTTTAATTACATATAGTTGTAGACCCGTGTGAAAACACGAATTATTGATAGATATATTACCAATAAATAGTTTATTATTTTTTTGAAACGTTTCTTTTATTTCATCTATGTATTTTCGAGAGAATGAAGAGTATTCAGAAGTTTTGTATTTTTAACAAGAGACAAAGAAGACTACATTTTGATGTGAAAGAAAAAATAATCGTATAGCCAAAAAAAGAATATTAAATTTCAATTTAAGTTACCTTTCTCACTTTTTTTTTTTCTTTTACTATTTTGCATCAATTTCATGTAATCACCACTCAAGACAAGCTTATAGTCTTACAAACTTTTTTGATCCATAACTTCTCCAGGGTGATAACTATCTTATTAATTAATTATCCTTGAAGTACCAAAAGAAAGAGGTGAAAAGTTGAGTTTTAAATTCTTTTAAAACTATATGCTCAGATGACTTGAACTTCCTATTACTCTGATATGTCGTATTTTATACTCATTTCCCACAACGTATTTAGTTGATTTTGCATGGTTTATGAGTCGTTTTTGTATACATTTGGTGCGTTTATGGTATTTGTTAGTGTTTCAGGGTACTGACAGGTATTTAAGCGCAAATCTGGAGAAAACGACATTGTTGAGGAGAATCAAGTGCTAACGGAAGATTTCGGAAGCATTTGGATGAAGATTGCAGGAAGTCAAGTAAAGTCAATGCAGAAAAGGGCCAGTTGCGCCGCAACTCTCATTGCGCCGCAACCCAATGCCAGAGAGATAGATTGCGCCGCAACTCTTCCAGTTGCGCCGCAACTCCTTTCCAGTTGCGCCGCAACTCTCATTGCGCCGCAACCCAATGCCAGAGAGATAGATTGCGCCGCAACTCTTCCAGTTGCGCCGCAACTCTCCATTGCGCCGCAACCCATAATCAGAGGAATAAGTTGCGCCGCAACGTCTTCCAGTTGCGCTGCAATGGGTCCAAGTCCAAGCCAGTTTGGTCAACGAAGTCAAAGTCAAAGCTTAAAGTCAAACCCCAGTTGCGCCGCAATGCATAGCTGTGCCGCAACTGGGCGCGAATCTGGCAGCCTTTGGGGATCGATATAAATAGCTTGAAAAATATGCAAAAACACTTCTTCTCTTTTAGCAGCCGAACCTGGAACCCTAATTGGAGATATTTTCAGATCTTAATCAATTTCTAGGTTTTCAAACACGATTCGATCGTTTTCGTTCGTAGCTTTCAATTATTATCATTAGGTAACAATGAATTTCTCTTATTTTGATTGTTATTCTTATTTTAATATGAGTGGCTAATCACTTTATCATCCATCTTGATGGAGTGAGACATTATGTAAAGATTGCACAATTTTATTAATTCAATGTTGATTTCATTTAACGTTATATCGGGATCTTAGCGTATTTCTTCCTTATTATTTATCTTGAATTGATTGGTGATTTATATGTGTCTTTAATGGTAGTTATTGATTACGTATATTTCATTTTGATTGTTTGGGTACAAACGATTGGGTCTATGACGGGTACGGTAGATAATCGTTCATGATAATAGGAAGAAATGTGCTAACGGTTGGGTACAATCGATAGGTATAATTGTTATTTCAATAACCAAAACAATTGTTTGATTAGAGAAGTTATAAAAGATGTCTTGGGGTACCGGTCTTTGTAACGAAACTAGTTTAAGCAAGAGAGTCAAATGATGTCTTCAACTTGACGGGTACGGGGTTGGTGCTTTGTTTGAGTCTCGGTTATTTAATCAACTAATTTGGGTTTGAACTTCATTTATGTGCAATCTGAACATGTGTTGAGCGAAATCAAGATGGATGACCTTTTAAATTATTGTTTTAAACAAAATTTCTTTTCGATTAATCCTTTGGGATTACTAATTATTTACTAACCTTTGCAAAGTGACAATTCGGTCACAAAACCCCCCTTTTAATTAGAATTACTTAATGTCTACAATTACTTAGTTTCAGTCCCTGTGTTCGATCCTGGACTTACCTTTTAGCTATACTATATACGAACGGGTCCACTGCCCGAGAGTGTGTAGTAGTCGGTTTTAGGGTATTTCTTGTTTATAAATTTTAAACTCGATTTTACACATCAAGTTTTTGGCGCCGCTGCCGGGGACTTAATTTTAAGTAGTTGTTTATTTTGTAGTTCGATCCTTTTTCACATTCATTTGTGAGAAAGTTATTTCTTTATTAGATAGTTTGTATTTTATTTTATTTCAATTATACCACAGGTGCGGTTGACGGTTTGTTTATGGTGAGTGTGCAGGTTCTTGTTAGTTGATGAACACAAGAGCTTCTGGCCGACCTTTGCTTAGCCCATTGTCTAATCCAGGGAAAGTCAGACGTCGACTTGTGTCAAGAGGTAGCCAGGAACCATTCATACCAGTCAAAATAGATTTAGAAACCGAAACCAGTGTCCCACCCGTTCAGGATTTAGAAGATCAGTTGGTTAATAAGTTGAAAGAAGCAGGTAAAGTATTTGGGAGTGGAGAAGATTCAGAAGAAGAAGAGAAAATTCAAACACCTGAACCGAGTACTATTGTCATACCTAGAACCAACCTTAATTTTAACCAACAACAAAGGGGTAGAAGAATGGGTGATGAACAACCGGTAGATCCTAATGCCCGTCCTTACGGGAGAGAAGAAGGAATATACCGGCGGACCGGGGCACAGCTATTCGCCCTCCGAATATTTCAGTGGATTTCTCTTTGAAAGGAAATCACCTCAAGAGTGTAGAAGAGGATAAGTTTGATGGGATTAGAAGAAATGACCCATATGCACATCTTGAGAGGTTTGAGAAGATATGTAGGTTGTATCAGTATGGTACAGGGCAAGCGGAAGCCGTTAAGTTGGAACTATTTCCTATGACTCTCATTGGAGATGCATCTTCATGGTTTAAGGAGTTACCCGAAAACTCATTTACCACTTGGGCCGAACTTCGGGAAGGCTTTATTGATGAGTTTTATTCGGTTAGAACTAAAAGACAATTAGAAAACAAAATCAGAGGTTTTTCTCAAGAACCCGGTGAAGATGTGGTTGATGCATGGAAAAGGTTCAAAGAAATGCTTAGAAATTGCCCCGGACATAGTATGGGCATCGAAGAAAGCTTCGAGATTTTCTATGATGGTTTGGATAGGAAAACAAAAAGGGAGCTCGGATATGCATTTGGGGGAAGTCTCAATAATATTTCCCCAAATGAAGGATATAAGATACTTGAGGATATGGCTAGGGAGTTTTCTACAAGAGATGAGGATCGAGATAAGAGGTCTAGTAGAACCACCGTGGCTAAGGTGGAGAGTAGTGAGGACTCTAAGCTCATTACCGAAGTCAAGGCTCTCTCGAAGCAAATGAATGAGAGATTTGATAGTCAAGATACTAGATTTAAGAGCCTTGAGAGAGATGTTAAAGTTATGGCCGACGGGTGTGAGCATTGTGGAGACTTGCATTATTCGGAGGATTGCCCGGATAAACCAGTGAAAGATGTTAGCTATGTTCAGAATCAAGGGAACTTCAACCAAAATACCGGTTATCAAAACCGGCCATCAGGTAGTTCTTACCCTTCTTCTTCTTTTGTTAATGCTAACACTTCTGGTTATGGTGGTAACAGGTTTAGTAGGTTCACCAATCAACGAGGCTCGGATCCGGAATTAAGAGACATAGTGAAGGAGTTCATTGGTGCCCAAAAGGCAACTAATGAACAAGTTGCAGAGGAGTCAAAGAAGGTGATTCATATTTTGGACGCTTTGACTACTCGCTTGGATGGACTTGGACATAAGTTGGATCAAGGAGCTAAGAATCAACAAGCTACCATCAAAGATTTAGAAGGAAGACTCGAGAGGCTAGGAAACTCGAATAGGCAGCCCGGTACTCTACCGAGCAACACTCAACAGAATCCAAAGCCTCAATCCAATAACCAAGGGCAAAGTAGTCAAGGATTGGGACAGAAGTACACTCCTCCTAATGCTCGAAATGAGCAAGTGAATGCCATCACTACAAGGACGGGTAAGACTTATGATTCTTCTCCACTTGTGCAGGAAAATGAAGAAGAGGAGTTTTTTTTTTTTTTTTTTTTTTTTTTTTTTTTTTTTTTTTTTTTTTTTTTTTTTTTTTTTTTTTTTTTTTTTTTTTTTTTTTTTTTTTTTTTTTTTTTTTTTTTTTTTTTTTTTTTTTTTTTTTTTTTTTTTTTTTTTTTTTTTTTTTTTTTTTTTTTTTTTTTTTTTTTTTTTTTTTTTTTTTTTTTTTTTTTTTTTTTTTTTTTTTTTTTTTTTTTTTTTTTTTTTTTTTTTTTTTTTTTTTTTTTTTTTTTTTTTTTTTTTTTTTTTTTTTTTTTTTTTTTTTTTTTTTTTTTTTTTTTTTTTTTTTTTTTTTTTTTTTTTTTTTTTTTTTTTTTTTTTTTTTTTTTTTTTTTTTTTTTTTTTTTTTTTTTTTTTTTTTTTTTTTTTTTTTTTTTTTTTTTTTTTTTTTTTTTTTTTTTTTTTTTTTTTTTTTTTTTTTTTTTTTTTTTTTTTTTTTTTTTTTTTTTTTTTTTTTTTTTTTTTTTTTTTTTTTTTTTTTTTTTTTTTTTTTTTTTTTTTTTTTTTTTTTTTTTTTTTTTTTTTTTTTTTTTTTTTTTTTTTTTTTTTTTTTTTTTTTTTTTTTTTTTTTTTTTTTTTTTTTTTTTTTTTTTTTTTTTTTTTTTTTTTTTTTTTTTTTTTTTTTTTTTTTTTTTTTTTTTTTTTTTTTTTTTTTTTTTTTTTTTTTTTTTTTTTTTTTTTTTTTTTTTTTTTTTTTTTTTTTTTTTTTTTTTTTTTTTTTTTTTTTTTTTTTTTTTTTTTTTTTTTTTTTTTTTTTTTTTTTTTTTTTTTTTTTTTTTTTTTTTTTTTTTTTTTTTTTTTTTTTTTTTTTTTTTTTTTTTTTTTTTTTTTTTTTTTTTTTTTTTTTTTTTTTTTTTTTTTTTTTTTTTTTTTTTTTTTTTTTTTTTTTTTTTTTTTTTTTTTTTTTTTTTTTTTTTTTTTTTTTTTTTTTTTTTTTTTTTTTTTTTTTTTTTTTTTTTTTTTTTTTTTTTTTTTTTTTTTTTTTTTTTTTTTTTTTTTTTTTTTTTTTTTTTTTTTTTTTTTTTTTTTTTTTTTTTTTTTTTTTTTTTTTTTTTTTTTTTTTTTTTTTTTTTTTTTTTTTTTTTTTTTTTTTTTTTTTTTTTTTTTTTTTTTTTTTTTTTTTTTTTTTTTTTTTTTTTTTTTTTTTTTTTTTTTTTTTTTTTTTTTTTTTTTTTTTTTTTTTTTTTTTTTTTTTTTTTTTTTTTTTTTTTTTTTTTTTTTTTTTTTTTTTTTTTTTTTTTTTTTTTTTTTTTTTTTTTTTTTTTTTTTTTTTTTTTTTTTTTTTTTTTTTTTTTTTTTTTTTTTTTTTTTTTTTTTTTTTTTTTTTTTTTTTTTTTTTTTTTTTTTTTTTTTTTTTTTTTTTTTTTTTTTTTTTTTTTTTTTTTTTTTTTTTTTTTTTTTTTTTTTTTTTTTTTTTTTTTTTTTTTTTTTTTTTTTTTTTTTTTTTTTTTTTTTTTTTTTTTTTTTTTTTTTTTTTTTTTTTTTTTTTTTTTTTTTTTTTTTTTTTTTTTTTTTTTTTTTTTTTTTTTTTTTTTTTTTTTTTTTTTTTTTTTTTTTTTTTTTTTTTTTTTTTTTTTTTTTTTTTTTTTTTTTTTTTTTTTTTTTTTTTTTTTTTTTTTTTTTTTTTTTTTTTTTTTTTTTTTTTTTTTTTTTTTTTTTTTTTTTTTTTTTTTTTTTTTTTTTTTTTTTTTTTTTTTTTTTTTTTTTTTTTTTTTTTTTTTTTTTTTTTTTTTTTTTTTTTTTTTTTTTTTTTTTTTTTTTTTTTTTTTTTTTTTTTTTTTTTTTTTTTTTTTTTTTTTTTTTTTTTTTTTTTTTTTTTTTTTTTTTTTTTTTTTTTTTTTTTTTTTTTTTTTTTTTTTTTTTTTTTTTTTTTTTTTTTTTTTTTTTTTTTTTTTTTTTTTTTTTTTTTTTTTTTTTTTTTTTTTTTTTTTTTTTTTTTTTTTTTTTTTTTCAATAACCAAGGGCAAAGTAGTCAAGGATCGGGACAGAAGTACACTCCTCCTAATGCTCGAAATGAGCAAGTGAATGCCATCACTACAAGGACGGGTAAGACTTATGATTCTTCAAACCCTTTACCTAATGATTCTTCTCCACTTGTGCAGGAAAATGAAGAAGAGGAGACGGTTGATGAGGAAATTGAGATGGAACCGAACCAAGCCGTTCCAAAACCGGCCGTTCCATCCAAACCCGCTGAGAAACCGACGGTGAAGCCGTATCAACCAAAGATTCCATTTCCTCAACGGTTGAGGAAAGAAAAAGTGAAGGAACATTTTAAGAAATTTGTTGATCTTATTCAATCTGTGAATATAACTGTTCCTTTAGTTGATTTACTTGCAGGTATGCCTAATTATGCAAAGTTCCTCAAGGAACTTGTAAGTGACAAGAAGAAGCTTGAAGAGGCTAAGACTGCGGTTATGAGTGCCGAATGTTCAGCAATCATTCAGAATCAAATTCCTCCCAAATTGGAAGATCCAGGGAGTTTTCTAATTGCTTGTTCTTTTGGTGCTTATTTGTGTGAGGCATTGGCCGATCTAGGGGCTAGTATCAATTTGATGCCTTATTCTGTTTATAGGAAGTTGTCTCTAGGAGAGTTGACTCCCACCCGCATGAGCATTAGGCTCGCGGATCGTTCTTTCCAATATCCCATGGGGATAGCGGAAAATTTGCAAATTAAGGTGGGGCATATGATATTTCCAGTTGATTTTGTTATCCTTGAGATGGAGGCGGACGCCAAAGTCCCCCTAATTCTTGGCCGACCATTCCTTATGACCGCGGATGCTATCATCCGGGTTAAGGCCAAGGAAATTTCCTTAGGAGTTGGTAATGATAGAGTTGTTTTTAATGTGGATAGAGCACTAAAGCATCCTTACTCTTGTAATGAAACTTGTTTCAGGTTGGATGTGATTGAAGAAGAAGATGCTTTAGAGAAAGAGCTCATGGATTTCTTGGATATGGAAGAAGGTCAAGCATTGCTAGCTTGCAGTGAAGAAGAGCAAGAATTGGTTGGAGATATGATGCAGGAAATTATGGCATTAAGTGTTGATGAAACTCCACCGGAAGATGAGACCTTTGAAAAGATCACCACTAGTGATAGCACACGGGTGCTAACCTTGGTAGAGAACCCTCCTACCGAATTGGAACTCAAGCCACTTCTGGACCACCTTGAGTATGCATATTTGGAAGGTACATCTCTTTTACCCGTTGTCATCTCATCCTCATTAATGGAGGATGAGAAATCTAGACTTATGACCGTCCTAAAGGCCCATAAAAAAGGCCTTTGCATGGAAAATTTTCGATATTCCGGGTATAAGTCCAGAATTTTGCAAACACACCATAAATTTTGTTGATAATGTGAAACCGGTTGTGCAAAGGCAGCGAAGATTAAATCCAAATATGAAAGATGTGGTCAAAAAGGAGATGATTAAGTTACTTGATGCGGGAATCATATTCCCCATCTCGGATAGTCCATGGGTGAGTCCGGTACATTGCGTACCGAAGAAGGGTGGGATGACCGTAATTTTGAATGATAAAAATGAATTGGTTCCCACTAGGACCGTCACGGGGTGGAGGGTATGTATTGATTATCGGAGATTGAATGATGCTACCCGCAAAGACCACTTTCCCTTGCCCTTTATTGATCAAATGCTCAAACGGCTCGCCGGTAATGAGTATTTCTGCTTTTTGGATGGGTTCTCCGGGTACTTCCAAATACCCATTGACCCCAAGGACCAAGAGAAGACCACTTTTACTTGTCCTTTTGGCACATATGCCTATAGAAGGATGCCATTTGGTCTTTGCAATGCTCCAGGTACTTTTCAAAGATGTATGATTGCCATATTTCAGGACATGCTAGAAACATCCATGGAGGTTTTTATGGATGATTTTTTTGTTTTCGGTAGTTCATTTGAAAATTGTCTTGAAAGTCTTGATAGAATGCTTGAAAGGTGTGAAAGGGCATACTTGGTCTTGAATTGGGAAAAGTGTCATTTTATGGTGAAGGAGAGAATTGTTTTGGGACACAAAGTTTCAAGGGCGGGATTAGAGGTTGATAAAGCGAAAATTGATGTTATTGCTAAATTGCCTCCACCGACTAATGTTAAATCCATTAGAAGCTTTTTGGGTCACGCCGGGTTTTACCGTCGATTTATAAAAGATTTTTCGAAAATCACCCGGCCAATGACCAAGTTGTTAGAAAAAGACGTCCCATTCAATTTTGATAAAGATTTGATGCATTTAACTCACTTAAAGTTAGATTGACCAATGCACCCATTATGTCTCCACCTAATTGGTCATTATCGTTTGAGTTAATGTGTGATGCTAGTGATTATGCTTTGGGGGTCGTTCTGGGCCAAAGGGAGGATAAGCATTTCCGCCCTATTTCCTATGCTAGCAAAACCTTAAACCCGGCTCAACAGAACTATACCGTGACCGAGAAAGAGTTGTTAGCCGTGGTTTATGCCTTTGATAAGTTTAGACCCTATTTGGTTTTGAATAAGACTATTGTGTTCACCGACCACTCGGCTTTGAAGTACTTGTTCTCGAAACAAGATGCTAAGCCTCGTTTAATTCGTTGGGTCTTACTTTTACAGGAATTTGATATTGAGATCAAAGATAAGAGTGGGGCTGAAAATGTGGCAGCCGACCACTTAAGTAGGCTCGAAAACCCTCACCTTGAGGAGTTAAAGGAGCATGACATTAATGATTCGTTTCCTGATGAGTTTCTAATGCAGGTGGATGTGGAAGAAGATCCTTGGTTTGCAGACATTGCTAATTATTTGTGTGCAGGTGTTCTTCCTAAGGAAATGACTTATCAACAGAAAAAGAAGTTCTTTTCTGAGATTAAGCACTATTCTAGGAAGAACCATATTTGTTTCGCATGTGTGCAGATGGCTTGATTAGGAGATGTGTGGCCGGTGCAGAAACCCGGAAGATTTTGGATGCATGCCACTATGGTCAAACCGGAGGTCATTATGGACCATCGGTAACCGGTAAGAAGGTCTTTGATGCAGGATTTTATTGGCCTTCAATCTTCAAGGAAGCTCAAACTTTAGTGGAGACATGTGCAATTTGTCAACGTCAAGGGACCATTTCAAAGAAGGATGAAATGCCACAAAACTTCATTCAGGTTTGTGAGGTATTTGATGTTTGGGGAATTGATTTTATGGGACCCTTTCCGCCTTCAAATAAGTGTCTTTACATTTTAGTGGCGGTAGATTATGTGTCGAAATGGGCCGAGGCTAAGTCCTTGCCAACTAATGATGCAAGGGTTGTAATTGATTTCTTAAAGCAATTGTTTTGTCGTTTTGGTTGCCCTAAGGCCTTAATAAGTGATCGTGGAACTCATTTCGCGAATCACCAACTTGCTAAGGTGTTGAAGAGGTATGGTGTTCAACATCGTTTCTCTACTTCTTATCACCCTCAAACGAGTGGTCAAGTAGAAAACACTAATAGGGTTTTAAAACGAATCTTTGAGAAAACCATAGGTGATCATCCTAAAAGTTGGTCTAGGAAGTTGGATGATGCTTTATGGGCGTTTAGAACCGCATTTAAGACTCCAATTGGGACTACACCTTATAGGTTACTTTATGGTAAAACATGTCACTTATCGTTAGAAATAGAGCATAAAGCTTATTGGGCTCTTAGGAATTGCAATATGGACTTAGTTGAAAGTAGTGAATTGAGAATGTTGCAATTGCATGAGTTAGATGAGTTGAGATTGAATGCTTATGAGAATTCCATGCTCTATAAAGAGAGAACTAAGGTTTGGCATGATCGTAGGATTAGAGAGAAGGACTTGAAAGCCGGTGATAAAGTCTTGTTATTCCTTTCAAAGTATAAGTTCAAGCAACCTAAGTTGACTTCTAGGTGGACCGGACCTTTTGTGATCAAACATGTTTATCCGTCTGGTTATGTTGAGTTGTTTAAATCGGATGGTACTACTTTTATTGTTAATGGTCACAGGTTGAAGCTCTATCATGAAGAAGAGGAAAATGTGGGAGTCGTCGTTGACGAGTTTCCATTTTTCGAAAGGAATTGATGAAGAAAGGACCATGAGTCGAGCTAAAGACTCGTAAATAAATTAAGCGCTTCGCGGGAGGCAACCCGTGTTTCTTGTTTTCATTTTTGTTTATTTGTCATTGATAATGTGTTTTCATAAGAATTGCAGGTAGGAATCACCCTCAGGCCTTCCGGTAAGTCGTTTTCTAGGAAGAAACAAAAGGTAAGTGTGGGGGGGTGAGTTGCGCTGCAACATAGTTGCGCCGCAACTCAAGGTTGCGCCGCAATGAACCTGATGAGTTGCGCCGCAATTAAGTTTATTGCGCCGCAGTTTATCTGTCTGTAATTTGGTTGCGCCGCAACGTGTCTTGCCACGTGTCGTGTTCAGAAAAATCGAAAAACAAAAAAAAAAAACTTTTTCAGTTCAAAAATAATTCAACTGCGCCGCAACGCATGAAGTTGCGCCGCAACCCGGGTCAAACCGGGTCAACACGTTTTAATCAAAAAGGGGGATCGGGGGTCAAACAGTTTTCTCACACACAATCATCAATTATTGAGTCCCTATTTTCCTCTCAAACCCCAACCGATCCATATTCAAATTTCCTACAAATTCTCTTTAATTTTTAATCAATCTTCTTTCAATCTTCACAATGACAAGATCAGGAAAGGTATGTGATTCTTGAACTTCTCTTGTTGTTTTTAATTAGTCAAGTGTATAATCTTCTTGCATATATTCGAATCTATATAGATTTGATGCTTAATTTGTCTTCTAAGTTCGAATTTGTGGGGGATTTACATGAACAATGAGGGGTTGGTTGTTTTGATTGAAGGAATAAAGATTTGTTTTTGTGGATTGGGTCATTCAAAGTAACTTAGGGTTAATTAAGCCTTGTTTTTCTTGATTAAATGCTAAACCCTAATTAATTAAGTTGATTTTGAGTTTATGGAATTATTTTGGTTAAACCCCTGCTGCTGCTCGATCTGCCCAGAAAACACAGGCGTTGCGCCGCAACTCTGAGTTGCGCCGCAACTGCAAACCAGAGACATAAGTTGCGCCGCAACTGCCCCTTTTCCAGACCTGCTTGGTTTATGCTTATATATACATGCTTATATGTCGGGTTTCCATGTTTAATTGTTTCTTGTATATGTAGGAACCCGCTTCATCTAGCCGGGCAGGACGAGGTAAAGAAAGAGCCTCGTCGGCTGCTGCCCCAAGCGAGAGTGGTCTGACTCCAGAAGCGATTGTTATGGGAGTCCCCACTCACCCATGGTTACGATTCCCGAGAGCTACTCCGGAGAAAAAGACTGAATACACAAATAGGTTAGCAACCATCTATCAGAAGGACATAATTGAACCACGGTATATGGAACCGGATATGTTGGATTCGTTGAATGCGCGTGCTGGCATTAGTAGGTACATGCAGTTGATGAGTTATTCTAATGATGGGGATGGTAATCCAGTCGCTAAGGAATTCAGTCTGTGGTTTGACATATTTAGGATTCGGGAAATGGTTTGCAAGGAATGGTGTTTAGAGGTCTACTCAACTATTTTGGTTGAGAATATTGAAAAAGTTAAGGATGTTTTTACTGAGCCGGTCATATTTTTTCGTTGTGGGGGTGTAAATAGATCCCTCACCATTGCTGACTTCGGGTTGTGCACGAGGATGTACACCCAAGAGACCTTGGATGATCCTGCATTTGAGCGTCTTTTAAGCATTTCTGTTAGGAATACCTCCGGTTTCACTAGGGAGGCAGGTGATTTCAGGGAGTACTATAACCGGGTTTCTGGGGGTCGCGCTTGGAAAGCGGCTTGTGGAGCAAATACACTCCAATCGCCTATTTTGCGATTGTTCCACAAGATGTTGGTCCATTCTTTTGTTCATAGGACCAATCACCCGGATAAGCTTTACATTGAAGATTTGTGGTTGTTGAGATGGTTCGATGAGGGAGATGTACAGAGGAAGGCATGTGCCCCGTATGTGTTGGCGAAGCATATGGGAACTAAAGGAGTTCGGGATAGAGGTTTAGTTTGTGGCCACTTCATTTCAAGAATGGTGAAGTATTTTGAAGGTGTTGATAATGCAGGGGCTTTGAATTGCAAATCTATGAAGCCCTTTACGTGGAATGATTTGAAAAGGTGGAAGCTGATTAAGCCTTTAGCCCATAAACATGCTATTCCGGAGTTAATTGATTTTGGTGATGGTGATTCTGATGATGATGAGGAGGATTCAGGTGATGATGATGATGCCGAGATGGCGGATGCACCAGAGCAGCCGCTAGAGCCCGCACGACGCACTAAGCGTCGTGCCACCACTACACCTTCTGAGGGACCTTCTTCTTCTGCTGCAGCCCATTCAGGTCCATGGGATTTTACTTCTTTGGGGACTTTGATGAATAACATGTGGGAGTCCCAGCAGAACTTTCAGCGGTCCCATGGGCAGTTCGAATCGAGGGTAGACAGTGATTTCAGGTGGTTGGGTTCCGGTATGGGTCATTTGATGCATGATCAGCATAGGTATCAGCCTATGTGGGAGGCCCAGTATAGGGGTGAGCAATACCATACACCTCAGCCGATTCCAGACTACAGCCCTCCTAACATTTTCATACCAGAGCACAGAGTTGGAGGTGGATTCTTCTATCCACCAGAGCGTCAGTTTGAGGTGCCTCCTTCCCATGATGTTGGAGGGACGGGGCCCGATAACCTTGTGAGTTTTGGATCTTTTGCAGGTACACAGGCTGGTACGGATGCTGGAGGATCAGGTTCGCAAGAACCTACGTTGGCTGAGCAGATGGCTGGATCGATTTTTGGTTCAAGCCCTTACCCCTACCCTCCTCAGTGATTGTTGATGTGATGATGCTGCTGCCGTCGGTTGGTTATGATGGCTTGTAATTGTATTTGTTTGAACAATTCCAATTTCCGTACTTTTATTTAGTTTCATTTGTTGGTTTGTAACCACCCTTAAGGGTGCTCGAACATCGTATTTTACTTTCCATTTCCGTTAATTAGGGATAGGATTTATGCATGGTTATTTGATTATGTTGCTCGTTAATGGTGTGTTCATGTTGATAGCAAGTTGAATGTCATGTGCATATGTTGGCAGTAAGTTCAGCGACATATTTTGTTGGCATCATATTCAGGCATGGAACATACATCATACCCGGCAAGTTTTTCTTGTTCTTGATTTTGTTTTTGTTTACTTTCCCCTATTTCCCTTAGTTTGCCTTAGTTCATTGGACATTGAGGGCATTGTCCAACTCAAGTGTGGGGGGGTGGTAAATAGGAAAAAGTCGGGTATTTTTAGAGAGATTTTGAACTTTTGCATGCTTGTCCTTGTAGTTAATTGCTTTTGTCACCTAATTATAGATTTTAATGAGCAATTTGACTACACCTTGGGTACAAAATTTTAATCTGTGGAATGTGTTTTGACTGATTAATTAGGCAATCCCTTCTGGATTAATAATATGACTAGCACGCTCAAAGCACCAAAACACCCAAATTGTGAGATTATTGATTCATTGCTAGTTATGATAGGTGTTACGGTTTTGGAATTGTTAGCCTTGTTAATTTGTCCCTCTCGTGGGCTTTTGGATTTATCCAGGAGTAAGGGTCTCTTTTAGAGCTCTGAACTATGATGTGCAAGTTTGAGGGTGATTTTCCATTTCCGGTTTATTTCATTTGCTATTAGTGTGCCGGTGATTGCATTGATTCTAGAACTTGTCCTGGTTGATCGTTCCGTGTTATTTATCAGAAGAGGCAAATTTAGGATAAAACCTTTGTTCTTTGTTTGATTCACCCTTGTTTCGTAAATCATTGTTTTGTGCATGTTGTGTTAATGTGCTTAGTAGCTAACTACACTGGTTAGTGAATCTCCTGTTAAACCCTTAGTTTGCACTCACTTTTAGTGCAAGAAACAATAGAAAACTTGTTGTCACTAGCCTGTTCTTTGTTATTAACTCCACCCGTAATATACACCTTTTCCTAGCCATACCGATAGTCGAAGTCCTGGTGGGTCATTGGTTGCCTATTCTAGTGGATGGTTTGGGGTTGTCCTTTATGTCGGGTTGGGATATTCTCGGTTACTGAGAATAGATTGATTTCGTCATGTTTGTTTGGATAAAGTCTGGATCGTTCATTTCAGCATATGAGTATATGATTTGTCACTGTTTCAATGTTATGTAAAAGAATACCAATTAGTCAGAGTAAAAGTAGCTCACAAAAAAAAGGAAAAAGAATAAAAGAATTGAAAAACAGAAAAAGAAAAAAAAAGAGCTTGGGCTGTCAGTTGGTATTTCTCACTTTTGGTCAAATCATTTTTGTAAGTTGGTACATTAATTACACCAACGAAAGGATTTTTAAGCTATCATCTTAAGTTGTTATTCTTGGGTTGGCACGTTTGTTTAAGCCAACATGGTTAGAATTGGTTGATTGAGTTGTTTATTGTCATACACCACAATGGTGTCGATTTTTAATCGTTCTGTTGGGGGTATTGTCTGGACAACTCCTCGGGTTTTGGACCGTTGGCAACTAGTGACATGGGATTTAATGGATTAGACTATTTTGTAAAATTTTGTTATATGTTGTGTTATTTATTTGTTAACACCATTTGTTACCCAAATTTCCATACCCTTTTAAATACCTTGTTTAGCCTTAAAGTTCATTCAAACCCTTTAAGTCCTCTTTTGATAGACGTTGTGGTGCTTGCATCATGATGGTGAAGGAACGAACCTAGTACAAGCCTATGGATAAAAGATTATGCATCACGACTAGGCATTGAGTGATAATTCAAATATTCAACCCCAAGAGTAAGTTAGTTGGAGTAGGATAGGCGAGATATCACTTATTCGTTTCTTTTGTGCTTAGTCGTGTTATTAAGGCTTGTATATCAGTCAAGTATTGTCAAACATTCCAGTTTTCATTTAAGATTAAAACTGCCTAACCATCTCGTTTCATTTTCAATGATGGTTTAGCTTCTTTTTTATTACGGTAATGTTATTCCATTTGTGCCAAGGTAAATTGAGTTTTGAAGTTTGGAATTGCTTGAGGACAAGCAAAGCTTAAGTGTGGGGGGATTTGATATGTCGTATTTTATACCCATTTCCCACAACGTATTTAGTTGATTTTGCATGGTTTATGAGTCGTTTTTGTATACATTTGGTGCGTTTATGGTATTTGTTAGTGTTTCAGGGTACTGACAGGTATTTAAGCGCAAATCTGGAGAAAACGACATTGTTGAGGAGAATCAACTGCTAACGGAAGATTTCGGAAGCATTTGGATGAAAATTGCAGGAAGTCAAGTAAAGTCAATGCAGAAAAGGGCCAGTTGCGCCGCAACTCTCATTGCGCCGCAGCCCAATTCCAGAGAGATAGATTGCGCCGCAACTCTTCCAGTTGCGCCGCAACTCCTTTCCTTCCTGGCCAGCCACGAGTCAACATAAGTCAATGGTCAACGCAAGTCAACGGCTAGTTGCGCCGCAAGCCCAATTCCAGAGAGATAGATTGCGCCGCAACTCTTCCAGTTGCGCCGCAACTCCTTTCCATTGCGCCGCAACTTTCAGTTGCGCCGCAACTCTTCCAGTTGCGCCGCAACTCTTCCAGTTGCGCCGCAACTCTTCCAGTTGCGCCGCAACTCTTCCAGTTGCGCCGCAACTCTTCCAGTTGCGCCGCAACTCTTCAGTTGCGCCGCAACTCTTCCAGTTGCGCCGCAACGCTTCCAGTTGCGCCGCAACTTTCCAGTTGCGCCGCAACTCTCATTGCGCCGCAACCCAATTCCAGAGAGATAGATTGCGCCGCAACTCTTCCAGTTGCGCCGCAACTCCTTTCCTTCCTGGCCAGCCACGAGTCAACATAAGTCAATGGTCAACGCAAGTCAACGGCTAGTTGCGCCGCAGCCTGTTCATTGCGCCGCAACCCATAATCAGAGGAATAAGTTGCGCCGCAACGTCTTCCAGTTGCGCCGCAATGGGTCCAAGTCCAAGCAAGTTTGGTCAACGAAGTCAAAGTCAAAGCTTAAAGTCAAACCCCAGTTGCCCGCAATGCATAGCTGCGCCGCAACTGGGCGCGAATCTGGCAGCCTTTGGGGATCGATATAAATAGCTTGAAAAATATGCAAAAACACTTCTTCTTTTTTAGCAGCCGAACCTGGAACCCTAATTGGAGATATTTTCAGATCTTAATCAATTTCTAGGTTTTCAAACACGATTCGATCGTTTTCGTTCGTAGCTTTCAATTATTATCATTAGGTAACAATGAATTTCTCTTATTTTGATTGTTATTCTTATTTTAATATGAATGGTTAATCACTTTATCATCCATCTTGATGGAGTGAGACATTATGTAAAGATTGCACAATTTTATTAATTCAATGTTGATTTCATTTAACGTTATATCGGGATCTTAGCGTATTTCTTCCTTATTATTTATCTTGAATTGATTGGTGATTTATATGTGTCTTTAATGGTAGTTATTGATTACGTATATTTCATTTTGATTGTTTGGGTACAAACGATTGGGTCTATGACGGGTACGGTAGATAATCGTTCATGATAATAAGAAGAAATGTGCTAACGGTTGGGTACAATCGATAGGTATAATTGTTATTTCAATAACCAAAACAATTGTTTGATTAGAGAAGTTATAAAAGATGTCTTGGGGTACCGGTCTTTGTAACGAAACTAGTTTAAGCAAGAGAGTCAAATGATGTCTTCAACTTGACGGGTACAGGGTTGGTGCTTTGTTTGAGTCTCGGTTATTTAATCAACTAATTTGGGTTTGAACTTCATTTATGTGCAATCTGAACATGTGTTGAGCGAAATCAAGATGGATGACCTTTTAAATTATTGTTTTAAACAAAATTTCTTTTCGATTAATCCTTTGGGATTACTAATTATTTACTAACCTTTGCAAAGTGACAATTCGGTCACAAAACCCCCCTTTTAATTAGAATTACTTAATGTCTACAATTACTTAGTTTCAGTCCCTGTGTTCGATCCTGGACTTACCTTTTAGTTATACTATATACGAACGGGTCCACTGCCCGAGATGTGTAGTAGTCAGTTTTAGGGTATTTCTTGTTTATAAATTTTAAACTCGATTTTACACATTATACTCCAAGCTTGCATTAAGTCTCCAATATTCACAACTAATGTTTCGGCACATGGGTTTGTGTCCATCCACTTCTCTTCTTTAGATCTAACTTGAACCCATCAATTTAGTCCTGATAAAGTTTTGTTATGCAGCTCATATCTATGTGCATACCAACCCTTTCAACATACCGTCGTTTCCAAAAAAAATCGGGTGGAGAGTAATTATTTATCCACAAATACTCTTTAGATTCAGAGAACTCGAATTCAAATTTCCTTCCACAATCTTCCCATACGCACATCAATAGCTTCTCGATGACTTCATTAAAGAGAGTCCTCATTATGCTCCCATATTCTCTCAAGTCTCAACACCTCACTGTAAAACAGAAATGAAAATTTTCTAAATAAGCGAAGTATAAAAAGAACTCTAAAACATACATGTAGAGCATAAGTTAACCAGGTACGTTGTTTCCAACTGTATCAAAAGATGACCCGTTACCTAACCCACCTAATTTGACACCTCCCGATTATATTATCTTGCTAAAGGAAGTACCCTAAAGTATTATATAAAATGCATATGGAGGTTATAACCTCACATTTAGCTGCTAAGGACTACTTGTGTGCAACCTTACATCAAAAGAAAAATACATAAAAGTGCTGGATTCACACTTTGAAACATTATACTTGTTATTAAAACATATGAGGGCAATAGTTGATAGGATGATGACTGACTTACTATACTTCTTACCAAAGTGATCCAACAAATTTTTTTGAGCTTTTTTTGCCTGTTCCACTATCTTGTTGAGCATAAATTCTTTTCATGTCTTTTGCTTGTAAAGTAGTAGTTAGACTTGATGATTAGAGAACAGTAAAAGCAAACCACAAACACACAGATACATCCATACATATCTACATACATACATAGACGTAAAAGATCCAAAAAGGTAAGATAGTTTTGAGCGTAAAAGACTCGAATTATATAAAACATTGCATCAATCAAAGCATATATGGCTACTTTGATAAATATGTTGGCCTTGTTAGTCATAATGGTGTCTTTCATTAAGATCTCAAAACTCCATCATCTGTTATTATTATAAAGCTTGACTTTTGTTTCATTTCAAATAGAACCATTAACAACTAATCAACTTATCAAACCATTATTATTATTGTATAGAACCACCATTTCTTCAAATCAATGAATAGGAGTTTTTAGTTTTTATTAGTTTATTACCCAATGAAATAAATCAAATGAAAAGGTGATACTTTTTATGAAAACAAAGTAAGAAAGCAAGTTCAAGCATGCACTGTACCTTCCACTACGGTGGATCTAACCATATTTTTCACTTTTGGGCCGGAGGTCCCTTCCACTTCGGTGGATCTGGAAGCAGCCTCCCTACCGTTGAGTAGGGGTAAGGTCTGTCTACATCTTACCTCCCCCATAGCCCGGCTTATGTCGGGATTGGGTACCTTGTTGTTGTTGTTGTTGTAGAGTGCACGAGAACAACTTCGGTTTTGATGATCTTGATTTGGTTGTATTCTCTATTAATATTATTGGATTTATTAATTAACGAACGTGGAAAGGTCACTTGCAGAACCTACTTGGATACATGTTTAGTCTATTGTGTATAAAATGATGTTTCAATACTCGAACCTGTCTTGAGTTTCCACTAATATATATTCCGATTTATTTTAGTCTTAGCATTTTATGTTAGTTATATAGCATTATATTTTGCAGTCCTTGCAAAGTGTTTTCAAGGAGGTGCATGTCTTTATCCTAAACTTACTATTATGTTTTATTACCATAATAATTTATTTGCCGGCTTATGCTATTGGATTTTCGCTCATAATATTTTAGTATTGCTCTCTTTAATAGTCCAGTTCAGTTGATTATGTGAATAGGCGAATCAGCATAACATTGTTGTCTCATGTTCTTTTTAATGCTTATGTGTCTAAGCTCATCAATTCAGTTTACTTATTTCTATAAACCGTAGTGAAAAAGAATGATTGGATTAAATTGCTTTAGTTATTGCTCCTATAGGTGGCAAGTTCATTCCATGATTCGGGTAGCAAAGAACGTTGTGCTTCCATTTGAGGTGGCTCCTTCCCTGCGAAAGATAATAAATGAGCAGGTAATATATATTTGACTCCATAAAACTTTTTGCTATTTTTTCGCATATGTATTCGAAAAATCATCATACTAAAGTTGAAACGAATATACCAAATATGAATGTAGAAACAAAAGAAACTGCTCACTACCACGGGTTTTGAGCCCCAATATCTTGATGGTGTATGGGGGAGGTTATGATGTAGGCAGACTTTACCCCTACCAAATATGAATGTGAGTAAGCCAAATTAGGATATCTTTCACATGGGATAAATTAGGATATCTTTTATATGGGATTGGGAGACACTAGAACAACTACATATAAAATTAATCATATTCTTTCACTGAACATTTTTTTTGTTATGAATAGTTTGGGAATTTGGTCTTTTGGGGATTTTTTATGATGTAATAATGTATATGGGTGTTTCCATGTTCTCAATATATATGAACAATTATCTTATCATGTTGAAGTTTGTTATATACCTATATAGGTAGAAAAAATTACAACATTGTGCTCTTTCAATAACAGTACCCGCTATTGGTGAAATACTTCAATAAAACTATATTTAAATTTGCCACTATGTTTAATGTTAACAATTGCTACTGTGTTTCATACTTTCATGTCAACAATTACTGCCGTGGAAGGGACAAGAGTAAAACCCTTGCGTAGGTTTTAAAACTTTTAATTTATATCACTTTGAGTTAGTTAAAAATCTTATCTTTGTTAATGTGAGTTCATGATTAACCTGCCATGTGTATTTGGGTGAAGTAAATGGCATCTATACTATATAGCTATTTGTGGTATGGTTTTATTTTATTTAAAGTTGATTCTTTTTGTCCATGGATTCATGCAGAGATAAAACACATCCAAATTGATTGATTAAATGGGTTTGGAAAAGTTTACTTTGACGACAGGTTAAATCCCGCAAATTTTCTAAGAAAAGTTTACTTTGACGGCAGTTTACTATGATCTGTAGTGGAAGGGACAAGAGTAAAACCCCTGCGTAAGTTTCAAAACTTTTAATTTACATCGCTTTAAGTTAGTTAAAAAACTTATCTTTGTTAATTGTACTTCATTATTAATCTGCTTAATTTCGAAAGAATGACCTTTTAAAATAAGCATATGTTGGTTCGTACTTTTTTTTAAGTAGATAAACATTTTGAAAACGCAATATGAAAGAATTGCGTAGTGTAAAGATGAGTTGTTTCAATAAGAGCTTTATAATTATAGAAATATGGTTTAGACGTTTTTTGTTTCATTCAAAACACATTTTTGGTCCCTTTTAAGCCTTTTGACCCGTTAGATATATAGCATATTCTGAATCTACCTGTATATAAGTAAATGGGTCAAAATTTGCGGGATTTATTCCCAATGTAATGTATAGCAAGTAATATCGTGGCATTTTTATGATGTTTTTATGCTATGGAAACTTAACACACAAGTTGTTATATTCTAGAAAGTCCTTATTTTCCAGTTCATGTTTTGTAATTGATATCTTAGTTTCTGTGCTATCAAAAAAATGGTTGCTAAAATAAGTTTGTTGATTGATACAAGTGTAGGAGGAGTTTAATTCCATAATGAAGGACTATGTTATGTTGGTAGGGAAAGCCCTCTTTATTTGCTGAAAGACTTACAAAACATTATAGACATCCAAATGGTGAAGGACCAAAAGTTTACCTGAAGAGGGAAGATCTGAACCATACAGGTGCACATAAGATTAACAATGCAGTTACCCAAGCTTTGTTAGCCAAGAAGTTGGGTAAAGAACGTATCGTTGCTGAAACTGGGTGTGTCCCCGTTTAGGGTTGCAGTGTATTATTTATATGGGTGCTCAACATATGGAAAGACAGGCACTTAATGTGTTCAGAATGAAGCTACATGGATCAGAGGTTTGTTTGTTAGTCTCTCTCTGACTTTAACTTGTCCAACCGTTAAGAGATAAATGTGAACTTACCTCACTGTAGAAGCGTTAAAATACTGGTTATGTGATTCTGATTATTCAGGTCACAACACATCCTAGCATTCTTAGTTTCAGATCAAGGCGAACCTGTCAAGCCCCATCAAGTGTGATGTCTACTGATGCACCTGGTTTGTCTTGCTTATGCTTCATTTGATTTGTATGTGTGTTTCTATGTAACTAAGTGGGCACTGTATAATAATTTGCTAGGTTCTTTTAATAAACACTATATAATTATTGAATAATATGGTTTAGACAGTTTCTTTGCATTTAAAACACAATTCAATTTGTCAGGTATGTGATAGAATTCAACTCTTATTATGAACAAACTTAGAAAGCCGAATCTAGGATATTGAGTTCTTTACATTTAGAACTCTGTCTGGAACCCACTCCCAGCTTAGACAGACTTCATAAGGAGCCAACTTCCATAAAGGTAAGCTCTGCAAGTGTTTTGGTTGTTAGCATGGTTTCACTTAGTGTGTCTAACATCCCAGTTTCTTTTGTATGTACACACAACACAACATCTTTATGTTACGAATCATCCCCATGTCACACGCTAACAACCAGCATAATCCTTTATAAATGCGCCTACTACGCACAATCAATTATAATTCCTCCCGTTGCACGCGCTTTAAGCCCTCGTTAAGTCTAAAGAGATATATTTGATTTAAAAGAATTAATTAATGTATTAATAAAAAGAAATTTTTGCCATATATACAGATATACATATCCATATATATCTAAGGGTGGTGATCTGTACACCACCATTTTTTGACCGTACACCACCAAACATGCTTCACATTATTGTACTGTACAACACCTTAATGCATGTTTGGTGGTGTACGGTTAAAAGTTGGTGGTGTACAGATCACTATCCTATCCGTAAATATAGAATAAAGATATAATGATAACATTAGTTTGATTTTAATTTGATTCAAGATGCAGCCGACTTTATTTATACGGATATATTTCTCACATTTTATTTTATTAATTAATGATGATTAGGATTAATGATCAGGAATAATATAAATGACATGGCATGTTTAAAATTAGGAATATAATGGAAAAATGACACATCATGAAAAATTCTACATGACATGCTCTCATATATGCCAACTAAGCGAAAACATACCCTCTCTTAGTTATATAGAGAGATAACTTTTAATTTGTAAAAACATTTTTTTTTAAAATTAGCAATAAAACTTATTAAATACTTCTCAATATACTTTCTAATGGACTACTAGATTTAGGCCCGTGTCCAATACACGGAATTTACGACGTTGTCAATATTAGATCTTTAGATAAAACATATCCTAAATATTTTAATTAGAATATGACAATGTTATATGTTTTCTAATAATTATATTTTACATGCTTTATTTTTCGATATATGTGTCATGACAATTATAAAAAAAACTTCAAAAAAAAAATAGTACAATTACTTTTAAAATCTTAATATATTTTATTTATTTATTTATAATTAATTTATATTTATATGATAGAACGTACTATTAAGATATATATTAGTTATTATTTTATTGAATATATATAAGCTATTATTTATTTATATTTTTTAGCTATTATTTATTTTATATATTATATATTTTTATATTTTTATCAATTATATTGAAATTATTGTTAAAATGTATAATTTGTGATGAAAAAAACAAAAAATATAAATTAAAGTCAAAATTGAAAAAAAAGTCAACTTTAAGAAATCGAAAGTTGTGATTGGTCAATAAGTTTAAAGCAACTGTCTTTTAGTATATTAAAAGATTATTGAATACTATTACGGAAAATTAAGTAATGTTTTTTTGCATCGGTAGTATAGAATTATTATTGTTGTTCAAAGTATATATATATATATATATATATATATATATATATATATATATATATATATATATATATATATATATATATATATAATATATATATATATATATATATATATATATATATATATATATATATATATATATATATATATATATATATATATATATATATATATATATATATATATATATATATATATATATATATATATATATATATATATATATATATATATATATATATATATATATATATATATATATATATATATATATATATATATATATATATATATATATATATATATATATATATATATATATATATATATAATATATATATATATATATATATATATATATATATATATATATATATATATATATATATATATATATATATATAATATATATATATATATATATATATATATATATATATATATATATATATATATATATATATATATATATATATATATAATATATATATATATATATATATATATAATATATATATATATATATATATATATATATATATATATATATATATATATATATATATATATATATATATATATATATATATATATATATATATATATATATATATATATATATATATATATATATATATATATAATATATATATATATATATATATATATATATATATATATATATATATATATATATATATATATATATATATATATATATATATATATAATATATATATATATATATATATATATATATATATATATATATATATATATATATATATATATATATATATATATATATATATATATATATATATATATATATATATATATATATATATATATATATATATATATATATATATATATATATATATATCTAATCGATGCTTACAACTTAAAAACAACTAAATGTAAATGACTTTTGTAAATCAAGGTAGAAACTTGGGAGAATAAGGAGTTTAGCGAAACGTTAAGTTAAAGTATGTTGTGAGTTCGTTTTGGCATTTAAAGGATTAACGTTTAGCTATTTGTCGAATTTAGCGGAGCGGGAGCCTACCCTTTTGGAGTCTAGGCCGGCCCCCTTCTAACCCCTCCTCCTCCACCCATTTCATTCTATCTTCTTCTTCTCTCTAGTTCACTTCCAAGAACAAAAACACACTCTCATTCTCTCTATCTCTCTCTCTAAGATTCTTACACCAAGATTATGGTTTCAAGTTAGATTAGTGCTAGAAACATCATCTATTTCATCTCCTTTGCATCATATCAAGATTTGGGTTTCAAAGTGCAAGATTTCTAGCCATTTCGGGTCAAATTCGGGTTGGAGACTAGGTGAAGGTTTTGGTAAGTCAAATTCATCCCACTTACACCTATTTATGTTTGTTTATGCATTCCTAGTCATCTTGAACAATTGCAAGTCTTGAATCGAGTCAAAAGACGATTTAGGTCAAACTAGGGTTTCGATTAGGGTTGGAACGATTTGATATGATTTTTGATGTTTTGGGTCGGATTTGTGGATTGGGTTATGTTTATTTATGGTTAATGGTGTCTATTTATGCTTCACATCAAGTTACAAATTCCTACAAATCGATTTGGGTTGGTTTGGGTCGAGTTTTAGGGTTTTGGTTTTGGTCCTTGCACTTGCTGGTGCTGCTGCTGCTGGTCAGATTGGAGCCACTGCGGCGCAGTGGCTTGGGCCTAGCCCACTGTGGCGCAGTGGCTAGGGTCTGGTCTTGTTTGGGTCAGCCCACTGCGGCGCAGTGAGCTTGGCTAAGGCTCACTGCGGCGCAGTGGTTAGATGCTGGAATTTATGCGCGCAGTTTTAAAACGTTAATAACTTTTGATCCGTAAGTCCAAATAAGTTGTATGACCTATCGTTGGAATCGTAAGAGAGTCTAGTTTCTTGTAGTAACACTCATCTTGTATGATTCTTAATCCATTTCTAAAATGTCGAGTCAAAGCGTCTTGTTTCATATACGGTAAAGTTGTAAAGGCGTCTAGGGTTTGCGATTTGACCTAATGGTGCTAAACCAACTTGTTTATGATTGTAGAGTTGACATTATGGTATTATGATGTATAATTATAGGTTGTGGACGTGTGGACCCTATTACTCGTTTGTAATCGTATTCTAGCTTCTTTGCCGGGCAAGGTGAGTTTTCGTAGCCTCCCCTACTCTTTTAAGAGTCGGGCTGAAAAGTGTACTTCGTGCATGATGACATTTATGACGTATATGTTGTGTGACATTTTTGTTGATGTGCAATTATGTGATTTGTTGTAGGGTGATTATATTGTGTATATTGAGTTGTTTTAGGTTAGTTGTGTATATATGGAGGACGGTAATGCCTTTGGAAGGTTGGAGATGTGGTGGGAAGGCTGCGGGTGACCCTATATATAAGCATCAAAGGCCTTTCAAAAGTAGTATCGTACGAAGTATATACACATGGTATTATTGGTTATGTGTGGACATTTGGAGTACATTACGTGCAATTGAGTACAATGAAGTACATTACGTGCAATTGAGTACAATGAAGTACATAACGTGCAATTGAGTACAATGAAGTACATAACGTGCAATTGAGTACAATGAAGTACATTACGTGCATTGAGTACAATGAAGTACATTACGTGCAATTGAGTACAATGAAGTACATAACGTGCAATTGAGTACAATGAAGTACATTACGTGCAATTGAGTACAATGAAGTACATTACGTGCAATTGAGTACAATGAAGTACATTACGTGCAATTGAGTACAATGAAGTACATAACGTGCAATTGAGTACAATGAAGTACATTACGTGCAATTGAGTACAATGAAGTACATGACGTGCATTTGAGTACATTTGAGGGACATTGATTGACATGTTTGGCATTATAGAACTTGTTAGATACTTATTGATATCATTATTACTTGTTCTTGTTTATTATGCGCATTCTAACTATCTTGAGTAGTTCATTTTTTGTGAGTACATGTGTGAGGATTATGGATTGATGGAGCATGATTGTTCTTATTTATATTTAGGATAGTTGTACATACATGGAAGACGATGATACTTTTAATGAGTTGTAGATGTGGTGGGAAGGCTGCGGGTGACCCTATATATAAGCATCTATGATTCCTTAAATGTAAAGTCGTATGAAATGTATGTGCATTGTAGTTTGATGGTTTGTGGCAATTGAGGTGAAATGTGTGCATGTGCATTATGGACATGTTTGAGGTCATAGTTCTTGTTGATACTAGTTGTTATTGACATAAATTGTTCTTGCTCATTATTTGTATTCTAGTTATAGTGTATTGCGTTCAATGAATGCATGTGTGATTAGGTGGTGTTATGAGCCAACCTAAATTGAGTATTTGTGCCTTTTATGGACTACGGTAAGTGTGTTCCTTGCTCTTTATGCTTGTTCGCATTGTGAATGGCTTTGGCATTAGATCCTTGTCATTGCTCCTACGAACTCACCAACCTAGTGTTGACCTTGTTTAGTACACTTTTCAGGTATTCAAGAGAGTCCAAGATGTGTCGGTTGATTGATGCTAGTGCTAGAGCTTGGGCTTGGACTTACATGGATCCAGGATTCATTTGCCCTTATTTTTGCATATGCATTATGTACTTGTTTGTGGATGTTGGATTCACCGAATCCCCTTTATTTCATATAGTTCATGTTCTACGATAATCCCATGCATACGCTATATCTTTTCGGTAGTATTTCGAGCCTAGCTCGGGGTGTTACAGAATGGTGGCCCATGCGTGGTCGTAGTGAATTAGGTGGTTGACCTAGACTACGGCTTAAGTAAAAACTCTTCATATAGCATGCATGATTAGGAATTTTGAATGCAACGTGAATTGTATGAACCTTGTAAGTGTACACTAAGAGTTCGTAGGCAGGATCGTTATACATAATGAAATTAGTACATTTGGACAATGTGTTGGCTTGAGATGAGTGCTATGTGATCAACGTGTTGTTTTGTGAAGAGTATAATGTGAACAATATGTTATGTGGGACAAGTACAATGTGATAAATGTGATAACATGAGTACAATTGGGTTAATATGGACAATGTGTTGTTGTGTGATGGTCAAGTGCATGAGGTCAATGTGGTTATTGGAAGTAAATGAGGTCATGTGCATATTGTTGGATTGAGATGATTGAATCGATATTGTTTGATGAATTAGGGCAAGATGAAGTTATGGCATTAACATGATATAATATTGTGGCAACCCTAAAAGAGCCCGATCAACTCTTTTATGGTTACCCGGTATTATAACAAGTTAATGACATCACGGATTGCACCCGTTTGGCTTAGAGTATAATATGGATCCGATATGCTTAATGGGAGTTGATTGGGTGGAGGGTTAGCCGCTGGTACACCCTGTATACATACCCGGTCAATAACTATGGAGCATATCAAATTTGGATTATACTTTTGGACTTGTTTTAGTTGCTTGTGATGTGATGTGTTGAATATGAGTACTTGACTATGTTGGTGGACAAATGTTGTGAACTAGACATGAGAACATGATAGATAATGATTACTTGAGAACTTTGATATATTGTCCTTAGTGTGTTGATATGAGACAAGTATGATGTGTTGGTATGATAGCATGATATATGACAGTTACTTGAGAACATTTATATATTGGCCTTAGCGTAAAGACATTAAAAATGTGTAGTGTGTTGGCATGAATGCACTAACTACTATTGTGGTTTGATGATGAACAATTAGTGTGAACTTGATATTATAGCATGATACGTAACGATTCCCCTAGAACATTAGTACTTTCGCCTTAGTGTAAAGATATCATCTATGTGTGACATGTCGGTACGAGAGCATTGACTACTTGTGTGACTAACATGTAAGAACTTTGAGACTAACCTTCGGGTCATAAACTTTAAGATCTTTACTAGGGTGGATACAATTAACCGTATCGGTAGGTGAACTTTTGCGGCGGGTACTACTGAAGTTCGCAACGATCCTAATGTGGTGACGGGTACATTTACTCTAAACGATAATTACGCCAAGGTGTTATTTGATTACTGATGCTGAGCATAGCTTCGTTCCTTCGATAGATATCCATCCTCGTGCCTTAAACCATGTGCTTGATATTGAAATGGTCAATGGTGCTCTAACTAGACCTAGTCAAATACTCCGTGATTTTTCTTGACTTTAAACAACGTAGATGTATTCATCGATTCTATGTCATTCGATATGGGAAGTTTGGCGTCATTACGGGCTTAGATTGGAGGTTGACGATTAATGCGGTTATTGGTTGTGGTGGAAGAGTGGTCAAGATACCCTTGTTTAACGATGAGGTCTTAAGAGTTCAATTTGAAACATCAAATCCTTTAGTTCAGAAGTACTTAGTGCTACTGCTACAATAGTTGAGTTGAAGACCATCCCTTTTTGTTCACGACCTTCCCGATGCACTTCTGGGCGATTCATCTGGCTTACCCCCCCGTCTCGACAACTTGATTTTGTATCTAACTAACTCCTAACGTCGCATCCGTAGCCAAAGCCCCTTATAAACTCGCCTTAACGGAGATACAAGAGTTGGAACCTCAACCTAAAGAGCTTCAAGAGAAAGAGTTCATTCATCATAACCAATCGCCATGGGGAACTTCTATTCTGTTTCCAGGGAGAACGATGGGTTTTTATGAGGTGTATCGATTTCCGGGCAGTGAACAAGCTCACGATGAAGAACCAGTATCATTTTCGATAAATGAGGACTCATTTGATCAACCAGAAGGTGTTAATCCCTCCTCCAAGATTTACCTTCACTCAGGCTAGAGCCAACTGCGCGTCCATAATAATGACATCTCAGAGACAATGTTTCCTACAAAGTATGTGCATTTAGGATACACCGTGTCCCTTTGGGTTGACTAATGCACCGACGGTGTTCATGGGCTTGGTGAATGCGGGTGTGATGGCCCAACTTGGACAAGCCTATCACTACCCTTATTAATGATATACTTGTTTACTCGAGGATGAAGGAAGATCTTGCCGAACATTTACGCGAAGTGCTAGACTTGCTTAGAAAAGAGAATTTGTATGCGAGATTCTCCTATTTGCGAGTTGGTAGAAGAAGTTCATCTCCTCGGTCATGTGGTGAGCAAAGATGAAATTCATGTAGTTCCTAGCAAGATTGAAGCGGTCAAGAATTGGAGGCGTTGAGAGGGGCAAGATCATTCTTATGCCTCCCGTTAACTTAAGGTGCATGAGGAAAACTGCCCCACTCATGATTTAGAAATTGGGGTGGTTGTGTTCGCTTGAAAGTGTTGGAGACATTACCTTAAGGCACCAAATGTGTAATTTACACGATCATAGAAGTCTTCAACATATTTTCGATCAAGTGAGTTGAATACGAGACAAAGAAGATGACTTGAACTTTAGTAATTATGATTGTGATATTCGCTACCATCCGGGCAAAGCTAAAGGTCGTAGCCGATGCATCGAGTAGAAAGGAAAGGGTCAAGCCGAGAAGGACAAGAGCCATGAGTCTCACGGTGGAGCAAAGTATTCGTGACAGGATCATAGGAGCACACGTACAAGCTGCTTTACCGGAGAGTTTTGGTAATGAAAGATTAGATGGAATAGAGCAACAATTCGGTATAAAGGAAGACAATGGGCTATACTTAATTGGAAGACTTGGGTTCTCATTTTTTTCCGGCAATTTGAGGACATTTCTCATGAATGAAGCCCACAGGTCGGCATATTCGGCCCATCCGGGCTCGGAGATGATGTACTTCGATATGAAGGACTTTATTGGTGCAACCGGTGACACCGGAGTGGAAATGGGAACGGATTGCAATGAACTTCATTACGAAGTTACCGAAGACAAGAAGTGGTTGTGATACTAGATGGGTGATCGTAGATCGGTTGACAAAGTCGGCTCGCTTCTTAGCCATTCGTGAGACCGAAAAGTTTGACACCATGCGCATTTGTACATTGAAGAAGTGGCGTCTAAGTAAGGAGTTACGGGTTCTATCGTTGCCGAAGGAAACATCTGGTATAACTAAATTTTTGGAAAGCCTTTTCAACGAGCAATGGGTACTCAACTTGACATGAGTACGGCGTTTCATCCTTAATGGATGGACAAAACTGAAAGAACCATTCAAACGCTTGAAGACATGTTGAGGGCTTGTGCTATTGACATTGGTGGAACTTAAGAAGATCATTTACCTTTAATTGGGTTCTCGTGTAATGATAGTTACTATGCGAGTGTTCAAAGGGCTCCGTCTAGGGCACCTTATGGTAGAAAGTATCGTTCTCAACTTGCTTGAGTAGAGATTGACGAAAGCCAACTTATAGGGCCAATAATAGTAGTCGAGACAACAAGGGCGATTTCTCAAATCAAGGAGAGATTACAATTGGTCGTGAGAGACAAAGGAAATACGCCTATGCGAGGCATAGACCATTGGAGTTCAATATGTGGGTGGTTATGTGCTTGTGAAAGTCTCCCCGTAGGAAAGTGTCATTCATTTGGTAAAGAAAGGCAAACTTAGACCAAGGTACATTGGACCTTTGAGATCATTGAACGAGTGGGCAAGTGGCTTACCAGTTGAGGCTACCTCGAGAACATAACGGTGTGCATGATGTGTTCCATATTTGTAACTTAGGGAAGTGCTTGACGGATCCTACATTACATATGCCTATGAACGAGATTTAAGTAGACAAGAAGCTCAATTTTTGTGGAAGAGCCGGTAGAGATCTTAGACCGGGAGACCAAGAGGCTAAAGAACAAACATCACACGATTGTCAAAGTTAGATGGAGTGCAAGACGTGAAACCGAGTTCATTTGTGAACGAGAGGACCATATGAGATCTAAGTAACCACTTATATTCATTAACTAGGGTTTTGGTCGAATTTCGGGACGAAATTCCTTTAACGGGGGAATGATGTAACAACCGTGACTCTTGACCCGTTGACTATTTGTGCCATTTGGTTAACAACTTGGTTAGTAAGATAAACTTAAGTCTTTTGGGGTTCATTTAAGTGCAATGTGTACATATAGATCAATTTGTCGTGCAATTTGGGACTTATGCGCTAGTCGAGTTCATTAGTCGTGCTAATCGATGCTTACAACTTAAAACAACTAAATGTAAATGACTTTTGTAAATCAAGGTAGAAACTTGGGAGAATAAGGAGTTTAGCGAAACGTTAAGTTAAAGTATGTTGTGAGTTCGTTTTGGCATTTAAAGGATTAACGTTTAGCTATTTGTCAAATTTAGCGGAGCGGGAGCCTACCCTTTTGGAGTCTAGGCCGGCCCCCTTCTAACCCCTCCTCCTCCACCCATTTCATTCTATCTTCTTCTTCTCTCTAATTCACTTCCAAGAACAAAAACACACTCTCATTCTCTCTATCTCTCTTTAAGATTCTTACACCAAGATTATGGTTTCAAGTTAGATTAGTGCTAGAAACATCATCTATTTCATCTCCTTTGCATCATATCAAGATTTGGGTTTCAAAGTGCAAGATTTCTAGCCATTTCGGGTCAAATTCGGGTTGGAGACTAGGTGAAGGTTTTGGTAAGTCAAATTCATCCCACTTACACCTATTTATGTTTGTTTATGCATTCCTAGTCATCTTGAACAATTGCAAGTCTTGAATCGAGTCAAAAGACGATTTAGGTCAACTAGGGTTTCGATTAGGGTTGGAACGATTTGATATGATTTTTGATGTTTTGGGTCGGATTTGTGGATTGGGTTATGTTTATTTATGGTTAATGGTGTCTATTTATGCTTCACATCAAGTTACAAATTCCTACAAATCGATTTGGGTTGGTTTGGGTCGAGTTTTAGGGTTTTGGTTTTGGTCCTTGCACTTGCTGGTGCTGCTGCTGCTGGTCAGATTGGAGCCACTGCGGCGCAGTGGCTTGGGCCTAGCCCACTGCGGCGCAGTGGCTAGGGTCTGGTCTTGTTTGGGTCAGCCCACTGCGGCGCAGTGAGCTTGGCTAAGGCTCACTGCGGCGCAGTGGTTAGATGCTGGAATTTATGCGCGCCGATTTTGAAACGTTAATAACTTTTGATCCGTAAGTCCAAATAAGTCGTATGACCTATCGTTGGAATCGTAAGAGAGTCTAGTTTCTTGTAGTAACACTCATATTGTATGATTCTTAATCCATTTCTAAAAATGTCGAGTCAAAGCGTCTTGTTTCATATACGGTAAAGTTGTAAAGGCGTCTAGGGTTGCGATTTGACCTAATGGTGCTAAACCAACTTGTTTATGATTGTAGAGTTGACATTATGGTATTATGATGTATAATTATAGGTTGTGGACGTGTGGACCCTATTACTCGTTTGTAATCTTATTCTAGCTTCTTTGCCAGGCAAGGTGAGTTTTCGTAGCCTCCCCTACTCTTTTAAGAGTCGGGCTGAAAAGTGTACTTCGTGCATGATGACATTTATGACGTATATGTTGTGTGACATTTTCGTTGATGTGCAATTATGTGATTTGTTGTAGGGTGATTATATTGTGTATATTGAGTTGTTTTAGGTTAGTTGTGTATATGTGGAGGACGGTAATGCCTTTGAAAGGTTGGAGATGTGGTGGGAAGGCTGCGGGTGACCCTATATATAAGCATCAAAGGCCTTTCAAAAGTAGTATCGTACGAAGTATATACACATGGTATTATTGGTTATGTGTGGACATTTGGAGTACATGACGTGCATTTGAGTACATTTGCGTACATTACGTGCATTTGAGGTACATTACGTGCAATTGAGTACAATGATACATAACGTGCAATTGAGTACAATGAAGTACATTACGTGCAATTGAGTACAATGAAGTACATTACGTGCAATTGAGTACAATGAAGTACATAACGTGCAATTGAGTACAATGAAGTACATGACGTGCATTTGAGCATAATGAAGTACATTACGTTCAATTGAGTACAATGAAGTACATTACGTGCAATTGAGTACAATGAAGTACATTACGTGCAATTGAGTACAATGAAGTACATAACGTGCAATTGAGTACAATGAAGTACATTACGTGCAATTGAGTACAATGAAGTACATGACGTGCAATTGAGTACATTTGAGGGACATTGTTAGACATGTTGGCATTATAGAACTTGTTAGATACTTATTGATATCATTATTACTTGTTCTTGTTTATTATGCGCATTCTAACTATCTTGAGTAGTTCATTTTTGTGAGTACATGGGTGAGGATTATGGATTGATGGAGCATGATTGTTCTTATTTATATTTAGGATAGTTGTACATACATGGAAGACGATGATACATTTAATGAGTTGCGGATGTGGTGGGAAGGCTGCGGGTGACCCTATATATAAGCATCCAAGATTCCTTAAATGTAAAGTCGTATGAAATGTATGTGCATTGTGTTTTGGTTGAGTTGGTGGGCAATTGAGGTGAAATGTGTGCATGTGCATTATGGACATGTTTGAGGTCATAGTTCTTGTTGATACTAGTTGTTATTGACATAAATTGTTCTTGCTCATTATTTGTATTCTAGTTATAGTGTATTGCGTTCAATGAATGCATGTGTGATTAGGTGGTGTTATGAGCCAACCTAAATTGAGTATTTGTGCCTTTATGGACTACGGTAAGTGTGTTCCTTGCTCTTTATGCTTGTTCACATTGTGAATGGCTTTGGCATTAGATCCTTGTCATTGCTCCTACGAACTCACCAACCTAGTGTTGACCTTGTTTAGTACACTTTTCAGGTATTCAAGAGAGTCCAAGATGTGTCGGTTGATTGATGCTAGTGCTAGAGCTTGGGCTTGGACTTACATGGATCCAGGATTCATTTGCCCTTATTTTGCAATATGCATTATGTACTTGTTTGTGGATGTTGGATTCACCGAATCCCCTTTATTTCATATAGTTCATGTTCTACGATAATCCCATGCATACGCTATATCTTTTCGGTAGTATTTCGAGCCTAGCTCGGGGTGTTACAGTAGCGGTTTGATACGGTACGGGCGTAGCCCTTAACTCTAAGGGCAAAGCCCTTAGAGATGGATTTTTAGTGGTTCTCACGGTTCTCACCATATATGTTGGTTCTCACTTATATACTATAAGTATATAGGGAAAAGATAAAATGAGTCCAGTCTTATTTTGAGTCCAATTTGAGTCCATTGATTTTCTTCCCTCTCCTCAAATCCAACCACCTCCTCCACCACCACCACCACCACCACCACCACCACCATGATCCTCCGGCGACGGCGACCACCGCCACCACGACTTACACATGTGTAAGTTGTACTTTACAACTTACACATGTACAACTTACACATGTGTAAGTTAACTTACACATGTGTAAGTTACATGTTTGTAAAGTTACACATTACTGTAAAACTTACACATTTGTAACTTACACATTGTAAAATTACACATTTGTAACTTAACATTTGAGTCCTAAAACTTACACATGTAACTTACACATGTGTAAAACTTACACATGTGTAAGTTGTAAAAACTTACACATGTGTAAGTTGTAAAACTTACACATGTGTAAGTTTAACTTACACATTTGTAAAACTTACACATTTGTAAAACTTACACATTTGTAAAACTTACACATTTGTAAAACTTATACATGTGTCCAAAACTTACACATGTAAACTTACACATTGTAAACTTACACATTGTAAAACTTACACTTGTAAAACTTACACATGTGTAAGTCGTGGTGGCGGTGGTCGCCGTCGCCGGAAAATCATGGTGGTGGTCGGAGATGATGATGATGATGTGTAAGTTACAATTTACACATGGTCCTAATGGTCCTAAAATAAAGAGTGGTCCTAAAATAACTTCCCTATATATATATATATATATATATATATACATGTATATTTAGGATCATGTGTAAATTGTATATTATATATATATATATATATATATATATATATATATATATATATATATATATATATATATATATATATATATATATATATATATATATATATATATATATATATATATATATATATATATATATATATATATATATATATATATATATATATATATATATATATATATATATATATATATATATATATATATAGATATTGTATCTTAATATATAATATGTATTATATATATATATATACACTTATAAACCATTTACTCCTCTTCAAATTTCTCAAAAAAAAAACTTGATAAACCCAAAATACCCTTCTTATTTATTCATTAATTTAAATATATATCTATCTAATATACTTAAAATACCCTTAATGAAATAACTTACACCACCAGTCCCTCAACTCTTAAAATAATTACACTAACCATTATATTAATTACATTTATATCAATAGCCTACATTACTCATCGTCACCACTATCAGTAGCCACCGCCACCAGTCATCATCACTACATTGCCGTCGCCGCCATCGCATTTGCGCGGGCACCATGCTAGTTATCCTTAATTTATTTACATGTATCCCTAAAACAGTGTACAACAAAATATATCACATGTTGTCCATGGGAAACATGTTATCCATGTAAAACATTTAGATCCGCCATGCTCTAAATGTGATATCCGTGATAACCACAAAAATTATAGGTTGTTTCATTTAATGAAGATATAAATCTAACCTATATATATTGATTTTAATTTGACATATAATTCATAAACATCCATCTTAGGTAACCAAAGTTCACAAATTACTAGATATGGCTACACATCCAACAACTAACCTTCATTTCGTAATGTTTCCTTTTATGGATGCAGGCCATATGATACCCATGTTGGATATTGCCCGAATAATAGCCCAACGTGGCGTTACGGTCTCCATAGTCACAACTCCAGCTGTAGCCAATCGGTCCAAAGAAGTTATAAACCGGGCCAAAGAAGCCAACCTAAAGATCCAGTTACTTGAACTTCCACTCCCTGCAGCCGAAGTCGGTCTGCCAGAAGGGTGGGAGGACAATGACACGTCACAAAGATCAAGCGAGGAACGAGCTAAGGTCTTTCATTCTATGGAGTTAGTAGAAAAACCGGCTGAAGATTTGCTTCAAAAACTTAGTCCTCCTCCAGATTGCATAATCTCCGATTTTTTTTTCTCTTGGAGTACGAATGTAGCTAAAAAGTTTAACATTCCACGCTTCGTGTTCCACTCAACTATATGCTTTTTTCAAGTGTGTTTGAATACCGTCCTCAAAAATAAAATTTTGGAAGGAACTGAATCTGATACAGAAAATATCGTTCTGCCTGGATTGCCAGACAGAGTGGAAATAACTAAACTTAAAATCTAGAACCAACAACTCTAAAGTTGAAAGAAGTGACGAGGCAGGGTTTTTTGATCGCTGTATGCAAGCTGACTTAGGTTCATACGGGATCGTGGCTAACAGCTTCGTGGAAATGGAGCCCGAGTATGTTAAGGAACTCGTAAAGCAGAGAGGTGAACACATGTATTGTGTAGGACTGGTTTCTCTAGTCAACAAAGATGATCTGGACGTAGCTCAGAGGGGGGAAAAAGCAGCAATCGACGATCATTATTGTTTGCAATGGCTCAATGCAAAAGAAGTTGAGTCTGTATTGTATGTTTCTTTAGGAACTGCTGCACATGTGTCTACACAACAATCAATTGAGCTAGGGCTAGGACTTGAGTCCACCAACAAACCATTCATTTGGTGCGTACGAGATGAAACCAAGGAGCTCAGGGAATGGTTTTTAGAGAGCCGGTTTGAAGAAAGGGTAAGAGACCGAGGATTGATTGTCCATGGCTGGGCACCACAAGTTTTGATACTGTCACACCCCGCGATTGGGGGTTTCTTGACACATTGTGGATCTAACTCATTGCTAGAAAGTATGTGTGCAGGAGTGCCAGTGATCACATGGCCGTTTTTTATGGACCATTTTTTTTCAGAAAATTTTGTGATTGATATTCTCAAGATTGGAGTAAGTTTAGGTGTGGCGGAACTAGACCTGGCAATTCTTACCCATATCTACAAAATTGGGTAACTTTGGGTAAATTTCTTTTCTCTTTGGGTTTAATTGGGTGAAGACTAAAACTCATAACGGGTTCAAATGGGTATTTCAACCATTTCAATGAATTGTATTGCGGGTCAAAGCGGGTAAGAAAGAGGGTTGGAATGGGTATTGATATGAACACCATTTTTCCGACTTCCGACCAAATCCACGACGGCGGCCACCATCTCCGATCAGATCGACGACGGCGGCCACCATCTCCGATCAGATCGACGATGGCGGCCACCATCTCCGATCAAATCAACGATGGCGGCCACCATATCCGATCAGATCCACGACGGTGCCCACCATCTCCGATCAAATCAACGACGACGGCCACCATATCCGATCAGATTCTCGACGGTGGCCACCATCTCCGATCAAATCAACGACGGCGGAGCTCATCTCCTATAAAAACACAACGGCGGAGTTCATCTCCGATCAGAAACACGATAGCTGAGCTCATCTCCGATCAAACCCAGCACGGCGTTCGGCGGAGCTCATTTTCAATCAATTTTGTTTCTTCTTTCTTGATCGATGGTGGTGGTAGGCGGGTGGTGGTGATGAATGATGATGATTAAAATGTCGACGGTGTTGTCAAAAGACTGTAGATTATATGGTCCTATTTTGTTTCTTCTTTATTGATCCGATGGGTATGGGTTTGTTAATAAAGATGTGGATGAATGAATAATGATGATGATGACTGAATTCTGAAATGAAGCAAAAGCAAAATATGTACTGACTTGTGAGTGGCGTGTCACTTTGTCAACAAAAGCAAAAGACAAATATGTTAAATATAAAATATATCTATGTATCTTCCTATATAAATTAAAAATATATAAATAAAAAAATAGAATCTAATATTTATACATATATTAAGCATACGTAGATTTTAAAAAAATATGTTAAAAAATGCGGGTTGACCCGCTTTGACCCGCACCCGTTTGACCCGCATTTTTGAAATGACCCGCTTAGACCCGCACCCGTTTCGACCCGCACCCGCTTTGACCCGTTACCCAAACCCGCCCGACCCGCCCATTTTGCCGGGCCTAGGCGGAACCTGTGTTTTTTGGAGATGTAGAAAAGATGGAACCGTTGGTGAAGAAGGAGGACGTCAGGAGGGCTGTTAGCCGTTTACTAGATGATGAAAATGAGGGCTCCGGAAAAAAAGAGAGAAAGGAAAGGGCTCATAAAGTTGCAGAAATGGCTAAGCAGGCGATGGCTGAAGGAGGATCTTCTTGTCTCAATGTGTCATCCTTGATTCAAGATGTTTCTGATTTTGTTAATCAAAAAATGGATGGACGTTTCTGATTTTCAAGACATTTCTGACTAAATAAAAATGTGTATTATATGCTCATTCTCTCTTGGTGATCCATTGAAAATAAATAAAAATGTGTATTTTATGCTAGAATGAATAAAGATCGAGTGTTCATTGATTATAATTTAAGGAGTGTCATGGAATTAAAGATAATATATGCAAGTAGCTTTTGTTAGAGATGGCCCATAACCTATCGAAGTCATTGAAGACTTCATCATCGTTATGCTGTCCAAATCACAAAATGTTAATATAAGGATTTCCGGTAAACAAATTGCTCAAAGGCCTAATCAAAATCTGTTATGGAAATCTTAACTTTGACCCATTTACTTATTGAGGGTCTCACCGTGTCTAATGGGTTGAAGGAGAAAACGGGTTAGAAGTCGCCCAAAATTAACTTTGATTTTTGTGACCTCCTAAATTATTAACTTGATGACTTAATTTAATTATGAGAATACCATTGTTCTTATGATGGACCAAAAAAAGTTTGCGGGTCAACTCAACCAGTCTAGACCCGTCTCCACGATACTAATAAAATGAACAAATTGTTCAGAACAATTTCAACCCATACATGTTCAGATCCATTACCTGGACAACCCATTCATCGTTCTCCATGTATGCTGCTTATGATGGGCCAAAAAAAGTTTGCAGGTCAACTCAACCAGGCTTGTCCCGTTTCCCGATACTAATAGACTGAACAATTTCAGCCCATATATGTTTTGAGCCATTACCTGGCCAACCCATTCATCGTTCTACATGTATGTTGTTATATATAAAGGTTGATATGGAAAAAATCGAAAAATATGTGGTTTGGCGGGTAGTATCTTGAAAAACTATTTGAAGGCATCCCAGTAATATTCAGGTCACCGGTTCTGTACAGGGGATTCAGACTGTGGCAAGACTACGGCTGCTGCTAGATTCTTGATTAGTTACAAGGGTCATGCAACTGCTTTGGTTTTATGATTGTGTTGGTAGCTAATGATATTTTGTTGGTCATTGTTATTTGAGAAAATTACATTTTTCGTCCCTGAACTTGACACGTTTTGCACCTTCCGTCTTTGAAGTGAAAAATAGCAAAAAAAAACCTAAACTTGATAGTTTTTTCACTTTTCGTCCCTGCGATAACGGGTGTTGTTTTTCTCCGTTAAGGTTGCCAACATTGTTAGTTCTTTTGTTCACTTTTCATCCTTCTCATTTTTTTTCACTTTTTTTTCATTTTGATAGTTTTAATAATACTAAAAGTATGAATATTATTAATGCTATCTTAAAAGAAATTTTCTTTTTTAATTAAGTATGAGCCCATTTGTTGAAAATATTCAATGTTGAGTGGACTTTGAAGCTTTCTCATTGTCTTCAATGTCTTGTATCAACCTTGACTTTGAATCTTCTCAACAATCATATATATTTGACGATGACTCTCTAAAACTTGATCTTCTCTTGCAACTTTCAATACTATGGAAGCATCTTTGAAATCTTTGTAGCTTTTTAAGCTTTCACAACTTGAACTTTTAAATGTTGATTTCAACTTGATGTTGCTTGGAGAAGTAACTTGAAGCTTTGAGTAGCATGCGGAAGTTTGGTTTTGACTTTGAATTATTTGAATTCTTTTGGATGCGGAAGCTTGGTTATCTTTGAATTCTCTTGGCATTGCGGAAACTTGGTTTGGGCTTTGAAACTTCATTTCTTGGTTTAACTTGTCTCTGAATCAACAATCATCTTGGAGCACTTGATCCTTTGATCAATTAACACTTGCTCCCCCTCAAACAATCAACTATCTTGGAGCAACTTATCAAGTAAACGAATTATCTTCAAATTTCTTGCTCCCCCTCAAACAAACAATCATTTCGGAGCATATTTAACAATTCATGAGTTTTCTCTTGCTCCCCCTCAAATGAACAATCTCTTTCAAACTATGAACGAACTTAACTATCCAAGTATCAACAAAAGGATAAACTTCATCTAAACTCAAACTTTTCGTCTTCTCTCAAAACATTATTCTAACTCAAACTCTTTTAATCATCAAACAAATGGTCATTATTCCAACAAATCTTTCCATAATCGACCATGTACTTTCCAAAACTAAAATCATCTTGAATATTCTTGATCTCGAAACAATCTTTCAACTTGTCAAGATAATTATTCACTCCCTTCACCTAAACTAATAATCCTTTGGACAACCAAACAAAACGATTATCATCAATCAAATTCTACCCATAACCTTGAATTATATCTATCAATCATTTAATCATTTCTCCCCCTTATGATGAATATGTGAAACGTGTTCATCATACACTAACGATTGATAACATACACGGCAGATGAAAACATACAACATGGATGCACGTCAACCCAACCCAATTCCCAATGAACCTATTGGTGAACTAAAATTTGAGGTTGCGTTGTTGGAAAAAGATGTTAAAATGGTGTTGGTGTTCTTTGTGTTTGTGTGA
>CM067168.1:149836898-149959398 GCA_034093135.1 Erigeron breviscapus
AACAGGGTTTCGAAAAATATGAACTAATACAGGGTTTCAGAATTGTAGTACTAAAACAGGGTTTCGAAAAATATGAACTAATACAGGGTTTCAGAATTGTAGTACTAAAACAGGGTTTCGAAAAATATGAACTAATACAGGGTTTCAGAATTGTAGTACTAAAACAGGGTTTCGAAAAATATGAACTAATACAGGGTTTCAGAATTGTAGTACTAAAACAGGGTTTCGAAAAATATGAACTAATACAGGGTTTCAGAATTGTAGTACTAAAACAGGGTTTCGAAAAATATGAACTAATACAGGGTTTCAGAATTGTAGTACTAAAACAGGGTTTCGAAAAATATGAACTAATACAGGGTTTCAGAATTGTAGTACTAAAACAGGGTTTCGAAAAATATGAACTAATACAGGGTTTCAGAATTGTAGTACTAAAACAGGGTTTCGAAAAATATGAACTAATACAGGGTTTCAGAATTGTAGTACTAAAACAGGGTTTCGAAAAATATGAACTAATACAGGGTTTCAGAATTGTAGTACTAAAACAGGGTTTCGAAAAATATGAACTAATACAGGGTTTCAGAATTGTAGTACTAAAACAGGGTTTCGAAAAATATGAACTAATACAGGGTTTCAGAATTGTAGTACTAAAACAGGGTTTCGAAAAATATGAACTAATACAGGGTTTCAGAATTGTAGTACTAAAACAGGGTTTCGAAAAATATGAACTAATACAGGGTTTCAGAATTGTAGTACTAAAACAGGGTTTCGAAAAATATGAACTAATACAGGGTTTCAGAATTGTAGTACTAAAACAGGGTTTCGAAAAATATGAACTAATACAGGGTTTCAGAATTGTAGTACTAAAACAGGGTTTCGAAAAATATGAACTAATACAGGGTTTCAGAATTGTAGTACTAAAACAGGGTTTCGAAAAATATGAACTAATACAGGGTTTCAGAATTGTAGTACTAAAACAGGGTTTCGAAAAATATGAACTAATACAGGGTTTCAGAATTGTAGTACTAAAACAGGGTTTCGAAAAATATGAACTAATACAGGGTTTCAGAATTGTAGTACTAAAACAGGGTTTCGAAAAATATGAACTAATACAGGGTTTCAGAATTGTAGTACTAAAACAGGGTTTCGAAAAATATGAACTAATACAGGGTTTCAGAATTGTAGTACTAAAACAGGGTTTCGAAAAATATGAACTAATACAGGGTTTCAGAATTGTAGTACTAAAACAGGGTTTCGAAAAATATGAACTAATACAGGGTTTCAGAATTGTAGTACTAAAACAGGGTTTCGAAAAATATGAACTAATACAGGGTTTCAGAATTGTAGTACTAAAACAGGGTTTCGAAAAATATGAACTAATACAGGGTTTCAGAATTGTAGTACTAAAACAGGGTTTCGAAAAATATGAACTAATACAGGGTTTCAGAATTGTAGTACTAAAACAGGGTTTCGAAAAATATGAACTAATACAGGGTTTCAGAATTGTAGTACTAAAACAGGGTTTCGAAAAATATGAACTAATACAGGGTTTCAGAATTGTAGTACTAAAACAGGGTTTCGAAAAATATGAACTAATACAGGGTTTCAGAATTGTAGTACTAAAACAGGGTTTCGAAAAATATGAACTAATACAGGGTTTCAGAATTGTAGTACTAAAACAGGGTTTCGAAAAATATGAACTAATACAGGGTTTCAGAATTGTAGTACTAAAACAGGGTTTCGAAAAATATGAACTAATACAGGGTTTCAGAATTGTAGTACTAAAACAGGGTTTCGAAAAATATGAACTAATACAGGGTTTCAGAATTGTAGTACTAAAACAGGGTTTCGAAAAATATGAACTAATACAGGGTTTCAGAATTGTAGTACTAAAACAGGGTTTCGAAAAATATGAACTAATACAGGGTTTCAGAATTGTAGTACTAAAACAGGGTTTCGAAAAATATGAACTAATACAGGGTTTCAGAATTGTAGTACTAAAACAGGGTTTCGAAAAATATGAACTAATACAGGGTTTCAGAATTGTAGTACTAAAACAGGGTTTCGAAAAATATGAACTAATACAGGGTTTCAGAATTGTAGTACTAAAACAGGGTTTCGAAAAATATGAACTAATACAGGGTTTCAGAATTGTAGTACTAAAACAGGGTTTCGAAAAATATGAACTAATACAGGGTTTCAGAATTGTAGTACTAAAACAGGGTTTCGAAAAATATGAACTAATACAGGGTTTCAGAATTGTAGTACTAAAACAGGGTTTCGAAAAATATGAACAAAATCAAGCCATGGATCTTTCACAAGTTGTGATTTTGCTCTGATACCAATTGTAAACAATGCTAAATCGTGTAAAAGGTTATTATGTGTGTGAGAGAGAATGAGAGAAAGTAAGAAAATGGAAAATATATTATTAAGTGTCACTTAAAAGGTTAGGAAATACATGGGGTGGAGGGGTATTTATAGTCACATCTAATTACACTTAGGTCCTTCCCTAATTGCAATAAAACCCCTCCATACATAATTACATTACAATCAAACACCCCTCCATACTTAACCAAATTACAATTAAACACCACAAATTTATTTCTAACAGTATAGCCTAAAAGAGACATGCGTCGTTTAAATATAGTGGCATGCGTCATTGAAAGAAAACCCCAATCGTATTTTAGTACATTGGTAGAGATGACATATTATGTGTTTGATTTTATTTATTCATCGTGTTAATTGTACCTTTATGTAATTGTCTCGTTCGATAAATCGTCATGTGTTCATAGATATTCGTGCTTTCTTTGTATTATTTGATATTGACTCTACTCATTCAATAATTTCTTTTAAGATTTGTTGCCTACTCCTTTACGATTTCTACATCGCTGGACAGTTTTGACATTTTCAAAAAAAAAAAAAGGACGAAAAGTGAACAAAAAAACTAACGAATGTTGGCAACCTTAACGGAGAAAAACTAACACCGTTATCGCGGGGACTAAAAGTGAAAAAAGTGTCAAGTTTAGGGGTTTTTTGCTATTTTTTCACTTTAGGAACGAAAAGTGCAAAACGTGTCAAGTTAAAGGACGAAAAATGTAATTTTCTCTTGTTATTTCTATGAGGCCAAATTAGTTTTGAATTGGTTCATAAGTAAGTTAAGCCATTTATCATATAAATGTAGCAAAATATTAGAGCCCAAGCCCATGTGATGAATTGGTTCATAAACACTTGTGAACTTAACTATGGTTCCAAATGGAAATTTAGATTTTTTGGATCTAAAGAATCAATATCAACAAAACACATCAATGAATTGAAATTCCATTGACAAAACAACTCTTTTAAGTCACCGACTTGCTTATGAAGGACTAATATTTGTGAGCTTTCAACCCCACATTATATAAAGTAATGCTATAAAATAAGGAAATCAAAATAAATTTTTGAAGTTAAAGAAACATAACTTCAAGCAAATACAGTATAATATAATTATTGTGGCAGTTAACCTATAATCTTTTTAGTGAAATCCCACAAAACTAAAAGTTACCTATACACATAAAACAGAACATCTGTAAATTCTAAGTAGAGTTAATCGCAAAAGTCATCCCTGTGGTTTACCCTAGACATTAACTTTCGTCCTTATGGTTTCATATTGATAGTGGTGATCCTTGAGAATAAGGTTCAAGGTCGATCCTTTATTTTGACGACCGTTACCTGGGTTCCATTAACCCCCTCATATGCCTTCCACTTGAGGGTATTTTGGTCTTTTTCACGTGAGGGGTTTAACATCACTAGTTTAGATTTTAAAAAAAAGAAAAAACAATCCGTAATTAATATACATGCATGTTTAAAACACCTAGATACATGTTGTCCATGGGAACTTCATGCTCTACATGACTACATGTGATACCCGTTGATGACTGATAACCACAAAAATCATAGCGGTTCTGTTATAAAGACATATAAATCTATATATATATTGACAATTTGATATGTTATATCATGAATCATCCATAGTTAAGGGAACATCCTATGTAACCAAAGTTCTGAATTAAATTAAAGCTTTGGTCATTTAACAAGTTCACTAGATATGGCTACACCTTCAACAACTAACCTTCATTTCGTAATTTTTCCTTTTATTCAAGCAGGCCATATGATACCCATGTTGGATATTGCCCGTATAATTGCCCAACGTGGTGTTACGGTCTCCATAGTCACAACTCCAGCTGCGGCCAGTCGGTCCAGAGGAGTTATTAACCGAGCAAAAGAAGCGAACCTTAAGATCCAGCTACTTGAACTTCCAATCCCTGCAGCTGAAGCTGGTTTACCTGAAGGGTGGGAAGACAATTACATGAGATCAAGCGAGTTGCGAGGTAAGGTCTTTCATGCCATGGAATTGTTAGAAAAACCAGCTGAAGATTTGCTTCGAAAACTTGCTCCTCCTCCAGATTGCATAATCTCAGACTTTTTTTTCTCGTGGAGTATGAATGTGGCTCAAAGGTTCAACATTCCACGGCTCATGTTCCACTCACATGGATGCTTCTTTCCAGTGTGCCTGGATACCATCCCCAAACATAAAACTTTAGAATGGACTGAATCTGACACAGAGAAGATCGTGCTGCCTGGATTGCCTGACCGAGTGGAAATTACAAAACTGAAGATAGCCGGTCGTTCCTCTAGAACCAGCTCCTCTAAACTCGAACGAAGTGACCAGGCAGGGTTTTTTGTCCGTTGTATGCAAGCTGACTTAGCTTCATATGTAATTGTTGTTAACAGCTTCGTGGAATTGGAGCCCGAGTATGTTAAGGAACTCGCAAAGCAGAGAAGTACAAATGTGTATTGTGTAGGACCGGTTTCACTATGTAACAAAGTTGATCTGGACATAGCCGAGAGAGGAAGAAAAACAGCAATCGATGATCATTACTGCTTGAAATGGCTCGATGAAAGGGAAGTAGAGTCGGTATTTATAAACGCGGAAGAAATATTAAGAATTTTGTATATTATTGATAATTGTTACAGAATATACAATACAAAATGATATATATATGCTAATTAACTAATTAGACGGTTATAACAAACTAACTTCTAATCTATACTAATTACACCTTAAACTTTCAATAAATACAAGTTACCCCCTCTAACTATCTGAACTATACAAAACTAATACATTTTCATATATTAATATAATTCTACATCCTCCCCTCAAGTTGGAGCAGTTTCAACTCCCAACTTGTCAATTAAAGCAGAATGCTGAACTCTGTTTAAAGTTTTTGTCATCACATCAGCTAGCTGGAAGGAATGAAAGCAGTTTGTAGAAAGCCTTCTTCAACTTTATCTCTAGTAAAATGACAATCAATATCAAGGTGTGTGGTCCTCTCATGATAACAAGGATTGGCAGCTATTTGTTGAGCAGACTTGTTATCACAAAAGAGAGTTATAGGACACTGCACAGGCACATGTAAATCCTTCAACAAAAAACTCAACCAAAGTAATTCACAAGTGGTAGCAGCCATGCTTCTATATTCAGCTTCTGTTGAAGATCTTGACACAGTAGCCTGCTTTTTAGTTTTCCATGAAACAAGAGAATGACCCAAAAAAATACAATATCCTGTTAAAGATCTCCTTGTCATCAAACATGATGCCCAATCAGCATCAGAAAACCCTGTGATCTTTAAATGTGGCTGAATAGGGTAAAATAATCCCTTTGAAATGGAACCCTTCAAATATTTCAAAAGATGTATTGCAGCCTGCATATGAACATCTTTTGGTGCATATACAAACTGACTAAGATGTTGGACACTATAAGAGATGTCTGGTCTACTCATAGTGAGATAGAGAAGCCTGCCAACAAGTCTTCTATAAACAGCAGGATCAGTCAGAGATATACCTTTATTGAGTGACAGTTTGAGATTTGGTGGAAGAGGATAAGGAACTGGTTTTGCTGCAGTCAACCCTGCATCTTGCAACAAATCAAGAATATACTTTCTTTGGTTAAGATAAGTACCAACCTCTGTCCTACACAATTCTATGCCAAGAAAATATTTAGCTAACCCCAAATCCTTGATAGTAAACTTATCATCAAGAGCCTTTTTAACTGCTCTTATCTCCTCATCACAATTACCAGTCAGCAATATATCATCCACATACACAAGTGCTGCAGTAAAAGAATCTCCAATTTTCTTAACAAACAAGGAATAATCATGTTTGGATTGCACATATCCAAAACTAGTCAAAAATTTTGACAATTCCAAATTCCATTGCCTAGATGCCTGTTTTAGACCATACAGAGATTTCTTTAATTTGCAAACCTGTCCAGGAGTAGCCTTGTCATACCCTTCAGTAGGAAACATGTATATGTCTTCATCAATATATCCATGAAGAAAAGCATTATTTACATCCAACTGATGTAAATTCCACTCTTTAGCTGTAGCCAATGCAATAAGAACTTTGACAGTTGCTAACTTAGCAACAGGGGAAAAGGTATGCTTATAATCAGTTCCTTCTTGCTGATTGAATCCTCTTATGACTAATCTTGCTTTCAATCTCTCAACAGAACCATCTGGATTAAACTTGGTTTTATAAACCCATTTTGAAGTAATAGCTTTCTTATCAGTGGGTAAAGAGGTCAAAATCCATGTGTCATTTTTCTCAAGAGCATCAAGTTCCTTTTTCATAGCTTCAACCCACCCAGAATGTTGACTAGCCTGCAAATAAGTCTTAGGTTCCTCTGTACTAAAAACATTTGCTAAGAAAGCAATGTGATCTTGAGGAATCTTCTGAAAATCTCTTTGAACAAACAAAGGATAAGCCACATTGGCTTTTGAGGATTTTGACTGTCTAGAACCAGTTGTAACAAAATCCTGCAACCAGACTGGTGCAGTTTTGTTTCTTGCAGACTTTCTTGGTTGAACTATATCAGTAGCCAAGGTATTTGTAGAACCAATGTGATCAATGATTGTGGAAGTATTATGATCAGTGTCATTACCAGGTCTTTCATCAACCACAAAATTTTCTTCTAAATTCTGAACATTACCAGAATTATTGATTTATTCTGGATTAATGTTAGAATTGAGAGAAGTGACAATAATATCTAAATCATCAAGATCATCAGTACAAGCAACTGTAGGAAGTGTTGCAGACCTGGTTTGCACACATTGGGTTTGTTTAAAAGGAAAGATATTTTCTTCAAAAATGACATCTCTACTATGAAAAATCTCCCCAGTGACAAGATTATACAATCTATACCCTTTCTGAGCAGGTGGATATCCCAAAAGAATGCACTTGATCCCTTTGGGAGCAAACTTATCTTTATGTGGTTTCACATTTGCAGCATAGCACAAGCAGCCAATTGTTCTCAAAAGTTCATAAGTAGGTTTGACACCATGAAGAATCTCAAAAGGAGTTTTCCACTCCAACTGCTGCATAGGCATTCTATTTATAAGATAGGTTGCAGCTAAGACACAATCTCCCCAGAATTTTGCAGGCAAATTGGCATGTAGTTTAAGGGCTCTAGCTGTTTCAATTAAATGCCTATGTTTTCTCTCAACCACCCCGTTTTGTTGGGGTGTATAAGCCATAGACCTCTGATGAACAATGCCTTGTGCCTTGAAATAACTAGAACATTCCTTATTTACAATCTCTGTCCCATTATCAGACCTAATGAACTTTGGCTTGGCTTTAAAATGGTTTCCCACATAAGCTATGAAACTGACCAAAATAGCAAGAATTTGGTCCTTAGAATGAACTAAATAAGTCCAAGTGACCCTGCTTTTATCTTCCACTATAGTGAAGAAATAATGTGATCCATTTAGAGCAGGAGCTTTATATGGACCCCATAGATCAACATGAACCAGATCAAAACAGTTAAGAGAAACAGATTGACTCTTAACAAAAGGTAATCTATGAGTTTTTGCAAGTCTACAACTGTCACAAACAAAGTCAGCTCCATTCATATTTTTACATTCAGGTACATGAATGAGCTTAGACAAAGACATATGACCAAGTCTAGCATGAACAGTTTCAAGGCTCACATTTTTACAAGACAAAACAGAATTGCTAGAAACAATTTTATTATTTGAAACAAAAGGAAATTTGCTAAAAACAGGAGGAAATCTTCTTTTGAAATCAGACAGCTGAGAACTTGTTTTTGGAAGAGAAGACAGACATGTGTATAGGCATCTGGAACCCTTTCCAACAGCCACAATGTTGCTATTTGAAAGGTCCTGAAATACACAAAAAGTAGGGGAAAATTGAGCAAAAAGACCTTGAGTCACTAGCAATTTGCCCACAGATAGCAAGCTAAACTCAAATTCAGGAACATATAAAACATCATTTAGAGTAAGATTGTCAGACAATTTCACTTGTCCAACAATGTAAACAGGAATTACTTTCTTGTTAGGCAGATGCACAAGAATAGGTTTCTTTAATTTTCTTGTTGTAATGAAAAGATGAAAATGAGGTGTCATGTGATCAGATGCTCCAGTGTCAACAATCCATTCAATATGTAAAATAGAGGTATTCCCAATAGAGGTCATGGCAAAAGATGTAACATAGCAAGAGATACCTGCATGACCACCAGAAGTACTAGGATCCATAGTACCCTGCATCTGCCCTTTGTCTTTGAACATTTTGAACACCTCTTGACAGACTGCAGAAATCAATTTTGGATCTAATCCTGTATTTCCTGCAGAAATCTCATTCTCAAAAGGCAAATCAAATGGACTCTCTCCTTCATATCCAATATTAACTTGGGCTGCCAATTTTCCTTTCTTTCCCTTTTTACCTCTATACCAGTCAGGATATCCAATCCTTTCAAAACACTGCTCAAAAGAATGTCCATCTTCATTACAATAAGTGCAATGCCTTCTCATTTCAGTCCTAAAATCAATCTGAGGTCCTTTTCCAACTTTCTTCCCACTTAAACTATTCTTATTTCCATTCATTTTTGCAAAAAATGCAGACTCAGGCACATTGTGTGTGATCTGTTTTTGCTTCTCAACTTGTTGCACTATATAGTATGCCTTATTCACATTAGGCAAAGGATCCATAGAGAGGATCTGATTTCTCACAGATTCATAATCATCATTCAATTTCATAAGAAACTGCACAAGTCTTGTTCTGCTTTCCAACTCAAGAAACTTCTCCACCAATTTACAAGTACACTCAGTCATTTTTCCACAAGTACATGTGGGCAAACCATTGAGATTATGAAGTTCATCCCAGCATTTTTTCAACTTATTAAAGAAAGCTGCTATGGACAAACTACCTTGAGTAATTCCACTTAATTCCCTTTCCAATTGGTAAATCAATGGGCCATTACTTTGTCCATACCTCTCAGTGATTTCTTTCCACAATTCAAAAGCAGAAGTTGTGTACAAAAAAGCCTCAGACAACTCTGTTATCATGGAATTCAAGATCCAACAAGTAACCATATAATCACATCTAACCCATTTTTGCAATTTTTCTTCATCATCCTCGGGTTTCTTACAAGTGCCATCAATAAAACCTAATTTCAGTTTAGCACCTAAAGCCATCTTAACAGTCCTACTCCAACCATGGAAATTACTTCCATTAAAAGCAGTGACTGTAAGAGCCATACCTGGATGATCAGAACTAGCTACGTGTAAAGGATCATTCACCGTATTCTGAACAACATTTGCTTGAAAAGAAGGAATTGATTCAGTAACCGCCATGGAAATGATGACGTCAGCACAATTTCAGTGAAAACTCAATCAAACACCAAATTGAAGCTTCAATTAGCTTCAAAAGAATAGAAATGATGAAAATAAGTGCAAGATTGACCAGAATAGTCAATCAATTACAATCGCACAAAACCCTAGATCGGAAAAATCGCCAGAAAATCGCCAGAAAATAGCAATTCCTTCTAATTACACCACTAATGTAACAAGAGAAGGACAAAATTAAACCTAATTTTGCAATTGCTACGCCATGAAAACGAAATTCGTAGCTCTGATACCATATAAACGCGGAAGAAATATTAAGAATTTTGTATATTATTGATAATTGTTACAGAATATACAATACAAAATGATATATATATGCTAATTAACTAATTAGACAGTTATAACAAACTAACTTCTAATCTATACTAATTACACCTTAAACTTTCAATAAATACAAGTTACCCCCTCTAACTATCTGAACTATACAAAACTAATACATTTTCATATATTAATATAATTCTACATCCTCCCCTCAAGTTGGAGCAGTTTCAACTCCCAACTTGTCAATTAAAGCAGAATGCTGAACTCTGTTTAAAGTTTTTGTCATCACATCAGCTAGCTGGAAGGAATGAAAGCAGTTTGTAGAAAGCCTTCTTCAACTTTATCTCTAGTAAAATGACAATCAATATCAAGGTGTGTGGTCCTCTCATGATAACAAGGATTGGCAGCTATTTGTTGAGCAGACTTGTTATCACAAAAGAGAGTTATAGGACACTGCACAGGCACATGTAAATCCTTCAACAAAAAACTCAACCAAAGTAATTCACAAGTGGTAGCAGCCATGCTTCTATATTCAGCTTCTGTTGAAGATCTTGACACAGTAGCCTGCTTTTTAGTTTTCCATGAAACAAGAGAATGACCCAAAAAAATACAATATCCTGTTAAAGATCTCCTTGTCATCAAACATGATGCCCAATCAGCATCAGAAAACCCTGTGATCTTTAAATGTGGCTGAATAGGGTAAAATAATCCCTTTGAAATGGAACCCTTCAAATATTTCAAAAGATGTATTGCAGCCTGCATATGAACATCTTTTGGTGCATATACAAACTGACTAAGATGTTGGACACTATAAGAGATGTCTGGTCTACTCATAGTGAGATAGAGAAGCCTGCCAACAAGTCTTCTATAAACAGCAGGATCAGTCAGAGATATACCTTTATTGAGTGACAGTTTGAGATTTGGTGGAAGAGGATAAGGAACTGGTTTTGCTGCAGTCAACCCTGCATCTTGCAACAAATCAAGAATATACTTTCTTTGGTTAAGATAAGTACCAACCTCTGTCCTACACAATTCTATGCCAAGAAAATATTTAGCTAACCCCAAATCCTTGATAGTAAACTTATCATCAAGAGCCTTTTTAACTGCTCTTATCTCCTCATCACAATTACCAGTCAGCAATATATCATCCACATACACAAGTGCTGCAGTAAAAGAATCTCCAATTTTCTTAACAAACAAGGAATAATCATGTTTGGATTGCACATATCCAAAACTAGTCAAAAATTTTGACAATTCCAAATTCCATTGCCTAGATGCCTGTTTTAGACCATACAGAGATTTCTTTAATTTGCAAACCTGTCCAGGAGTAGCCTTGTCATACCCTTCAGTAGGAAACATGTATATGTCTTCATCAATATATCCATGAAGAAAAGCATTATTTACATCCAACTGATGTAAATTCCACTCTTTAGCTGTAGCCAATGCAATAAGAACTTTGACAGTTGCTAACTTAGCAACAGGGGAAAAGGTATGCTTATAATCAGTTCCTTCTTGCTGATTGAATCCTCTTATGACTAATCTTGCTTTCAATCTCTCAACAGAACCATCTGGATTAAACTTGGTTTTATAAACCCATTTTGAAGTAATAGCTTTCTTATCAGTGGGTAAAGAGGTCAAAATCCATGTGTCATTTTTCTCAAGAGCATCAAGTTCCTTTTTCATAGCTTCAACCCACCCAGAATGTTGACTAGCCTGCAAATAAGTCTTAGGTTCCTCTGTACTAAAAACATTTGCTAAGAAAGCAATGTGATCTTGAGGAATCTTCTGAAAATCTCTTTGAACAAACAAAGGATAAGCCACATTGGCTTTTGAGGATTTTGACTGTCTAGAACCAGTTGTAACAAAATCCTGCAACCAGACTGGTGCAGTTTTGTTTCTTGCAGACTTTCTTGGTTGAACTATATCAGTAGCCAAGGTATTTGTAGAACCAATGTGATCAATGATTGTGGAAGTATTATGATCAGTGTCATTACCAGGTCTTTCATCAACCACAAAATTTTCTTCTAAATTCTGAACATTACCAGAATTATTGATTTATTCTGGATTAATGTTAGAATTGAGAGAAGTGACAATAATATCTAAATCATCAAGATCATCAGTACAAGCAACTGTAGGAAGTGTTGCAGACCTGGTTTGCACACATTGGGTTTGTTTAAAAGGAAAGATATTTTCTTCAAAAATGACATCTCTACTATGAAAAATCTCCCCAGTGACAAGATTATACAATCTATACCCTTTCTGAGCAGGTGGATATCCCAAAAGAATGCACTTGATCCCTTTGGGAGCAAACTTATCTTTATGTGGTTTCACATTTGCAGCATAGCACAAGCAGCCAATTGTTCTCAAAAGTTCATAAGTAGGTTTGACACCATGAAGAATCTCAAAAGGAGTTTTCCACTCCAACTGCTGCATAGGCATTCTATTTATAAGATAGGTTGCAGCTAAGACACAATCTCCCCAGAATTTTGCAGGCAAATTGGCATGTAGTTTAAGGGCTCTAGCTGTTTCAATTAAATGCCTATGTTTTCTCTCAACCACCCCGTTTTGTTGGGGTGTATAAGCCATAGACCTCTGATGAACAATGCCTTGTGCCTTGAAATAACTAGAACATTCCTTATTTACAATCTCTGTCCCATTATCAGACCTAATGAACTTTGGCTTGGCTTTAAAATGGTTTCCCACATAAGCTATGAAACTGACCAAAATAGCAAGAATTTGGTCCTTAGAATGAACTAAATAAGTCCAAGTGACCCTACTTTTATCTTCCACTATAATGAAGAAATAATGTGATCCATTTAGAGCAGGAGCTTTATATGGACCCCATAGATCAACATGAACCAGATCAAAACAGTTAAGAGAAACAGATTGACTCTTAACAAAAGGTAATCTATGAGTTTTTGCAAGTCTACAACTGTCACAAACAAAGTCAGCTCCATTCATATTTTTACATTCAGGTACATGAATGAGCTTAGACAAAGACATATGACCAAGTCTAGCATGAACAGTTTCAAGGCTCACATTTTTACAAGACAAAACAGAATTGCTAGAAACAATTTTATTATTTGAAACAAAAGGAAATTTGCTAAAAACAGGAGGAAATCTTCTTTTGAAATCAGACAGCTGAGAACTTGTTTTTGGAAGAGAAGACAGACATGTGTATAGGCATCTGGAACCCTTTCCAACAGCCACAATGTTGCTATTTGAAAGGTCCTGAAATACACAAAAAGTAGGGGAAAATTGAGCAAAAAGACCTTGAGTCACTAGCAATTTGTCCACAGATAGCAAGCTAAACTCAAATTCAGGAACATATAAAACATCATTTAGAGTAAGATTGTCAGACAATTTCACTTGTCCAACAATGTAAACAGGAATTACTTTCTTGTTAGGCAGATGCACAAGAATAGGTTTCTTTAATTTTCTTGTTGTAATGAAAAGATGAAAATGAGGTGTCATGTGATCAGATGCTCCAGTGTCAACAATCCATTCAATATGTAAAATAGAGGTATTCCCAATAGAGGTCATGGCAAAAGATGTAACATAGCAAGAGATACCTGCATGACCACCAGAAGTACTAGGATCCATAGTACCCTGCATCTGCCCTTTGTCTTTGAACATTTTGAACACCTCTTGACAGACTGCAGAAATCAATTTTGGATCTAATCCTGTATTTCCTGCAGAAATCTCATTCTCAAAAGGCAAATCAAATGGACTCTCTCCTTCATATCCAATATTAACTTGGGCTGCCAATTTTCCTTTCTTTCCCTTTTTACCTCTATACCAGTCAGGATATCCAATCCTTTCAAAACACTGCTCAAAAGAATGTCCATCTTCATTACAATAAGTGCAATGCCTTCTCATTTCAGTCCTAAAATCAATCTGAGGTCCTTTTCCAACTTTCTTCCCACTTAAACTATTCTTATTTCCATTCATTTTTGCAAAAAATGCAGACTCAGGCACATTGTGTGTGATCTGTTTTTGCTTCTCAACTTGTTGCACTATATAGTATGCCTTATTCACATTAGGCAAAGGATCCATAGAGAGGATCTGATTTCTCACAGATTCATAATCATCATTCAATTTCATAAGAAACTGCACAAGTCTTGTTCTGCTTTCCAACTCAAGAAACTTCTCCACCAATTTACAAGTACACTCAGTCATTTTTCCACAAGTACATGTGGGCAAACCATTGAGATTATGAAGTTCATCCCAGCATTTTTTCAACTTATTAAAGAAAGCTGCTATGGACAAACTACCTTGAGTAATTCCACTTAATTCCCTTTCCAATTGGTAAATCAATGGACCATTACTTTGTCCATACCTCTCAGTGATTTCTTTCCACAATTCAAAAGCAGAAGTTGTGTACAAAAAAGCCTCAGACAACTCTGTTATCATGGAATTCAAGATCCAACAAGTAACCATATAATCACATCTAACCCATTTTTGCAATTTTTCTTCATCATCCTCGGGTTTCTTACAAGTGCCATCAATAAAACCTAATTTCAGTTTAGCACCTAAAGCCATCTTAACAGTCCTACTCCAACCATGGAAATTACTTCCATTAAAAGCAGTGACTGTAAGAGCCATACCTGGATGATCAGAACTAGCTACGTGTAAAGGATCATTCACCGTATTCTGAACAACATTTGCTTGAAAAGAAGGAATTGATTCAGTAACCGCCATGGAAATGATGACGTCAGCACAATTTCAGTGAAAACTCAATCAAACACCAAATTGAAGCTTCAATTAGCTTCAAAAGAATAGAAATGATGAAAATAAGTGCAAGATTGACCAGAATAGTCAATCAATTACAATCGCACAAAACCCTAGATCGGAAAAATCGCCAGAAAATCGCCAGAAAATAGCAATTCCTTCTAATTACACCACTAATGTAACAAGAGAAGGACAAAATTAAACCTAATTTTGCAATTGCTACGCCATGAAAACGAAATTCGTAGCTCTGATACCATATAAACGCGGAAGAAATATTAAGAATTTTGTATATTATTGATAATTGTTACAGAATATACAATACAAAATGATATATATATGCTAATTAACTAATTAGACAGTTATAACAAACTAACTTCTAATCTATACTAATTACACCTTAAACTTTCAATAAATACAAGTTACCCCCTCTAACTATCTGAACTATACAAAACTAATACATTTTCATATATTAATATAATTCTACAGTATTGTACGTTTCCTTGGGAACTGTGGCACATGTATCTACACAACAATCAATTGAGCTAGGGCTAGGACTTGAGTCCACCAACAAACCATTCATATGGTGCATACGAGATAAAACCAAAGAGCTCGAGCAATGGCGCTTTTAGAGCAACAATTCGAAGAAAGGGTGAGAGACCGAGGTTTGATTGTCCATGGTTGGGCACCACAAGTCTTGATACTATCACACCCGTCAATTGGGGGTTTCCTAACAAACTGTGGATCAAACTCATTGCTAGAAACCATATGTGCCGGAGTGCCAGTGGTCACATGGCCATTTTTCATGGACCATTTTTTTGCAGAAATTTTCGCGATTGACATTCTCAAGATTGGAGTAAGCTTAGGTGTGGCCGAACCTGTTTTCTTTGGAGATGTAGAAAAGATGGAACCATTGGTGAAGGAGGAGGATGTCAAGAAGGCTGTTAACCGTCTACTAGACGATGAAAATGGGGAAGAAAAAAAAGAGAGAAAGGAAAGGGCTCGTAAGCTTGCAGAAATGGCCAAGGGGGCCATGGAGGAAGGAGGATCTTCTTATCTCAACATGTCATCCTTGATTCAAGATACTTTTGATTTTGTTAATCAAAAATGAGATGGAATTTGAATCGTACTGAAATGATTTATTTATGTTTGAGGTTAATTTTTTTACATGTTTCGTTTGTTTCATGGTATGCCAATGTCGAAGGAAATCTGAGGTTGTTTTAGTTATGTACTTTTTATATCTTTTGAAAACAAATAAATACTTATGTACTTTTTATAAACTAATTCTTAATTTATGCTACCCATTTCATTTCTGCAAGCTTACGAACCCTTTCCTCTTGTCCAAAATCAATACATTTGGATGGGTGAATTGAATGAAAAGGAAACCATCAAAAACTCCCCTTCACATGTTCGCATAACGTAATGTAAACTATAAAGGGACAAACAGAAGTCTAAAACATGCTACATTCTCAGCAATACAGCCAGAGCCATGATAACAAGAACAAAAATCTACATTGTTTTTTGAGAAACCTGCTTTGATGATCGAGTTTGGATGTCTTTAGTGTATATGTTTGTAAGGGCAAAAAGCAACAAAACGAATACCACCTGGGCACTCACAATTCCAAAATGACTAATGCTGTTGCCAATTTCCATCCAGCTTCCGGTATTTTTTACCTGTCAGGTTACATTAATCAGATAATATCCACAAGAAATATGGTGATGAAGTTAATATCATAGGACAACATTCGTACGAGGAAGAAGAAGTGAATGGTCATGACATCTGAGCATAATATTACAAGATAGTAGCATCCTGATCTCGGGACTCTGACTAATCTGGTTATTGCACTAAAGGCACATCTGCAATTCCATGTTAAACGAAATGATGAATCATTAAAATTGTAGAACAAGTGAAGTTTCTTGAAGCATAAATGTTTCTCCCTTATTATTATAAGTTTATAACAGTAAAAAAAATCTAAAAGCACTAAATAGTTTCATTATGAATACACTTACATAACAAGTAGGAACGGGATGAACAATTTGAAAACGAGCAGGGCCGCCATAAGAAATGGCTGTGAGCAGAAACAAAAAATTATTAAAATACTTTTTTTGACAGCAAGCTATTCTACTCCTAAACTACACAAATGCCTGGGTATCCCAGGACTTCTGAACCCCCCCTCTCCTTCTCTCTCTCTCTCTCTCTCTGAATAACCATCCCTTGCAAACTGTAGGAAGTGGGGGCTCAAGCCCGGATGGAATGCCCCAACATCAAAGACCTAAGCTGACTCTATATAAATTATGAGGGTCCATCAATTATTACTTACACTGAATATTGTGATAAAGCGATAAACCGATGAAATCTCAAAACTTGCAATACTTGCAAAATTACCAGTTCCAAAGAATGCGATATTGAAGAACACCAACTAGACAATTAATCAGAAAAAGATAACATTAGAGAGGTTCACATGTGAGCAGTTATAGAGAATTTCTCTTATATCATAATTGAAAAGGATGTACGAAAACCATTACTTACAAAAACTACTGGAATTCTCATATCAGACAACTGTAGGCATCGATCGCCTTCCTCAAGAAGGATGTTACCATTGTCAGATTCAAAGGAGCTATAAGACTTGTTAGGCTTATTGACATACAGAAGTGCATTTTCAAACAGTATCCATCCAAAAAGAGTAAGACCAAGAGCCCCGTAGAACACAGCTTCACATCTGTACATGATTTAGATTGTTCAACTTCTCCATCTTAAATATTATGCAGGTAAAATAGGTTCATCAAATAAGAAAGAAACTTAGTGATATACCCGATAGACAATAGTAGAAAAGGGGGTGCAAAGCCGAGAAATATGGAAGTAAGTCGTGAAAGTAGGTCAGTTGCTGAAAATAGTGGGAGAACCATAGATAAACCTACACAAATATCACATATTTTTATGCAAGTACTCAATAAAAGATGTTTGGATAAACAGCAAGAATGCAAGAAATTATACCTGCAATTGACCAATTCATCATTTGATGTAATGCAAGCAGTTCACGCTTCTCTGTTCTATGAGATGTCGAAAGGTACACCAGGACTGATGATAAACCAACCAATAGGGCCTATAAATTTATCAAAAGTCAGCGGTAGGATGTCCTTGTAAACTAATAGCAAGTGAATGAAATCGTGTACATAATTTCTCAATAGAAATAGTAAATAAAGTAACATATACATATATATATATATAGACACATGTATCTGTGTTTATTGGCATTCAAATAATTGTTTTATGATAATTATATACCTGTAGATGGAAGAGCATAGAGAATTTGGGCTTCGAGTCATGGTTGATGAGATAAAGCCAATACTTGTTATCTTTGGTATGCATATCTAAATACTTGCTGACTCCTCCTATTACAACGATTACAAGTCCACTGATGCTTCTGCAAAAAGATACTAGATATTGTAAGATACTTTCTTCACATGGAGATTGTTAACTCATGTAGAAACATAAACTGATAAACATATGCTATAAGTTTAACTTACACTAATACTGTGTTGTCAGGGATTTCTGCAGGCATCAAGGTAAAAACAGACAAAAACCAACAAGCTGACCACAAAAATATTGGTATTCGAGATTTCCATGGGACTGACTTAATAAGATAAAGTGGTGAAATGACCCCCACAACTAAAAAACACCACGTGTAGATACTTCTTTCAGTGAAACTTCTCACTAAGAACTCAAGAACGATGATGGACACAAGACAGGTTGCGGAGAGTTCAATGGCGTGGTAAGATTTTTTTGTTTGTATGAAGTATCTCCATAAGGCTCTTATAAAGCGATATTCACTAACTATATTGGTCCAGAGAAATACTGTCATTGCAAAATAAGCATGATAAAGGGGAGGTGAATGCTCCAGATACAGAACGATAAAGATTGATGCCATTATGAGACTTCCACATAGGTACACCTGCCAGACAAAATAATATTCAAGAAGCATTATGCATGCTTAAGGCCTATATCCCTTATAAAAGAGGAACAACAATAAGACTGTTTATCTAAAGAAATGTCAATACTATATGACTACAGTAACTGTCAATAGATTACGTTATTTGGGCATTTGGTTGAGTGTTAAAACAGTTATTATGCGACATCAAATAATCAGAATCAAAATCATTTCTAACAGTAACGGAAGAAAATAGTTTTTTTGAAATACTGGTAGAGATTGGAATACCGAATGAAAACAGCGTTTGAAATGTTCTGATCTTTTTAGGGAGCCAAAAGATAAATCACCAAAAAAGATTATTCTATATAAAAGGGAGAGAGATAAGGGTGTTAACCAATTGATCCAAGCCTTTGCTTGTTTAGGTAAATATAGTTTTACCTCTAATAATCAATTTTGTTGCAGCTGATATGCAACCAATTACCCCTGATATTAAGATAATCAGAACACCGCCCTAGGTGTTTGTCGTCTCATTTAAATTGCTTTAATATGAAACTGACTACTAACTAGTAATTGAGATATTCTATAAGTATGCTTGCAGTCAGAAATTTGCTACTTATGTAACGGCACATATGCATCTATGCAGCATTGCAGCTTCAGTATTAAAGTGTTAAGCTTACGAATATACCTTTGATGGACGTTCTTTTGTGAAAACTGCATCCTCCTTTCTAAATATTTTTCCTGGCAAAGATGTATAGGATTGCAACACGTGAAGAATAAGACAGAGCATCCACCCAATGTAGCCAAGAATTATAACACTCATCAGCATGAACCAATCATATGTTTGAAAGTAGTGGAGTCCATCTAGCGCCAAGCTTCTAAGAGTCTTAGATAGCTTCATTGCATGTTCATAATCTTTGGTAGATATGTGAGATTCAATGTCATCCAATATCGAAGTATAATGTGCTAGAGGTTCGAATGGCTTAAACCTAAATGAGCTTGCATGCTTCAGTTCTGAGTTTCATAAAGGAAAAGTAGTAAAAGATTAACAAAAAAACATTATCTTTTTTTACTTGCGATATTTATATCGTAAATCTATAAATTAGTGCTGTACTTTATCTACTCAAAATCCAGTTCAAGAGTCAGATCAGAAGGCCTTTGAAGGATACGTGATTTACGAAGAAATTGGTTGAGAATCTGTTTTGTATTAGCTAGCACAGCCTCCACTTCATTCCCCTACACAAATTAGAGCAAGAAATAGAATACCAGGTTACCCTTGACTTTGTAGGACAACCCCATCTCAAAAGCAACATAACAATGAAAAAAATACAGAAAGTATTCAAATAGAGATTGGTGTCTCTACCTTATCTAAATCAATGTAGTCAAGGGGAAGGCTACCGACTGAGTTAACAGGACATGGCAAACCAATAAGAGTCGACTGTCAAACATTAATGAGTATGTCAGAAGTTGAAATAAACAAGAAGCATTTTTGAGGAATAATCTGCGGAAAAAAGCAAGCAAAAGGGAGGTGACACACAACACAACCATCAATGGTGCAATATCAGCTTGATTGACATCCACTCTTTCAATGTTACTAAGACCCCAATCGGTAGGTGTAGGTGTATCATGCATATCATGCTCATCGACAAACCGTTCATGGTTTTCCTGGTTATGGGATGCTGGCCTCGGATACTTAACACCTGCTCCCCAAGCAACAAGTGGAGTATCTGTAACTGACCAATGCCCATCTCCATGACTTCCTATTTGTTCAGTATACAAAAATGATATATTCAGCCTATAGTAATTTATATGATACAAAAGAGAGTTTGTAAATTTCCAAACCTTTGTCACTCATTCCATGATCTGCCGTAAATATATACGCAGTTTGATTGTCCTTAAAGTAATTCTCAAGAAGATTATAAACGCCTTCTGCGATTCGGTCAACAACCTTAACATTGTTGAGATATATAGAAGAATACGGACGATGTGCATGACCATTTGAATCACAACCAAGAAGGTGCAAAAATATAACAACCTGATCTTGTTGGATAAGGTTCTTAAGTTTAGGGTCATCTTTGGACCTATTCAAAATGCTCTCAAACTGATCAAATGACCACTCATCCAAGAACGAGGCATCTGCAATATTATCAATAAAAAATGTCAAAAACAATTAAACAACAAAAATCAATATCCTCTTATTTAAACAATGTTCAATGTGCTTGCATACCAGTAGCAAAATCTTCATACTCATGAGGATATGTATTCCATGTACTATGAGACAAAGCTCCACAAAATATTGGAACAATATCCGGGCTACCATAAGAAAATGTATGCCGACTCTTGTTAAAAACGGAATCAAATTCCACAGGATTCGCCTTCCATCCTGCATACGTTACAATTTACCAAACTTAGAAACATGTTCACCATTGGAAAACTATGATTTAAGAACAAGATTCAATATGATTCAGAGTATGTTAGACAAAATTAGTTTGCAACTGGAACGCTGGTAGCTAGTAGCTTTAGTTAGTATAAATGTATAATGATGTTGGCAAATAAGTTGGAGGTTGTAGCTTATGAATATAAAATGACATAAGAACATAAAGAGTAATTTCAAAAGGGGGAATATAATTACCTAAGGTTATTTAGGCAATTTAAGTTTCCATAAGCTCAAGTTACTTTCCAAAAACTACTTCAAGTAGCTTATGGTTTAGGAGCTTACGAAAACCATAGGCTACTAAATTTTTGGTAGCCAAACACATGTTATGAGCCTGAGCTTATGAAAATCATAACCTCAAACTCCCATAAGCTCGTATAAACTACATGCCAAAAATACCCTTAGTACAAATAAAAAATAAAAATGCAACCTTTCGTGACGGCACTAGGATCCTCATAAAACCCCGCAATAATCGCAACATGTCCAGGCCTAGATTCAGTAGGTGGACGAGCATGAGACACCCCCCAACGCCCATGTCCTTTAATCACACTTCTCAAAAACGGTGCTCTATAATTCCCATCAGAATCCGGCTCAAAAAACTTATCCGCGCGCAACCCATCAGCTAAAATCACAAACAAAACACACCCATCATCAATTTCATCTCAAAAAACAACCCACATTTCTCAGAGACATTTAATCAAACACTTGGTATCCAAGCAAAAGTATCAAAATATCAAGAAATCTGCATACCTACAAGGAGTACAAGACGCTTTGCGGGTGGATTAAAGCGAGGGGAAACGGGTTCCATGCCATGAACAATTGGGGATTTGAAGTAAATGTCGAAAATGCTGAGCATGTATACAGCATGAAGTGATATACCAAGAGCAACTAACCATATTTCTCTTCTTTTTAACCATTTTCGGGCTTTGTTTCGAGTTGCTGATTGTTTTCTGCCCAATATTCCTTGTTCGTGCATCTTTGTTTTTGTTCGATTGATGATGATTTACTCTGTTTTAGTGGGAGCTTGTTTATGAATGCCCTAATAACGAACTTTTGAATCTAGCCAATTGACCCCCCTTTTTGCACTTTTGGTTGGTTTGACTGAAATTATTATTATTACTCCGTATTATTATTATTATTATTATTATTATTATTATTATTATTATTATTATTATTATTATTATTATTATTATTATATTATTATTATTATTATTATTATAATAATAACTTCATTCAATATATTAAAAAGAAACTTTTACATAAAGTTGGATGGGAGTCTAGACACAAGTTGTGCTCCCACCCCTTTCTGAATGCAAAAACATAATCTATGAAAGATAAATCTACCGCTCCTAGCATTATTAGAATGACTACTAGAAATAGACTTAATACGTGAGAGTGTGTCCAAAGCATCCTTATCGAATTCTCCGAACGTAGAGAAAGCGAATGGTATGAACTTGTACCCGTTGTCCTCGCATTTAGATGCATACTTCCTCTTTTTCTTCTCCACTGCATTGTGCAAGGCTACCCTGGGTGTCAAGGAAGTCACCCCCATACCAGCAAAAGGAGAAATGCATGTCACATCCAAACATACATCTTTACCTTGTACCCAATTAAAAAGTAAAAGGTCAGCGGGGCGTAGATCTTTGCCATTATCCGAGAGAAACCCCATTGGAGCTTCCTTGCGCACCATAATACCCACCTTAGAACACATGTCAACAAGAATATCACGCACCAAGTTATGTCTGAACTTTACACCTACTTCACTGGAACAGTGGACCGCATGATCACCCCATTGGTCCATCCGATGCACATTGCAACTTGGGCAAATACTACCTTCAGAGAACATCGGTATTGAAAGCCTATATTTCAAAACACAACAAAACTGACGATGGTTCATCCTCTGCCCCAAGCCGTCAATAGGTATGGTGAATAAAAAATCCTGAGCGTGTGGGGCACGAATGTTGCTAAGAATAGCTACCTGGCGAGGACTTAGAGAGTACTTAGAAGCTAGGTCTTTGTCAATGACACCAAAATAACACTTTGCCAAGGTCTTCATCATTTGGGGGGCACAAGTGCTTGTGGTGACAGAGATCATGTCACCATTGCATCTAGAGTTGAAAACATCAAGAGCATGCTGAAAAGAAGAACCAAGTGAGTCAATACCAGTCTTCACCAATATCTTATCTTGTAGAGCACTCGTTTGCAAACGAGAGGCGAGAAAAGCATAATTAATAATGTCCCCGGCTGATAGGATGCCGAGACCACCCAAATTAATAGGAAGAGTGGCTAGACGCCACTGCCAATCACCAAACCCCGGCCCTGAAGCAGTAACCACCTTTTCCAAGGAGGCACGTAATGCCTTATCGAAATGAAGTTTGGCCTCTGATAAATATAAGGGAGAACATGTCCTCAAAGAGTAAGATAGTTTCGCAACCCCAGCACAATTGCGTAAAAGAAGTAGCTCACATTGGGGATCATGAAGTTTGTGAGTTGCCTCCATTAAAGAGATGGTTTTGGAGACCCTTTTTAATGCCAAATCCTGACAAAAACCTTCATCCAAACTAACTGAGCCACCAAGTAACTTGACACCTTTTAGCGGGCGTGATATATTTATAGGAAAAACCCCTCTGTTCTACTTCTGGGGTCCTCCACGGGCCAGAAAAGTTCAGTCTTGTCCACATTCAAATGTAAACCACGAGTCGGACCATCGGTCCTAATGATGTTCAACGCCTTTGCTACCATAAGGGTATCTCCAACAATAGTACCATCATCAAGGTACCAAGCCTGAAGGGCAAGATCACAAGACTGATTAATAGTCTGGACCAAAGGATGTAAAGCAAGGGCAAACAACAATGGACCCAATGGATCCCCTTGTTGAACACCCTGACAAGACCAAAGAATAGAGTCATCATAATAGAGCCTAGCAGGGCGAGCATAACAAAACTCAACCCAAGGAGCAATGGATGGACACCACACCTATTATTATTATTATTATTATTATTATTTATTATTATTTTTATTTTATAATTATAAAAACATCACTTTATTAGAAATTCATAGAAATTACAAGAAATTAGTGGGAAGCCGAGATACTATCTGGCCCCCACTCCCCTAGCTATAGCAAAGCTAATCCTACCAAATATATAAGCAGCACCACTTGCCCCAATATCTTGAGTCACGGAGAACTTTCGTATCCGCTTCAGTAGGATTAGAAATTATTTTAAAAATTTTAGAGTAAATTACAATTTTCGTCCCTGTGGTTTGTACCAAATTCACGTTTCATCCCTAGGTACACGAAATTATGTTTTTCATCCCCAGTTTTGGAACCTTGTCAACACTTTTGGTCCACATGACTAACAGACGTTAAAAATTCCCGTTAAGTCAGACATGTGTCCTGCACATGAGGACATATTTGTCTTTTGATCATCATCTTCATCATAACAATATCTATCTCCATATTTCTTTTCTCACTTTTTCATCAATCATTTTCCAATCAAATTAAAATATAGATCCATAATCAAAGATTTTTCCACTTTTAGTCATCAATCTCCCAATCAAATCAATAAATTAAAAACGTTTTTAGATTTAACAACACCAACCTCGGCCACTCCGATAAATTCAAAATACGAGTCAAAAGTCATATTTTGTTTCTGGGTTTTGTATAGAAAAATAAAAAGATTAACAACACCAACCGCAGCCACCTCCGCCAGCCTACATCCGACCACCGTGAGCATCGAACCCGCTTTCTCGTTTCCTGTCTCCGGCCACACCGCCGACAACCACAACCTCCGGCAACCACTCAGATCTTAACACCGCCGACAACCACCCCTTTTCTCGCTTCCATAAGTATGTCTTCATCGATGAGAACTCCGGTGGAAAAGCTTTATTCATTCATATCCCCATCAATTTACAAGCCGCCTTCGAACAACTTCAAATTCCTCAAAACATATTATATATTTAAGCTTTATTATGAGTATATGTGAAGCCATGTGACAAATCTGTAAAACAAGAAACACTCATTTGATTATGAAAGTCGAGACATTTAACCACAAGTTTAGTGCGCCAATTAAGGATCAACAAATGATATTGGAGCACTTCGAAAAGATACCAGATAATCGACACTCTGCCAAGGATCGCACCGGAAACCTTCTTATCCTTTCAAGCAACAAATCGGCCATTGTACCCATTGATCTTTTGTGTTTAATTTTGCTCCTCTTTGTTTCCTTCCTTTTCTTTGTCTGGTTTTGTTATAAATATTTTTGGGTTTAGGTGATGTTTTGGTTTGGTAGGGGTGAATCCAGATCCAGATCTAGATCCTATTGATTGATGTGAGTTTGTGTCCAAATGAAATTGAAAATGGGGCAAATGAAATTAAAAAGGCAATTTCTCAAAGGAGATTGATGTGACTATGTGTTGAAAATTTTTGTATGTCTCTCAGAATTTGTTTGAATATATATATTTGTTTCTGGGTTTGATTTTGTATGTTGATAGATTTTGAATGTATGTATAGATATTTTAAAATAAGAAATTTATGTGTTATTAAAATTTAAAAAAAAACTAGTTTTAAGGATGAAATGACAAATATACCCTCGGACCAATAGTGTGACTAACCTTTTTTGACGTTTGTTAGTGGTGTGGACCAAAAGTGTTGACGGTGTTTCAAAGCTGGGGATGAAAAACGTAATTTCGTGAACCTATGGATGAAACGTGAAATTTGGTACAAACCACAGGGACGAAAATTGTAATTTACTCATAATTTTATTTCACTTACAAAATGTTGGAATATGATCACGTTAAATAAACGCATGTCCGGAAAATGTTTAAGCCTACGGGGTCACACGCAATGACACTTAGATATCCGGTAATATGTATATATTGTATCTACATATTTATAATCACCAAATTGAGAGAAATAATAATTGGACATTATTAACTTTTTTTTTGAACGGCATTCTATTCTATTCTACTCCTAAATTACACGTATGCCTGGAAACCAGGACTCTCGAAAAACCTCTATTAATCCACCCTCACAAATGTGAGAAGTGAGACTCGAACCCAGGTGGATCCTCCCAAGGTCAAAGACCTTACCAATGGGCCACCAACCCCATTGACAATTGGACATTATTAACTAGATATGTTAATTAGAATTATTTATTAATTAATAAATATGAATTATTAATTATTAAATATTAATTAATAATTAATGTAATTATTAATTAATAATTAATGTAATTATTAATTAAACCCTAGTCCAAATCAAAAGATGTTAGCTTGAAGGTTAAGTTATTAGGGATATATTTATACCCTATATATAGCTTAATAATTTAACCCTAACAAAATAACTCATGATATATACTTCATACGATTTCTCTCGGTCGTAAAAATATCAACCGAAGCCACAAAACCGATATTGCAATTCCATGTCCAAAATATATTATATTATATAGATAACAATAATAATAGCTACTTTGGATAGCAACTTCGGTGGGGTTCTACACTTTGGAACATATTATTTGTTTCTTCATTGTTTCGGACGAAACAAATAATAGCGAGCTATGAGCTTTTGGCTTTTGGTGATTCAAGATCTAGCAATCTCCGGATATTGTTCAACGTGTCGTGTGTGCGATCGTAGAGGGGTTTTACTTTAAACCCTAATAATAATAATTATTATTATTATTTGATTATTGGAAGCTAAGCTAAAAGGTACACATTCACTTTTACTTTGTTAATTAATTATATTGCATATGATTCTTTCCGTTGCGTACTCGTGATTATTTATATGATAATTGTGCATGAATCCTAACAGTGGTATCACGAGCCTAATATGTGATATATTAGTTACAAAGTTCAAAACTTGAAGGGGGGTTTAGGGTTGGTTTGATTTATTTAATAATTAAATATTAAAATCGATTTTTTTGTTTTTATTATTAATTCAACCTAATTAAGTTAATGGTTAAATTAAACCCTCTATGCAAGTTTTGATTATGTTGAATTGGCATGTTTATTTGATATAAATTGCATGTTTTATGTATCTTTTATTTAATGTTGTTAAATAGAAGTAAAAATCATAAGGAATTAATGCAAAATTCTTTATGATTATTACTTAGATATATAGATATAAATTGCTTAGTTTAATGGTCCAATAATTAGGGTTAATTATTTGATAATTGTGTGACTATGTGAATTTTTCGTGTATTTTTCCTGCTTGACACCAGTTCACTAAAAATTTCATATAAAATCAACCGTAATGAGTTAGGATCTGTCCTTTGGACTGTAGATGCACGACTCATAGGGCTACAACTTTGTAGTTCTGGTCGAAGGCTGATTCGGACTGCAAATAGGTCTAAACGGGTCGTGAAGCTGCTGGGAATTTCCAGTCAGCATGTTTACATGTATTTACTTGATAATAGTTTGTTTAAAGGCTTACGCAATCAAGGCAACTTGATGTATGTGGTCCTCTTCTTTGAAGGGGGAGCCGACTTAGACATATACATTAACCATAGTGACCATGATTTAGGTGGCCTACCATAAATCGTTGCATGATTAATTTGTTAATAGTTAGTAAGTTTATTATTTTGTTTTTATTGTAAATGGTGATGCAAAATTGTTTTATTGAAAAGAATAAACTTGACTAAGAATTATCGAAATATGATTTTGTTTTAATAAAATTGGTGTCTTACAATCAAGAGATACACCGGCTCACCCATTTGAACAAACTCTAAGAGAGGTATAAGTCGGAGTGCGCTAGCCTCCTAAAGGAGCGGGTTTTTAATTGCGTATATCGCAAATATTTGCTCCTGCGCTTCTTTGTGCGTTCAAATGGAGCTACCGAGCTCTTTTGCATTGTTAAGACAAATAAAAATGATTTTATTAAACATTATGTTATGAAGATGTGCATGAGTCTTCATACATAAACTTTTGATTCACATCAATTGCATTATCCAATTAAAGTTAAGTCTTTGCCACCCACTTTGCTAAGAACACTTGCAAGTGCTTTTTGCTCTACGTGGGACGTAGGTGAATTGTAACTCCAAGGTAAATTACTACTCATCGTGAGACGGTGGTAGACTATTTACAAGTTCTTAATTGAGCGACTTAAAGCGAGTTAAGCGGTGAGACCTTGACCCGTGGCATAAGATGGGACAAAACATGTTTACAAAACACTTAATACCCCAATAAGTGTTGTTGTAAGTTCCATAAATCTAGGAATTGTACTTGTAATACAATTACTGCTCGTCACTTACCTTTTGAGTACGTCATTTCTAGCAGATCAACTGATGAAATGATGGTATGTCAATTGGATCCTAGCCTTAATGAAATTAATCGTTAAATAATTTAACATTGGGTGATTATATTTCTTAAGGATTTATTATCGAAAATACCGATAATTGAACTTGAATCTGTTTTGTAAATGGCAACAAATCCTTCACAAAACATACACCAATCGGCTTTCAGGTCGATGCTAGAAAGAGAAAAACTTTCTGGAACCAACTTCAATGACTGGTATCATCAGCTGAGAATCGTTCTAAGAGTTGAAAAGAAAACTAATGTCCTTGAAAATCAGATTCCCGCTATCCCTGATGCGAGTGCCACTGCTGTGCAGATGGAAGCATACAATACTTAGTACGATAGACATATTGAGGTTGATTGTTTGATGCTAGGCAGCATGACTCCCGAGCTTCAAAAGCAATTCGAGACTTATAATCCGTATGATATGATCAGAGAACTCAAGTCTATGTATGAAAAGCAAGCTGGAGTTGAATTGTTTGAACTTGTTGAGTCACTCCATGATTGTAAACACGAGTATGGAAAACCGGTAAGCGTTCATGTACTCAAGATGAAGAGTTACTTTGAGCATTTGGAAAGGTTAAACTATGCGTATCCTCTGCCTATTGCTATTTGCATGATTCTTAAGTCTCTTTCAGGGGATTTTGAGAGTTTTGTGCGCAGTTACAATATGCACAGCATGAGCAAAACCATAGTTGAACTTCATGCCATGTTGGTTAAGTATGAGAAAAACTTTCCCAAGAAATCTGAGACACCCCAAGTTCTTATGATCAAGGGGGGAAAGGTTCGAAAGCCAAACAACCGAAAGCTAAGGGCAAGAACTTTGGTAAGGGAAAGCAGTGTGCTTCAGTCTCAAAACCTAAAAAGACCCCTCCGGCGAAAAGGAGCATCCGGCTAAAGACCAGGCTTGTCATCACTGTGCTGAAGTGTGACACTGGAAGAGGAATTGTCCTAAGTATCTAGCTGAGTTGAACAAGAAGAAGAAGCAAGCTGGTTTAGCCAGTTCTTCAGGTATCTTCACAATTGAATTATATGCGTTGTTGTGATTCAAATGATAATTCAATGTATAATGTTAGCAAAAGAGTCAAGCCTAACTTGGACTCTACCTATCTTTGGCATTGTCATCTTGCTCATGTTGGTAAGAAACGCATTGAAAGACTTCAACGTGAAGGGATCTAACAATCAAATGATGAAGAATCATTTGAAAAATGTGTGTCTTGTGCTTCCGGCAAGATGACAAGAAAACCTTTTCCGCATAAACCGGAGAGGGCTAAAGAGCTACTTGGACTTATACATACCGATGTATGTGGCCCATTTAGACATGTGTCAAGGAAAGGTGCTAGCTACTTCATCACTTTTACGGATGATTTCAGTCGTTATGGTTATGTTTACTTGCTTAAACATAAACATGAAGTCTTTGAAACATTCAAAGAGTTTAAAAATGAAGTAGAAAATCAACTCGGTAAAACCATCAAGATTCTTCGTTCGGATCGAGGTGGAGAATACTTAAGCCAAGAGTTTAAGGATTATCTAAAAGCTTGTGGAATTATTCAACAGCTTACTTCTCCATATACTCCACGGCATAATGGTGTATCTGAGAGGAGAAATCGAACCTTGCTAGACATGGTGAGATCGATGATGAACCTTACGACTCTCCCATTTTCATTTTGGGATTATGCTCTAGAGACTGCTGTACGCATTCTCAATATGGTTCCAACCAAGAAGGTTGACAAGACACCGCATGAATTGTGGCATGGAAGTGTCCCCAATTTGTCTTACTTAAGGGTCTGGGAATGTAAGGCACTTGTAAAGCGGGATACGTCTGACAAACTTCAACCTAGATCCGTTAAGTGCATCTTTGTAGGATACCCAAAGGAAACGATGGGTTACTACTTCTACTTTCCTACCAAAAACACTGTTAAAGTTGCTAGATATGCTGAGTTCTTTGAAAAGAATCTCATAAATCAAGAAAACAGTGGGAGGATTGTCAAACTTGATGAGACTCATGAGGAAGATGTGTCACCTTCTGAAAATACTAGCGATCATCAACTTGGGGGGGGGGGATGTTCAAAGTGATGAACCTCAAGTTGAAGATAATGCGATTCCAATTCGTAGGTCCTCAAGAACAATACGTGCTCGTGAAAGATTGAATCTTAATATTGAGTCTGAAGAACACGTATTAGGAGACTTAAATGAACCTCCTAATTTCAAAGCTGCATTTTCAGATCCAGAATCTGACAAATGGCTTGAAGTTGCGAATGTGGAAATGAAATCCATGAAAGATAATCAAGTCTGGAGCTTGGTTGATCTTCCACCTAATGGTAGAACCGTTGGGTGTAAATGGATCTTCAAGAAGAAGACCGACATGGATGGAAATGTACACACCTATAAAGCTCGTCTTGTGGCGAAAGGCTATACTCAGCTCTATGGAGTTGACTATGAGGAAACCTTCTCTCCCGTAGCGGACATTAAAGCTATTAGGATCATCTTAGCCATAGCAGCGTACTATGACTATGAGATATGGCAAATGGATGTCAAAACCGCTTTCTTGAATGGTTTTCTAGACGAGAAAGTTTATATGATACAACTAGAAGGTTTTGTTGATCCAAATATCCCAACAAAGTGTGCAAGCTTCAAAGGTCCATTTATGGACTAAAGCAAGCATCAAGAAGTTGGAATAAAAGGTTTGATGAGGAAATCAAAAGGTTTGGTTTTGCTCAAAATCCTGATGAGCCATGTGTATATCGCAAAGCTAGTGGGAGTAATGTTACTATCCTTGTCTTATATGTTGACGACATATTGATAAAAGGAAATCACATTCCAATGTTGCAAGATGTAAAATCCCATCTTGGAAAGTGTTTTGCTATGAAAGACTTGGGAGAAGCAACATTTAATCTTGGAATCAAGATCTATAGAGATAGAAGTAAACGGTTGATTGGACTAAGTCAAAGTGCTTATATTGATAAGATCTTGAAGCGATTCAAGATGAAGAATTCTAAGCGTGGTTTCATACCTACGCAAGAAGGACTTAATTTATCTAGCAAAAACGGTGCCTCTACACCTAATGAGGTGGAGCGTATGCAAAGAGTTCCTTATGCTTCGGCTGTGGGATCTATTATGTATGCGGTAAGATGCACTAGACCTGACATCGTGTTCGCGCAAAATATCGTTAGCCGATATCAACAGAATCCTGGTGAGGATCACTGGACTGCTGTGAAGAATATTCTTAAGTACATGCGTGCTACTAAAGATTTATTTCTGGTGTATGGAGGAAATCCCGATACAGAGCTCAAAGTAACAGGATACTGTGATGCTGGATTTCAGACTGATAAAGATGATACAAAATCTCAGTCGGGACACGTCTTCGTTTTAAATGGAGGCGCGGTGGATTGGAAGAACAAGAAGCAAACCACAGTTGCTATGTCTGCTACAGAGTCTGAGTATATTGCCGCCTCAGATGCCGCCATGAAAGTCGTCTGGATTAGAAAGTTTATTTCTGGGTTTAACGTGATGCCCTCAAATAACACACCTTTAGATTTGTATTATGACAATATTGGTGCAATCTTTATTGCCAACGAACCCGGAGTTCAGAAAGGTGCCAGACATTATTCTAGACGATATCACTATGTTTGTGAGCAAATCGAACTAGGAGAAATCAAGTTACTCAAAGTTCACACAGATTATAACTTAGCTGATCCTTTTACAAAGGCATTGTCAAAAGGAAAGCTCAATAAGCATGCCAAGGGCATAGGACTTAAATTAGCTAGTTATATCATGTAAATCTGTGATTGGTATTTGGATAAAGGATGTTGAACAATTATTATTTTACAAATGAATTAAAATACGTGGTATGTTTGTTTTCATTTAATATTAATTGTATCCTATTTTTGCATGTTTAAATCCTTGAGTATTTTATATTTTGTCGATTAACTATATGGGAATATAGTTAAATTAAGACAAATCTGAGTGATTGGTAATATTCTTATGAATATTTGAAGATGGTCCTACCAAACTCACATGATATCCATAGAGATGCATATCGGACTACCCCACTTAACGAATCATCACTTTATGGATCGGCGTCATTAAGTGAAATTCGTGAAATGGTTGCTTTATTTATCCTTAGACTTGAGATACAAGCAGGTTATGCATGTATGGATTGCATTTTCTTGATATAGTTCTAACTATCATGAATAAGGTAGTAACAAAGGGCTATTTTCAGAAATGTAGTGAAATGACATGACTAACACGTGTAGTCAAAATAGGATTTGTTCCTTCAACTTGCAATTGAAGAATGATACCATTTGGCGCCCTCATTGATTAATTAAGATGTTTGTATGGCCATACCCAAATGAACTCCAGATGTTGTCTCGATTAATTTGGTAATCTTAATTAGTTATAGAAATGAAAAACATAATCGTTAAATTATGGAATGACATTGATCCATATCCATAATTAACAAGGTATCTGAAACAAAGGGATAATAAACACTGAAACCGTTTCAAAGATACTTTAAGAAACTATACTTAAATATTTCCGGGAGCATTGGCGTGTTGCTAGACGCTAACCAATGTTATTGCCTTTATATAACATGCTCAAGTGGGAGCTGTTGGAATATGATCACGTTAAATAAACGCATGTCCGAAAATGTTTAAGCCTACGGGGTCACACGCAATAACACTTAGATATCCGGTAATATGTATATATTGTATCTACATATTTATAATCACCAAATTGAGAGAAATAATAATTGGACATTATTAACTAGATATGTTAATTAGAATTATTTATTAATTAATAAATATGAATTATTAATTATTAAATATTAATTAATAATTAATGTAATTATTAATTAAACCCTAGTTCAAGTCAAAAGATGTTAGCTTGAAGGTTAAGTTATTAGGGATATATTTATACCCTATATATAGCTTAATAATTTAACCCTAACAAAATAACTCATGATATATACTTCATACGATTTCTCTCGGTCGTAAAAATATCAACCGAAGCCACAAAACCGATATTGCAATTCCATGTCCAAAATATATTATATTATATAGATAACAATAATAATAGCTACTTTGGATAGCAACTTCGGTGGGGTTCTACACTTTGGAACATATTATTTGTTTCTTCATTGTTTCGGACGAAACAAATAATAGCGAGCTATGAGCTTTTGGCTTTTGGTGATTCAAGATCTAGCAATCTCCGGATATTGTTCAACGTGTCGTGTGTGCAATCGTAGAGGGGTTTTACTTTAAACCCTAATAATAATAATTATTATTATTATTTGATTATTGGAAGCTAAGCTAAAAGATACACATTCACTTTTACTTTGTTAATTAATTATATTGCATATGATTCTTTCCGTTGCGTACTCGTGATTATTTATATGATAATTGTGCATGAATCCTAACACAAAACCCATATCTTTAGTTTTAAAATTAACACTCATTTCTAATTTGGAATTTTAGCTAACTCTAATGGTCGAAATGCTCACCAATTTGTTTGACCGGACATATTAATGTTTAGTTTACTTCCAATGTGTGTTCAGTTTGTTCTCTTACCGAAAGCATATCAACTTTGTGGGTCACCTTCATTTTTTTTATTTTTATTTTTTAGCATATGTGTGTGTTTTTGTTTAATAAAGTGTTTTTTAATTTAATATGGATGATGATGTGGCATGACAAACTGAGTTTCAATATGTTGGGTTGATGACAAAATGAATTTAGCAAGTTGATTCAGTATGTTTGGACAATTTGTTTACGTATTGCTAAAGTTAAATATTTTGTGTATGCTATTGGAGATGACCGTATATTTCCCACCCATCCCCAGTTCCCCACACCTCTCTCACGTCTCATTATATAGACTCATTATATTTAAACACACATAGGGAAATAAACACATACCCCATAAAAGAAACACACTCATTATATTTCGTTGTTGTATTATTGTAATGCCCCACAAGATTTTAGACAATTTTCCTTTAAAGAAATGTTTATATTTTATAAAATTGAAACACATTAAAATGATTTCTTTTGTTTTTAAACAATAAATATTTATTCAATGAATACATATATGTATGTTTATACCAAATGCCAACAATGTTAGAAAAGACAAGCAATAGAAATTCGAAATTTCGGTATGACCTTTTCGTAAAATCTAGTATTCATGCTTATTTTAAGCATCAAAACCTGTTGTGGAAAATATATATTCAAAAAATACATTTGACCATACTCGTTAAATTACTATTACAAAATGACCCATTATAAAAACTTGGGCGACGTATCGAGAGCAAATGTACAAGAGACAACTTGTACCCTAACTACAAAACGGTACAAGTTTCTACCTTTCTAATGACTTCACTTCTCAAGCTCAAATCCTTGTATATGTAGCATTCATCGAGATTCACCTATTAAAAGAAAGATAGACAACTAACGAGTAAGCGAAACACTTAGTGAGTACAATCAACATTTAACCATAACATCATACCATTTGCTACAAAGGTTTGGACGCGCTTTTCCAACCCTTTGAAGCCTTTCATTCATTCATTCATCCATTCATTCATTCATTCATCTCATTCATTCATTCATTCATCATTCATTCATCATTCATTCATCATTCATTCATCATTCATTCATCATTCATTCATCATTCATTCATCATTCATTCATCATTCATTCATCATTCATTCATCATGCATTCATTCATTTGTTTATCATGCATTCATTGATTCACCTATTAAAAGAAAGATAGACAACTAACGAGTAAGCGAAACACTTAGTGAGTACAATCAACATTTAACCATAACATCATACCATTTGCTACAAAGGTTTGGATGCGCTTTTCCAACCCTTTGAAGCCTTTCATTCATTCATTCATTCATTCATTCATTCATCCATCATTCATTCATTCATTCATTCATTCGTTCGTTCGTTCATTCATTCATTCGTTTATCATGCATTCATTCATTCCTCATAAAAAGCATACACATAGGTAAATTGTACTCACCTTGCTGACGACAACTCATGCTAATAAACTTTGTTCGATCTCTACTAAGGCTCTTGAAATCTAAAACATTAAAGATACAATTTGATCATTACAATGTCTTTAGTATTAATTCTTTACCCAACTAATACTTAACTTATTTAATCATATATACTTTTGTCAATTATCTTCTTTACATACTTTGAATACTTAAAATGATATATGTGATAACCTATATATCTCTTTATCATTCATTATTCGACAATTTAATAATTCTAACACCTTCAAATTTCATTTTATAATTCTGGACCAGCTGTAGTATTCTAAACATTTGAGCAATAAAACCTTGGATTCATGATATAAGACCATATTAATAGAAAAATATACTCATAGACCTTTCAAATGACAGCTTCAGTCCAGTCGTTTGGATGGACTGAACTGAAGGAGATAGGCTTGACTTTCAGGGGGAAAACTGATTTAACTTCTGATGTCAAAGCATTTATGAAGAGGATTGAGAAGGTCTGGAAGAGAATACAACATATGGAAGCTGCTCTGGGTATGCGACCACCAGTTTCTGTACCATCCTCTCCATCTCCAAAGAGAAAGGCCACTGAAGATGCTCCAGGACAGACTTCAAAGAGAAGGGCCTAACTCTTTTATCATTTACTTGTATTGTAATTTATTTTTGATCAAAATTGTAACTGTTTATCAGTTGATGTATGTAAATATAGTTGCAATTTTTGATTCACAAGTAAGTGATCAGATTTAGTCTAAGTTAGAACTAAAAGATGAAACTGGAACACTGATGATCTATAAAGTGTTTTTCCAGTAACTTAAATTTTTAGACTAAGTCAAAACAAGTGTTTTTTCAAGCATACAATTGTATAGATAAAAGCTTGAAAAACCTTGCATTATTTCTGAACAAATAAGGGGAATTTGTTAGGTCCAGTTTTACTGGACTCGCTTCAGACTTGAAGACTGGAGCCGCTCCAGACTTGAAGACTGGAGCCTTACTGAAGATTTGTCCAGAAATAATAGAAGACCAGTGAGCTATTTACTTGTACAGGAAATCTGGAATCCTCCAGATTAGCTCACTGGACTTCACTCCAGTCAAGATCGTTTCTACTGAAGACATTCTTACTGAAGTCAAAGACTGAAGTATGAAGAAAGAAGACTGACAAACAGTGGAGCCCACTGACAGTCTTACCAGATCTCCCGACTGGAGCCTTATCAGTGTTCTAGACCTTACAAGTCTGAACACTGATTACGAGGAATTGACTTTATGCCTTTACACACTTTTACACGGACAACCCATTTGTCTATTGATAAAAGTACATACGTGTGTAAAGGTGGTTGGTTAAAAGGATGACAAGTCACATCAATATGACTTTTGTAAAGTCCCTCACACGATGGTTTAACCCACGAGTGTAAAATAACAAGACAAGTATGAACTAGAATCGGACTAGTATTACTTCAATATAAATATGCAAGAATATAAACAAAGTAATAAATGACTTTAAGCAATATTTAAACAAGTAATAAAAGGTGGAACACGAATGTAGTTTTCAAGTGTATTTTCTTTATTGATGTATAAACAAAATACAAGATCGTTGCGGAACCTAGATATTACACGTATGTAAGTATCTAAACAATCTTTGAATTACAAGTGATCTATACTGCTAAATAAACTCCTTTGATCGATATACTTAGAGTTGTGAAGTATAGCTGTTTAGATCGAGAGTATTTAAGCAAGTTCACCAATTTGCTAAAAAGTGATTTTCTCAAAGAAATGACTTTGTATTTATAGGCAACAAAATTCACCAGTGAATTTTGTGCCGTACAAATATGGTTGGATACATTTAATGATCCGACAAGAACATTAAATGTATTGGATAAGGAATAAGGATAAAGTCACATCAAGTGCAAGTGTATCCTTTTATCCAACCACCTTAACACACGTATACTTTGGTAAAGAACAAGTGGGTTGTTCTTTGGAAAGTGTGTAAAGGCTTAAAGTCAATCCTCGATATCAGTGTTCAGACTTGTAAGGTCTAGAACACTGACAATCCTCCAGTGTACAGATCTGGTAAGACTTTCCAGTGGACTCCGCCATTTGATAAGTCTTCTTTCTTCAGACTTCAGTCTTTGACTTCAGTCAGAATGTCTTCAGTAGAGTAGATCTAGACTGGGGTGAAGACCAGTGAGCTAATCTGGAGAATACTCCAGATTTCCTATACAAGTATTTGCTCATTAGTTTCCATTATTTCTGGACAAATCTTTAGAAGGACTCCAGATCCCAAGTCTGGAGTAGGTCAGATTCTGGACAGATCTTCAGTAAGCTCCAGTAGTCGAGTCTGGAGCGAGTCCAGTAAATCTGGACCTAACAAATTCCCCCTATTTGTTTAGAAATAATGCAAGTGTTTTCAGACTTATAGATATACAAATTTGTATGTCTGGAAAACACTTAGTCGATTTAAGTCTAAAAAATCTAAGTTACTGGAGAACACTTTATAGATCATGAGTGTTTTCAGTTTCATCATTTAAGTTCTAACTTAGACTAAATCTGGTCATTTACTTATAAAAATAAAAAATTGCAACCATTATTACTTTCATCAAAAGGAAAATAATTACAACTTTCATAAGACAATTAATTACAATAAGTACAATGATAAAAAGATTCAGGCCCTTCTTTTCGATGTCCTTTCTGGAGCATCTTCAGTAAGCTCCAGTAGTCGAGTCTGGAGCGAGTCCAGTAAATCTGGACCTAACAAATTCCCCCTATTTGTTTAGAAATAATGCAAGTGTTTTCAGACTTATAGATATACAAATTTGTATGTCTGGAAAACACTTAGTCGATTTAAGTCTAAAAAATCTAAGTTACTGGAGAACACTTTATAGATCATGAGTGTTTTCAGTTTCATCATTTAAGTTCTAACTTAGACTAAATCTGGTCATTTACTTATAAAAATAAAAAATTGCAACCATTATTACTTTCATCAAAAGGAAAATAATTACAACTTTCATAAGACAATTAATTACAATAAGTACAATGATAAAAAGATTCAGGCCCTTCTTTTCGATGTCCTTTCTGGAGCATCTTCAGTAAGCTCCAGTAGTCGAGTCTGGAGCGAGTCCAGTAAATCTGGACCTAACAAATTCCCCCTATTTGTTTAGAAATAATGCAAGTGTTTTCAGACTTATAGATATACAAATTTGTATGTCTGGAAAACACTTAGTCGATTTAAGTCTAAAAAATCTAAGTTACTGGAGAACACTTTATAGATCATGAGTGTTTTCAGTTTCATCATTTAAGTTCTAACTTAGACTAAATCTGGTCATTTACTTATAAAAATAAAAAATTGCAACCATTATTACTTTCATCAAAAGGAAAATAATTACAACTTTCATAAGACAATTAATTACAATAAGTACAATGATAAAAAGATTCAGGCCCTTCTTTTCGATGTCCTTTCTGGAGCATCTTCAGTAGCCTTCCTCTTTGGAGATGGAGATGATGGAACAGACACTGGTGGTCTCAAACCCAACACAGCTTCCATTTGTTGAATTCTTCTCCAGACCTTCTCGATTCTCTTCATAAAGGTCTTCACATCTGGAGAGAGATCAGTTTTACCTTTAAAGGTCAATCCTATCTCCTTCAGTTCAGTCCATCCAAAAGCTTGGACTGAAGTATCCTTCCTTTCATCTGTAAAGTTACCCTCTCTGGTCAACTTCACATTGAATCTGGTCATTCCTTGATGAATTTCAGCCAATTTGATTTCAGCATTAACAATCTTTCTTGCATTGGCCCTGAAATTCATCATTTCATCATATTTTGCCTTCTGCTTAGCCAAGTGAACCATTTCTTCAGTTTCCCTGGATACACCACTCTGTTGTCCTTCAGTGGACTGGTGATGTTGATTAATTCTAAGAGTAGTATCCAGTGGAATGAAGGTGCTAAGATCACCATCTTTTATTGCCTTCACTTGTCTGGCAGTAAGCTTTGGTAGACCAGTCATCCTTTTCCTGTATTCCAACTCCAGAGCACCAGCATTTCTTCTTATCTTTTTCTGGAGGCTTACAAGCTCCTCCTTTCTTTGTCTGATCAACTCTGGAACTGTAACACCATAAATCAATGAGTCATATACCTGTTCTTCTTCAGCGTAGAACGAGCGTACATGGACATCATTCAGTGCATCAAGACACTGATGAACTCTGGGGTCATCTTTCATCCTTTTGAAAACTTCAATATTTATGCCCAACCTTCCAGCATTATAGGAATCCAGAGTGCCCATTATAGCCATCTCCCTTTGATGGGCCAGCAGTTCATTCTTTTGATTTGTCTTGAAAATTTCAATCATGATGCACTGTTGTTGTAACTTCCTTGATGTTTCATTGTCAACATCTTCAATCTGCTCTTCCTCTTCACCAGATACAACCTTTTCTTTTCCTTTAACTGCCTTCAGTGTGGTAGGAATATCTGGGAAGGTTTCAAACTGGAGTTCACTGGCTTCAGTACCAGTAACCTCTTCTTCAGTCTGCACAATGGCTTCAGTGCCAAGTGCTCTCTGGGCTAATCGTGCACTGGCATCAGTACCAGTCACTTGTTTTCTTTGAATAATGCTTTCAGTAGCAACAGCCCTTACAACTTCTTCTTTCCTCTTTCTTATCAAACTTTCTTGGACACCAGATGATGGAATAGACAATTTTTCCCCCTTGGAATGATCTCTAGTCCTGGACTTCAGATCATTCCACAATTCTTCCATCATGTGCCTGTCCAGAGAACCAAAAGTTCTTCCTTGTTCTGGCATGGAAGCAGTCATACCAGTCTTGAGTGCCTGGACTTCCCTTTTAATATTTTCAATTTCTTCTGGCAAGTCCTTTGGCAGCTCAACCTCAATCATCTGAACAACTTCAGGCAACAAGCTCTCTTGAATGTTTCTTAGAACAGAATTAGAGATATCATCAGTGATTGTCTTCAGCATATCACCCCTAAATTTTCTAATAATTTCATCACTAAGGGTGCTGACAATATCATTCTGATCTAATGTTGGCCTGCTCTCCAGAGAACCAACCCTTGTAACCAGTTTCTCAACCTCTTCTTTCAGACCTGCCAGTGGTTGAACAATTTGACTATCCACTGCAGTCTGAACAGAATTCACCAGTCTGGACTCCAAACCCTGGACTGCCACTTTAAAGTTTTCAGAATTTTGATTGGTGGCCAGTACCAGCTCATCTAACTTCTCGAACACTAACTTCTCATTCCCAACGAAGAGGTTCATTTCTGATGCTAAGTTGTTTGACAATAAGGACTTGAAATCAGAAATAACCTGGGAAGATGACTGAAGTGATCTCTCCAGGTCCGCCACCTTACTAAGAAGGCCTTGGACCTCGGTTGAAGAAGAAGTGGAGAGACCAGAGGGTTGTTCCAGATGAGAGGTCATTCTCTCCATTACTGGTACTTGTGCCCAGACCTCTTTAGATTCAACATTTGAGTCTGGCACACTTTGTTCGGTTAGATTGACTGGTGGTTGAGATTGGATTGTTGGTGGATTGAAGTATGAAGTTGTTTGTGGAATTGAAGGTGGTGGAGGTGGTGGCATGTTCGATTCTGGTGGTGGTGGAGGCATTTCTGGTTCTGGTGGTGGTAAGTTTGTTTCTGGTGGGGGTGGTGGCATTTCTGGTGAACTTTCAACTTTTACATTTTCTTCACCCAGAAAATTCATATCAATATCAAGGTTCTGCCCTTCAGAAATGGGAGAATCAGCCTCTTCCCAAAACATATCACCAGTAGATGTATCAACCTGTTCACCAGCCTGGACATTCAAGTCAATCTGAGCCTCTTGCTCACCAGATGCTTGTTCTTCAATCTGAACCATCTCCTCAACAACTTGAGCAATATCATCTTGTACAACAGCCTGGACTTCAGTATCCACTCTCTGTTCAAATTGTACAATAGATTCAATATACTCCTCTTCAAAAATAGGAGATCCATCAACATTAATTGTATCACCAGGATGGGTTGATGGATTTACCTGGACTCCTCCCCTCATCAGACGCCTATGAGATCTGGGTCGTCTGGAAAGATCAACAGTGGGTTGCATGCCTTCTTCAGGAGCCACTTGACTTATTGGTTGTATTGTTTCTACAACCTGGATATCTTGGTCATCAGAATGTTCCCCAACAACTTGAACACTTCCTGGTGCCACAATCTCTTCTGCCCTTTGAAATGAGAGCATGGACTGAGGAATATCTACCTCACCATCTCTTGACTGAAGATTGTTCAGATCCCTTAAAAACTCACTCATAGAAAAATGAGTAGTATCAATATCATATTGGTCTCCTAGACCATTTCTGAACATAAGGGAAAGAAAACGGATATATGGAACATGGGGTTTTCTCCCTTTTGCCTTCAATCGATCCACCAAATCATTAAACAGGATCTGAGCAAAATCTACTCTTAATCCGAACCATAAACAATAGGCAATCTGGAGCTGGGTTTGATTTATCTGATCAAGACCTCCAGAACTACCTCCTAGACATTCTACCAAATGAGTGAAGAAAAATCTCCACGAATCTGTTAGCCTACTCATATAAATTGTGCCTTTTCTCAACAACTGGCCATTGTCATCAACAATTTCTGTGTGCCCCATCAACCTGCACACTTCTCTGAAATTAATGCCTGATGGAAGTTCGATGGGCAGCTCATTCTGGTCAAGATAATTTAACTGTAGAACAGACCTGAGCAAACTCACTGAGAAACTTAACGATCTGGTACCTCCTTTAAGAGTGTAAGAAATTGATGAAGTTTCTTCATTATAAAAAGCGGAGTACCAGAATTCACATAAGTAGTCATGGTACATTTTCCCTGGATTTAGGGTAAATGCACCATACAGAGGGCATGAGAGAAAGAAAGTATTCAATCTCCCAATGATAGAACGAGCAGGATGACCACTGGAAAGTTTGGCCATCCAGTTATTCATATTTATTCGAATGGATTTGGCTTCAAGAGTAATATGTCTCGGTTTAACAACATCATCAACCAGAACATATTCAGCAGATAAAAGATTTTTGGGAGCCATTATTGATTTATAGATGAAAATGAAATTGAATGAATTTAGGGCTTATGAAGGAGAAATTAATGAATTTGCAGTTAATATGAGAGTTTGATGATTGGAAAAAGAATGAAGAAAGAAATTAATGAAGGAATTTTAAGATTTGGGAGTAAATGTTCGAAGTAAATGCTATTGAAATTGAAAGTGGGTATATATAGGAGAAACAATGTGGAACTCAAACGTCTTGATTTGAAATTATCAAATTAGATTTTTGATCTGGTTTGAAATCCGCATTAATTACATCACATCACACATAAATGCATGACGGTTTACAGCCCACAAACAGTAACAACTTGTACTTTTTGTTTTCCCAAGGTAAAAAGACCATCATTGCGTTGAAAAATTTACATGCCACGTAGGATTTATAAGATAAATATCTTTGAAAAAGTTTGCTTACGTGGCACACACAATGACCAAGTATTTAAAAAGTATTGTGACATAATTCAGTCCATCTGAAGGTTGACTAGACACTCCAGTATCACTGGTGGATTAGTCCAGTGAAGCATGTACTGATGGTACACTGGAGGGACACTCCAGTAAAGTACCAGTGAAAACCATTTTGAAAGACTGGTAACCTCAAACATGCACGTCAACTAATATAGACAAATGAGAGGGACATATTTACAAGAGACATAAGTCAACTCAAACACGCACTTCAACTTATCTAGTTACCAGTGAGAGGGACACATCTACAAAGCACCAGTAATATTTTCTGGACAATTTGTCCAGTAAGAAAATAAATTAATAAATTCCCTTTGAACTTTAAACATTTTTAAGAAAAATATATCTTTCAAAGTCTTCCCCCTGGAATGTTGATCCAGAAATAAATTTATGAATCTTTAAATCAAAGATCCTTAGTAGTACACAATGGCGTTCAATACTAAGGTTCCAGATTTAAGGGTTTAACATTCCCAACTCACCAACAAGATATTCAAATGTTTTGACATCCAGAGGTTTAGTAAAAATGTCAGCGAGTTGTTTGTCAGTGGGGATAAAATGGAGTTCAATTTTTCCTTTCACAATATTATCACGAATGAAGTGATACCTTAGATCAATGTGCTTGGTTTTGGAATGCATGACTGGATTGTTTGAGATAGCAATGGCACTGGTATTATCACAAAAGATTGGAGTCTTTGAATACTTAATACCATAATCAAGCAACTGGTTCTTCATCCAGAGTATCTGAGCACAACAACTGGCTGCAGACACATATTCAGCTTCAGCAGTGGACAATGAAACTGAAGTTTGCTTTTTACTGGTCCAGCTGACCAGTTTGCCACCAAGGAAATGACATCCACCAGTAGTGGATTTCCTGTCTATCTTACAACCTGCATGATCTGAATCTAAATAACCCATTAGATCCATGCCTGAGCCTTTGGGGTACCAAAGACCTAGACTGGGGACACCTTTAAGGTACTTCAGTATGCGCTTTACAGCAAGCATATGAGATTCTTTTGGATTAGACTGATATCTGGCACATAAACATGTTGAAAACATAATATCTGGTCTACTGGCAGTTAAATACATCAGTGAACCAACCATGCCTCTATAGACAGTGGTGTTCACTGGTTTACCATCTGGATCAGAGTCCAGTGTCAGTGGTGCAGAAATTGGAGTTGGTTTAGATGGTGAAGAGTTCATATCATATTTCTTTAAAAGATCTCTAACATATTTTTCCTGATTAATAAAGATGCCATCTTTGTTTTGTTTAATCTGGAGTCCAAGAAAATATGTTAATTCACCCATCAAACTCATTTCATATTCAGTAGACATTATTTTCGAAAATTTCTGGCACATGTTTTCATCAGTAGACCCAAAAATAATATCATCAACATAAATTTGTACCATTAACAGATTACCTTTCTCATGAAGAATGAACAAGGTATTGTCAATTGCACCTCGTTTAAAACCATTTTTCAATAAATGTTTAGTCAGAGTGTCATACCAGGCACGTGGGGCTTGTCTGAGGCCATACAACGCTTTGTCCAGACGATATACCCAATGTGGATGCTTTTCATCAACGAAACCTGGAGGTTGTCTGACATAAACTTCTTCTTCAAGCTTTCCATTCAAGAAAGCACTCTTTACATCCATCTGGTAGACCTTGAACTGATGATGAGCAGCGAATGCTAAAAATATTCTGATCGCTTCAAGTCTAGCCACTGGAGCAAATGATTCATCAAAGTCGACATCTGACTGGCAGTAGCCTTGTGCTACCAGTCTGGCCTTGTTTCTGATTACATGGCCATCTTCATCTACTTTGTTTCTGAAGACCCATCTTGTTCCAATTGGTTCTTCATCCAGAGTATCTGAGCACAACAATTGGCTGCAGACACATATTCAGCTTCAGCAGTGGACAATGAAACTGAAGTTTGCTTTTTACTGGTCCAGCTGACCAGTTTGCCACCAAGGAAATGACATCCACCAGTAGTGGATTTCCTGTCTATCTTACAACCTGCATGATCTGAATCTAAATAACCCATTAGATCCATGCCTGAGCCTTTGGGGTACCAAAGACCTAGACTGGGGACACCTTTAAGGTACTTCAGTATGCGCTTTACAGCAAGCATATGAGATTCTTTTGGATTAGACTGATATCTGGCACATAAACATGTTGAAAACATAATATCTGGTCTACTGGCAGTTAAATACATCAGTGAACCAACCATGCCTCTATAGACAGTGGTGTTCACTGGTTTACCATCTGGATCAGAGTCCAGTGTCAGTGGTGCAGAAATTGGAGTTGGTTTAGATGGTGAAGAGTTCATATCATATTTCTTTAAAAGATCTCTAACATATTTTTCCTGATTAATAAAGATGCCATCTTTGTTTTGTTTAATCTGGAGTCCAAGAAAATATGTTAATTCACCCATCAAACTCATTTCATATTCAGTAGACATTATTTTCGAAAATTTCTGGCACATGTTTTCATCAGTAGACCCAAAAATAATATCATCAACATAAATTTGTACCATTAACAGATTACCTTTCTCATGAAGAATGAACAAGGTATTGTCAATTGCACCTCGTTTAAAACCATTTTTCAATAAATGTTTAGTCAGAGTGTCATACCAGGCACGTGGGGCTTGTCTGAGGCCATACAACGCTTTGTCCAGACGATATACCCAATGTGGATGCTTTTCATCAACGAAACCTGGAGGTTGTCTGACATAAACTTCTTCTTCAAGCTTTCCATTCAAGAAAGCACTCTTTACATCCATCTGGTAGACCTTGAACTGATGATGAGCAGCGAATGCTAAAAATATTCTGATCGCTTCAAGTCTAGCCACTGGAGCAAATGATTCATCAAAGTCGACATCTGACTGGCAGTAGCCTTGTGCTACCAGTCTGGCCTTGTTTCTGATTACATGGCCATCTTCATCTACTTTGTTTCTAAAGACCCATCTTGTTTCCTGATTAATAAAGATGCCATCTTTGTTTTGTTTAATCTGGATCCAGAAATAAATTTATGAATCTTTAAATCAAAGATCCTTAGTAGTACACAATGGCGTTCAATACTAAGGTTCCAGATTTAAGGGTTTAACATTCCCAACTCACCAACAAGATATTCAAATGTTTTGACATCCAGAGGTTTAGTAAAAATGTCAGCGAGTTGTTTGTCAGTGGGGATAAAATGGAGTTCAATCTTTCCTTTCACAATATTATCACGAATGAAGTGATACCTTAGATCAATGTGCTTGGTTTTGGAATGCATGACTGGATTGTTTGAGATAGCAATGACACTGGTATTATCACAAAAGATTGGAGTCTTTGAATACTTAATACCATAATCAAGCAACTGGTTCTTCATCCAGAGTATCTGAGCACAACAATTGGCTGCAGACACATATTCAGCTTCAGCAGTGGACAATGAAACTGAAGTTTGCTTTTTACTGGTCCAGCTGACCAGTTTGCCACCAAGGAAATGACATCCACCAGTAGTGGATTTCCTGTCTATCTTACAACCTGCATGATCTGAATCTAAATAACCCATTAGATCCATGCCTGAGCCTTTGGGGTACCAAAGACCTAGACTGGGGACACCTTTAAGGTACTTCAGTATGCGCTTTACAGCAAGCATATGAGATTCTTTTGGATTAGACTGATATCTGGCACATAAACATGTTGAAAACATAATATCTGGTCTACTGGCAGTTAAATACATCAGTGAACCAACCATGCCTCTATAGACAGTGGTGTTCACTGGTTTACCATCTGGATCAGAGTCCAGTGTCAGTGGTGCAGAAATTGGAGTTGGTTTAGATGGTGAAGAGTTCATATCATATTTCTTTAAAAGATCTCTAACATATTTTTCCTGATTAATAAAGATGCCATCTTTGTTTTGTTTAATCTGGAGTCCAAGAAAATATGTTAATTCACCCATCAAACTCATTTCATATTCAGTAGACATTATTTTCGAAAATTTCTGGCACATGTTTTCATCAGTAGACCCAAAAATAATATCATCAACATAAATTTGTACCATTAACAGGTTACCTTTCTCATGAAGAATGAACAAGGTATTGTCAATTGCACCTCGTTTAAAACCATTTTTCAATAAATATTTAGTCAGAGTGTCATACCAGGCACGTGGGGCTTGTCTGAGGCCATACAACGCTTTGTCCAGACGATATACCCAATGTGGATGCTTTTCATCAACGAAACCTGGAGGTTGTCTGACATAAACTTCTTCTTCAAGCTTTCCATTCAAGAAAGCACTCTTTACATCCATCTGGTAGACCTTGAACTGATGATGAGCAGCGAATGCTAAAAATATTCTGATCGCTTCAAGTCTAGCCACTGGAGCAAATGATTCATCAAAGTCGACATCTGACTGGCAGTAGCCTTGTGCTACCAGTCTGGCCTTGTTTCTGATTACATGGCCATCTTCATCTACTTTGTTTCTGAAGACCCATCTTGTTCCAATTGGTTCTTTCTTTCCAACTGGGAAAGGAACCAGATACCAGACCTTGTTCCTTTCAAACTGGTGAAGCTCTTCTTGCATAGCAGTCACCCAGTTTGGATCTTCCAGAGCCTCGTCAATCTTCTTTGGTTCATTTAGTGATAAGAAACTGACATATAAGCATTGATCACTGGAGGCTCTTCTGGTCTGAACTCCACGACTGGAGTCACCTATGATCTGATCAATAGGGTGAGCTTTTGTCCATCTGGAGTATTGACCAGGATTGTTACTGACAACAATATCAGTGCAAGAATTCAGTTGAGTCTCCTCTGGAGTTGCTTCTGGAGGAGGATCATTCCAGATTACTTCAGTATCTTCATCTGAGTCATTCAAATCATGATTTGCATCATGAAATTCTTCATTTGAAGGTATTTCCTGGAGTATTAGTTCAGTTTGGATTTCTGGTACATTCTCAACTGACACTGATACTGGGGGAGTAGTACGCACATCTGAACCAATATTAATTTCAGAAGGTAATTTGAAAATAATAGAGGGATAGAATGGAGTACTACTGGAGAGTTTCTTTTTCTGAACAGGTTCCAGATCGGGATGACTGGAAACTGTGTCTGGTGAATCTTCAATTTTGTCGTCGCTTCTTAACTGACACACTTTTCGCTTATGCTTCAGTTCAATCTGCTTGATAAGAGAGATGATTTCAGCAGCAGCTTCATTTTTAGACCTTAGAAAGACCACCCAACAATATCTGGAGAATTCATCTACTATCACCAGGGTGTATCTTTTACCAGCACGAGTCTGAACATTCACTGGACCAAAGAGGTCCATATGAAGCATGTGAAGAGGTTCAGTAATGCTGAAATTCTGTCTGGTCTTGAAACTGGCACGTTTCTGCTTACCCATCTCACATCCTGGACATGGCCTTTCCTTTTTGAAGGAAACTGAAGGTATCCCATCTGCAAGTTGTTTTCTGGACAACTTATTAATGTTTTTGAAATTTAAATGGGATAACCTTTTATGCCATAACCAGTTTGTGTCTTCATCAGCTTGAGTGTAGAAACATTGCTCTGACGGAGAGCTTTCCATGTCCATCACATATACGTTCCCTTTCCTGGGAGCAATCAACACTACCTTCCAGTCCTTGTTGAATACGATGCCTTGAGCAACATTGAATAAGACTTGATAGCCATCATCACACAGTTGGCTTACACTGATCAAGTTATATTTCAAACCATTCACAAATGCAACACGTGTAAACTTGACTTGTCCATTGTTCAGAACACCATATCCCTCAGTCTTTCCACAACCATCATTTCCAAAAGTGATGGAGGGTCCATCAGAAATGGTGAACTCCTCCAGTAGGGTCTTACATCCGGTCATAGTCCTGCCAGCTGCACTGTCAAGATACCAGATATACTTCTTTCGATCGCCCTACACATACACCAGATATTTATCAGTTAGATTTGGGAACCCATCGACTGATGGGTTCACTGGACCCTCCCTTATAGGTCCCTGGGGCAATCTGGTCTAGTTCACTTACTTCAACAGTAGTTTTTGTTGAAAACACTACTGGAGTTGATAGTTTAGAAACCTTTTTCTTTTTCTCAACTGGAGAAATAAATTTGTCTTTCTTTGCAAAAGGTTTAGTATTTTGTCTAGGGCCAGATGAAGTACCCTCAATAAAGTTTAGTCTTGCATTAAACTTTGAATTTGACGAGTCAGTGTTTGAATCTGGCTCTCTAACCTGGACAAAACATTTTCATCAGATGATACCTGAGCCTTTCCAGTTGTAGGCTTAGGTAGGGGATTGTTCTGAGGCAAAGGTCTATTCTGCTTAACCTTTTTAACTGGAGCAGTCATCTGGACAACTCTAGTCTTAACCTCTGGGCAAAGAACTGGGAGAATATTGGCCTTGGGAGTTACAGGCTCATCATAAACAGTGATGGGCCTGAATCCCTCTGGTAAACGATCGATTACTGGTATTAATGATGCTACATGAGTATTTCCATCTAAATATGCACGTTTTTGAGTAGGAAATTGATTTACTCCAGCATCATATGGCTTTCTAGTTTTAAGCCATGATTTAATCACCAGTTTTTCTTTTTCTAAAATGATCTCAAGATCTTGTTTTTCTTGGATCAATTGTTCAGTTACCAGAATCTGGGCTTGAAATGCCAGTTCAATGTCTTGAAGTTCTTTTAATTTTGATTTTAAGGCGGTCATTTCAGAGGAATCTGTTTCTAGACCATTTAAACTGTCAAATCTAACAGTTTCCACAAAAATTAAATCAGAATTTAGAGCTTCAGCGATGTCCAATTTCAGTTCAGGATTAGTTTCAAGATCATACTCACTAACCTTTTTAATGACAATGTCGACCCAACGACCAGATGTGGCATCATCCTTCACCAGATGCTCTTGATCTGCCAGAGCCATAAAACAACAATCTCTTTCCTCTTCTTCATCGACTGATGAATCATCAGAGGGAACCCATGCTTCTTCAGTGGTTTCTATCATGCATTTGTTATTGTCTTCAATCTGTTTAGACAAGAGAGCAATTTGAGCCTTAAGCTTTTTGTATTTCAACTTATAGCTATCATCAGGCTTGTTATAAGAAGCAGTTGGACCAGACTGGGAGACAAACTGACTGGACCTGCACTCTTTCATGAAATGACCTTTTCTGCCACACTTAAAGCATGTCAGATTGGTCTTGTCAGTGGAAGAACTGGGTGCATGTAGTCCAGTGGGCCTATTTGCTCTGGCCTTAAAACGTTTAAACGTTTTGGCCATCATTGCAACCAGGTCATCACTGTCAGTTTCATCACAGTCTGGAGAGATATCATTACAGACTCCAGAATCCATTAGTTCAGACATCATCTTCTTCATAGAAAATACATTCTCAGAAGATATTAATGTCGCACAAGGTGGTGCAGTATTAGTGACCACTGTGGAACTACTGGAAGCATGATTAAAAGAATCTTTTTCTGCCTCAATCCTCTGGGCTTGATTTTCTTCAGTGAATCTGAAGGCTCCATACAATGTTGACAAAGTATGGGAATGCAAGGTTTTTCCTTGCCTCAAGACCAGAATCATGTGAGACCATTTTGTTGGAAGAATATCACAAAATTTCTCCAAAAGTATATCCTTGTCTTTATCTACCCCTAGTCCTCTTAACTGGTTTATGATGCTCATAAATCTGGTGTAAATACCAGTAAGGGACTCATTGGGGAGAGCAAAAAATGACTCATACTTTTTATTTAAGGAGACTTTTCTGGTAACAACAGTATCATCACCTCCCTCATGCTGGTTTACTAGTTCATCCCACATACTTTTGGCACTGGGATAGAGAACTAGTGTGGGAATGAGAGTTTCTGGAACAGCCCCGAGGATCATATTTTTAAGAAGTGTATCAAGATTTACTAATCTTTTCTCCTCTTCAGACCAGTGTTCCTCTCTCTTTTCCCTCCCACTTCTTGATCCTGTAGGGTCAAGAAGTGCATTGATAGGAAGTCTTGGCACATAGGGTCCTTCGTTTAAAATTTTCATCATATTCCTTTCAATACCAGTCACATGCAATATTATCCTAGCTTTCCACGTACCAAATTCATCACTGCTCCCATTGAATTTAGGAACAGGATTATTCGAGTAATGCACATGCACATGTGGAGAAGCAGGAGGAGGAGGAGGTGGTGTATTGTTATTTCCAGTGGGTGGTTCATTAACATTAGTTTCATGAGTTTCTTGAGTATTTTCTGGGATTGCCATCGTGAAACAGATCTAGGTAATTATATTAACCTTCTGCTCTGATACCAATTGTAAAGTCCCTCACACGATGGTTTAACCCACGAGTGTAAAATAACAAGACAAGTATGAACTAGAATCGGACTAGTATTACTTCAATATAAATATGCAAGAATATAAACAAAGTAATAAATGACTTTAAGCAATACTTAAACAAGTAAATAAAAGGTGGAACACGAATGTAGTTTTCAAGTGTATTTTCTTTATTGATGTATAAACAAAATACAAGATCATTGCGGAACCTAGATATTACACGTATGTAAGTATCTAAACAATCTTTGAATTACAAGTGATCTTTTTCTCGTTGCGGAACCTAGATATTACACGTATGTAAGTATCTAAACAATCTTTGAATTACAAGTGATCTATACTTGCTAAATAAACTCCTTTGATCGATATACTTAGAGTTGTGAAGTATAGCTGTTTAGATCGAGAGTATTTAAGCAAGTTCACCAATTTGCTAAAAAGTGATTTTCTCAAAGAAATGACTTTGTATTTATAGGCAACAAAATTCACCAGTGAATTTTGTGCCGTACAAATATGGTTGGATACATTTAATGATCCGACAAGAACATTAAATGTATTGGATAAGGAATAAGGATAAAGTCACATCAAGTGCAAGTGTATCCTTTTATCCAACCACCTTAACACATGTATACTTTGGTAAAGAACAAGTGGGTTGTTCTTTGGAAAGTGTGTAAAGGCTTAAAGTCAATCCTCGATATCAGTGTTCAGACTTGTAAGGTCTAGAACACTGACAATCCTCCAGTGTACAGATCTGGTAAGACTTTCCAGTGGACTCCGCCATTTGATAAGTCTTCTTTCTTCAGACTTCAGTCTTTGACTTCAGTCAGAATGTCTTCAGTAGAGTAGATCTGGACTGGGGTGAAGACCAGTGAGCTAATTTGGAGAATACTCCAGATTTCCTATACAAGTATTTGCTCATTAGTCTTCCATTATTTCTGGACAAATCTTTAGAAGGACTCCAGATCCCAAGTCTGGAGTAGGTCAGATTCTGGACAGATCTTCAGTAAGCTCCAGTAGTCGAGTCTGGAGCGAGTCCAGTAAATCTGGACCTAACAACTTTATCCTTGTACTTTAACCAATGCATTTAAGGAATTAAAGTAGTTGCCTTAAATGCATGCAACCATATTTGTACGGCATAATAAATTCACTGTTGAATTTATTTGCCTATAAATACAAAGTCACATACCTCGTACAAATTACTTTTTTTGCAATTTGGTGAACTTGCTAAAATACTCTCGATCAAAACAGTTATACTTCACAACTTTAAGTATATCGATCCAAGGAGATTATTTAGCAAGTATAGATCACTTGTAATTCAAAGATTGTTTAGATAGTTACATACTTGTAATATCTAGGTTCCGCAACAATCTTGTATTTTGTTTATCATCAATAAATAAAATACACTTGAAAATTACATTTGTGTTCCATCATTTATTTACTTGTTTAAATATTGCTTTAAGTCATTATTACTTTATTTATATTCTTGCATTTATATTTAAAGTAATACTAGTCCAATCTAGTTCATACTTGACTTGTTATTTTACACTCGTGGGTTAAACCATCGTGTGAGGGACTTTACAATACATATGGGTTTTACATATAATCACCAACACTCAACAAAAAATCAATGTCTAAAACTTCTATTAGTTAACCTCAACTCAATAGCACTTTTTAGGTACTGATTTTAGTAAGTTTCATCATCAAACAATATTAATTTCATTATTAAAACTCAACACTTTCTCAATCCATCAAAATAACTAGTATTTACATTTGGTTTTGTTTGAGGTTATACATGCATGTTTGTATATAAGCATAACTAACATCCTATTATGATACTTAAAGATTATATTGAAATACCTAAATCAAGTCATCTTTTATATATAATAAATCCCCAAATTTCAATTAATATAAACCCTAAAAATAATAAATAACAAGATAGTGATTATACCTTCAATTGTTAATGTGTATTAACTAGTGACCCAAACATATAAATCAAAATCTTCTTCTTCTTCTTGTATTTCTTAAATTTTTAGCCACCATAAACCCTTAACACTTGAAGGATATTTTCTCTTCCAAAGATTATTGTTCTTGATTTGATTATAATTTGATTTTTGATAAAATTCCCCTCTTTTTCTCTTGATTTTCGGCACCCATGAATCACACACACAAAATCTTAAGGTCGCGTTTGGTTCGCAAATTTTGATGGAATCTGATGGAATTGGAATTGAATTCCATTCCTTAGTGCGTTTGGTTGTTCAAAGATGAAGGAATCTAATTCCGTTGGAGTGCAAACAATTCCCTCATTTGATGGAATCTCCATTTCTTGGAGCTGGAGGAAAGAATCTCATTCCGTCCGTCACTTAAATCTTCAAAAAATGAAAAACATTCTGTCAAATTCCATTCTATCAAATTCCAACTCTTTTAACAGATTCCATTCCTTCCAAAAATATTTTGTGAACCAAACGCGCCCTAAAAGTATTATGGAATGGGGAAGAAGATAGTAGAAACCCCTGGTTATTTTACAAAAATTCAAAAATGACATAAAAGGTCCCTTTATTTTAGTCACTTAATACTTCAAGCCCAACTTATAATAAAAAGGTTTTATATAAATACACTTGGTTGATATTTTTAAACTTATTTCATCATTTCAAACCAATAAATATAAATTCATAACTATATAAATGTTGTCTTTTAAAAGTAGGGATGTTACAATTATGCGAGTAATTTTCTAGTTTATCATCAAAAGGTTATATAAGTTACGAATATTTTTGTCTCGTTAAACTACGGTTATAATCGTATCATGATTATTAGATTCTCCTAAAATATCATATCTTAGTTTATAGGTGTTAAAAGTAATGGTGGTTAATGGTTTATTAACACAAAGCGTATTGGTTCTAATGCTTATTTATCATCTATATCTATATATAATTAAAAGTTGAACCATGATAGTGGAAAAATTGACGCTTCCTTGACGCTTTATCGATAGGTACTTAATAGGGTTATTAGGGTACTTAATAGGGTTAATTATTTTTGTAGGGTATATTTATGGTTTTATTTATTTCATTATGTATTTTGCACTCATATAATAGAGTGATTAATTGTTAAGTATCTACATACTTAGTTAATGATATTTAATTTGGATCGGCCAATATATACTGATTATTAGTTTATTGCACATGCAATTATCGTGAGTTAACAGCAAGTATATATTGTGTTATTGTGACAAATTGTACCTATATACGAAAGCATGCAATAAAATCACATAGTAATCAAAATTTAAACAAGAACAAAAGCCCAGTAATCGAAATCAACAAGAACAAAAGCCCAGTTGATAAACCCATTACCCAACCCAAACAATATCCATCCATTTTTTAACCTTGCCGTTCAATTAAAAAAAAATCCCTTTTATTTCTTCTTCCTTTCTTTAGCTTAATTAAAATAAAAAAACCTTTCATGTCCTCTTCCTCCTTGATCGATGTCCGATCATATCCCAACCGAAAGTGGGCTTTTGGCTTTCAGGTTCAATAAAGACGGTCATTCAATCCTTTTAAGGGTAACCGGTTGCACTTTACAGCATATGAATGGTCCCTTTTCACGATATTTAATTTAGGTCATGTATGTTGTACATATGTTTCTTCCCCTTTCTATGCTTTTTCAGATTTTCTCTGCCTTCACCAGTTTCTAAAGTTTTTCAACTTTTAATTTCACTTTATTTTATATTAAATGGGTTCCATTTTCAGGTAGGTTGATGATGATGAAGACGTGATTTGGCTTGCAACAGAGTTTGTTTAATCTATTTTCTTTTAGAGGTAATTCTCTTTGACCTGCAGTTATATTATGGGTTAAATGGTTTGTAGGTGTTTGTTGCTTCATAATCTTGATAATTATTACGGGTACTAATTTTATTTAAGAAGTCAATCATGAATATATTTGATTAATATTGATGATATAAATTTTTGATATTTGATTATTCTTACAATTTGTGCAAGCTTTTTAGAAGAAAATATTTGTTGATCACTTTTTATCTCAAATCATTCACGGATATTTTCATACTGTCATCCAGTTGTATCTTTTGAGGTATTTTATTTTCTTCTTCTTTGTTAATTCCATCAAAAAATTAGACATAGACTGTTCTTTATTATATCACTTGCCTATGTTTTGTTCACATATATATGTAATTGTTTTATACGTACAAGATGTTCGATGAAATGCCAAAATGAAACTTGAGTGTTTACCAATCATATTTTTGTGGTTCATTTCATTATCGGTATGCCAAGGCATCTGGAAATTGGTATTCTTTTCCAACCGAGGCATTTCCTCGATAGCTTAGGCGTTGTTGACATTCTAAGAACATTATTCATATATATATTACCAATCATTCAGATTTATAAATATTTCCAAGCTATCTATATATATATATATTATATATATATATTATATATATATATATTATATATATATATATATATATATAATATATATATATATTATATATATATATTATATATATATATATATATTATATATATATATATATTATATATATATATTATATATATATATTATATATATATATATATTAGATATTAGAGATGATAGGACTCACGAGGATGCCTTCAAGGTATGCATCTCTTTAATTGTGTTTTGTGTAATGAGATAAAAACAATTATTGCTAATTCCAATAGTTTCCAACTAATTAACAAATGATGGCATGTTTTTAGAGGTTCTAAGGAGAAGAGAAGTATTCCCGATTCTGGTATCATCTAACCCACAAGAAAAAAGTCTACCCACTCACTTTCCGATCATTATGGGGTTCTCTTATTGTTGATTCTTTTACGTATATTGGGTCACGACAATGGTAACTTGAGGTATGATTTATTTTAGCTTTTTTCGTCTTGGTTTTCCTTGCTTATATGGATACTGTTACATGGCTTGAAATTGAAAGTTGTGTTTATGGATCACAGGGTAGTAAAATGGCGGGTTGGGTAGTGAGTCAAAACATATTTGGGTACTAACCAGTGAAATTTTAATGAGTCGTAACAGTTTGTATTGGATGTTGATTTGCCAACAACTTTTTTTCTTAAGTTACAAAATTACAAGAAACTATCAGTAAACATTGGGCCTCAAACTAATAATTACTAAATAAATCAATTTAGTGGTGAACACTTCTTGACAGAAGTTATAACTGGGTGCTCTTTAGGTGGCATGGGTTGTTTAGGACCTCTTGGTAGTCAGTCAAAACTGGTGAAAGTTTAGGACGGGTTATAATTGGTTGTAGTGTCTTTTAAAATTGAAAGAGTTATATATATTTATATGTTCAGACTTGGGTGGCATGGACGGAGCTGGCTAACGAAGTCAAACTATCATTATTCTTTTCTCGATGTGACATAATGGGTGGTATGATGAATTGCATAACGGGCCAGGACCATGAAGCTTTCTAATCTTTGAATTAGAAGCTGTCATTAATGTACTTTATTTCAAATATGACTTGGAGACTGTTTTTATAGGAGGTAAAACTGTATTGAAACTCACTGGTGATTAGTGCTTTCTATTACTTTTGTGTAAAATTTAGGGTTTTGCTAATTTGGGTTTTTTGGTTTAGCCTTGCTTTTGATGATTTTGGATATTTTAGGGACACTCTAACCCTATGTGATGCTTACTTAATCTGATTGAAACAAGGTGTGTTTTTTTTCTTTTATTGCTTGCAACATTGCAATTATTTGCTTTTTCTTATTGCTTTCTGTCATCTGATTTTAATGGAATGATTTTTTTTATAACTTTTATTTTCCTTTATTATATCTATATATCACTGTTTAGTAATCTGATTATACATACATACATGTGTATGTGTCTGTTGTATATGTATATTAGTTTAGTATTAGTATGGTTTTTATGTTGTTTTTGATATGGTTTTTAATTCGTGTTGGGAATTTAGGTTCTTCAGGAGTAGATATGGCTAAGCAGAGGCAGCTCCAACCAATGCGAGTGTAGAGGCGGTTGCATAGTATGGCCATCCAAACGAAAAGGTAAAGTCTGTTGTTGAAGAACAAAAATTAAACGCCAATGGGATGAAGCAAGGTAAATATTCTTCAATAGTTGTTTTTTTTATTATATTGTCGTTGAATGTATTAGGTATTAAAAGTAAATTTCTTGTATCGTTTTCCGGTAACATGGTTCTGATCGTTAGTTTTAATCACTTAAGATAAACATGGATCCGCCGTCAAATTAAACGAGTTATAGAAATACCGATTCATGTTTCAAACGGGTTGTTACATGCTATTTTAGAGAATTTAAGAGAATTCATGTTTCAGTTTAGGTTATTATTTTACCCATTTGACCCTTCTACAACCAGAGTTGACCTGCTTCCATAATAAACCACTTAGTCACTTACCTCCTCTAAGTCTAGATTGAGCAAGCCTAATGCCTTGACTTCATGTGGTTATATACCTGCTTCCATAATAATGAGTTGAATTTGCGACCTGTAACGTTCATATTCAAGACCATCTACATACGTGATTGATAAAATTTACAAGTTAGTTACTTTTAGGCACTTTTTGACTACATTGCATCAAAAGTTGCTATGACTGATATTGATAACTGATGTAATTTGATAGTATGCTGTGGCGACTTTAGAGATACTTATGACCCTATATCACTTGAACCACTTAGTCACTTACCTCCTCTAAGTCTGATTGAGCAAGCCTAATGCCTTGACTTCATGTGGTTATATGCTTTCAAAAATTAAAAACACGTTTGACATGGTTGGATTTACTATTGGATTTCAGTTACTCATACGTAGTTGCTTATTTTTCTTTACACTTTCGATTTCTATGTTGGAAAAGACGTGGTTGCAGGTTTGGGAACTGCAATGAAAAGATAAGGTGTTGAAATGCTTGTTTCTTCTCACTGGTCAGTTCATTTAGTTTCCTAATCTTGCATACGAATTTATATTGTATGAACAAAGTTTTCTTTGAATGTGCATTTAACTACATACATCACCTATGTCCATAAGACTACATATATGTCTGCACATATTAAGCCATAACTTAGAATCCGAACTGCATATTTATGAAGAGGGTTAACTATTATCCAGCTTCTATGAACTTATTCGATCATGTGCCAGGTACTGGCTTGGATCAGGAGCCATATTGTATAAGACGAGCAGCTGGTGCTATTCCTTTCTCTTTATTCAGTTTACGCTCTCCTCACGTAAAGTTTTCTTTTGTGTTGGTGCAAAGCATTCTTCTTATTCAAATAGGATCACTAAGTTCAGAATTCTTTGGTGACTATCTAAAGATTAGATAATGTTCAACATTACATAATTCATTGCTGCACCTACAGCTACACATTACGTTTTATATTCAGAGTAGGGTCAAAAGCAAAGAAGGATTTGGCAGCAACTACAAGTGCTGTGAAGGTCTGCTAACATTCACCGTATTGTCAGGACTCTGAAACATTAAGTACACTTGCTTTTTCCATGAATTACACTAATATGTTGCGTCTATTCTTATTATATAGTTTCAGTAACTGATGTATAAAGCTAGAGAAATTAAAAGCAAAGCTAAGCAAAGTGGAACACATAAACAACTACAATTACAACCCTCCATCGTCTTATGTTTAGGTAACTATAACATTATGTTTTCATTCTTTTTTCGCTCCTATATGTATAGTGTTAAATACGATGCTTTTATTTTGCTTACGTCTCTAATGCTGCTTTAATTTGATTAATTGAATGCCTTTAAAAAAACACTTGGTGGCAGTGATGATACAATCTATATATAAAGATAGTGGACCCAACTCAAGTACATCCATTCAAAAACTCGGTATCTCGCGACGGATAAAATGAAGTTTGAAAAGTAAAAACAATTATCAATTTAGAGGTGGCATGATGGGTGGGTTGGGCAAATTGTAATAAAATACCGTGACTTTGCAATATTTGATTGATCACAAGTCTATATATCAATTTAGAGGTAGCATGATGGTCGTGTGGTGTTTGTGAGTTATTTATTTATTTAATGTATCTTCTTTCTTTCTTTTTTCCTTTATTAAAAATAAAATATATAAATAACCGAGCCTCATGATGTTTGATCCTCGAATCTGTGTAGGCTGTGGTATTCAAGAAGAACTCAGTGGAAATCACGTATATTGGGACAAAAAATAGTTGGTACCTCTTCACGTATACAACTTGCAAGTGTCGTTAGGGTATTACACAAGATAATACGGGTATTTCAAGTGCAAGGGCTGCAAGGCGAAAAGTTGACTACCTGAGGACAAGGTATGGAATTTCTTCTTACATATTCCCCCTTCATTGGTGTAGTGCAATTAGTATAATGTGTTATGCATTGCTGGCTTTGATCAGTTGTGTGTGTGACATTGTGGCTTTCTATGCTCTCTGAACTGCCTATTCTTATGATATGGTGATGTTTAAACAGGTTTAGGTTACAAGCTGATGTGAGTGACGGGAATCTGAGCATCGTCGTTTTATTTGATGAGTCTACTGAAAAATTATAACAATCAGATTATTAAATATGTTTTATCGTCTTTCTGCAGCCTCGAAATCTACCGAAACATTATAGACTTCGGTTTGTTACTTTGTCGATAGAAAAGAAAGCCCATCTGGCTGCAAAAGACGAGAAAGAGAATGAGCAAAATGCCGGTTCAGGAAGGAAATGATGACAACACGGAAGAGGAATGTGTGTGTGGGTATATATATATATATATATATTTGTACATATATATTGTGGTTAATTCAAGAGAATGTTAGTGTTTTACTGTCTGATTTTAGCCTCTCGGTCCAATTCGTGATGCCAATTTTGACTTATTGTGTATATATGTGTATTTGTGTGTATGTAGTGCCGTTAATCTAAGAAAATGTTACCATTACTGTGATTGCATGTTTTGGCCTTTCAAGTGATCCATTTTTGGCTAAAGTCGAGTTAATTGTGTGTGAAATTATCTGATGCTTACTCTATGAAAATGCTATTGTATTGTTCGCTTACACTTTATTGGGTTTATGTTTATATATGTATATATGTACACAATATGTATTTGGAGTGTTACTGTTATTTTTTGTTTTTGGCCTCTCGCTGATCAATTTGTGTTACTAATTAAAATCTGGTGTATGTGATTTGTGTGTATAGATTGTTATGAACTAATTAGTAATTTTCTTTATCTCGCTACACTGACAGAGGAAGGTACACTTATATACTTTGGTTGTATGCCATCTGTGGGTACACTTATATACTTTGGTTGTATGCCATCTGTGGGTGAAATCACCAGGGTCTTATTCAATATTGTCTTAATGGACTTCGACCGTGAGTTAGTCAAAAAGTATCCAGGGAGCGGTAGGCTAAGCCGGAAAGAGAGAGAGCAGTTGGTTCTATAATTGAAATAATGGCAAACTTGATTTTCTCAGTTCATTTAAAACAGGGGAGGCAACTTACCAGAGGCACCGAGACTGGGGCTCGAGGGGCCGAGTCGACCCGAGGGAGACAACAAAGCAACAAGCGAAGCGATCTATCAGCAGCAAGAGAGGGGTGCCCGAGTGGGTAGTATTTTATCATGGTGTCGGATCCTAAGTTTTTATGGATTCCTTCTTTGTTACCGGGGTCGACCCCAAAGCCATAATGTCTCAAAACGAGGAGGCCATAGAGAAAGTCTTTTTTATTCCTTTGTCTCGAACTTCGTGAAGAACTCCAACACCAGGTGTTACGCTGGCCAGCGCGAAGCGCCTCTCGAACTGACAGTACAATCAGTGCCTTCTTGTCTATCCCGGCCTGCAGCCTCTGTGGATTCACGCATGTAATCCGTTTAGAGCTGCCAAGTCGGATAGGTTCACTGATCACTTACGACAATCTGAAATCTGATTTTCTCAGTTCAAACTTGATTTTCTCAGTTCATTTAAAACAGGGGAGGCAACTTACCAGAGGCACCGAGACTGGGGCTCGAGGGGCCGAGTCGACCCGAGGGAGACAACAAAGCAACAAGCGAAGCGATCTATCAGCAGCAAGAGAGGGGTGCCCGAGTGGGTAGTATTTTATCATGGTGTCGGATCCTAAGTTTTTATGGATTCCTTCTTTGTTACCGGGGTCGACCCCAAAGCCATAATGTCTCAAAACGAGGAGGCCATAGAGAAAGTCTTTTTTATTCCTTTGTCTCGAACTTCGTGAAGAACTCCAACACCAGGTGTTACGCTGGCCAGCGCGAAGCGCCTCTCGAACTGACAGTACAATCAGTGCCTTCTTGTCTATCCCGGCCTGCAGCCTCTGTGGATTCACGCATGTAATCCGTTTAGAGCTGCCAAGTCGGATAGGTTCACTGATCACTTACGACAATCTGAAATCTGATTTTCTCAGTTCAAACTTGATTTTCTCAGTTCAGGGAAATAAGAAGAGTATAGGAGATTGTGTGGTATGAGGAGAAATGATTATCAATAGCTTATAAGCTTATGTGTAAACAATTATAGTGGTTGCTGTTTTGTTACATTTCGTAGTAGTTAAAAAAATTCATTTCATTTTTGAATTTTTTGTTTGCAAGATCCTTATATATTGATTATTGTTTGTGCATATGGATTTAGCACAAATGGGAGGAGATTCTTTAACAATAGTAGTGATTACGGGTTTTTGTAAAGCCAACAGTAAGATTATACATTCGTTAACTACTTCGTAAACCTCGGTGCATGATCAAAAAACTTCACCGAAGACGTGAAACTAATCAACTTACAGGCCCGAAAAAAGTTTTTGGAGGATCTTGAAATGTCATCTGCTTTTAATAAAAAGGACACAAATCAATGAAAAGGAAGAAATACAAAGCCTAAAAATAGCAATTAAATTGTTGATATTTCATATCACACACAAATACTGTTACAGACAATGCTAATAAAGAAATGAAACCCGAAACATTTTGCGACGTCATCCACTTGAACATTATATGGAAATAGGAAACACGAAACACCGTTTTATTAAACATATATGATATGATGCTATATCGATGTCACATTAAAAAGCGATGTATCACATGATGAAGCTTAGGCAAGTTCTTTAAGTGGAAATGAAGAAAGAAACTGCAGCCCTCACAAAGTCCGTCATCGTGGACTGAACCGAAGAAGATGTAGCTGGTGCATATGATGGGGCAGGAGCCGGTGCCCACTTACGATGATGATCAGCAGTTGCTAGCATCGATGCAGCAGCAACGCAAATGGCAAAAGCAGCCATGATCTTTTGAAAAGAAGCCATTTATATGTTTTGTCCTGCGATTTTGTGGTACACAATAACTCAAGTTTTTTTACGAGTACTTTACATATATGATATGATGCTATATAGTCCGTTTGGAGTCTTACAAGAAAGAATGATGATATCTAGGTGCAAAAGACGCTGGCCAAGGCCGGTGTCAAAACCCACATGATTTGAGTATTTGACTTTTGTGTTAGTACTATTGCTACGGAACAAATAGGTCCTAATCCTAAAAGTCAAACAATTTGGCTCTTGGTTTTTAAACCATTTTTGTATTCTTTCTTTTAACAAAACCGAATAAGGGAAGAAATGAGCAACCTGTTATTAATTAGTATTCCTACTTTCAGACTTTACCTAGAATTATGCTTGACAAATCCAAACGAGAATCATTCTTTTATCTAATTCAAATATTAGAACTAGGAAATTTCTAGCCCCGCGTTGCGGGGCATCAATTGTCGTGTTGAAACGATTGTGCTATTTAGTATATTTGCGTTGAATTAACAAACATTCTGTCATAGATAGGTTTGTTTAAAAGTTTATCATATCAAATATATATTTATTTAAAGGCAAAATCACAATAGTTTCCGTCTGCCCGTTGCGCGGTTTCAATTAGTTCGATTACTTTTTGTTATTGATGATTTATGTTTGTTAAAAACTTTTACATATAAAATATATACTTATTCTAAGACAATACCACAAAAAAATTAATAAAAGTTTTTAATATATTGTTTGGAAACCTGGAAACGATTATGTTTTGTTATTGATGATGTGTCGCTATATATGTTTGTTAAAATCTTTGGCATATGAAATAGATATTTATTCAAATGCAATACTTAAAAAAAATAGTTTTTATATACTATTTGAAAACCCAAAAGACAAAAAAAATTTAAGAAACCAATAAGTAACCCGTAATTTTAAACCTGAAAGGGATCCAATGTGGTAAAATCTGAATATTGTTACAAAAAAAAGAATAAACGTTTTCAATATAATTATTGAAAACCCGAAAGGAAAAACATATGGAAAAAACCAATAAACAACTCGTATTATAAAACCCGAACGGGATGCGATTTGACAAAATCCGAATAATGGTGCAGGTTATAGCATGGTGGCGAGTTACTATTCACAACCTATTCTATTAGTATAAAATATATATAATATAATATAATACACAAACAGGGGTTGATAGTACCAAAAGCAAATACTCGTTAATATTACCAAAATAGCACTAATCCAAATTTCACCATAAACAACAGACACAAGCCTTAATCCCCTTTTCACTTAGCCAGCAAAACAGAAACTGAAGGAGAAAATACAAGCCAACTTTATCTTAATACTAATAATAATAACCTAATGATAAAGATTCCAATTAAGGGCATTTGGGTCTGCCACCGTGAGTTTTCATATTGGTGTAGCACTTGCCGCAGACCTCTTGGTTGCCGGACTGCCCTGGTGGAACACATTTGCACCGATCACAACATGTTACACAAGCTCTCATGCATACATTCTGCCTTGAATGGTTTTTGCACCTCACAACACATGGTGGGTAGCATTCTGCAAAACAAACAAAAAAAAAAGAAATTGAAGGAAGTAATTAGGATAAATCAAACACATCTTTACAAAATGATCCAACTTATGAAATGGACAAACTACATTAGGTTTTGGTACCACATATTTATATACATTATTTAGGAAAAACATTGGTAAGTATAGTGTCTTTCGTATATAAAAATGTTTATCCGCTTAAATGAGCACGGTTTGAAATAAGCAGGCACCAAACTACTTGTTACAACTTACAAACTGCTTATTTCTTATAATTTGACTAATTGGTCAGGCCTACAAGTATGACAAAAATATCTGGTACTAACATGGTTAAACAAAGGTTAAGATTAAAAAAAGAGAATGAGTTAAATCCATGCTTCAACACGGACTTTAATTTATGTGTGTTTTTAGGCCTACCAAAATTAATCATCATTACTCTTTTAAACTGTTTAAAAACACGGGTGGAGATCCCCTCAAGTTGGAAATAACTTGAGTGTTAAGTTAGCAATTTTGACCCTTGATTAAAATCAAGGGTTAAGATTAAAAATTATCTTTTAATCTTAACCTTTGATTTTAAATAGAAGGTCAAGATTTCTCCCAACTTAATCAAGTTGGGTAACATGAGGGAATCCCTTCCCAAAAACACGCCCATAGGCAGTTCAATATATAAATAATCACATACACGCTTTAAAAGCCAAAAAGATGTTACCTTTAGTGTTTCTTGGTGGGGTTGGTGGTGCAGATGTTGGTGGTTTAGAGACCGGTGGTGTAGCGGTGGGGGGCTTGGCAACCGGTGGTGTAGCGGTGGGAGGGTTAGCAACTGGTGTAGTGGTGGGGGGTTTAGCGACAGGTGAAGATGATGGTGGTGGTGATGGTTTAACTTCTGGTGCAGGTAGTGTGGGTTTGGTTGGGGCAGCGGTGGTGGCATACAATGCAGCCTGTCCACACAAAAGTTAAATATTTAGATTGCCTCTAACCAAGAGTAGAGAGACTACTTCCACAAGAACCTCCAGCCCATTTGGTGATATAAACGACCATACATAAAGAGGGAACAAATGACTACCCAACCACATCACCCCTTTGGTTGCTATGAACAATAAGTACTAATTGAGAAATATTTATCACTAAAAACATGAAAATGTAGGGAGATTTTTTTCTTTTAACAACAAACTATTTTACTTTATTCTTAAATCACACACAAATTTAGGAGGAACCTGGACTTTCAAAAATACCCCATCTCTTAAATGAGAGAAGCGAGACTCGAACCGGGTGGAAACCCAATGTATTAACTAGTGGACCACCAATCCCATTGCCGAAAATGCAGAGATTGTAGATGGTACAAAAACAAATACAATACAAAAATGAAGTCCAAGAAACCAGTGTCCTTATTATAAGTCATGATCTTGTTTTTACTCTGTTTTAGTAGTAATATTTAAACTCCAAGATCTACAAGAATCCAAAAATGGACACTAGCAATGATAAAATAAGTCTAAAAACAAAAAAAAAGTTCATATTTCAAGACTATGACAAACATTTCCAAAGAGATCTGAACTTACCTCATGTTCATTGGATGTAATCTGCAAAATAGCACAAAGAGTCAAAGATTAATGACACAGTTATACCCATAAGTCCAGCTTCTTCTTTCTTTTTTTTTCCTTTTTTTTTTTGTTCTTTTCAAAATGGAAATGAGTGGAGTATAAAAACTTACAGAAGTAGTAACAAGAAGGAATGAGGCCAAAAGGAAGAGATGAAGCTTCATTGCCATATTTAGCAAAAGCTTAAAGAGTGTAACTTGTTAGGATTTTATTTTTTTCACTTGATGTGGCTATAGTTGGTATATATAGAAGGTAACAAGATTAAGGGTTTGTACAATTTTATACTAGGAGATTAGTTTTAACAATTTTGACAGCCATAATGTGGCAGTCAATAATAGTGATTAGTAATAGTGAGTATTTAATTTGTAATAGTGAGTATTTAATTTATATTAGGAGATTAGTTTTTAAAGTACTAGCACGGTATCCGCGCAATGCAGCGGTTTTTGTGGCGGCGACGATGTGGTGGTGGGAGACGACTGTTAGCGGTAAAGACGGCGTCGACTGGTGTAGATAACTGATGTAAAGGGTTCATGGAGATATTTTAAAAGATAAATGACTGATAGTGTAATATAATCATTGATATTTTAGATAAATGACATTTTATAAAGTAATATATAATGATTTACTTTGTAATAGTGATATTTAATTTATACTAGGAGATTAGTTTTTAAAGTATGATGATTTACTTGCGAATGTCGAAAAGTTTAATATAATTTGTTTCAACCTGGTCTGTGGTATATAGCCATTTAAACGAGTGAATTCCCTTAATTAAATCTCTGAGAAATAAAACTCATTACCAAACTTGAATTTAAAACCTTAAATTCTAAGTAAAACCCTACTTTTATACATCATGGGGCTAATCCATGGTGAGTTTAATACATTTTTACGTGAAAGGTGAATTTCGCTAGAAACTTCGTGTCGCGATTCGACAGCGAGAGGTCTAGTATACGTTGTTTTAACTGGGTCCACGCTAGAGAGCTCCCTCGAAGTAGAAATGCATATTTCAAATACTCGATGGGAGAAAACCTCCTACTAAGCCGCCCAAAGACAAGACGATTAATAAGGGTAAACTCTTATTTCCTCCAAGATTCGAACCTGATGATACCAGACCTAATTCCTTCATTTGGGGACTACCTTTACCACTGAGTTTCTACTTTAATGATATTTATACCATTTATTTTCAATAAATATATCATATTTATGTACTAATGGTTTATAAAATTAACTGTAAAATTTATATATTATAACATGTTTATTATTAAAAAATGATATTTATATAACTTCTCGTTTGGATAGGATAGATAGAGTTAACAGTGTTGACAGTAGATTTGGAGTAGTTTGGGAGTGGGTAGAAAGAGCACAGTAGCAAGTCCAGCTGGAGTTGTGGTGTAGATCAATCAAATTTGAAAAAAGCCAGCTTTTCGTGTGGAGACATACATATATGGGCATTATTTAATAGAATGATATTCTTGTAAGCTGTGCGTGCCCTATATCTCACTTATACATATCTTTGTCGTCACTTGCATACAGGAAACCGGTCCCTGGATTATACTTTGTCGAGTTCAAACTTATCTATCCTGGTGGTATGCTCACGATGCAACGGTGCGGTGGTAGTACGGCGAGGGGTGGTGGTGGCGGCGGTGTCGGTAGTGCGTGGTTATTAATATAAAAGTAATTGATATAAAAGGAGGTATTGTAGTTAATTTAAGGGTTGAGGGATTTATGTTGTTAATAATTTCATTAAGGGTATTATAGGTATATTAGGTGGAGATATTTAAATTAATAAATAAAAGAGATGGGTAGTTTGAGTAAATCAAGTTTTTTTTTGAAAAAATAAGATGACCAAATGTTTTATAAGGTAGTTAATTAAGATTAAGATTAAGATTAAGATGAATTTAAGTTGAAAAAGAAGTTTAAGGTGAAAAAATTTAAAAGATTAAGATTAAGATTAAGATTAAGATTAAGATTAAGATTAAGATTATTAATATAAATAAGATTAAGATTAAAATTAATATTAAGATTAAGATTAAGATTAAGATTAAGATTAAGATTAAGATTAAGATTAAGATTAAGATTAAGATTAAGATTAAGATTAAGATTAAGATTAAGATTAAGATTAAGATTAAGATTAAGATTAAGATTAAGATTAAGATTAAGATTAAGATTAAGATTAAGATTAAGATTAAGATTAAGATTAAGATTAAGATTAAGATTAAGATTAAGATTAAGATTAAGATTAAGATTAAGATTAAGATTAAGATTAAGATTAAGATTAAGATTAAGATTAAGATTAAGATTAAGATTAAGATTAAGATTAAGATTAAGATTAAGATTAAGATTAAGATTAAGATTAAGATTAAGATTAAGATTAAGATTAAGATTAAGATTAAGATTAAGATTAAGATTAAGATTAAGATTAAGATTAAGATTAAGATTAAGATTAAGATTAAGATTAAGATTAAGATTAAGATTAAGATTAAGATTAAGATTAAGATTAAGATTAAGATTAAGATTAAGATTAAGATTAAGATTAAGATTAAGATTAAGATTAAGATTAAGATTAAGATTAAGATTAAGATTAAGATTAAGATTAAGATTAAGATTAAGATTAAGATTAAGATTAAGATTAAGATTAAGATTAAGATTAAGATTAAGATTAAGATTAAGATTAAGATTAAGATTAAGATTAAGATTAAGATTAAGATTAAGATTAAGATTAAGATTAAGATTAAGATTAAGATTAAGATTAAGATTAAGATTAAGATTAAGATTAAGATTAAGATTAAGATTAAGATTAAGATTAAGATTAAGATTAAGATTAAGATTAAGATTAAGATTAAGATTAAGATTAAGATTAAGATTAAGATTAAGATTAAGATTAAGATTAAGATTAAGATTAAGATTAAGATTAAGATTAAGATTAAGATTAAGATTAAGATTAAGATTAAGATTAAGATTAAGATTAAGATTAAGATTAAGATTAAGATTAAGATTAAGATTAAGATTAAGATTAAGATTAAGATTAAGATTAAGATTAAGATTAAGATTAAGATTAAGATTAAGATTAAGATTAAGATTAAGATTAAGATTAAGATTAAGATTAAGATTAAGATTAAGATTAAGATTAAGATTAAGATTAAGATTAAGATTAAGATTAAGATTAAGATTAAGATTAAGATTAAGATTAAGATTAAGATTAAGATTAAGATTAAGATTAAGATTAAGATTAAGATTAAGATTAAGATTAAGATTAAGATTAAGATTAAGATTAAGATTAAGATTAAGATTAAGATTAAGATTAAGATTAAGATTAAGATTAAGATTAAGATTAAGATTAAGATTAAGATTAAGATTAAGATTAAGATTAAGATTAAGATTAAGATTAAGATTAAGATTAAGATTAAGATTAAGATTAAGATTAAGATTAAGATTAAGATTAAGATTAAGATTAAGATTAAGATTAAGATTAAGATTAAGATTAAGATTAAGATTAAGATTAAGATTAAGATTAAGATTAAGATTAAGATTAAGATTAAGATTAAGATTAAGATTAAGATTAAGATTAAGATTAAGCGATTTGATTGATTAAGGTTAATTAAGATTAAGTTCAAGATATATAGTATATATTAAGATTAAGATTAAGATTAAGATTAAGATTAAGATATAAATAGATAAGGGACATTAAGTAAATATTGAAACTTAAAATTTTAGACAGAGACTATTTGCTTTATAATATAGTATAGATAACACGTACTTATTTATACATTTGTGTTAAACAATCCAAAACCGATGGTCGGCGAAGGTGAAGTCAGTTGTTGGCCCATCATCTTTTGACGATGTAACGAAGGAAGTTTACATTTAATATTTCTATTTATCATTTATCTCTTGGTATTGCGTGGGTAGACTTCTAGTGTATATATAAACAAGTATTAACTGACACCTATTTGGTTTTTTTTAGCAAATTTTAATGGAAAGTAAATTGTTTTAAACTATCCATCTTATTTTTTTAGAACGACTATATATTTTAATTCTACTTTTAATTTATACGAATATCTTGTATATAAAATATAGTTGTATGTTATATAAATTTATTGTATTTTGAAAATGTATATTTAAAGAAAAAGAAATGGAAACAGAAGAGCCTGGAGATGCTATAGTGAGGTATTTTCACAACGATGAAACTTGTGTTTTATTATATTGGATATGCATATGGGGACCATTGTACGGATGTAGATCACTAGGATTTAAAGGGAAAAATAGAAAAAGCAATCTCTCCGCCAATGTGCTATACAAGTTGGAGTAAATATACAACCACTTGATCAATAAATAAATAAAACTTGCAATTTCCAATATAATACATATATGATAAATCCTAAATCTTGGTGCAATAAGTGACCGAATGGCATTTTGCAGACCAGATTCAAAGGGTAACGTGCCAATTCAACGTACAAATTACAAGAGATTGCAACATTATGTATATGGACATAAATTTACTTTCAAATTTTTTCAACTTCACTAGTCAGTGGAGAAAACCTCATTTATAGAATTAAAATTAAAGATCAAACAATTTTAATTCAATTGTTGATGATGTATCAATTTTATTAAACAAGTTGGTACCTTCGTTCATGAGACATGATTTGTGTGACAACTCGTAATTAATTAACATCGGGTTAGTCCTAATCTCAATTAGACAGTCATTTGACGTGGAACTTATTAGACTTTTGGACTTTTGACTTAGTCAAAATAGACGTATCTTGATGACGTAGACTATTAGCTATCTAGACGAATGCCGAGTCTTTAAAAATAACTTTAAATAAATATTTAAAGGTTATGTCTTGTACAAAATAAATAGACTGTCTAGACTTAATATTATAAAGTTCACTTTGACGAAACTTTATTGACTTGTCTTAATTTAAATAACACGAGGGAAAATACCTTTACTTTAATTTATAACCTTTTAGTCATACGGTGTATAATCGTAAGCATTTTACCAAATTAAGGGATACAAAATATCTAAAATGAGGCCACCAAGGCCGGCCTCTTGATTTTGTGGTGGGAAATAATACACCAAAACACCCTCCTTCATTTTCTTCTTTTCTTTGTTCTACCACAAACCAAAAACATACACAAACACTTTCACTTCCCTTCTCCAAATCGGTTTGAACAAGGAATTTTTAAAGGAAATTGCTAGTTTATGATTCAAGCATCATTATCATCATCATCTTCCGTATTTTCTTTCAAGAACTCCAAAAGAAATTGTAAGTAAACTATTTCTTTAGGCTTTGACTTTTATAAATTCAAGCTTATGATTTAGTTACATTTAATTGAATTATTTGGCTTAGAAGATGATTTTGGTTTGTATAAGTGGTTAGATGGATTTTGTTAGAAGTAAGTATTTGAGATCAAAAATGCTTGGAATTGCTTTGGATAATGAAATGGATTGTTTTCGGGTTCATTAAACATGTTTCTAGTCGTCATATTGAAAAGACTTGATTATAAAACGGTTTGGCTTTCCTGCATATTGCACCTGTTGGTGCTGGCTGCAGAATGAGGCCACTGCGGCGCAGTGGCATGGGCTTAGCCCCACTGCGGCGCAGTGGCTAGGGCTGGTTTTGTGCATGGTTAGCTCACTGCGGCGCAGTGAGCTTGGCAATGGCCCACTGCGGCGCAGTGCCATTGTACTGGTCCCTGGTTCGTTTTAGCCCACTGCGGCGCAGTGAGCAGGGTTCTGGCTCACTGCGGCGCAGTGGATACCCACTGTAAAAATTTTGCGCATCAATTTTTATACATTAGTAACTTTTAATCCGAAAATCCGAATATGTTTATTTACTTTTGGTTGGTAAAATGAAAGTTTGAAACGCATTCTCGGTAAAGGCATTCTAGGATTGATAGCTAAGTAGTTGTACGTAGGATACTTGTCGTCGTGAGATTTGATCCTCACCATTCGTGCTCATATCCTAGGTTTTGGATAGACGTGGAGACTAGACTGCTCTTATTCTCGGACTACTCATACTTTTAGCTCTGTTATCGCTAAGGTGAGTTTATGGCGCCCTTTTTCCTTTACTTTGGGCCTGAAAAGCATGTACTGTATACACGATTACTTTATAAATGATTTGTCTTTGTCTATGCCATGAGATTTGGTAAATTAAATCATTTGTCTTATGTCTTGCCATGTTGACGGCTGTCTGAAAGTGTGTATACATGTCTTACGGAATATTGAACTAAATGACTTTGACTTGCCATGTTGGCGGCTGACTAAATTGTTCTTTGTGTTTGACGAACTAAAATGATCCCCCTTATGTAGTTTTACCATTATGAGATTTTAATGGTAGTCTTGTCAGCTTTCGTACTTGACAGTCTTGGTTCTGGTCCGTACCCCACTGTAGACGGGAAATCCTGTACGAGGCATATTATCTTTGTCAGACTTCGGTCTGTACAGTCATATATTATCTTTGTCAGACTTCGGTCTGTACAGTCTTAATATCTTTGTCGGACTTCGGTCTGTACAGTCATATATTATCTTTGTCAGACTTCGGTCTGTACAGTCATGTCTTATAATTACGTGTAATGGTGTTATCACAATGGCGACAAAACTATTGTCAACATACCGTAGGCGTGGTGGGTACGCCAATGGTACACCCTATATATAAGCGTTGAAAGTATGTTGGAAGTAGAAGCCTAAGTGGTTTAGTCTCATTGCCGGATATCGATCTCGGCAGTCCTGTCTTAAATAACTACAACAAACGACGATTGATCTTTTAGTCAAACACAACTGTAAACTCACCAACTATTTCGATAGTTGATCCTCTCAAATTTCATGCTTTTCAGGTGACCATCAGTAAGTCTTGGAATCGTCTTTGGCATTATAGGGCCAATCTTTTGACTTTGGACGTACAATTAGCATCAGACATTGAGGACTCTCATGCTTTTGGCTTTAATTGTATTTGACTGTCCAATTTATTGAACTTGTATTCTGTGGGCCCAGTTCCAAATGAGGATGACTTGTATCCGTATTTTGGGGTCCACACTTTGAACGATTGTACTTGTTTTGACTTGTATTGGTATAAATGGATGTAATCTCTATTAACCTTCTGATTAGTATGCAATTCTTTGTTAACCCTGTATTTCCGCTACAACGGGGTGTGACAAAAATTGGTATCAGAGACCAGGTTATAGTGAATACAGAGCTATTCCTCGTGAATAACTCAATCTATAGCCATGATCGCTTCATATAGGAAATCTAAGTCTTTAAGGTTTAGGATACTTATCTCGAGAGTTATATTATTTGTCTATAATTAGACCTAACCTGATCAACTACGTCCCGATTATGTAAAATAATATAAGGCTCGAAATAAATATCTTAGATTTGTATATACGTTATAGTTTGAGCTATATTCACAACATACTGTAGATGTGGTGGGAAGGCTGCGGGTGACCCTATATATAAACATTGAAGGTATGTTAGGAATAGAAACTCAAATCGTATGTGTGTGCATAAGGTTTATATACGTGATAGTTTGGATTATATTAACAGCATATTTAAAATGTGGTGGGAAGGCTGCGGGTGACCCTATATATAAGCATTTCAAATATGTTGGTAATAGAAACCCAAACCAAATGTGTGTAATCTAGACAAAGATTTCTTTAAAACTCAAATTGCGTACTGTATCATCCATTTGAGACGTACTGCCTTATCCATTTGACTTATATGGATTCTTTGACTATCTTTTCAGACTAGTCATGTCGGATGGAGTTAGCTCAAATGATGTTGTACCTTGTACACCTCCAGTTCCTGTCTTGGCAAACTCCATTCCTTATGTTCCTGACTCTTATGAAGAGGAACCAATGGAGGAATCGGGCAATGAATCACGCCCTATCAATCTTGTGTCATCTTCCAGTGAGTCTGGAGGCGAACATGTGTCTATCCATGTTCAATCATCTGTAACACCGGTATCTCCATATCAGAGGAGGACTACCGAGGGAGCTCATTTGCCTTATGCTCCTAGAGACCCTTATGCTCCTGGTCCTTCTGCACCAGTTCAGGGCAACGGTGGACTAGGTCTTTCATTCTTTCAGGGAGATCCGTATGCGGCGGGTCCCTCCAGAGCGCCTGTCTACAACCCAAGTGCTGTTATGCCAGTTGCATCTGCAGCTGATAGGTCGGAATATTATCGCCGACAATTGTCAAGGATGAATAATTCCCTCATCTGTACAAGGGAGAAAATAGAGAATCAAGCTCAGGCGCTGACTGGAGCTTATCATCAGGCGGCGGAGGCGTTGACTGTTGCTAGAGAGGGGAAGGAAACTATTGGGAGGTTGATCTGGATACTGTCTGTTGTGGTGGTTTTGGTGGTGGCTTTGCTGGTCGTTGTTATTTGCAAGATGTAATTTTGTAATAAGTCTTTCCATATTGTAAGCCTAGAACTTTTAACAACTCGTACTTCTGTACTTTGAGTTGTAGTCTATCTTTTGGTGGATGTATTTCTCACGTGTCTATAAATCGTATTGCTCCGACCATGTAGTCTATCGTTGTGGATGAAGTTTCCCACATGTTTTTGGACTGTACATACCAGACTATGTAAAATTTTGAACATCAATGAAATACGATTGTCTTTTGGCTTACTTACTTGTTCAGACTATGTCAACTGCTTATTCTTAACTCTAGAAATATGATTTTTCATATTTTTCTTGTCTTGTCTAGTACATGAATTCATACAAGTCAACAATTTGTGACTTGCTTTGTACTGTCATCTGTCTTGCAAAGCTACTTTCTGTTTAACCTATCAAGGAAATCTCTAAACGACATTTCTGTTCATATCTTAGACTTATGGCTCCTAAGACGAAAAGCAAAGTTCAGAAAAAGGCTCCAGTCAAGAAAACTGCACCAAAGAGAGTTACTCGATCCACTCCTTTGAATAATGAAGCTGAACAGGAAGAACCTGTAATCCAGCAAGAACCAGAAACTGCTACTGTCCAGGTGAACACTGGTCCTGGACCTACCCCAAATACTGACGGGGATAATAATATGGCAGCATTTGTAACACAACAGTTGTTGGCTGCTATGCCTACTTTAGTCGCACAGATTACGGCAAGCCTGAACGCAATTAATAACCATCATGCTGACAACAGTAACAATGTCGAGCCTACTGCTGAACAAGTTATCCCACGAGGTCATACTCGCGGGAGTGATTTTAAGACCTTCACTTATTGCAAGCCAAAGGAATTTCATGGCACCGAAGGTCCTGTCGGTCTAATAAATTGGCTAGAGAGCATAGAGGCGGTGCTTCATATCAGCCGTTGTGCCGAAGAGCACAAAGTGGAGTATGCAGCATCTCAGTTTCAAAAGCACGCTCTGTCATGGTGGAACGAACAGATAAGGACTCGTGGCCGAGAGCAGGCATATAGCATACCTTGGTTGAACTTTAAAAGGATGCTCATGGAAAAGTACTGTCCTCATGAGGAAGTACAGAAAATGGAAGGTGAATTCTGGAATCATACTATGGTTGGATTGGACAACGAGAAATACACTACTCGTTTTCATGAGCTGACAAGGCTAGTTCCTCGTATGGTGGATACGGAGGAGAAGTTAGTTGAAAGATACTGTTATGGATTGTCACCTGACATCCGAAGGTTGGTAGCCGCTTTTAATCCTTTGACTCTTCAAGCGGCAGTCAGTGCAACCAACCGGATGGTGATAGACTTGAAAAGAACCCCTGGTCCTTCGGTTGGAACAGAGGGGATCAAGAGAAGAAACGATCAGGTCTCTAGTAGTGGGTTTGGTGACGACGGAAATGGCAAGAGGTTTAAGACTGTCAGAAACTTTGCAGTAGTCACCCAGGACGTCACGAGGTACACTGGTCCAGACCCGAGATGTAACAGGTGTGGTCTCCATCACCGGGGAAATTGTCCTACTTGTAACCGTTGTAAAAGGACAGGACATCTGGCAAAGTTTTGTAAGAACAATGCACCGGCTTCATGTTACGAATGTGGCAGCGAAACCCATATGCGACCCGCTTGTCCACGACTCAATCTAAACCCGAACAACAATGCTATAGTTCCCGTGAGGAACAATGCGGGGGACAATCAAGCTAGGAATCAAGAAGGACAAGGCAGAGGTCGAGTTTTTGCTTTGGAGCTGCTGATGCATGAGAGAGCATTGTAGACGACATATGCCGTGAATGATTTTGACTAATAGGGCGACTTCCAAAATCACCGACTTAAAATATTTAGAACACTTTAATTTGTTTTTTAGAGATCCCTTTGTTCTCAAAGTAATACGTACAAGGCTAAAATACTTATATTTCTTAGGGTTAATTACAAATTTGGTACCTGAACTATACCTCATTTTGCACGTTTCATACCCCGCATTTATTATTTACACTGATCATACCTAAACTATCAATATCTCTACTCGGACCATACCTACAGGTATCATCCGTGTAATTTATTTTTAAAGTTTCCAACTTTCACAAATTTCACCATTCATACCCATGGGTATGGTCAGAGTAGAAAAGTTAATACTTTAGGTATGATCAGTGTAAATAATAAATGCGGGGTATGAAACGTGCAAAATGGGGTATAGTTCAGGTACCAAATTTGTAATTTACCCTATTTCTTATCTATAACCCCTTATAAAGCATATTGACCTCTCCTATTTTAGGAAATTCAGCACTTTTTTATACCCAAAATACCCTTATTTCTTAATCATAATTCCCCTATACACCTAATCTATACTTTTATACTATTTAATAAATAAAACAACCCTCTCTTTAAAAGTTATGGAGGAATTATCTAAAATACCATTAATGATTAAATTACAATATCAGTCATTTATCTTTTAAAATATCTCCATTAACCTTTTACATCAATTACCTTTACATTAATTATCTACACCACTCGACGCCGTCTCCACCACCAACAATCGCCCCCACCACCACCGTTGCCGCCACAACCACCGCCGCATTGCGCGGGTACCATGCTTGCTAGTACAGTAAGATCCATAAGATTTTTGGTAAATAATTAAGAATATAAAAGTGAGCCTAAATAACACATGATACTATATTAAAACGACAAGTGACCTTTTAGTCATATACATAAAAAGGAAATCTTTTAAAGAATAGTTAATTAATTAATAATAAACATATATTACCATTACTATCACATTTCAGATAGAAATAGAAATCTTAATATATAAATCTAATCCCAACTTTAATTTTACTAATACTTTAGATGTTTTTATCTACCAATAAACTAAAACAGGATTGAGATATTCTTGAAACGACACGTGGCGTAATCTTTAATCGACACGTGTCCTTTTAATTTATTTATTTTATTAAATTAGTTTTTTTAATTGTATATAGATTCAATTTTCTTATTAGACTTAGAATTAAACTCTAACTCTTGGCTTATTAATACAAAAGACATTATAACCTTATATGATTGATCGTTTTCTCATAATAATTTGTCTCTTTTTCTTTCTCAATTCTTCAACTCCTATAACTTATATTACTTATAATAAGTTATTAACATGAAGACTTCAAAATTTTGAGTTTACGATCCGAAATCACAAGGCTATTTGCCGTCATCCACTATGCTTACAAGTTCCGATTTTGATGTGATTCTAAAAATTTAAGGTAAATCCAAAACTCTAACTAAACATATATTATATTTATTATAATTTAGCTTCGATCATCGATTTATATTTCATACTCACGAATCATGTATGAGGCATTCGAATTTCTTTATGATACAATCTATATAGCTACCGTACATCGTACGGGTATTAAGACTAGTAGATTATTATTCAAAGAACTCAAAATTAAATACGGTGCATGCAATATAACTTTAGCCCATCTTAAAAGTAAAAATTGAAGACATTACATGTTCAATAATTTCTTAACAAACTTATTACATATCGAGTAGTGTTAGTGTTGACTATTCTCGTCACTAAACAACACTACGGAAAAAAAAATTAAAAATTAAGTATTATAAGTCATTCTTGTGCTCAAAAATGTTACAAGAGAGCGTTTACGAATAACGAATTTATATTGATAATTTGATATAGAGAATAATCTACTATTAAATAGGGTACATTATAATTTATAAAAGCTACATCGATCAACAATTTTGCCAAAAAACAATCAGGAATGGACATTTCAATATAAAGACTGAAAATCATAATATTTTTTCTTCCTGTACGTAACGGTAGCTCTTTTTTAATCAACTTTTAATGATGAGAATATTAATTTCTAACATGTAAAATTATTACATTTGTTTTTTATATTTAACCTCTTCGTCATATATATGGAAGCCATTTTATGATCTCGCACAGCGACTCTAAAAAGCTCTAGTCTGCCGTGATCGAACCCATGCATGGTTTTACATCAAGTCAAATATAACTTTTTTATTTATTTTATGAAGGTAATGTTTTTATTTTATAAAGTAACAAGAACATGGTACATACATGGAACTTTAATTAAGGCGCCATGTAGTCCGACCTAATAAAGGGTAACCGGACCAGACTATCCGCGGCGATGTCGCCGCGGAAAGTCACGTACAGTGTACGGATATTCTTACTCGACTTTCCGCGGCGACATCGCCGCGGAAAGTCGAAAAAGACAAATGGAAATTGTTGGTCAACAGTGTATGGTGTTTGCTCATTGGGCTATAAGTAAACGAAAATTGGTTCATACCTGCTTTCATTTTATATCGCTCTCGTTTTATATCGCTCTCGTTTTATATCGCTCTCGTTTTATAGATTTTTCTACTGCAAAGGTATGTATCCATATTCTGCTTTCATTTTACCATATATATCCATATTACATATACATTTCGCTTTCATTCATTCCGAAGTTGTCCGAACATATTGAACTACCAATATTGCCATGTGTAATTTATATATATATAGTATATTATAACTTTAGATATTTATCCATACATATGTATTATGTTTAATCATATTATTGATATAAATGTGTTTTCAGATGGATATATATATATATATATATATATATATATATATATATATATATATATATATATATATATATATATATATATATATATATATATATATATATATATATATATATATATATATATATATATATATATATATATATATATATATATATATATATATATATATATATATATATATATATATATATATATATATATATATATATATATATATATATATATATATATATATATATATATATATATATATATATATATATATATATATATATATATATATATATATATATATATATATATATATATATATATATATATATATATATATATATATATATATATATATATATATATATATATATATATATATATATATATATATATATATATATATATATATATATATATATATATATATATATATATATATATATATATATATATATATATATATATATATATATATATATATATATATATATATATATATATATATATATATATATATATATATATATATATATATATATATATATATATATATATATATATATATATATATATATATATATATATATATATATATATATATATATATATATATATATATATATATATATATATATATATATATATATATATATATATATATATATATATATATATATATATATATATATATATATATATATATATATATATATATATATATATATATATATATATATATATATATATATATATATATATATATATATATATATATATATATATATATATATATATATATATATATATATATATATATATATATATATATATATATATATATATATATATATATATATATATATATATATATATATATATATATATATATATATATATATATATATATATATATATATATATATATATATATATATATATATATATATATATATATATATATATATATATATATATATATATATATATATATATATATATATATATATATATATATATATATATATATATATATATATATATATATATATATATATATATATATATATATATATATATATATATATATATATATATATATATATATATATATATATATATATATATATATATATATATATATATATATATATATATATATATATATATATATATATATATATATATATATATATATATATATATATATATATATATATATATATATATATATATATATTGTACTCAATTTATCTCACCCCAACTCATATGGTGTTGTCAATAAAATGACCTTAATGTGTAATCTTCATGGGGGAAAAGATAAAAGGTTACTTGGGCTCGTTACAAGGTCAGTAAAAATTGACTGCCCCTTTAGATTGGAAGGCCGCTTGAAAAGCGATGGTGGTTGGACGGTCAACATTATAGACCCGAGACATAATCACTATTCAGCTAACAATCTAGAGGGTTACGCGTACGCAAGAAGGATGAGTGAAGCTGAAAAATCATTTGTGGAAGCTGAATATCATCGCGGTACAGATCCCCGTCATATTCTAAAGCGGTTGAAAGATGAATTTCCAGGAAACTTGAGCCGCAAGGAGGACATTCACAATTTTCTAAAAACGTTACGGAAGAGGGCGGCCGAAAAACATGGGGAAACTCCAATGCAGGTTACATATATAAAATATACATTTTTTAATATTTATTTACTTTGATATGGTATTTGAAACGAACCACATACGCCATTTTGTTCAACCGTCGCAGGTTATGTTCAGTTTGCTACAAGAGCAAAAATACTTGTATTATTACACCACAAATAGTGCAACTGGTCGGTTGCAAAATCTGTTTTTTATACATCCGACTTCTTTTGAGTTGTGGCGTGCATTTCCTTGGGTTATCCAAATAGACGCCACGTACAAAACCAACTTGTACAACATGCCATTGGTCGAGATTGTCGGGGTGACTTCAACAAACAGGACTTTCAGCATATCGTACGCATTTATCACAAGTGAACAGGAACATAATTATAGATGGGTGTTGGAGTGTTTGAAGTCGACCCTAGGTGAAGGGTTTGATGTACGTGTCATACTCACGGACAGGGATCTGGCCCTCATGAAAGCATGCAAAACTGTTATGCCGGAAACATACCATTTACTTTGTAGAACCCACATATGGAGAAACATCGACAAACATTGCATGCCAGCATTCATCGCGCAAGGCAAATGGGGGCCTTTTTACGGATGGTGGAAAAAACTTTATGAATCGCGGACGCTAGAAGAGTACACCGAAAATGAAAAGGATTTAAAAGAAAAGATGGGAAAAGATTTAGACAGTATGTTTAGTGCACATAATTTTTTGAATTTTTTTTTACTTTTTTGGTAAATCACATATATCCACCCGTTTTAACCCAATAGTCAATTTACAGAGATGTACAAGTACTTGCAGAAGGAGTGGCTTTCACCGTACAAGGAAAAGTTTGTGTCCTTTTGGGTCGATCAACATCTCAACTACCGTAACTACACTACCAACAGAGTTGAGGCTGAGCATTCACTCCTGAAGTCCGAGTTGAAGGGCCGATGTACATTTTACAGAATAATTCAATGTGTTAATTCTATCCTCGTCGGGCAACACACAGAAATAAAGGGACAACTGGAAGCGAGCAGGATTTATAGACACGGTAAACACAACTATCCATGTTTGAAGGACCTGCTTTGTGTTGTGTCTGTGACAGCTCTGGATATTATGGTTGAAGAAATTGATCGATTCAAAAATAAGATGGGTAAAGACCGTAGAAAGTGCGGGTGTAAGGTTCGGGCAAGTTGTGGGCTGCCATGTGCTTGCCAAATAGCTTCATACATGCATCACAGTAAGTATATTTAATTAGTCCATATTTGATGTTTTTTTTTAAAATGCAAAAAATTTATATTTGCTTTTAAATAATGTAGGCAAACGTGTTGAGGTGGAGAACATAGATTGCTTTTGGAGAAAGCTAGACTTAACACCGTCGACGTGCCTGCCGGACAATGATTATCGAAAAGACTCAGATGATGACGAATGTATCAATGATTTAATAGAGGATGTTAAGGTAAAGATAAAGCAGCAACCGAAGGCCCAGAGGAAAAACTGGATATCAAAAATAAAAGACATCGTCTATCCGGGGAGAACCAAAATTAAAGACCCTTCCGTTATTAAAAATAAACGTGGAAGACCAATCGGAGCAAAGAAAAAAATACCTCAAGTACGTCCAATCATAATTGATGTATAGTTAATTGATTTATTATATGTAAGTGCATCCTGTTTGAACCTATAATTCGAAGTCTAATTAATTGATCTATTATTTGTTGCAGGTGCCCGACATTAACATACCAACGGCAAATACAGCACCTTCCGGTCTTCAAAAATCCAAGTCGGTTCAATTTTCCAGACCGACTTTTCAGGATACCCAGTCCATGGGGGGGTTTTCCGATCGTTTTTCGCAGTCGTCATTCTTTGCAGAGGGCCAGTATGGGAGAAACAGTGAATATGTGAGCACACAATGGCCTCAAAGTGGGAGAGAGAGTGAATATATGGGCACCGAATCACGGTTCGCGGACAGTACAACTTTCTTCGACGAACCTTATAACCAACCACAGTGGGGTCAAAGTGGCAGACAGAGCGAATCACATTTCCCAGACACACAAAGTTTTTTCGCAGACCCGAATAACCAAACGCAAGGAGAAACGTCCAGCTTTGTTGATCAACTCTTTGGGAGACCACATACACAGAACTTCTCTGAACCGGTTACACACAACTTCTTCGAGACGGAGTCAACATGGACTGACATGAGAACATATCTTCATCAACTCCCTTTTTACTTTCAACGTTACGTTGTGGATATCAAAAATGTTTCATCTGATGGTAACTGTGGATTTCGGGCACTGGCTGTTGCTTTGGGTGAATCTGAGGAAAAGTTCGAGTGGATTCGCAAACTAATGCTAGAGGAGTATGAGTCCAAACTCGGATACTATGAGGTTGCATTCGGTGGTGAAGCAAAACGCATACATACTTTGCTTCAAATCTCTTATCCCCATGGTCGCCCATATGAACACTGGATGATGATTCCATATTGCGCTATGCTTCTGTCCAATGCTTTGGGTCTTATAATTATCTGTTTAAGTGTCAAAGAAAACATCACATGTTTCCCTTTTTGGAAGGGGCCAGGCCAGCTATACCGTGACGAGCCGATATGCATTGGCCTGGTATCGGGAAATTCACATTTTGTTACGGTTTATTTAGACAAGGACTGCCCATTGCCTTACCCCTCAGCTTGGGGATTTGATAAACCTGCATCGCATGCCTGGGCAGTTAATGCGAAGTACAAAGACCGTTTGGCTGATTACGACAGACACATTCAAGCTACTAAGGCACCTCCGCGATTTCAGCAGATTGATTAGTTGAATTATATTGTATAATACTTGGTTTGTAAGGTTTTCCGTTTTTGTGTAAATTGATGTATTTTAAACTTAAATCAAATAGTTGTTATTATTATTTTAAAATACTATTATTTTAAAATAATAGTTTAATTTTGTTATTATTTTTTTACTTATATTTGTTATTATGCATATATTTGATGTTTAATTTTTTTCCCTGTTTACATATATTTTTTTCACTTTTTACATATACGTATACTAATGACTATATTGTTAAACATGAATATCATAACCAACACAACATAATATAAATTTATAACTAAACCACAAACACAATTAACACCCATGTTTAAAAATATATTGTTTATAACAACCAAATACTAATAATTATCATTGTCCTCATCATCATCATTACCCAAATTTATAGATCCTAAAGAGAACGGAGAGGTGGGAGCAAATTGCGAGTCATATGTAGAGGAGGGATCACTTTGCGAGCCATGACCATGTGCAGCATCGGACCAATTAAATACAGCATCAGCATCAAACCAAGCCACCTGCGGAGGATCAAAGTTGAGATCGAAAGGGGTCTGCGATGCTCCAGCCTGGCTACCCTGAGCATGAGATGGTCCACCCTGGCTACCCTGACCATGATGGATATGACTACCCTGTGGCTGCGTCAAATGAGTGTAGTCATACTCTGTGTCTCCCACACCCCGAACGATCCTCCCTAGGCCACGGCGGTGGCCCGGCCGGTTTCCAAATGTAGCCGGAAAAAGTTCTGGCTGCGGTGTTGGGACGGGGTCCCGTTCACGCTCCTCCTTCTTCTCCTTGAGCTTGTCCTGAATCACGTTAAATGTATATATATATATATAAGGTTGATAAAATGAGTAAGTAATATATATATATAATTAATTTTTTTAAGTTATTTATATTTATATATATATATCTTTTTATAGTTATTTTTGTATATACTTTTTATACTTCATTTTTAATATACATTTTATACAAATTGTCACATTTACTTTTATACTATTTACAACTTATGTTTTTATTACTTTTATAGTTATTTTTGTATATACTTTTTATACTTCATTTTTAATATACATTTTATACAAATTGTCACATTTACTTTTATACTATTTACAACTTATGTTTTTATTACTTTTATAGTTATTTTTGTATATACTTTTTATACTTCATTTTTAATATACATTTTATACAAATTGTCACATTTACTTTTATACTATTTACAACTTATGTTTTTATTACTTTTATAGTTATTTTTGTATATACTTTTTATACTTCATTTTTAATATACATTTTATACAAATTGTCACATTTACTTTTATACTATTTACAACTTATGTTTTTATTACTTTTATAGTTATTTTTGTATATACTTTTTATACTTCATTTTTAATATACATTTTATACAAATTGTCACATTTACTTTTATACTATTTACAACTTATGTTTTTATTACTTTTATAGTTATTTTTGTATATACTTTTTATACTTCATTTTTAATATACATTTTATACAAATTGTCACATTTACTTTTATACTATTTATAACTTATCTTTTTATTACTTTTATAGTTATTTTTAAAAGGTTAAAATTTTATATACTTATTTAAATTTGTTTTATATTTTTATTTTCGTACTTAAATTTTGTTATATTTTCTAAAAGTTTTGTTAAAACTTTATTTTTATACTTATATAATCTAATTTTATACAAATTGTACATTTACTTTTATACTATTTATAACTTATCTTTTTATTACTTTTATAGTTATTTTTAAAAGGTTAAAATTTTATATACTTATTTAAATTTGTTTTATATTTTTATTTTCGTACTTAAATTTTGTTATATTTTCTACAAGTATTTTATATATTTTTTTTTTTTATATTTCTTTTTATTATTTTATAGTATTTATAGTTATCTTTTATATATATCTTTTATAGTTATTTTTGTATATACTTTTTATACTTCATTTTTAATATACATTTTATACAAATTGTCACATTTACTTTTATACTATTTACAACTTATGTTTTTATTACTTTTATAGTTATTTTTGTATATACTTTTTATACTTCATTTTTAATATACATTTTATACAAATTGTCACATTTACTTTTATACTATTTATAACTTATCTTTTTATTACTTTTATAGTTATTTTTAAAAGGTTAAAATTTTATATACTTATTTAAATTTGTTTTATATTTTTATTTTCGTACTTAAATTTGTTATATTTTCTAAAGTATTTTATATATTTTTTTATTTTTATATTATCTTTTTATTATAGTTATTTTTGTATATACTTTTTATACTTCATTTTTAATATACATTTTATACAAATTGTCACATTTACTTTTATACTATTTACAACTTATGTTTTTATTACTTTTATACGTATATTTGTATAATTTTATACTATTTATAACTTATCTTTTTATTACTTTTATAGTTATTTTTAAAAGGTTAAAATTTTATATACTTATTTAAATTTGTTTTATATTTTTATTTTCGTACTTAAATTTGTTATATTTTCTACAAGTATTTTATATACTTATTTAAATTTGTTTTATATTTTTTTTAAAAGTTTTTTATAGTTACTTATATATATATATATTTTTTTATTTACTTATATATATATCTTTTTATAGTTATTTTTGTATATACTTTTTATACTTCATTTTTAATATACATTTTATACAAATTGTCACATTTACTTTTATACTATTTCCAACTTATGTTTTTATTACTTTTATACGTATATTTTTAAAGTTATAATTTTATATATTTCTTTTATACTATTTAAACTTGTTTTATATTTCTTTTTTTCGTACTTAAATTTTGTTATATTTTTTAAAGTTATAATTTTATATACTTATTTAAATTTGTTTTATATTTCTTTTTCACTTATTTTGATAGTATTTTTTTAAAACTTGTTTTTCATACTTATATACTCTAGTTATATATATTTTTATTTATATTTATTTATTTATGTTTCTTTTTTTATACCTTGTTTTTTTATAATTTTTTTTTAAAAGTTTTGTTAAAACTTTATTTTTATACTTATATAATCTAATTTTATACAAATTACCTTTTTCTATATAATCTTTTCTACCTATCTTTTATAGTATTATGATTTTTTTCTACTTCATTTTTTCTTAAACTATTGGGGATTTTTGACAACACTAACATATTAACACTAACAATTTGCTTACCAATAACACAAGAATAACAACAATTACAAACCACTAATTTTTCACTTATAACAATGACAATACTAACTAATAATCCTAACACATCAATTTACAATACTAATAAACCTAAAAAATCTATAGAAAATAAAATACAAACATAAACCAAAACTATCAAAAAACAAATAAAAGCAAACAAAAAAGGGTAATGGCCAGAAATAAAAGCAAAAATAAAGGGTGATGGCCGGAAAATACATACCTTGTCGGGAAAAATGGCCGGAAAACTCGCCGGAAAAAGTGATGGCCGGATTTAAAAAATAGGGTTTTGGTTGAGATTTGTTTGGTATTTTAAAAGAGAGATGGGGATGGTGGTAAGGAAAGTCGCCGCGGAAAGTTGGCCGGTAAGGAAAGTCGCCGCGGAAAGTTGGCCGGAAAGTTTGCCGGAATAATTGGAGAAAAGAGGTGTATTTTGATTTTGGAGGTGTATTTTGATGTTGGTTTCGTTCGGCAGGAAGAAAAGAAGAAAAAGAAGTGATGGGGATAAGAAGAAAAGAAGGTTTAATAAGAAAGAAACGGACGGTCAAGTTTGAATCGCGAAATTCGAGGAGACTTTCCGCGGCGATATCGCCGCGGAAAGTTTGGTCAAAGTCATCACGCAATTAATGCTGGTGGTTTTAAGTCAGTTTTGTCTTTTCCGACTTTCCGCGGCGACATCGCCGCGGAAAGTTTCTGGTCCGGTTACCTTTTATTCTATGGTCGGGGTACGCGTGGCGTTAATTAATTATAATTTAAAACAATCCTAGAACCAACACATTGAAACCCGACAATTATTCAGACTCCATGACCCAAAAAATTAATTCTCGAAATTGCAAAGTGTGACACGACACTCAACAATAAAGGGAACAACTTGACATCAATATCCAAACATATGTGTAAGTAACTAAGTATAATTAAAAACATTGCATTCATATATAAGTGTAACCACTTATGAGTGATCACCCGATAAACATGAAAACGTTGAACAACATCTAAACAAGTAAACAATATAGACCATCACAGTTGAAATTTTGGTCATTTTAAAGCAAACTACTGCTGAGAGCACTTTCAATGAGAGTGTATTAGGAGTGTATTGGGAGAAATTGTGGTGGTGAGTGGTGACTACTGAGTGTATTGGGAGTTTCTTTTTCGGGTAAATTACACTTTTCGTCCCTGAAGTTGGCAGCTTTTGCACTTTTCGTCCCTAACCTTTATTTATTACAATTTTAACCTTAAACTTGTCAAATTTTTGCAATCAACGTCCAAGTGGCTTACGGTGTGAAATTATGGCCGTTAGCCATGGCACGCGCGATTCACGTGAGGGCAAAAAAGACATTTCGCCACTCCCCTCATATATATACTCCCCTTTTCCCTTATTTTCACTCATTTTACGATTAATATAACAAAAAACACACACACATAAACCCTAAAATCGATCTGCTTGAAAACCCCCAAAAATTAGGTCAAACCCCATATCTGCTTGAAAACCCCCAAAAATTAGGTCAAACCCCATATCTGCTCGAACGAAAATCAAGTTTCCATGGCTGTTCGTTGCTTTTGCGGTCTAATAGCAAGTGTTCGTTGTTCGTGGACTGAGAGGAACCCTGGAAGAAGGTTCTTTTGTTGTTCTCAAGTAAGTAGAATGTAAAATTCTTTGAAAACCTTTATTTATTTGAAAAAAGTTATAAACTTTGAATATGTATAATGTAAAATGATATTCCAGATCCCTAACTGTGGGTTATTTGCATGGATTGACCCACCAATGTGCCAGCGAGCTGTTGATATCATACCCGGATTGCTCAAGGGAAGGAACAAATTGGAAGCAACAATAAAGAAGAAGGAAAATGAAAACCGCTGCTTGAAGAGGTCTTTATTCCTCAGTTGGTGTATTTCTGGTTTGGTGATCGGTTATCTGTTGAAGAAATGTGAAATATGACTACTAAAAGTCAATTTTTTGGGCAGTTGTGGTAAGAACAATTGTAGTTTGGGAATGTAATATGTAGATAATGTGGAATGTACTATGTAGATTATGTGTTGTAAGAACAATGTCCTTAGTGATGGTCTTTTGTAATGTCTTTTGTAATATTTTTTGATGTATTTGAATGGAAATAGCAGAAGGAAGTGGCTTTGGTACAATGGAATTGTGTATTGGAAATGCAATTAGGTTGACTAAAATGCAATTAAGAAAATGCAGGTTTTGGAAATGGCATTGAGATATTTTTAGGTTGACTAAAAATAGTCAAACTATTAACAAAATACAATGGAAATACAAAGTAAATTAAGATAAATAGAAATAACAAAATGCATGTTTGACATTTAAAAGTCAACAAGCTGCACATGAAAATACAAAGTAAATTAAGATAAATAGAAATAACAAAATGCATGTTTGACATTTAAAAGTCAACAAGCTGCACATGAAAATACAAAGTAAATTAAGATAAAAGAATACAAAATGCATGTTTGACATTTAAAAGTCAACAAGCTGCACATGAAAATACAAAGTAAATTAAGATAAAAGAATACAAAAGCATGTTTGACATTTAAAAGTCAACAAGCTGCACATGAAAATACAAAGTAAATTAAGATAAATAGAAATAACAAAATGCATGTTTGACATTTAAAAGTCAACAAGCTGCACATGAAAATACAAAGTAAATTAAGATAAATAGAAATAACAAAATGCATGTTTGACATTTAAAAGTCAACAAGCTGCACATGAAAATACAAAGTAAATTAAGATAAAAGAAATAACAAAATGCATGTTTGACATTTAAAAGTCAACAAGCTGCACATGAAAATACAAAGTAAATTAAGATAAATAGAAATAACAAAATGCATGTTTGACATTTAAAAGTCAACAAGCTGCACATGAAAATACAAAGTAAATTAAGATAAAAGAAATACAAAATGCATGTTTGACATTTAAAAGTCAACAAGCTGCACATGAAAATACAAAGTAAATTAAGATAAAAGAATACAAAATGCATGTTTGACATTTAAAAGTCAACAAGCTGCACATGAAAATACAAAGTAAATTAAGATAAAAGAATACAAAAGCATGTTTGACATTTAAAAGTCAACAAGCTGCACATGAAAATACAAAGTAAATTAAGATAAATAGAAATAACAAAAGCATGTTTGACATTTAAAAGTCAACAAGCTGCACATGAAAATACAAAGTAAATTAAGATAAATAGAAATAACAAAATGCATGTTTGACATTTAAAAGTCAACAAGCTGCACATGAAAATACAAAGTAAATTAAGATAAAAGAAATAACAAAATGCATGTTTGACATTTAAAAGTCAACAAGCTGCACATGAAAATACAAAGTAAATTAAGATAAATAGAAATAACAAAATGCATGTTTGACATTTAAAAGTCAACAAGCTGCACATGAAAATACAAAGTAAATTAAGATAAAAGAATACAAAATGCATGTTTGACATTTAAAAGTCAACAAGCTGCACATGAAAATACAAAGTAAATTAAGATAAAAGAATACAAAAGCATGTTTGACATTTAAAAGTCAACAAGCTGCACATGAAAATACAAAGTAAATTAAGATAAAAGAATAACAAAATGCATGTTTGACATTTAAAAGTCAACAAGCTGCACATGAAAATACAAAGTAAATTAAGATAAATAGAAATAACAAAATGCATGTTTGACATTTAAAAGTCAACAAGCTGCACATGAAAATACAAAGTAAATTAAGATAAAAGAAATACAAAATGCATGTTTGACATTTAAAAGTCAACAAGCTGCACATGAAAATACAAAGTAAATTAAGATAAAAGAAATAACAAAATGCATGTTTGACATTTAAAAGTCAACAAGCTGCACATGAAAATACAAAGTAAATTAAGATAAAAGTAATACAAAATGCATGTTTGACATTTAAAAGTCAACAAGCTGCACATGAAAATACAAAGTAAATTAAGATAAATGCAATTAAGAAAATGCAGGTTTTGGAAATGGCATTGAGATATGGGAAATGGCATGATGGCATGTTTGAGCTATGGAAATAACATACTTGGTATGGAAAATGGCATTGAGCTATTTTTAGGTTGACTAAAATAGTCAAACTAATAACAAAATACAGGTTTTGGAAATGATTGAGCAATTTTGACTAAAAAATGCACTTTGTCTTATAAATTAAAGACAAGTACATACCTTTTTTGTGGTACATTTTCTGATTGACCCTTGCATGCCCTAGAGTTATGACCTTTCTGTCTACACTTTCCACAAGTGACTGTCTTTCCCTTCTTAGACAGTTTCCCATTGTTGACAAAAGATGGTTCATTCTCAGTTGCACTTCTCTTTCTTTTCTTTTTTGGCCTACCAACTTGGGTATGGTGATAAGGAGGTAGTATCTTGATTGGGCAGTCACTAACAGGCCAGTAAGTTGCACCAACAATGGGTTGAATCTTAAATGAATAAACCTTTTTCCATGTCTCTAGTGTGTAAGCAGTGTGTACCCAGTCCTCTGGTATTCCTACATCATAACCATACTTATGCATGTTATCTAGAGTGGCCACTGCATGTCTGCAAGGGATGCCTGTCAATTGCCACTTCCTACAAGAACAAGTCCTCTGTACCATATTCACCACACATTGGTCATTCCATGGCCCTGTCACTTGGTACATATTCTCCCCATTGAAAATGACATTGTACCTAGAGGCTTCTTCCTTAGTTGCATTTAGAATTAGGGTTGCTGTTGGGGTCAGTGGACCAGTAGATACATCTATGACCTCTTGTACACCAACTAGCCTTTTCATAAGGTACTCTCTCACAAACTCCAAACAAGTGATAATAGGTCTATCTCTACCCTTAACAAGCTTACTGTTGAAAGACTCACATATATTGTTCAACAGTATGTCACATTTAGCCCTACCTGTTATGAAGATAGACCACTAATAATGTAATTTACAACCAAAATAGACATAATACTTGCATTTTACATCCAAATAAACATTTAACTTACCAGAGAAGTGAGCTCTTGACCATGATTCTGCTGGTATAGCCCTTAGCCAGTCATAAGCCCTAGAATCTTGTCTCCTTATCTCCTCCATTGCACGCTCAAATTCAACCACAGTTGTCCTGGTAGCTGCAAACCACAGTTGATGTCTTAACCCACATCCTTTGAACTTGTTTTTCAAGTTCTCATGGATATGCCTCAGGCAGAACCTATGTTCTGCACTTGGGAAGAGCCTGTTAATGGCTTGGAGGATACCCTAAATCATAATTAAACAGAATTAAACAGAAATTAAACAGAACTAAACAGAATTAAACAGTTTTAAACAGAATTAAACAGAATTAAACAGAATTAAACAGAATTAAACAGAATTAAACAGAATTAAACAGAATTAAACAGAATTAAACAGAATTAAACAGATTTAAACAGAATTAAACATAATTAAACATAATTAAACATAATTAAATATAATTAAACATAATTAAACATAATTAAACATAATTAAACATAATTAAACATAATTAAACATAATTAAACATAATTAAACATAATTAAACATAATTAAACATAATTAAACATAATTAAACATAATTAAACATAATTAAACATAATTAAACATAATTAAACATAATTAAACATAATTAAACATAATTAAACATAATTAAACATAATTAAACATAATTAAACATAATTAAACATAATTAAACATAATTAAACATAATTAAACATAATTAAACATAATTAAACATAATTAAACATAATTAAACATAATTAAACATAATTAAACATAATTAAACATAATTAAACATAATTAAACATAATTAAACATAATTAAACATAATTAAACATAATTAAACATAATTAAACATAATTAAACATAATTAAACATAATTAAACATAATTAAACATAATTAAACATAATTAAACATAATTAAACATAATTAAACATAATTAAACATAATTAAACATAATTAAACATAATTAAACATAATTAAACATAATTAAACATAATTAAACATAATTAAACATAATTAAACATAATTAAACATAATTAAACATAATTAAACATAATTAAACATAATTAAACATAATTAAACATAATTAAACATAATTAAACATAATTAAACATAATTAAACATAATTAAACATAATTAAACATAATTAAACATAATTAAACATAATTAAACATAATTAAACATAATTAAACATAATTAAACATAATTAAACATAATTAAACATAATTAAACATAATTAAACATAATTAAACATAATTAAACATAATTAAACATAATTAAACATAATTAAACATAATTAAACATAATTAAACATAATTAAACATAATTAAACATAATTAAACATAATTAAACATAATTAAACATAATTAAACATAATTAAACATAATTAAACATAATTAAACATAATTAAACATAATTAAACATAATTAAACATAATTAAACATAATTAAACATAATTAAACATAATTAAACATAATTAAACATAATTAAACATAATTAAACATAATTAAACATAATTAAACATAATTAAACATAATTAAACATAATTAAACATAATTAAACATAATTAAACATAATTAAACATAATTAAACATAATTAAACATAATTAAACATAATTAAACATAATTAAACATAATTAAACATAATTAAACATAATTAAACATAATTAAACATAATTAAACATAATTAAACATAATTAAACATAATTAAACATAATTAAACATAATTAAACATAATTAAACATAATTAAACATAATTAAACATAATTAAACATAATTAAACATAATTAAACATAATTAAACATAATTAAACATAATTAAACATAATTAAACATAATTAAACATAATTAAACATAATTAAACATAATTAAACATAATTAAACATAATTAAACATAATTAAACATAATTAAACATAATTAAACATAATTAAACATAATTAAACATAATTAAACATAATTAAACATAATTAAACATAATTAAACATAATTAAACATAATTAAACATAATTAAACATAATTAAACATAATTAAACATAATTAAACATAATTAAACATAATTAAACATAATTAAACATAATTAAACATAATTAAACATAATTAAACATAATTAAACATAATTAAACATAATTAAACATAATTAAACATAATTAAACATAATTAAACATAATTAAACATAATTAAACATAATTAAACATAATTAAAACATAATTAAACTTCTGGTTTTCAAGCAATTGTGGTGTGGTCTAAAAGTTTTAACAGTCCAATTTTCTTCCTCTCCTGGTTTTGACACATGTAGGGTCCAAGGACAAGTGGGTGTTTTGGTTTTGACCTTTTTACCCTCACTTGTCTCCCCTTTTGTTGCTTTGTTGTTGGATTCCTCCTCATTGTTGGGCCCCTTATTGTTATTCTTATTGGACCCCACAGTTGGGCTACTGGACCCCTTCCTTCTCACAGGCAACTTTGTAGGAATCCTGTTTGATGTTAAAGTTGGGATATAACCATGACAAACAGCCCTAATCCTCTCATGATCATTCTTCACTATCTTGATATCCCTTCTAGTCTCAACTAAATGATTTTTCAACAACACTTGAATCTCTTTTCTATCCTTAAAGGTCTGACCAAGATGGAATGGTGGTGTTATATATTTCTCACCCCTTGAAATATGCTCCACCTTCAACCTTCTTAAATTCTGTTTTCTTTCAATCCCTTCTTCATCAGAGCCACATCCACTGTCATACTCATCAAAGTCTATAGCTAACACTTCATTGGCCATATTTAACTCACCAACAGCAGTTTCAACCCCTTTCCCAACCCAGTTTACATCATACCTTTCAAATTTACCCTTAAAGTGAGACATATCTACATCTACATCAAACACAAGGTCACCCTTTTCAAGCAAATCTTCCATACTTTCATTAGCAGCATCACCCTCATTATTGACAAAACCCTCATTAGCAGCATCACCCTCATTATTGACAAAACCCTCATTAGCAGCATCACCCTCATTATTGAAAAAACCCTCATTACCCTCAAATCCACCACCCTCATTACCCTCAAATCCACCACCCTCATTAGCATTAGGTTCATCCAAACCACCACCCTCATTACAATTACCCTCTAAACCATCAATGTTATTGTCATTTTCCACCAAATCATCATTCTGTTCAAACAGCCTACGCATGCTACTTGTCTCACCTCTATCAGTTGTTATAATGTGATTAAGCAAAATAGTTTTCTCATGTTCAACATAAACCTCTATAAACCTAGTTCTCTTTGCATGCTTCAACATTAGGTCTACATCTTCCTGAGTACTTAAACCAACCAGACCATCATCCAAGTTTCCCCCAGGTTTCTTAAAATGGTAAAACATTTTACTCTTAGGATCATGACCAAGGCTCTCAAGTACTTGCGTAATATTACTAATACTAAAAGTGTCGAAATTAAGCCAGTCACATATTACCTTCTTTCCAATAATGTAACGTCTTCCTGGAAAATAGGTAAAACCGCCAGCATGATGCAGTTCCATTGAAAAAAATTCAGGGTACATATCTGCATGTTGAAAAAAAAAGTAATATTTAAAAAAAATTAATTATATTGAAAAAATTTAATTTAAAAAAAAAAAAAAAAAAAAAAAAAAAAAAAAAAAAAAAAAAAAAAAAAAAAAAAAAAAAAAAAAAAAAAAAAAAAAAAAAAAAAAAAAAAAAAAAAAAAAAAAAAAAAAAAAAAAAAAAAAAAAAAAAAAAAAAAAAAAAAAAAAAAAAAAAAAAAAAAAAAAAAAAAAAAAAAAAAAAAAAAAAAAAAAAAAAAAAAAAAAAAAAAAAAAAAAAAAAAAAAAAAAAAAAAAAAAAAAAAAAAAAAAAAAAAAAAAAAAAAAAAAAAAAAAAAAAAAAAAAAAAAAAAAAAAAAAAAAAAAAAAAAAAAAAAAAAAAAAAAAAAAAAAAAAAAAAAAAAAAAAAAAAAAAAAAAAAAAAAAAAAAAAAAAAAAAAAAAAAAAAAAAAAAAAAAAAAAAAAAAAAAAAAAAAAAAAAAAAAAAAAAAAAAAAAAAAAAAAAAAAAAAAAAAAAAAAAAAAAAAAAAAAAAAAAAAAAAAAAAAAAAAAAAAAAAAAAAAAAAAAAAAAAAAAAAAAAAAAAAAAAAAAAAAAAAAAAAAAAAAAAAAAAAAAAAAAAAAAAAAAAAAAAAAAAAAAAAAAAAAAAAAAAAAAAAAAAAAAAAAAAAAAAAAAAAAAAAAAAAAAAAAAAAAAAAAAAAAAAAAAAAAAAAAAAAAAAAAAAAAAAAAAAAAAAAAAAAAAAAAAAAAAAAAAAAAAAAAAAAAAAAAAAAAAAAAAAAAAAAAAAAAAAAAAAAAAAAAAAAAAAAAAAAAAAAAAAAAAAAAAAAAAAAAAAAAAAAAAAAAAAAAAAAAAAAAAAAAAAAAAAAAAAAAAAAAAAAAAAAAAAAAAAAAAAAAAAAAAAAAAAAAAAAAAAAAAAAAAAAAAAAAAAAAAAAAAAAAAAAAAAAAAAAAAAAAAAAAAAAAAAAAAAAAAAAAAAAAAAAAAAAAAAAAAAAAAAAAAAAAAAAAAAAAAAAAAAAAAAAAAAAAAAAAAAAAAAAAAAAAAAAAAAAAAAAAAAAAAAAAAAAAAAAAAAAAAAAAAAAAAAAAAAAAAAAAAAAAAAAAAAAAAAAAAAAAAAAAAAAAAAAAAAAAAAAAAAAAAAAAAAAAAAAAAAAAAAAAAAAAAAAAAAAAAAAAAAAAAAAAAAAAAAAAAAAAAAAAAAAAAAAAAAAAAAAAAAAAAAAAAAAAAAAAAAAAAAAAAAAAAAAAAAAAAAAAAAAAAAAAAAAAAAAAAAAAAAAAAAAAAAAAAAAAAAAAAAAAAAAAAAAAAAAAAAAAAAAAAAAAAAAAAAAAAAAAAAAAAAAAAAAAAAAAAAAAAAAAAAAAAAAAAAAAAAAAAAAAAAAAAAAAAAAAAAAAAAAAAAAAAAAAAAAAAAAAAAAAAAAAAAAAAAAAAAAAAAAAAAAAAAAAAAAAAAAAAAAAAAAAAAAAAAAAAAAAAAAAAAAAAAAAAAAAAAAAAAAAAAAAAAAAAAAAAAAAAAAAAAAAAAAAAAAAAAAAAAAAAAAAAAAAAAAAAAAAAAAAAAAAAAAAAAAAAAAAAAAAAAAAAAAAAAAAAAAAAAAAAAAAAAAAAAAAAAAAAAAAAAAAAAAAAAAAAAAAAAAAAAAAAAAAAAAAAAAAAAAAAAAAAAAAAAAAAAAAAAAAAAAAAAAAAAAAAAAAAAAAAAAAAAAAAAAAAAAAAAAAAAAAAAAAAAAAAAAAAAAAAAAAAAAAAAAAAAAAAAAAAAAAAAAAAAAAAAAAAAAAAAAAAAAAAAAAAAAAAAAAAAAAAAAAAAAAAAAAAAAAAAAAAAAAAAAAAAAAAAAAAAAAAAAAAAAAAAAAAAAAAAAAAAAAAAAAAAAAAAAAAAAAAAAAAAAAAAAAAAAAAAAAAAAAAAAAAAAAAAAAAAAAAAAAAAAAAAAAAAAAAAAAAAAAAAAAAAAAAAAAAAAAAAAAAAAAAAAAAAAAAAAAAAAAAAAAAAAAAAAAAAAAAAAAAAAAAAAAAAAAAAAAAAAAAAAAAAAAAAAAAAAAAAAAAAAAAAAAAAAAAAAAAAAAAAAAAAAAAAAAAAAAAAAAAAAAAAAAAAAAAAAAAAAAAAAAAAAAAAAAAAAAAAAAAAAAAAAAAAAAAAAAAAAAAAAAAAAAAAAAAAAAAAAAAAAAAAAAAAAAAAAAAAAAAAAAAAAAAAAAAAAAAAAAAAAAAAAAAAAAAAAAAAAAAAAAAAAAAAAAAAAAAAAAAAAAAAAAAAAAAAAAAAAAAAAAAAAAAAAAAAAAAAAAAAAAAAAAAAAAAAAAAAAAAAAAAAAAAAAAAAAAAAAAAAAAAAAAAAAAAAAAAAAAAAAAAAAAAAAAAAAAAAAAAAAAAAAAAAAAAAAAAAAAAAAAAAAAAAAAAAAAAAAAAAAAAAAAAAAAAAAAAAAAAAAAAAAAAAAAAAAAAAAAAAAAAAAAAAAAAAAAAAAAAAAAAAAAAAAAAAAAAAAAAAAAAAAAAAAAAAAAAAAAAAAAAAAAAAAAAAAAAAAAAAAAAAAAAAAAAAAAAAAAAAAAAAAAAAAAAAAAAAAAAAAAAAAAAAAAAAAAAAAAAAAAAAAAAAAAAAAAAAAAAAAAAAAAAAAAAAAAAAAAAAAAAAAAAAAAAAAAAAAAAAAAAAAAAAAAAAAAAAAAAAAAAAAAAAAAAAAAAAAAAAAAAAAAAAAAAAAAAAAAAAAAAAAAAAAAAAAAAAAAAAAAAAAAAAAAAAAAAAAAAAAAAAAAAAAAAAAAAAAAAAAAAAAAAAAAAAAAAAAAAAAAAAAAAAAAAAAAAAAAAAAAAAAAAAAAAAAAAAAAAAAAAAAAAAAAAAAAAAAAAAAAAAAAAAAAAAAAAAAAAAAAAAAAAAAAAAAAAAAAAAAAAAAAAAAAAAAAAAAAAAAAAAAAAAAAAAAAAAAAAAAAAAAAAAAAAAAAAAAAAAAAAAAAAAAAAAAAAAAAAAAAAAAAAAAAAAAAAAAAAAAAAAAAAAAAAAAAAAAAAAAAAAAAAAAAAAAAAAAAAAAAAAAAAAAAAAAAAAAAAAAAAAAAAAAAAAAAAAAAAAAAAAAAAAAAAAAAAAAAAAAAAAAAAAAAAAAAAAAAAAAAAAAAAAAAAAAAAAAAAAAAAAAAAAAAAAAAAAAAAAAAAAAAAAAAAAAAAAAAAAAAAAAAAAAAAAAAAAAAAAAAAAAAAAAAAAAAAAAAAAAAAAAAAAAAAAAAAATATCAATCAGAGCATAATCAGATTACCTGAGCGATCCATGGCTGATTGTGTCTCAATTTCGTTGAAATTCTTGATTTTTGTTCGGTTTTAGAGATTTGCACATCGATCCGCGTTTCTCATTTGCGGATCCTATTTTCTCATACCTTTTCTTATAAAGGAACCTCTAAACTTTCTAAGTGTTTGATCCGCATTTCTACATTTGCGGATCCAATTTTCTCATACCTTTTCTCATAAAGAAACCTCTAAACTTTCTAAGTGTTTGATCCGCATTTCTACATTTGCGGATCCAATTTTCTCATACCTTTTCTCATAAAGAAACCTCTAAACTTTCTAAGTGTTTGATCCGCATTTCTACATTTGCGGATCCAATTTTCTCATACCTTTTCTCATAAAGAAACCTCTAAACTTTCTAAGTGTTTGATCCGCATTTCTACATTTGCGGATCCAATTTTCTCATACCTTTTCTCATAAAGAAACCTCTAAACTTTCTAAGTGTTTGATCCGCATTTCTACATTTGCGGATCCAATTTTCTCATACCTTTTCTCATAAAGAAACCTCTAAACTTTCTAAGTGTTTGATCCGCATTTCTACATTTGCGGATCCAATTTTCTCATACCTTTTCTCATAAAGAAACCTCTAAACTTTCTAAGTGTTTGATCCGCATTTCTACATTTGCGGATCCAATTTTCTCATACCTTTTCTCATAAAGAAACCTCTAAACTTTCTAAGTGTTTGATCCGCATTTCTACATTTGCGGATCCAATTTTCTCATACCTTTTCTCATAAAGAAACCTCTAAACTTTCTAAGTGTTTGATCCGCATTTCTACATTTGCGGATCCAATTTTCTCATACCTTTTCTCATAAAGAAACCTCTAAACTTTCTAAGTGTTTGATCCGCATTTCTACATTTGCGGATCCAATTTTCTCATACCTTTTCTCATAAAGAAACCTCTAAACTTTCTAAGTGTTTGATCCGCATTTCTACATTTGCGGATCCAATTTTCTCATACCTTTTCTCATAAAGAAACCTCTAAACTTTCTAAGTGTTTGATCCGCATTTCTACATTTGCGGATCCAATTTTCTCATACCTTTTCTCATAAAGAAACCTCTAAACTTTCTAAGTGTTTGATCCGCATTTCTACATTTGCGGATCCAATTTTCTCATACCTTTTCTCATAAAGAAACCTCTAAACTTTCTAAGTGTTTGATCCGCATTTCTACATTTGCGGATCCAATTTTCTCATACCTTTTCTCATAAAGAAACCTCTAAACTTTCTAAGTGTTTGATCCGCATTTCTACATTTGCGGATCCAATTTTCTCATACCTTTTCTCATAAAGAAACCTCTAAACTTTCTAAGTGTTTGATCCGCATTTCTACATTTGCGGATCCAATTTTCTCATACCTTTTCTCATAAAGAAACCTCTAAACTTTCTAAGTGTTTGATCCGCATTTCTACATTTGCGGATCCAATTTTCTCATACCTTTTCTCATAAAGAAACCTCTAAACTTTCTAAGTGTTTGATCCGCATTTCTACATTTGCGGATCCAATTTTCTCATACCTTTTCTCATAAAGAAACCTCTAAACTTTCTAAGTGTTTGATCCGCATTTCTACATTTGCGGATCCAATTTTCTCATACCTTTTCTCATAAAGAAACCTCTAAACTTTCTAAGTGTTTGATCCGCATTTCTACATTTGCGGATCCAATTTTCTCATACCTTTTCTCATAAAGAAACCTCTAAACTTTCTAAGTGTTTGATCCGCATTTCTACATTTGCGGATCCAATTTTCTCATACCTTTTCTCATAAAGAAACCTCTAAACTTTCTAAGTGTTTGATCCGCATTTCTACATTTGCGGATCCAATTTTCTCATACCTTTTCTCATAAAGAAACCTCTAAACTTTCTAAGTGTTTGATCCGCATTTCTACATTTGCGGATCCAATTTTCTCATACCTTTTCTCATAAAGAAACCTCTAAACTTTCTAAGTGTTTGATCCGCATTTCTACATTTGCGGATCCAATTTTCTCATACCTTTTCTCATAAAGAAACCTCTAAACTTTCTAAGTGTTTGATCCGCATTTCTACATTTGCGGATCCAATTTTCTCATACCTTTTCTCATAAAGAAACCTCTAAACTTTCTAAGTGTTTGATCCGCATTTCTACATTTGCGGATCCAATTTTCTCATACCTTTTCTCATAAAGAAACCTCTAAACTTTCTAAGTGTTTGATCCGCATTTCTACATTTGCGGATCCAATTTTCTCATACCTTTTCTCATAAAGAAACCTCTAAACTTTCTAAGTGTTTGATCCGCATTTCTACATTTGCGGATCCAATTTTCTCATACCTTTTCTCATAAAGAAACCTCTAAACTTTCTAAGTGTTTGATCCGCATTTCTACATTTGCGGATCCAATTTTCTCATACCTTTTCTCATAAAGAAACCTCTAAACTTTCTAAGTGTTTGATCCGCATTTCTACATTTGCGGATCCAATTTTCTCATACCTTTTCTCATAAAGAAACCTCTAAACTTTCTAAGTGTTTGATCCGCATTTCTACATTTGCGGATCCAATTTTCTCATACCTTTTCTCATAAAGAAACCTCTAAACTTTCTAAGTGTTTGATCCGCATTTCTACATTTGCGGATCCAATTTTCTCATACCTTTTCTCATAAAGAAACCTCTAAACTTTCTAAGTGTTTGATCCGCATTTCTACATTTGCGGATCCAATTTTCTCATACCTTTTCTCATAAAGAAACCTCTAAACTTTCTAAGTGTTTGATCCGCATTTCTACATTTGCGGATCCTATTTTCTCATACCTTTTCTCATAAAGGAACCTCTAAACTTTCTAAGTGTTTGATCCGCATTTCTACATTTGCGGATCCAATTTTCTCATACCTTTTCTCATAAAGAAACCTCTAAACTTTCTAAGTGTTTGATCCGCATTTCTACATTTGCGGATCCAATTTTCTCATACCTTTTCTCATAAAGAAACCTCTAAACTTTCTAAGTGTTTGATCCGCATTTCTACATTTGCGGATCCAATTTTCTCATACCTTTTCTCATAAAGAAACCTCTAAACTTTCTAAGTGTTTGATCCGCATTTCTACATTTGCGGATCCAATTTTCTCATACCTTTTCTCATAAAGAAACCTCTAAACTTTCTAAGTGTTTGATCCGCATTTCTACATTTGCGGATCCAATTTTCTCATACCTTTTCTCATAAAGAAACCTCTAAACTTTCTAAGTGTTTGATCCGCATTTCTACATTTGCGGATCCTATTTTCTCATACCTTTTCTCATAAAGGAACCTCTAAACTTTCTAAGTGTTTGATCCGCATTTCTACATTTGCGGATCCAATTTTCTCATACCTTTTCTCATAAAGAAACCTCTAAACTTTCTAAGTGTTTGATCCGCATTTCTACATTTGCGGATCCAATTTTCTCATACCTTTTCTCATAAAGAAACCTCTAAACTTTCTAAGTGTTTGATCCGCATTTCTACATTTGCGGATCCAATTTTCTCATACCTTTTCTCATAAAGAAACCTCTAAACTTTCTAAGTGTTTGATCCGCATTTCTACATTTGCGGATCCAATTTTCTCATACCTTTTCTCATAAAGAAACCTCTAAACTTTCTAAGTGTTTGATCCGCATTTCTACATTTGCGGATCCAATTTTCTCATACCTTTTCTCATAAAGAAACCTCTAAACTTTCTAAGTGTTTGATCCGCATTTCTACATTTGCGGATCCAATTTTCTCATACCTTTTCTCATAAAGAAACCTCTAAACTTTCTAAGTGTTTGATCCGCATTTCTACATTTGCGGATCCAATTTTCTCATACCTTTTCTCATAAAGAAACCTCTAAACTTTCTAAGTGTTTGATCCGCATTTCTACATTTGCGGATCCAATTTTCTCATACCTTTTCTCATAAAGAAACCTCTAAACTTTCTAAGTGTTTGATCCGCATTTCTACATTTGCGGATCCAATTTTCTCATACCTTTTCTCATAAAGAAACCTCTAAACTTTCTAAGTGTTTGATCCGCATTTCTACATTTGCGGATCCAATTTTCTCATACCTTTTCTCATAAAGAAACCTCTAAACTTTCTAAGTGTTTGATCCGCATTTCTACATTTGCGGATCCAATTTTCTCATACCTTTTCTCATAAAGAAACCTCTAAACTTTCTAAGTGTTTGATCCGCATTTCTACATTTGCGGATCCAATTTTCTCATACCTTTTCTCATAAAGAAACCTCTAAACTTTCTAAGTGTTTGATCCGCATTTCTACATTTGCGGATCCAATTTTCTCATACCTTTTCTCATAAAGAAACCTCTAAACTTTCTAAGTGTTTGATCCGCATTTCTACATTTGCGGATCCTATTTTCTCATACCTTTTCTCATAAAGGAACCTCTAAACTTTCTAAGTGTTTGATCCGCATTTCTACATTTGCGGATCCAATTTTCTCATACCTTTTCTCATAAAGAAACCTCTAAACTTTCTAAGTGTTTGATCCGCATTTCTACATTTGCGGATCCAATTTTCTCATACCTTTTCTCATAAAGAAACCTCTAAACTTTCTAAGTGTTTGATCCGCATTTCTACATTTGCGGATCCAATTTTCTCATACCTTTTCTCATAAAGAAACCTCTAAACTTTCTAAGTGTTTGATCCGCATTTCTACATTTGCGGATCCAATTTTCTCATACCTTTTCTCATAAAGAAACCTCTAAACTTTCTAAGTGTTTGATCCGCATTTCTACATTTGCGGATCCAATTTTCTCATACCTTTTCTCATAAAGAAACCTCTAAACTTTCTAAGTGTTTGATCCGCATTTCTACATTTGCGGATCCTATTTTCTCATACCTTTTCTCATAAAGGAACCTCTAAACTTTCTAAGTGTTTGATCCGCATTTCTACATTTGCGGATCCAATTTTCTCATACCTTTTCTCATAAAGAAACCTCTAAACTTTCTAAGTGTTTGATCCGCATTTCTACATTTGCGGATCCAATTTTCTCATACCTTTTCTCATAAAGAAACCTCTAAACTTTCTAAGTGTTTGATCCGCATTTCTACATTTGCGGATCCAATTTTCTCATACCTTTTCTCATAAAGAAACCTCTAAACTTTCTAAGTGTTTGATCCGCATTTCTACATTTGCGGATCCTATTTTCTCATACAATTCAAAAGCTCTAAATAAGAAAGAGATCAAGTCATCTCTCAGATTGGTTGGTACTTTTGACAGATTAGAACGAAAAATTGTTTCAATGCAAAGTAAAACTTTTAATCATTTTTCGGAAAAATCATCACCAAACCTTGTTAAATCAGTTGAGACACCCCCGAATATCCCAAACAAAGTTGAATTCACACCTGATGTCAAAGCCAAAACCACTTAAACAGATACCCCAAAACCCAAAGTATCTTACTCACCAAACTACTTCTACAAGAAACCTCAACAATCCAAAGAGAACAACAAAAATCCTCTTATAAACCAAAAACAGCTTCACAACCCAACCACAGCTCATCACCTAGAAACACTCAACCTAAAGCAACTACACCTACCCAAAAACCCACAAATGCTCACAACTCATCCTTACTTAAATCATCAACAAAAACACCACACACAATTAACCACAACCCATGTCAAATCTTCAAAGATCCATCCACAGGAACCATTCGCTTCCGAGACCAATATGGGTGGTTTAGTACTTCAACAAAAGTTCCCAAGGGGCATTATGAGGAACCTCGATCTCCCAAAACACCGATTCCTTCAAATACCAGTCAGGTGTTGCAACCAAAACATGTTCCCTCAACTCCAACACAACAAAAAAAAATTAAATACTCAATCTCGAAAAACCAAAAAAAAAAAAAAAAAAAAAAAAAAAAAAAAAAAAAAAAAAAAAAAAAAAAAAAAAAAAAAAAAAAAAAAAAAAAAAAAAAAAAAAAAAAAAAAAAAAAAAAAAAAAAAAAAAAAAAAAAAAAAAAAAAAAAAAAAAAAAAAAAAAAAAAAAAAAAAAAAAAAAAAAAAAAAAAAAAAAAAAAAAAAAAAAAAAAAAAAAAAAAAAAAAAAAAAAAAAAAAAAAAAAAAAAAAAAAAAAAAAAAAAAAAAAAAAAAAAAAAAAAAAAAAAAAAAAAAAAAAAAAAAAAAAAAAAAAAAAAAAAAAAAAAAAAAAAAAAAAAAAAAAAAAAAAAAAAAAAAAAAAAAAAAAAAAAAAAAAAAAAAAAAAAAAAAAAAAAAAAAAAAAAAAAAAAAAAAAAAAAAAAAAAAAAAAAAAAAAAAAAAAAAAAAAAAAAAAAAAAAAAAAAAAAAAAAAAAAAAAAAAAAAAAAAAAAAAAAAAAAAAAAAAAAAAAAAAAAAAAAAAAAAAAAAAAAAAAAAAAAAAAAAAAAAAAAAAAAAAAAAAAAAAAAAAAAAAAAAAAAAAAAAAAAAAAAAAAAAAAAAAAAAAAAAAAAAAAAAAAAAAAAAAAAAAAAAAAAAAAAAAAAAAAAAAAAAAAAAAAAAAAAAAAAAAAAAAAAAAAAAAAAAAAAAAAAAAAAAAAAAAAAAAAAAAAAAAAAAAAAAAAAAAAAAAAAAAAAAAAAAAAAAAAAAAAAAAAAAAAAAAAAAAAAAAAAAAAAAAAAAAAAAAAAAAAAAAAAAAAAAAAAAAAAAAAAAAAAAAAAAAAAAAAAAAAAAAAAAAAAAAAAAAAAAAAAAAAAAAAAAAAAAAAAAAAAAAAAAAAAAAAAAAAAAAAAAAAAAAAAAAAAAAAAAAAAAAAAAAAAAAAAAAAAAAAAAAAAAAAAAAAAAAAAAAAAAAAAAAAAAAAAAAAAAAAAAAAAAAAAAAAAAAAAAAAAAAAAAAAAAAAAAAAAAAAAAAAAAAAAAAAAAAAAAAAAAAAAAAAAAAAAAAAAAAAAAAAAAAAAAAAAAAAAAAAAAAAAAAAAAAAAAAAAAAAAAAAAAAAAAAAAAAAAAAAAAAAAAAAAAAAAAAAAAAAAAAAAAAAAAAAAAAAAAAAAAAAAAAAAAAAAAAAAAAAAAAAAAAAAAAAAAAAAAAAAAAAAAAAAAAAAAAAAAGAAAAAAAAAAAAAAAAAAAAAAAAAAAAAAAAAAAAAAAAAAAAAAAAAAAAAAAAAAAAAAAAAAATCACTATATTTCAACCGATTATGCATGATGAACGTGGTTCTCACATTCATCATGAGGGGGAGAGATAGAGATAAAATGGTTGAGAGATTTAAACAACTTAGAAAGAATTCAAGAATGATTGAAGAGATTGTTCAAGAATGACTTATAAATTTGTCATATCCGAAGAAACAATGAGTTCAAGTAGAAGCTTCAAAGAAAGTTCAATTTGAATAACCAAGTTCGTTTAAAGTTGTGATGAGATTCAAACAATTGGTCAAAGTTCGAAGAGATTGTTCATTCGAGGGGGAGCATGGGAGATCACATGAACATGTTTACTCAATTAAAGGCTCCAAATAATTGCTCAATTGGAGGGGGAACACAATAGATTGCCCATTTAAGGGGGAGCACAATGAAAGCTTTGAAGATGATTTATTGCTCTGAAGATGATGATCAGGTTGAGGGGGAGCAAGAGAAAAATCATGCCAAGTTCCACACTCGAAACCAAGCCAAGCTTCCACACTTCATACCAAGCTTTTGCATTGCACAAGAAACCCAAGTCTTCGACTTCAGAGAATGTTTGAGGAAGACGATGAAGACAAAGAGAAAGCTTCAAAGTCACTTACAGCAAGATTCTCAACAAAATAAGGGCCCACCAAGATCTAAAGTCTGAAGACGTTGCATCCATTACAATTCAACAACAAGAGGAAGAATGCAAAGCTACTGGCTGAACCGACAACCTTGATTCATCAAATCAAACACTAAGGGGGAGATTGTTAGATATTAAAATAGTGTTAGATTTGATATTTATACTTTGTGTCTATATGACAACTTGTATTAGAAGAGGGGGTTTAATGAACATTAGTTCCCCTATAAAAACCCCCTCCCTTCATCCCATTTGTAACCTTTCAAGCCTTGTAAACCTTTGTCACCCTTTAATACTAATCATCCAACTTATCCATTCTCTCTCTAAAACACACACACAAAGGTTCATACACTTACATTTACATATCTATAACTTATCAATCATGAATTTCATTGTTTTACACTTGGTATCAGAGCATAATCAGATTACCTGAGCGATCCATGGCTGATTGTGTCTCAATTTCGTTGAAATTCTTGATTTTTGTTCGGATTTAGAGATTTGCACATCGATCCGCGTTTCTTTACTGTTCATCTCACCAAAATCTCCAAATCTCTTTACTTCTTTGTTCTTGTTCCTTATTTTCTAGTTAGATTTGTTCATTTCACCTTCTAGTTACTTAATCTTCCCACTATCATCCCAAAATCATTAAAAAACTTCACTCAAATCTTAGATTTCTTCTTGTTTTTGAGATTTGCGGATCGATTTCAAGATCTGCAGATCTAGTTGACCTTTGCGGATCCTATTTTCTCATACCTTTTCTTATAAAGGAACCTCTAAACTTTCTAAGTGTTTGATCCGCATTTCTACATTTGCGGATCCAATTTTCTCATACCTTTTCTCATAAAGAAACCTCTAAACTTTCTAAGTGTTTGATCCGCATTTCTACATTTGCGGATCCTATTTTCTCATACCTTTTCTCATAAAGGAACCTCTAAACTTTCTAAGTGTTTGATCCGCATTTCTACATTTGCGGATCCAATTTTCTCATACCTTTTCTCATAAAGAAACCTCTAAACTTTCTAAGTGTTTGATCCGCATTTCTACATTTGCGGATCCAATTTTCTCATACCTTTTCTCATAAAGAAACCTCTAAACTTTCTAAGTGTTTGATCCGCATTTCTACATTTGCGGATCCAATTTTCTCATACCTTTTCTCATAAAGAAACCTCTAAACTTTCTAAGTGTTTGATCCGCATTTCTACATTTGCGGATCCAATTTTCTCATACCTTTTCTCATAAAGAAACCTCTAAACTTTCTAAGTGTTTGATCCGCATTTCTACATTTGCGGATCCAATTTTCTCATACCTTTTCTCATAAAGAAACCTCTAAACTTTCTAAGTATTTGATCCGCATTTCACATTTGCGGATCCTAAGTGTTTGTTGTTAAGATGTGTGGTGGTTAAGTGTTAGATCCGCATTTCACATTTGCGGATCCTTTAATTTTCTCATACCTTTTCTTATAAAGGAACCTCTAAACTTTCTAAGTGTTTGATCCGCATTTCTACATTTGCGGATCCAATTTTCTCATACCTTTTCTCATAAAGAAACCTCTAAACTTTCTAAGTGTTTGATCCGCATTTCTACATTTGCGGATCCAATTTTCTCATACCTTTTCTCATAAAGAAACCTCTAAACTTTCTAAGTGTTTGATCCGCATTTCTACATTTGCGGATCCAATTTTCTCATACCTTTTCTCATAAAGAAACCTCTAAACTTTCTAAGTGTTTGATCCGCATTTCTACATTTGCGGATCCAATTTTCTCATACCTTTTCTCATAAAGAAACCTCTAAACTTTCTAAGTATTTGATCCGCATTTCTACATTTGCGGATCCTAAGTGTTTGATCCGCATTTCTACATTTGCGGATCCTATTTTCTCATACCTTTTCTCAGAAAGGAACCTCTAAACTTTCTAAGTGTTTGATCCGCATTTCTACATTTGCGGATCCTATTTTCTCATACCTTTTCTCATAAAGGAACCTCTAAACTTTCTAAGTGTTTGATCCGCATTTCTACATTTGCGGATCCAATTTTCTCATACCTTTTCTCATAAAGAAACCTCTAAACTTTCTAAGTGTTTGATCCGCATTTCTACATTTGCGGATCCAATTTTCTCATACCTTTTCTCATAAAGAAACCTCTAAACTTTCTAAGTGTTTGATCCGCATTTCTACATTTGCGGATCCAATTTTCTCATACCTTTTCTCATAAAGAAACCTCTAAACTTTCTAAGTGTTTGATCCGCATTTCTACATTTGCGGATCCAATTTTCTCATACCTTTTCTCATAAAGAAACCTCTAAACTTTCTAAGTGTTTGATCCGCATTTCTACATTTGCGGATCCTATTTTCTCATACCTTTTCTCATAAAGGAACCTCTAAACTTTCTAAGTGTTTGATCCGCATTTCTACATTTGCGAATCCTAAGTGTTTGATCCGCATTTCTACATTTGCGGATCCAATTTTCTCATACCTTTTCTCATAAAGAAACCTCTAAACTTTCTAAGTGTTTGATCCGCATTTCTACATTTGCGGATCCAATTTTCTCATACCTTTTCTCATAAAGAAACCTCTAAACTTTCTAAGTGTTTGATCCGCATTTCTACATTTGCGGATCCAATTTTCTCATACCTTTTCTCATAAAGAAACCTCTAAACTTTCTAAGTGTTTGATCCGCATTTCTACATTTGCGGATCCAATTTTCTCATACCTTTTCTCATAAAGAAACCTCTAAACTTTCTAAGTGTTTGATCCGCATTTCTACATTTGCGGATCCAATTTTCTCATACCTTTTCTCATAAAGAAACCTCTAAACTTTCTAAGTGTTTGATCCGCATTTCTACATTTGCGGATCCAATTTTCTCATACCTTTTCTCATAAAGAAACCTCTAAACTTTCTAAGTGTTTGATCCGCATTTCTACATTTGCGGATCCAATTTTCTCATACCTTTTCTCATAAAGAAACCTCTAAACTTTCTAAGTGTTTGATCCGCATTTCTACATTTGCGGATCCAATTTTCTCATACCTTTTCTCATAAAGAAACCTCTAAACTTTCTAAGTGTTTGATCCGCATTTCTACATTTGCGGATCCAATTTTCTCATACCTTTTCTCATAAAGAAACCTCTAAACTTTCTAAGTGTTTGATCCGCATTTCTACATTTGCGGATCCAATTTTCTCATACCTTTTCTCATAAAGAAACCTCTAAACTTTCTAAGTGTTTGATCCGCATTTCTACATTTGCGGATCCTATTTTCTCATACCTTTTCTCATAAAGGAACCTCTAAACTTTCTAAGTGTTTGATCCGCATTTCTACATTTGCGGATCCAATTTTCTCATACCTTTTCTCATAAAGAAACCTCTAAACTTTCTAAGTGTTTGATCCGCATTTCTACATTTGCGGATCCAATTTTCTCATACCTTTTCTCATAAAGAAACCTCTAAACTTTCTAAGTGTTTGATCCGCATTTCTACATTTGCGGATCCAATTTTCTCATACCTTTTCTCATAAAGAAACCTCTAAACTTTCTAAGTGTTTGATCCGCATTTCTACATTTGCGGATCCAATTTTCTCATACCTTTTCTCATAAAGAAACCTCTAAACTTTCTAAGTGTTTGATCCGCATTTCTACATTTGCGGATCCAATTTTCTCATACCTTTTCTCATAAAGAAACCTCTAAACTTTCTAAGTGTTTGATCCGCATTTCTACATTTGCGGATCCTATTTTCTCATACCTTTTCTCATAAAGGAACCTCTAAACTTTCTAAGTGTTTGATCCGCATTTCTACATTTGCGGATCCAATTTTCTCATACCTTTTCTCATAAAGAAACCTCTAAACTTTCTAAGTGTTTGATCCGCATTTCTACATTTGCGGATCCAATTTTCTCATACCTTTTCTCATAAAGAAACCTCTAAACTTTCTAAGTGTTTGATCCGCATTTCTACATTTGCGGATCCAATTTTCTCATACCTTTTCTCATAAAGAAACCTCTAAACTTTCTAAGTGTTTGATCCGCATTTCTACATTTGCGGATCCAATTTTCTCATACCTTTTCTCATAAAGAAACCTCTAAACTTTCTAAGTGTTTGATCCGCATTTCTACATTTGCGGATCCAATTTTCTCATACCTTTTCTCATAAAGAAACCTCTAAACTTTCTAAGTGTTTGATCCGCATTTCTACATTTGCGGATCCAATTTTCTCATACCTTTTCTCATAAAGAAACCTCTAAACTTTCTAAGTGTTTGATCCGCATTTCTACATTTGCGGATCCAATTTTCTCATACCTTTTCTCATAAAGAAACCTCTAAACTTTCTAAGTGTTTGATCCGCATTTCTACATTTGCGGATCCAATTTTCTCATACCTTTTCTCATAAAGAAACCTCTAAACTTTCTAAGTGTTTGATCCGCATTTCTACATTTGCGGATCCAATTTTCTCATACCTTTTCTCATAAAGAAACCTCTAAACTTTCTAAGTGTTTGATCCGCATTTCTACATTTGCGGATCCAATTTTCTCATACCTTTTCTCATAAAGAAACCTCTAAACTTTCTAAGTGTTTGATCCGCATTTCTACATTTGCGGATCCAATTTTCTCATACCTTTTCTCATAAAGAAACCTCTAAACTTTCTAAGTGTTTGATCCGCATTTCTACATTTGCGGATCCAATTTTCTCATACCTTTTCTCATAAAGAAACCTCTAAACTTTCTAAGTGTTTGATCCGCATTTCTACATTTGCGGATCCAATTTTCTCATACCTTTTCTCATAAAGAAACCTCTAAACTTTCTAAGTGTTTGATCCGCATTTCTACATTTGCGGATCCTATTTTCTCATACCTTTTCTCATAAAGGAACCTCTAAACTTTCTAAGTGTTTGATCCGCATTTCTACATTTGCGGATCCAATTTTCTCATACCTTTTCTCATAAAGAAACCTCTAAACTTTCTAAGTGTTTGATCCGCATTTCTACATTTGCGGATCCAATTTTCTCATACCTTTTCTCATAAAGAAACCTCTAAACTTTCTAAGTGTTTGATCCGCATTTCTACATTTGCGGATCCAATTTTCTCATACCTTTTCTCATAAAGAAACCTCTAAACTTTCTAAGTGTTTGATCCGCATTTCTACATTTGCGGATCCTATTTTCTCATACCTTTTCTCAAGAAATGAAATTTTTCAAAATTGCTAAAGGCTTGGTTTATGAGAATCAGTGTCTTAGAGATGAACTCAAAAAGTTAAAATCTGTGACATCCGTTTCAAATGAAGGTTGTTGTTGTCAAAACAATTCAAAAGCTCTAAATAAGAAAGAGATCAAGTCATCTCTCAGATTGGTTGGTACTTTTGACAGATTAGAACGAAAAATTGTTTCAATGCAAAGTAAAACTTTTAATCATTTTTCGGAAAAATCATCACCAAACCTTGTTAAATCAGTTGAGACACCCCCGAATATCCCAAACAAAGTTGAATTCACACCTGATGTCAAAGCCAAAACCACTTAAACAGATACCCCAAAACCCAAAGTATCTTACTCACCAAACTACTTCTACAAGAAACCTCAACAATCCAAAGAGAACAACAAAAATCCTCTTATAAACCAAAAACAGCTTCACAACCCAACCACAGCTCATCACCTAGAAACACTCAACCTAAAGCAACTACACCTACCCAAAAACCCACAAATGCTCACAACTCATCCTTACTTAAATCATCAACAAAAACACCACACACAATTAACCACAACCCATGTCAAATCTTCAAAGATCCATCCACAGGAACCATTCGCTTCCGAGACCAATATGGGTGGTTTAGTACTTCAACAAAAGTTCCCAAGGGGCATTATGAGGAACCTCGATCTCCCAAAACACCGATTCCTTCAAATACCAGTCAGGTGTTGCAACCAAAACATGTTCCCTCAACTCCAACACAACAAAAAAATTTAAATACTCAATCTCGAAGTTGCTTGAACTTGCACCAAAAAATGTCCACACCAGTGTGCTTAAAGTTCATGATTATGTTCAAACTCCTACACCTTCCCCTAAATCACCATTCATTCCACTTTCAAAAGTATCTAAGACATTTGGACCCGTTCTCAGATGGGCTCCAAAGATTACTTCAATGTAAGTTGATGCCAGTTGGCTTATACACACTTCAGTGTATAACCCGTTCCAAAATCGTTTTTATAATTTCATTTTCTCTAACCAAAGTGTTTCCTTTATTCCAAACCAATATCACTATATTTCAACCGATTATGCATGATGAACGTGGTTCTCACATTCATCATGAGGGGGAGAGATAGAGATAAAATGGTTGAGAGATTTAAACAACTTAGAAAGAATTCAAGAATGATTGAAGAGATTGTTCAAGAATGACTTATAAATTTGTCATATCCGAAGAAACAATGAGTTCAAGTAGAAGCTTCAAAGAAAGTTCAATTTGAATAACCAAGTTCGTTTAAAGTTGTGATGAGATTCAAACAATTGGTCAAAGTTCGAAGAGATTGTTCATTCGAGGGGGAGCATGGGAGATCACATGAACATGTTTACTCAATTAAAGGCTCCAAATAATTGCTCAATTGGAGGGGGAACACAATAGATTGCCCATTTAAGGGGGAGCACAATGAAAGCTTTGAAGATGATTTATTGCTCTGAAGATGATGATCAGGTTGAGGGGGAGCAAGAGAAAAATCATGCCAAGTTCCACACTCGAAACCAAGCCAAGCTTCCACACTTCATACCAAGCTTTTGCATTGCACAAGAAACCCAAGTCTTCGACTTCAGAGAATGTTTGAGGAAGACGATGAAGACAAAGAGAAAGCTTCAAAGTCACTCAACAGCCAAGATTCTCAACAAAATAAGGGCCCACCAAGATCTAAAGTCTGAAGACGTTGCATCCATTACAATTCAACAACAAGAGGAAGAATGCAGAGCTACTGGCTGAACCGACAACCTTGATTCATCAAATCAAACACTAAGGGGGAGATTGTTAGATATTAAAATAGTGTTAGATTTGATATTTATACTTTGTGTCTATATGACAACTTGTATTAGAAGAGGGGGTTTAATGAACATTAGTTCCCCTATAAAAACCCCCTCCCTTCATCCCATTTGTAACCTTTCAAGCCTTGTAAACCTTTGTCACCCTTTAATACTAATCATCCAACTTATCCATTCTCTCTCTAAAACACACACACAGAGGTTCATACACTTACATTTACATATCTATAACTTATCAATCATGAATTTCATTGTTTTACAAACCCTACCATATATATATATGAAAAATATGAATGGGTAAATAATCAGTTTTTATATAGATTCCATTTATATCGTAGTTAAGTTACCAAAAGTCCAAAAAGGCTGATGTTATATGGGTCGGGCTATTGGACTGGGCTATTAGATCTTGGACCATTAATAGGAGGACTCATGAGTCATGGGCTAAAAGAAATCTACCACAACCAACAAAATACATGGAATAGCCCACAATCATTTCATTCCCAATCATTTTCACCACTATTTTCGTCCTAACATTTTCATCCCCTAGAAATATCACAATCTTCTCCTCCTTCAAAACCTCCTCCTTCAAAACCTTCGTCTTCAAAACCACTCAAAAAAGGTCTCACACCCTGATTAAGGTTAAAAACTCGGAATGCAACAATAAGTACACGTGTCATGGATGTTAGATAGAGCAACGACATGAATACCTATGATAATCCACATTTAATGCAAAACACAAATATTTGACATCTAATTAATATCTGAAACAAAGATAGATAAATTTCACGCAAGGGATATGCATTAGGCATAATGTCATAGTCTAATATAAAGCAACAATGGCTATTAACTTACTTATGATAGCATGCATGAACATCAACATGATCAAGTCCTCTCAATGTAACCAATACTTACGGTTAGCCAGGCCTAGTGTTTCAAGTTAACAGGTAATAGGTTATTTCAAATAACCACAGTGCACATCATATTATACAGTTAAGTAGCCATGAACATGAAAAACACAACGTCACTAGAAAACAACGAGCATCCTTCCACCCCAAAAAGGTATAAAAAGTAGGGTTACGAACCTGAATGCTAGCAAAAATTCAATTTACACAAAGTATCTGAAAGCAAGTAACCGATACACAATTTATCTGTTTCAAGTTATTATATACAAGTATGTATTCATTATGCATACATTGCATAGAAATGCATGCTCATAACGTGCCATCAAATGTTGACTAAGTTGTTCAAAAGAATGCAAGTTTGATCAACCGTTGATCAAATAACACCGGCTACTATAGGCAGGGACGGATTTAGCTTGGAGGCAGTGTGGGCAACTGCCCGCACTCCATTTTTGATACAATGTAAATTATTTTTTTTTAATTTTAAAGTATACTTGGAATTTTGCCCTAAAAGTGAATGGAAAAACTAAATTGTTGATAATGAAATCATGTTTTATATAGTTAAAAGCTTATTGTTGAAGTAAGAATGGGATAAAACAATGGATAAATCGGTTTTCTAGTTTAATGGTGGTCTGACAGATTGGGTTTTTGCAGGGGGACAAGGGAAGAAGACAACAAATTTGCAAAAGGAACCTTCTTTTTAGTTTTTTTTTCCTTTTAAATCCTCAAACTTTATTAAAGTGATTATATTGACCCTTTTATTTTATAGATAACTTCTTTAGCCCATAAACTTTATATATAGGTTTTTTGATTTAGGGAAAAATACTACTCGTAAAGTAATAACACAACTACAAAAATTTAAACTTTTTTTTTTCCTTTTTGGAATAAAATATATAATTTTAAAATTGTTAATCGAAACAAACATTATTTGTTAAAAAGTTTCTTATTGAATATTCACATCTTGAGCACAATTATTTTGATTTTCAAAGTAGTTGACAATTAAAAAGAATTGATATTTGTATTAATATTTGTTATTAGAACTAATCATTTAATAAATCTTAGAAAACTATAATGTTTTTTATAAAATAATAATTATGGTGATATCATTCACGCATTTAGACCAATCAATGAAAGAATTTGTGGTTAGTTACTTAGTTGTTTCAATAAAATCTGACTTCTAAAATACTAGCTTATTTTTTTTTAAAGATTAATTTTTTTTTTTTGAAACAAAGTTGAAATGAGCTTCTAGTTTTACAAAATTTAGTGGAGACATTTTCGAGCGATTTGTCATATACATCAAAAATTTTAAGACCGACCCTAAATATAACACATTATTTTAAAATTGCCCCCACGCAACATATTTTCTGGCTCCGTCCCTGACTATAGGTATAAACTTGCAGAATTAAAACTCATATTATTGATGATTTAAGTTTTATTTTCTTGGCCCAAGTATCTTTCAGGTTGTCCTTATGGATATTTGAATATATATATGAAAACCAAAGGTACAGGAGTGCGTGCCGAATATTTTATTCGAAACTAATATCGTATATATAAAACATACACCAAATAATTTAACAAATGTTGAGGTAGTTGAAGTGGTAACGCGCGCTGCCTTTCACCCCCTCCACGTGGGTTCGATTCCCGGCCCTCTTTTTATTTCCAAACATTTATTTTGATTTCCCTTCCCAATATTTAAATCACAGATTAAAAAATATATACATATATATTTACAGAAAATAACAATATATGTGTACTTGGTTGACTTGGTAATAGGCTTTGCCTATGACACCTTTGACGCGGGTTCAAGTCCCGTTGCTCTCTTTTTTTTGAAACATATTTTTTTTTTTGAAACATATTTTTTCTTTTTTGTTTTTTTGTTTTTTCTTAAACATGTTATTACTTCATAATAGACTCATTTTTCTTTATTGTTTTCCAAGTTATTTTTAAACACCAACATTTATATTTTTCTTAAACATCTTTTTAAATATAATAATTTATATATAATTTTAAATTCATCATTGTGGTTGCTTCGCACGAGATTACTTTTTTTTAATACAAATGGTTTTATTTTTCAAATTAGGTTTTCACACCAAAATTTAGTATCTCTTTAATATCTTTTAACATATAATAATTTTATACATTTTATATTTATCATTGTTTTTCAAACGTGACAAACCTGGTATCAGCCAATGATTGGTATGATTTTCTTTTTGGTTATGATTTTCGATAAATCAAACGTTCTTTGTTTCGTTTTTCGATTTCCAATGTATTATATAAAGTTAATACAATGTCTACACAAAGAGACACATGTTACTTTTTAATTTTGGTGTCAACTCTTGGATGTTAAACATGTAAATGATTAGCTGCATTATATAATGAAGTGATGAGAGAAATGTGTACCCTATCAACATGACCAATCTCAAAAGATACAAACTTATCCTTCAGGTCTTTCACCATATTCCACAAATCAAACATCTTGATGGAATTGACGCTCCAAATGTCATTAACCTGGCCCATCAAGAATGTGTTTGACATGTTAATGTAAAGCACAATACTGCACGATTAGGAGTAACGGACTAACGGTAGCAATCATGATAACACAGGTCAAAGGGGGCAGTTTATAGTATATACGGCGAATGATCTAATATGTTGAATCGCACAGCTTATGTTTACAGAAATAATAATGTTATACAGACGACGATCTAACTTGTTGAACCAAGCATTATAAAAGGTATCAAGTATGTCTAAGTTATGGGCAACCCGTTTTCAAACGTGACAAACCTGGTATCAGCCAATGATTGGTATGATTTTCTTTTTGGTTATGATTTTCGATAAATCAAACGTTCTTTGTTTCGTTTTTCGATTTCCAATGTATTATATAAAGTTAATACAATGTCTACACAAAGAGACACATGTTACTTTTTAATTTTGGTGTCAACTCTTGGATGTTAAACATGTAAATGATTAGCTGCATTATATAATGAAGTGATGAGAGAAATGTGTACCCTATCAACATGACCAATCTCAAAAGATACAAACTTATCCTTCAGGTCTTTCACCATATTCCACAAATCAAACATCTTGATGGAATTGACGCTCCAAATGTCATTAACCTGGCCCATCAAGAATGTGTTTGACATGTTAATGTAAAGCACAATACTGCACGATTAGGAGTAACGGACTAACGGTAGCAATCATGATAACACAGGTCAAAGGGGGCAGTTTATAGTATATACGGCGAATGATCTAATATGTTGAATCGCACAGCTTATGTTTACAGAAATAATAATGTTATACAGACGACGATCTAACTTGTTGAACCAAGCATTATAAAAGGTATCAAGTATGTCTAAGTTATGGGCAACCCGTTTTCAGATACAGGACCATCATGCGGCGATATTTTGTTGCTAACAGTAGTCGCACCAAAAACTGAAAACCGTACTCACAAATATAAATGGACCGAATTTAATTGCTTTGCAAAAAATTCTAGCACCAGGCCTTGGTTTTCAAGTAATATGCCCTAAAGACATGCATATATAATCTAAGATCTCGATCTGCTTTATACAAAAGTTTGTACTCAAAATGGCAATGTTGTACTTCTTTGAGCTACTTGGATTAACACATGATCCAGATACGTTTTAACGATCCGAAAGATTGAGATTTTCGAGCTGCCAGTCTAGAGGGTGTTCTAAGGCTGAATGGTCTTCAAATACTTCCTCTTCAATCTCACCAACTGCAGCAGGTAAAAGGAAATGTTACAAGCACTCCATATTATTACGTTAACATAAAGTACCTAATGGTACATTATGAAAAAGAGCTACAGTCGTTCTTACTCTGGAGATTTACACCTAGGTTGGCTTGAGCATCAGCTTCAGAGTTGTACTCCTTCCAAATTATACAACAGTCAAAGTAATCCAAAAGTTAGAAAAAAGTTATTCGAGTAGCTAGTAAAAGAAGTTACACTTAATGAGTTAATGTACATAATAAACATGGTCACAAGTCATCCAACATATGTTGATGGTTGCGTAGAATTTAGGGATGGCAACGGGCCAAGTTTAGGTAATCCTGGACCTGATTAAATATCCAGGTCTCAAACCCGGACCCAACGGGTTCCTGTTTACTGATTAACTATCGGGTAACGGGTTTTTCTAGGGGTAGTCAGGTATTTGTTTTTGAAATTTGTTTACTTAGAAATATTAATGTCATTTCTCATAAACTAGCACGAACGTCCAATTAGCATTTCGCACTTTTTAATACTCATTGAAAATAAAAAAAATTATTATCATATAATGTAATATATACGGGGTATACGAGTTTGGGGCAGGTTTCGGGTATGTGGGTTTTTATTTAAACCCATCCCCATACCCGACCTTAGACCTGCAGACCCGAACCCTAACCGGGCCCAAAAACTCCCGTCTGGTACGGGTTTTTTTTGCCGTCCCTAAAGTAGATAAACATGTTAATGATTAGCTGCATTATATAATGAAGTGATGAGAGAAATGTGTACCCTATCAACATGACCAATCTCAAAAGATACAAACTTATCCTTCAGGTCTTTCACCATATTCCACAAATCAAACATCTTGATGGAATTGACGCTCCAAATGTCATTAACCTGGCCCATCAAGAATGTGTTTGACATGTTAATGTAAAGCACAATACTGCACGATTAGGAGTAACGGACTAACGGTAGCAATCATGATAACACAGGTCAAAGGGGGCAGTTTATAGTATATACGGCGAATGATCTAATATGTTGAATCGCACAGCTTATGTTTACAGAAATAATAATGTTATACAGACGACGATCTAACTTGTTGAACCAAGCATTATAAAAGGTATCAAGTATGTCTAAGTTATGGGCAACCCGTTTTCAGATACAGGACATCATCCACAAATATCATAATACCTTATGTCTGGGAAGTGGGAACAAAAAGAAGAAGTACACTGAAAAAGAAGCAAATACCTGCATGCAAACCAGCTTAGAGTCGCCTTGCACACGAATATGATTAAATCCTTTATCAAGAGCACGCTGCAATCCTAAAATCAGAGCTTTATATTCAGCAACATTGTTAGTCGCAATGCCCAGGCCCTGACGAAGAAAATAAACCTACAAATTGCAAGAATAGTGATCAAATTACACTGAATGATGAGTTATGTTTTTGACATTTTAATTAAGTAGCTCATACACAATTTCTATCTACATCGCGTAGGACAACCCCAGCACCAGCTGGTCCAGGATTTCCTTTTGCTGCACCATCAAACTCAAGTATACATGTTCTTTCATCATGACTATATGGGCCAGAAGAGAATCCACCATCACTCTGTAGAAACAGAAAGCAACTACAAGTGTCATCATGTTTTTTTTTATATAAAAACTTATATCTATGCTAAAATGGAAATCAGATAAGTACAAGCAATGATGTTATGATGTATAACCTGTTCGAACGTTTCAGGCATTCCAAGAGCTCTGTTTGATTGCTCTCCCATTGGGTATTCTGAATTTATTCTTTTAGTAGCAGCTTCTTGTGGATATTGGAAGTTGTAAGCTCGAATCATGAGCTCATCGAGGGTAGATGGAAGCTTAGCAGTCAAGTACTTTAAGAATACGCCTGGTCGGAGGCCATTGATGAAGACATCAATCATCAATCCATCTGCCCGTTCTCCAAAATCAAGGATTCTATCACTAAATCTTAAAACATACTTTCTGAGGGGCTCATCAGGTCCTTGTTGGATACTGAATATATCATATAAATCTCTGGGAAACTTTCTTAAGTACGAGAAGTTGGTGACAAACCTTTCGGACAACTGGGAAAATGTAGAGATGCAATAAGATGGTAGATCACAGATCCACTGATCTGCATTCCCCGAGAGTGTGATACTAAAAATTTTACACCATGCCATGTCTGGAAGATCAAACAGATTCATGTTTCTTGCAAATATACGAAGGTGCTCATCTGGGTCGGTGCTACCATTATAAAACTCGATAGATGGAATCACAAATTCCTGTGGGGGATAGTATTGTGAGAATTCTTGATTGATTCTGGATGATAACAGCCCCGTATTTAAAATTGATTTCTGTCGCTTATTGTCAGATAGATTGTTACGCTTTATGGAGTTCTCAATGAGTTCTTGCAACTTGTAAAAATCTCCCGGGATCTTTCTTTGGAAAATGAAGTTGGCTTGGAAGCTATTCTCCAACTGGGAAAACGCGGATATGCTGTGAGGAGGTAAGGTATCGAACCACCTCCCAGCGTTTCCTATAAGGGTGATGCTAAACAGTTTGCACCATGCCGGCTCTGGAAGAAAATAGGGGTTCATCGTTTCTGTAAACTGTTGAAGGTGTTCGTCCGGGTCTGTGCTGCCATCGTAAACTCCAAAACTTGGAATATCAAATCCAAGTGGCAGAAAGTACTGCAAGATTTCCCAATCAAAAGGGGATTTCGATAGTATGTCCTGAAAATAGTTTTCCTCCCAATCCGAGTTCCGGTTCATCATGATGTTAAAACCTGTTATTCCTAGCACACATTAGCTTCCATATACGGAGAATATTTATAGATTAAAGTTGTTAGGGTTATGAAAATCTACTAGACACAAAAATATGTGATTTTCAGAAGGTCTTTAGGGTAAAATTGTTGACAGACACTTACGTAGAAAAACAGTGTGTACTTCTAAATGTTATAAGCACAGCGGAAGAATACTATTTGAATTATATCTTATACAAACAGTCACACGATTAATGTTTTCCACCATAACAATTATCATATAAATAATCTATAAAGTAAGATCACATTATATCTTTGCAAATAGATGAAAATGTGTAGGATGAAAACTATATTCAAATTAGAATATATCTATGGTTAATCCATATGAACACTTTCCTAGTTTGGCAAGAGGTCATTATGGAAGCAGTTTCTGTACCTTTGGCGGAATTGGGTACGGTGGTTGTTGTCGTTGTGCTTTTGTCCACAACCGAACTTGAACCCACAACCTTTTGGTTGATGGGCCAACACACATACCACTTGGCTATAAGCCCTCTAGCTAGATCTAAATGTCCAAAAAAGCCAAAAGTATCAAGACAAATTATCATCGTGATCATTTACAACTTACAAATAATGGAACAGAGAGAGTTGCAGACTAAAGTTATGTAGTGGCTTCATCATCATATCACGTTACAAAATGAAAATGATAATTTACACAAAAAAGCAAGTAGACTTATCCAGATTGTATTGGCTGTGGGACCGGTGAGAAAGACCGAATGTGTCAGTTATTCATTTACTATGCACAATTTTATTTGTAATATCATGTAGTGGTAGAGTATCGCACTATACTCAAATACCGTCTCATGATTCCCTTATTTCCTATTGATGAGATATGTCCTATTTGTCGGAAAGCATGTTTGGATTCCTTTGGGGAGCATGCGCTTCACTGTAGAGAGCTCCTAGGGTTCAAATACAGACACGATTTGGTTAGGGATGTTCTCTTTGACATTTTTAGACGGGCTGGGATTTCTGCTAAGAAGGAAGCGTCTTGACTGACCCGTTGGAAGGGAGATCTACTCTCAGACCCACTGACATTTTGGTCTTTGGTTGGACTGGGGGAAAACATGCATGTGTGGATTTAACAGGAGTCTCTCCTCTTGTGGGCTTAGGCTGTAGCTTCACTACCGGTCTTGCTGCTTTAAAAGCTGCTTCATGCAAAGTGGCGAAACACGAGAAGGCGTGCCTTGACAACCAACACGTGTTTATACCCTTGCATTTGATACCTTTGGGTTTCTTGCACCTGAGGCCGTCGAGCTACTTGGTCCAACGGGTCATGCATAGTAATGTTATGACGCCACAATCGATGATGTAGTTTTTGAACATCTTAGTTTTGCTATACAAAAAGGAGTAGCGGCGCAACTTATTGCCGTTTGCCTTCTATTTTTATGTAAATTACTATATCGTTGAAACGATACAAGATTGATATCATGTAATATATATTCATAGTTACATGTTACATCCAATAAATATCTTTCATATGTTATTTGGGATATATATAGGGGGAAGGGAATATGAGGCGGTTAGGCACTCAAGTTGGTTGAAAAACCCCTCACACACCCTTCAAAAGATAAAAAACATGGCCCAAACATTTATTCAAAATATTAAAAAAATTAGTATGTGGGGGGTTTTCACCCAAGTTGGATGCATAACAGCCCCATACTCCCTTTTCCATATATACATGGGGAAGTGTAGGTGGGTTGTCTCACACCCAATTTGGGTGAAAAACCCTCACATCTTGATTTTTTATTACATAAAAATGGGTCAACCATTTATTCATTATACAAAAAATATTTAAAAAATAGTGTGTGAGGAGTTTTTCACACACCACATTCACTTTTCTATATATATATATATATATATATATATATATATATATTATGTAACTATATATATAGATTTTTCCAAATATATATATGGTGTTAAGCTTAAAATAGATAAAAATAAACCGAAGCAAAGATTTAATGAATGAGTAATTACCTGCTAATGATGATGGTGAAGAAGAAGAAAATGCGTGTTGTTTGCTTCAGTGAGAATTCATCGTCGTCGTCTTCAGTCTTCTTCTTTCATTAACCTTTTATTCATTGGGGGTATGTCGGTCTTTTTGGTCCCCAATGATTTTATTTGTGGGCCAGATTTTTGATTTTATTTTATGATGTTGGTTTTTTTTTGAGGAAAAGAATCGGTTTCCTAATGAAAGATTTTGATAACCATGAGCATGAGGAGAGTTACCTTCGGTAATCGGTTAGGTTTATTTTATCGGAATTATTAGACAAATTGGTTTCTTATATTTTCACTCTGGCTAAAAACTGCAAGGGGCATCTATAACTCCAATCC